>CAJGYO010000002.1:9600118-10200118 GCA_904845875.1 Miscanthus lutarioriparius
GGAGGTTGAAAGGTTAATAGAAGCAAACTTTATTCGGCCATGCAAGTATGCAGAGTGGATTTCAAATATAGTACCGGTATATAAGAAAAATGGAAAAATGAGAGTTTGCATAGATTTTAGAAATCTTAATAAGGCTACTCCCATGGATGGTTACCCAATGCCAGTTGCCGATTTACTGGTAGATGCGGCAGCAGGTTATGAAGTCATTAGTTTTATGGATGGTAATGCTGGCTATAACCAAATTTTTATGGCAATAGAAGATATTTCGAAAACAGCTTTCAGATGTCCTGGTCATATTGGTTTGTTCGAATGGATAGTCATGACGTTTGGGTTAAAGAATGCTGGTGCAACTTATCAGAGAGCTATGAATTATATTTTTCACGAGTTGATCGGCAAGATTGTAGAAATCTACATCGATGATGTAGTAGTCAAGTCTAGAAATCATGAAAGACATTTAGCCGATTTAAGAAAGACTCTGGAGTGCACAAGAAAGCATGGATTGAAGATGAATCCAAACAAATGTGCCTTTGGAGTTTAAATTTGGTGAGTTTTTGGGATTTTTAGTTCATAAAGGAGGAATTGAAGTTGGGAAAAAGAGCATGGAAGCAATAGACAAAGTTGTGCCGCCAACTAATCTCACAGAATTGCAATCATTGTTAGGCAAAATCAACTTTGTAAGAAGATTCATATCCAATTTATCAGAAAGAGTTTTACCCTTTTCCCCTTTATTGAAGCTCAAGAAAGATCAAAAATTTGTATGGGGTGACATACAACAAAAGGCTTTTGATGAGATCAAACAATATATGAAAGCACCACCTGTGCTGGTACCTCCACAACTTGAAAAGCCTTTTAAGTTGTATGTGGCGACCGATAGCCTAACGATAGGATCGGCCCTTATGCAAGAGTTTGAAGGAAAAGAAAGAGTCATAGCTTATTTTAGGCGAAAGTCGCATTAGACCCGGAAACAAGGTATTTGCCACAGAGAAACTTTTTGCTTGTGTGTATATTACTCCTACATGCAAATCACGGCACTATTTGTTGAATTCGAATGCGTGGTGGTTTCTAGTTTTGATGTAATCAAACATATGTTATCAATGCCAATTTTGAATGGAAGAATTGGCAAATGGATTTTAACATTGTCGTAATTTAATTTAAGGTATGAATCGGCAAAGGCGGTAAAGGGTCAAATTATTCTTTGATTTTATTACCCAACATCGGGATCTTTTCTGTTGAGGCGATAAACATTGTGCCTTGGGCCTTGTTCTTCGATGGATCATCTTGCAACAAAGGTGGTGGTGTTGGTATTCTTTTGATTTCCCCACAAGGAAAAGCTTTTGAGTATGCACGGTCCTATTGAATTTCATGTTACTAACAATCAAGCAGAGTATGAAGCATTGCTTAGAGGGCTTCACTTCTTATAGAAGTAAAGGCCGTTGTTGTTGAAATCTTTGGGGATTCGAGTTGGTGATTAATCAACTGAATGGTCGATATGAATGCAAGAATAATGTGTTAAGAGAATATTATGAGGAGTGTAGAGAACTTTTGAAGAATTTTCCGATAGTAACCTTGCATCATATCCCTAGAGAGTACAATGAAGAAGCAAATAAGTTAGCTCAAGTCGCTTCGGATATCGAGAGAATCGGGAAGTTTTTACTATAGAGGAAGATGTTTTAAATCTGATCCAAAGAGATGGTGATTGGAGATCTGGTTACCAATTATCTGAAAAATCCATCTCAAAGGGTTTCCGAAAACTTAGGTACAAAGCTCTCAAGTTTGTGTTTCTTGATGATCGGTTATATTACAAGTCCATCGATGGAGTATTGCTCAAATGCTTGAGTCGGGAAGAGGCCAAGAAAGTGATGTATGAGGTTCACGAAGGGTTGTGTGGTGCACATCATCGACTTATCGGATGAAGTGGATAATTAGGAGAACTGGTTATTTTTGGCCAACTATGTTGGAAGATTGTTTTGAATATTACAAAGGGTGTCACAATTGTCGAGAAATTCGCAATATTCAAAAAGTTCCAGCTGGCTCGCTATGAATCCTATAATCAAGCCTTGGCGTTCGGAGGATGGGGAATAGATTTAATTGGTCGAGATCAATCCTCCTTCTAGTAAGGGACACAAATTTGTACTTTTGGCCACGGATTATTTCACCAAGTGGGTTGAGGCTATCCTTTGAAGAAAGTAACGTCGAGAAAATATGATCGGTTTTGTTAAGGAACATATAGTTCATGATTTGGGATTCCTCAGACTATAACAAGCGATCGGGGACTCAATTTACTTCTTGTAATTTTGTGACTTTGCCAAAAGTATGGGGATTAAGTTATATAATTCTTCTCCTTATTATGCACAAGCTAATGGTCGTGGTGAAGCATCAAATAAGATTATGATTAAAATTATCCAGAAGAAGATTGATGAAAAACCAAGGAAATGGCACTTGGTTCTTAATGAAGCAATCGTGGGCTTACCAATGGCTTGTCATGGATCCACTCAAACGTCTCCCTATGAACTGGTTTATGGGCATCATCTTTGTACTACCATGGGAGTTACGGTTAGATTCAAGAATTAATTGTGTTCTGAAAGAATTGGCAAAAGAAGATTATAAGAGTCGATGATGGATGAATTGGAAGATTTACATTTGATTAAATCTCAAGGCATTGGAAAATATTGAGAAAAAATAAAATACGCGTTGCCGGTATTATAACAAAAGGTTAAGTGAAACAATTCGCGAAGGAGATTTGGTTTGGAAAAGCTGTATTGCCAGTTGGGACAAAAATAGATAGAGCGTTAAAGCAAATGGTCTCCAAATTGGGAAGGTCCTTTCCGAATTGTAGAATGTGTGCCTGGCAATGCATACATATTAAAGACTTTATTCGGAGAAGAGTTTACCAGAGCTATTAATGGAAGATTTCTTAAGAAATACTACCCCAGTGTTGAGGTTGGTTCGTGAATATAGATCAGAAAAACCGACAGAAGGAAAATCGCCTTTGGCCTAGAAGATCGGATACAGGACTAAAAATAGCCGATATTGTTCATATCGCCTTTAGCCTAAAAATCAGATACGAGATTGGAAATAGCCGATATCGTCTATATCGCCTTTAGCACAAAATAGCCGATGCAGTTTGCATCGCCTCTAGCACAAGAATGTTTATCCAAAACTGGGTTGTTTTCGGCATTTTTCTGGCAATCGCAACTGGGATTCTACCGAAGAGGATCAAAGAAGTAAATGTCATTCCAAAGAATGAGATTATTTATAAAGTTCGTCCTAATACAAACTACTCTTCAAATAACTTGTTGAGGACGGATTGGGGGTTTGTGATTTCGGCAAGGGCAGCAGCATGATCGTCGTAGGCCTCCAAACGCTCATCGATGTCGTCAACTTCGTCTGGGCGTCCTCCAACAAAGCCGACTGGTTGGGAGGAGTAGTCTTCGTTGGTTTGGGAGGTCATTGCCGCCAGCCCGAGAGAAGCGCCGAGGTGCACACCTTGGATGACGGCTTGATCAATACGGCCATCCACGGCATCAAGGCGTGCCTCAGATGTCTCCCCTTGAGCATTCACCTTGTCGGCAATCTTGTTCGCCGCCGTCTTCAAGCGGTCATTCTCCGCGGAAAGAGCTGGGCATGAAAGAAAAAATGAGTCGGCAAGCAAAGGAAGTCAGGATGATAAAATTAAATGAAGATATCAAACCAGTGATGGCGTCGCAGAATTGTTTCACCGATCCTCCCATTCGGCTTGATCGATCTTTGAACTTCTTGGAGACTTCGCCTAGCTCCTCCGGGCTTCATCCCTCTCCTGGCGAAACTTAAGCGCTTCCTCGTGGGAGTATGGGTGGTATGCATCTCATTGCTCTGCCGAACCCCAAGGGTTGGAATGGTAAGAGCTTGAGGAGTGGAAGACCCGGAGGAGCCGGAAGATGGAGTTCGGTGAGTTGCCGACACCGGAGGGGAGGAGATGGTATTATTGGAGCTGATGACTCTTATCCCGATGAATGGGGAGGAGAAATCGGAATTAAGAGATGAACGAGGAAATTACAAAGGGGCAAAGAACCGAATCATACCCACGACGCAGCGGTAGTGATGCTGCTTCCTTGACCTCTCTCTCGTCGGCGGGACGCTTGCCACGGTTGCCATTGTTCGTCATTTGCTTTGACGGAGGTTAGGGTTTCTTTCTAGAATGAATCGACGAAGGAAGTGGAAGAGACGGATGAGAACGCTGAGGCAAAGATAGTGATGAAGGCCAATGGGAGGGGCTATTTATAAGCCGAAGTTTAAAGATCGTATGGCGAATTCCACGGGGTTGTGGGGACGAGAGAATCGAACGGCGGAGTAGGTTTTCTCCTTTGATGGACCGTTCATTGGATGGGCAGGTATGAGTTAAGTCGAACGTCGCTTGAAATATCTCCATGATTTATTGGAGCCAACGTTGTTGGCTATACCCTCACGATGTTTGGATTGGATTCGTTCGGTTATCGGAAGAATGGAGACAATCGGCTACATTCTAATCGAGTAATTTAAGGAAGATGGCCGATTGCTTTTTTTCCGAACGGATGAAAATAAGTGAACATAAAGTTGTTTAATCAAGGAAAAAGGGTATCACACTTAAAGTTTATTACAAGCCTAATGTCTCTTGGTTCGGAAGATGATTGATCGCTTCTATGGCCTCGGTCCTAATTCGCTAACATTATCTAGCACTTTGTGATCTTCATCTTCGTAACTCGGATCTTTGGATAACTTGTTTTTGATCTGCTGGTCTTCTTTGATGGTCGAAGCTATTTTTAGTGAAGTTGCTTCTATGTTCTTGGCAGATTGGTTATATGGGCCTGTGAGACCTGAATTTTGGCATTGATTCGGCTAGTTGAGCTTCTAGTCTGATTTTTTCATCCTCCATGGATCTCAGTTCAGGCTCCAAGGTTGCTAAAGAATTTCTCGTAGTGCGGATATGAGAGTGAAGATCTTTAATCTCCAGCTTTTTTCAAAGATCTGTCCTTACGCAGAGCTGCCCTCGAAGATATGTTCTTGGTTGCCCTTTTCACCATAGCAAAGTGATCATCAAGATGGGTTGCAGATTCTAGGGGAGCTTTGAGAGCGTAGGATATCTTGATCAATGAGTTCAAGAAGGTCTTTTATCCTGGTCCGCATTACGAACCGGACTAATGGTATCCTTATTCAAGAGAATAATCACTTCTTTTAGCCGAGCTTCGATTCTCCGGTGACAAAGTTTGATGAGAAGTGATCTCTTCACCTTTCTCAATAATGTAGTCCTCAATAGAGAAGGAGTGGCGGTGGTCGGGTTTAGTGATGTTCTTCTAAACAAAGAGAAAGAAAGAAGGTGTTAGCCGATTGGGTAATTTTGCTAAAATATAGTATGAGACAAAGGCGTTACTGTTAATGATTGGTCATCGAGGATGAGTTATACCACAGCTTCTTTGGAGGACTTGATTGAAGGTTCAGAGGAGACGGATCTGGAGATTGATCAGAGAAGTTTCCTTGCCGTTCATCTAAGATCTCATCTATTTCAAAGAAAGTAAGTGATAATGAGCATAAGAGATAGATGTTGTTAAAGAGAAAGGAGAGGAGAATTGGTTGAGCAATGTTACCTATAGTCTCATCAGGTTTATGAGCCTTTGAACCTTCACTTCATGGGTCTCTCTGAAATTTCGCTATCATGAATTTCTTCATCTTGAGAGAAACTTGTGGGTTGGTTCTACAGTGCTACCGAGGTATTACCGGTATGGGAATTTCGACTTGTGGCTGCAGTGGAAGGAATGAATGTAGAGATAGTCAGGCTTCATCGCCAAATGAAATGGTTAACTTTGATAAGAAAAATGAAGGTTCATGCCTTAAGGGATAATCTGGCTTTCTTGGTCCTTGGTTTCTTGGGTAAGAGAAAACTTTCGGTGTGTTTTCCTTTTGCTTTTTCCTCTGGAAGATGCAAGAGGTTGAAGTAATGAGGAGTTCTTATGAGTGCCTTTAGAGTCTTTGAATCCAAAGTTGCGAAGTTTTCATGAATTCCTTTAAATTTGGAGCATCAAACCCCAGAGCAGTGTTTGGGACCAAGCCGGATAGTCTTGAATTGCTTTTGGCGGGGAAGTAAACTCAAGATCCCTGTGCATAACCGGATGTTAAAATAGGAAGTGGATTCAAGAATAAAAAATGATGGGCATAATGAAATTACCTCACTGTCAGAAGCAAAATCGGGTTGCAAGTTTTTGCATAAAGAATGAACTGCTATATTGAAGATATGAGCATGCCATTCTTGCCACCAAGAGACAAAGAGGGGATGAGCAGCATCTATTAGCCCAAATGGAGATGGTTCATATATTGGTAATTCCCATCCTAATTCAAAGACCTTCTTGGCTTCCATTCCTTCTATTATTGCTTCCCTTGATTTTATGATTGTTGAGAAGAGGAATTTTGGGGGCAGTTGGCCGCATCCTAATTGTCTGGCTACCATGTTGGGATAATAGAACTCATAGGTGGATTGTACTAATCTCCCATGATGAAATTCGGCTGGCAAAGTGCAAGGTTTGATAAAGGAGTTGAAAATCTCTGTGGATTCTTGGCCTGAACAACCAATTTCATAGCTAAACTTGCAGGGCAAAGTCAGATCTTCATTTTCCCTGTAAGGAAACCAGAGCACATTGCCGAATCCTTTGAAAAATAGCTTGAAGAGGTGACCAATGTCTATATCAATGCTTATAGATGCTCTGCTTCCCCATAAGTCCGACAAGCTTTAACCTTTGCTGTGCTGCCTTCAAAGATAGTTAACTGAGGGGAAGCTTAGGTTGAAGAGGCTCACAGGGGTTATCGATGCATATATAGTTGGAGCCACATTTGAATTAGCCACCAGGGGCCGTTCACACAAGAAATTTCTCCACCTTGGCGCATCTGAAGGGTGATCTGATGCATCATATGATAAGCAGACCCTAAAAGATATTTGCCTAATGGGATCTGGGTGCCTGCAGCTAAGTCTTCAGCCATTACCATGTGATTCAGGGTTGGTTCATTGGATTTTCCACAAAAAATGAATCTGCATAGCCACATATTCATGAAAGCTTTCAACTCTTTGTCGAGACGAGCGGATGATGCATTCATGTAATTACGAATATGTTTGACCCATCCACATCCGTAACTAACGGCTCTTTGATTACTCTTGCTCTTGTACTTATAAGGATATACCGGCAATGACACATTCAAACCGGTCATCATGTATACGTCGGCTAGAGTGATGGTCATAATACCATGGTCAAGATAAAGGCATTTGTAGCGTCGGACCAAAAATGAGAAGTTGCTATCGAAGGGAATCATTCTCGGTGTCTCTCGCTAAAGATAACTCCGGACAATGACTGATGTCCCGATTGTCCCGATGGTCACGCTCTTCTCCAACATTCTCCTGTACCGGGCCATGCCATCCGGTGATTGGGGGAATGGCCAATTCTTGAACGTGTTTGGCCATCGGTTTGGTGAGGTAATTCCAGACTTGAAAGGAATTCTTTGAGTTTCCTTCTCAATGATTTCAGAAGGATCAGGGTTTCCCATTGGGCCAAGGAAATAGGAGTCGGGGTTAGCGGCGTAAGGGATCAAAAAATCGCTCTTGTACTCCTTTAGAAGATGATTGAAATCGAGAGGGAATAAGTCAAAAGAGGAGCGGAAGGATGGGATGAAAGTTGCCGAATATAAATAAAGTTTACCTCTGGGATTTCATCCTGGGTCGCCATTGAAGATTTAGAGGAGGTTCAAGTTGCGTTGAAAGATTGAAATTTTGGCAATGCATTTGCGGTTTTGAACGGTGATGACCTAGGAGGATGAAAGAGCTTGTGGTCAATTTCGAGAATAAAACAACTTTTATCCCGAAATTGAGGGGGCATGTGTTAACACTTTGGATTTTGGTCAATTTCGGAAGATGATGGTGGACCCACATGCAGGAAGAAGAGTGTTCGGCCAAATAACGCAAGCGGTCGGCTAAATGCTTGTGCGGTCGGTTATTCTGGAAGGCGATAACTCCATTCGGGAAAGCAGAAGATGGCAAGCAAAGCTGATCGAGAAGATGAAAGTTGTAATAATAAAGGACTCTGAGAGTTTGGGGCAAGGAATCGTAGTTTCCAAGTTTATTTAAAGAGTTCCTTTGTAAATCGTAGTCTTTTAGGACTCGTGTTTCGTCTAGGGTATAAATATTGACCCTCGACCATTGTAATAGGCGTTCACAACCAAATCAATACAACCGGCCCCGTGCCAACTTTCGAGTCCTTTTGTCGTGTCGTCGAGTTCTTCGAGAGGAGTCATCGATCCGTCGACCTCCGTAAGTTCCGACAACCTTGTTATCATGTTTAGTATCATGCGGTGGATTTAGACGTGATGCAAGTAGTCTTGTTTGTTTTCAATGATCGTGCGGCGGATCTTTGCTTGACAATCAAGAAGTCTTTGCTTATACTTTGTTTATGAGTAGATACCGTGCGGCAGGCGTTTGCTCAATATGCTTAGTGGAAGCAAGACAGTTATCGGCTCTATTAGATTACGGCAAAATCTAAATAGATTCATCAAGTTATCCCTGTGTTGCATGTTTTAAATATTTTATATATTTATAGCACACTTTTGCCCAATCTAGATGGATATTGTTCGCCCTCTTCTATGGTTTTATTCGAGCTTCAATGATCATTACTTTCATAATACCTTTGCAAATAGATAACATGCTCGTAATTAATTTGAATTATTTTAATCTAGATTGTCACATGTTGTGGGTTCATGTATGTTAATCACGTTTAAGTTTTTGACGAAACTAGGTGTCGTCGCGCATTTGCAGTTTTAGATTGGCTTAATCGTGTTTATCTACACGTTCCTTCTTCATGGACCCCAACTCATACTGGATTGTCGAGCTTGGATATGCATTAACGCATAATCAATTTCACTTGTTCAAACATGTCTTCCCCATGCATATGCATTCGGCAATCAGATCTTTACGTATGTCCATCCACGATTAGTCGAATGATTTATAAACTTGTTGGGCGCATGACTTCCTATAGTCAGTATGTCGTTGTAAGTGGCTTCGAGGTCGTATATACGAACTCGTCTGGTCTCACCCGACATGTTCCGGTTTGACATTTAACTATTTTATCCTTGTCGTTTTTTTTCAGGTCAAACCGACCGCACGTTCGGATCACGAAGCACCCGGGCACCCGATTGAAGCTACGCTTTTCGACTTTGTGTGTGCGTGCATGCAATCGTCACATTTTGTGTCAACAAAGATGTTGCAAGTGTTTCGATGTGGATGTTGCAAAAGTAGATCGAGATATTGCACATGTTGCAATGGCTATACACTTATGTGGCAAGCGTATGTTCCTAATGTTTCATCATTTTTAGACGTATGTTGCAAGTGTTTTATCCGCATGTTGCAAAAGTAGATCTGAATGTTGCATATATATACAAGTGTTTCTGTGTGTTTTCATACATATGTTGCAAGTGTTTTCATCTGGAAGTTGCAATGTTTTGCAATAGCTACACACAAGCTTTCAAGTTTTTTTGGTGTTTTGTAAGTGTTTCAAACGTATGTTGTAAATGTTTCAAATTGCTTTTAGGCGTATGTTGCAAGTTTTTCATATGAATGTTGTAAAGGTAGATCGTATATGTTGCACATGTTGAATGAGATCCACCGCTTGCAGCTGCTGGGCGCGCCGAGAGTGGGCACGAGTGTGTGGTTGGTCGGTGTGGGACAAGGCGCGGAAAACGAAAGCGCAGCACGGAAACGGGGTGCGGGGAACAGCCAGGAGGCATGGGCGTTCGGACACGCACACGCGCCCAAACGCCCTTGCGCTTAGAATCTCCGTTTCACCATATGTTGTAGTTGTTTTTAGGTTATATAGTTGTAGCACGCTACATTTACATCATAAAGTAAATACCCACGGTATTTAGACAGGAGAAGATGTAGCGAACCATGCATGACAACTTCGGGACGCACTAGTAGTGCGGTGGTAAGGCTCTCCACAGTAGTTCAGCCGGTTGGCGTGGTTCGAACCCCGGTCCTTGCACCTTATTCAGGTCTTGTTTGGATTTAATCGTATTCGCATCAATTTACATATGTTAGAGTGGATTAGAGTAGAACTTAAACTAAATTTTATCTTAATCCACTCCAACATAAATGGATTGATATGAATTCGATAACGTCTAAACAAGTCCTCAGTGGAATTTCGTCTCCCGGCGACTCTTAAAAAACAACTTCATAGCACCGTATAGACAGACAGGTCATAAATGTCGGTCAATACATAGCAATATGCTTTTCCTATCCGAATCAATCGCCACAAATGCAGAATCAAAATTTCAGAAAGAAAAAAAATTACACCACTCTCCATCATGTGATCCATTCACCCTGAAATCACCCCAGCCCATCCTTTTTCCAATTTTGCGGCTCCCTCCTCGCTGGACCAAGACGGCTGGATGCTTCGCCTCCTCCAGTCCTCCCTCCCCGCCCGTCCTCACCCGGTCACCCCATCTCGGCGCTGCCCCCTCCCAATCTCCAATGGCGCCCAAACCCTAAACCCCCACCGCACGCAGTGCCCGTCTCCTGGCGCGCCGTCGCCCGTCCCATGCCCATGCCACCCGCCGCCACAGCCACTCTCTGCATCTCTCCCTCCCCGCCGACGCCGCATGGGCGCGCGCCCGGCTTGCTGCCGCTGCCGGTGCCGCCGCCTCGGGAGCCGTCTAACGAGGCTGAGAGCCGTGGCGCACCGCAGGGGGGGCGGCGGGAGGACGGAGGAAGGACACGGACCTCGCCACGCCGGGAACCTCTCCGCCCATCACATTACTTTTTTTCGCCGAACGTCGGTTTCAGTTCTCGGCAAAGTCTTTGCCGAGTGCCCGATAAAAAACACTTTCGGCAAAGAGCCGTTTGCCGTAATTGTAGATGTCGTGTGCTGTTTGTCGAAAGTGTTACACTCGGTAAACCCTTTGCCGAAAGTGTTTTTGGGCTTTGCCGACTGCTCGTGACATTAAGCAAAGCGATTGTTTCCGTAGTGAATCCCGGCACCTGCATGCTTGCTTCAATAAAAATCACTAACCATAACATGACGCCCGGCTATTATTAGCATTTCTATTTTTAATCCAGGTGCTAACCAAAACCATGGTAGCCGAATAAACAAAATGAATCAAGTAGATTATTATTCGGCTAAAGTTCTCTTTTCATATGAATATCTCCTTTGTCAAATATCAAGCTAATATCAGCCACGATTGTATACAACCGGCTTCATACTAATTACAACATGTGTGTATGCCTAAAGCATACTCTGGTCATTAATTTTTTAGTTAAACTAATCAGCCATAAGTAATATTAGCGAGCCGATTAATAATTTTACAAATTATGAAAGCTTTACCAAATTACAACCAAATTTGATAACCAAGCGAATTAAACTTAAATTTGACTAATCCGCCAAATAAATTGCATAAGCATACTATCAAACTGAAACTATAAGAAGGTGCCAAATTTGATTGTCAACAATATATACGACTCAAATTTTGTTGCAAGTCCACCTATGTCAGGAACTGCTTTATTATCGCATTGCATGCACTATTATCAAGTCGATCTAATTAATTAATATATGAACATCTTCCAAAGAATCCACCAGTCTTCCATGGAATTCGAAGAAGTAGTCAGCAGCTGAGCTGTTTAGGGCGACGGCGGCGGGCAAAGCAAGTTGGGAGCCTGTATTTCGTGGCAGTTACCGCCGGGTCCCCCGAGGACCTCCATGATCAGCGCCTCTGATATCCCTCGGCCACCCCCTGCGGCCGCAACCTGCAGCAAGGGCCTCGCCGCGAGGATCACGTTGCATAACTGCAGCAGAAGCAGCAAGGCCACCATCACCACCCTCGCCATCGTCGCCGGCCGCTTCAGTGCCGCCACCATTGCAAACAAGCTAAGCGGCTAAGGTAGCTAAGCTAGTATGGGAGGCTTCTTGCTAGTAGTTTGAGTTGGTTCGGAGGGAAACATGCACAACGGTGGCTTTTATAGCATCGTGATTTGTGACGCTTGCTTGCCATCCTCCGGAAAGGTAAAACGAATGACCAGGTCATCAGTTCAACTGTCCATTCAAGCCATGTAATATTTGTCAGGTCAAGTCTAATCCAAGTAAGTCTTATAATTTGAAGTCCATGAAACCCACGCACACGCGCGCCGCAGCACACACAACACTACAGGAAGCGGCTCTTTGCCGATCGCAATTTTCTTTGCCAACCTTTTTTTTCGACACTCGGCAAAGAGGTCCTTTGCTAACCGGAATTTCTGCGCGATCGGCAAAGCAGATTTGCCGATCGCTCGACTTTTGCCGATCGCCGGGCAGTTGGCAAAAGCTATGGATTTGCCGACCGCTGTGCAGTTGGCAAAGAATTGCGATCGGCAAAGGCAGGCCATGGTTGACGCCATCCACACCGTCACCTTTGCCGATCGCCACTCCGTCGCCGATCGGCAAAGCGTGGCTTTGCTAGCCGCCATCCTCCTGGCGTTGGGCAAAAAATTTTATTTTTTTTTTCGATCCCAGTTTTTGTGTTGCCTTATACGATAAGTACATGATATATTCCAAGTTTGGGATCATTTTGATTTATTTTGCTATATATTAGTAGATTTTTTACATTTCTTTGATTTTTTCCGTGACTCAGATTTGCTGCGCGGTACATGAAATAATGGAATCCGGCCATTCAGAAAATGATATTCATGATGTTTGGAGCATGTTGAGGTGCAAAGTGGGCCTCGCGTGAAATTTCGGCGGTGTTGGTGCCGGAACACGCGAAGAAACGCCGAGCCACGCGTGAAAAGTGTTTTTAAATTCAGACGCGCGCGTGGTTTCGGCGTGTTCCGGACACCAACACGGTCGAAATTTCACGCGAGGCCCGACACGGCCTCAACATGCTCCAAACATCATGAATATTATTTTCAATCGCCGGATTCAATTATTTCATGTACCGCAGCTCAAATCTGGAGTCTGCTGGAAAAATCAAAGAAAATGAAAAAAATCAATGGAATATAGCAAAATAAATCAAAATGACCCCAAACTTGGAATATATCATGTACTTATCAGTAGCAAGGCAACACAAAAAACTGGGATCAAAAATCGAAAAAATAATTAATTTTTTTGCCGATCGCCATCGCTGGCGATTATAAAGAGTTTTTGGCCGATCGCTGGGGAGGATGGCAAAAGCAAAAGAATTTCGAGAAAAATCAAAAATAACCTTTCTTGACCGCCTGGGGAGCAGAAGCGGTCGGCAAAAAGTATTTTTTAAAAAATTAAAAAAAAATTTTTGAAAAAAAATAGATTTTGCCGATTGCGTCACATTTGGCGATCGGCAAAGGAAAAAAAAAAAAAAAAAAAACGTCGCCTTATCCGCTCGGCCCGCCTCCCCCTCCCCAAAATCCCGCCTACCGCCCCAAAATCCCCTCCTCCTCCTCCCCCTGCCTCTCCTCCCGTCACATGGCCTCCCTCCGCACGCGCGGCCTCTCCCGTGGCCCCTCCCAGTGGCCTGGGCCCCCCATGTGTGCCCCCCCCTCCCAAGGCTGGTCTCCTCCCATGGCCCCTCCTGGCGCGGCCTGGCCGGGCCCCCTCCCAAGGCTGGCCCTCCCAGGCGTGGCCCCCTGCCCAGCTGGCCTCCCCTCTCCCGTGCGTCGCCCCCGTGGCCCTGGCCCCCCCTCCGCCGTGGCCTCCCTCAGCCAGGCCGCCCGCCCACGGCAGGCCCTCTGGCCCCCCGGGCTGGTCCCTCCCAGTGGCCATCCCCGTGGCGCCCCCCCCCAGCTCCCCCCATGCTGGGCCACCCCCCATGCTGGGCCCCTCCGTTGGCCGCCCGCCAGCCCCGCCTCACCGGCGCTGCCCCACCCGATCCGTCCCGGCCAAAGGGCAGCCGCTGCTGCGCGGCTGTTCCGGCTCGGCAGCTGCTGCTGGCCTCGCTTCGACCTGCTGCCCGGCGTGTCTGCCGCTGCCACCCGATCCGGCGTGCCCGCTCGTCCTGTTCGTCTGTCCGTCCGTCCGTGCTGCGCTGCGTTCGCGTCCGCTGCCTGCGTCGCCGTGCCGCCCGCGCCGTCCTCGCCTCGCCGTCCTCGCCGCTCGCCTCGCCCGTCCTCGCCTCGCCTCGCCGCCTCGCCTCGCGCGCCTCGCTTCCACGCCCGGTGGCGCCGTCCGTGTGACGACGAGGTAGTAGTACTACTAGTAGTAGTAGTTTACTTTGTTAATACACGCTTATATTCTTCGCATGGATTGGAAATACATTTGTGGTTGTCGGCCATCGTGCTCGACATGTATATGTGTTTGTCGGCCATCGTGCCGTCTTTTCTTTGTGTTTGGTAACCTTCCTGCATCAGGAGGTTTGCCAAAATTTTTCGTTCTCACTAATTGTTTTTTTTTTCGAGAGGGCTCCCATTGGAGGCTAGCCGGAGGAGCACGACTTCAAGACCGCCCGCTAGCCTTTCTTCACCGGCACTGCGGTATGACCCTCTTTCCGCCACATGTAGTCGTAGGTCGCGTTACCCGATTAGGGCGTCTCGTTCAAACGGATACGGTTGGAAGTATGCGTTCTTCGATATGTATAACCGTATCCGCTTCGGATTGTCCACGTTATTTGGACAGCCGAGATGATGTGACGAGGTTAGCTCCATGTTCGCTCCCGTCCGAAGTCGGAGTTTTTTGGAGACCTCCCCGTTATTTCTCGGATACACACTCTCCCGTCGGACGTATCGGGAGAACAATGGGAGGTGTTGCGAAATTCCGTCTAGGACGGAGCGAGCATGGAAGCTAACCTCATCTGCGCATGCTCGGTGGGATTAGGACCTATCCTTCACCTATTAGATGGTAGGAGCGCGTTGTAGATGCACTTCTTTGGTTTTATCACATGTTAACATTGCCGCATGATGAGCATGGGTGACCGTGAGTGGATGTACTCGGGCTTCGCAAGTAAGAGCCACGAATGGATCGGGGGGGACGATCGAGTTCCCGGAGCATGCATTTGGCCCATTTGCTAAAGGGTCGATTCGGATGCCGTGTCCCTGCGGTGAAAGTGCGAGGAACAAGAAGAAGAAAGTAAAGGCTCGGTGTTGAGAGATCTGTTCAAGCACGGGTTCGTTCCAAACTATACCGTTGGCGCCACCATGGTGAATACCATCCTATTAGGGACGAGGTGGTGCGACCCGTCCTCGAGGAGTATGATGGTGATGCCGGGATGGCGATATGATGGCGAACTTCCACGAAGCACGGTTTGGCGAAGGAATGGATGTGGAGGAAGATCCGGAGGAAACCGCGAAGGCCTTCTACGACATGATGGAGTCGATACGAAGCCCCTTCACGAGAAGACAAAGCTTACATGAACTGGATGCCGCCTCTCACGCTGATAGGGTTGAAGTCGCATATTTGGGCATTAGTCGAGACGGCCCGATCTCGTGTTGAGCATTGTTGGGGACCGCTTCCGGCAGATCATGTCCCGCCGACGAACACCTACGCTACACGAAGCTCCTTCGTGCACTTAAGATGCCGTATGAGGGGATCCATGCTTGTCCGAAGGGGTGCGCCCTGTTCGGGGAGACCTCGAGGAAGCAAAAACCTGTCGAAGGCGCGATGCCTCTAGGTTCGTGTTGGTAGAAGGCTCTGATGGCAGCATGAAACAGTCTAAGGTCCCCGAGAAGGTCGTACGGCACCTTCCTTTCCTACCGAGGCTGCAACGGCTGTATATGACGGAGGAGTCCACGAAACAGATGACGTGGCACAAGAATGGCAAAAGATACCATCCTGACAAGATGGTACACTCGGTACGACGGTGATGCATGGAAGCACTTTGATAACATGAATCTGTCAAGGCTATGGAGGCTCGGAATGTGCGCGAAGCGGCCAACAATGATGGGTTCAACCCGTTTGGAATGATGGCGGCCCCGTACACTAATTTGGCCCGTGTTTGTGATCCCCTCAATCTCCCCCGGTGTCATGTTTGAACCTAAGAACGTGCTTTGACGCCGATAATACCGGACACCAGGCGACAATATGGGTGTGTTCATGCGGCCGGTGTGGGATGAATTGGAACTTGCTTGGGAAGAGGGGTACTCACGTACGACCAAGACTCTGAAGAGGAACTTCAGAATGCATGTGTGGTACCGAGATTCAATGCATGACTTCTGGCGTATGGCTTATTCAATGGGTGGTGTGTTCACGGAAGTTCCTTGCCCGACATGCAAGGCGATGTGATGTTCACTGGCTGGCCAAAGGCGGCAAGTTTTCTTCTTTCGACAAGCATCGCCAATTCCTCGCCGAGAACCATGAATTCAGGCTAGATGTAAAGCACTTCACGAAAGGCGTTCAAGTCACCGGCCCCATTCCGCAGGTTAAGAGCCCTGCCGCCGTCCTTGCCGACATACAGGCTCTCGAACCTGAGGAAACAGGTGGGTTTAAGGGATATGCTCGGGACCACATGTGGACTCATATATCGGGCTTGACTAGGCTCCCCTACTTCAAGGACCTTCTTCTTCCACACAACATCGATGTAATGCACACAGAAAAGAATGTGGCCGAGGCACTCTGGGCAACACTCATGGACGTTGGCAAAAAGTCGAAGGACAACGTCAAGGCTAGACTGGACCTGGAGATGATCTGTGATAGACCAAACCCGGTGATGAAGACCCTGCGCGCGCGCAGAAATGGAAAAGGGGCGGCGATTACATCACGAAAAGGCGGAGATAGGAAGGAAGTTCCGCGATGGATCAAGACGTTAAAGTTCTCGATGGGTATGCGGCGAATCTGAAAGCGGGGGTGTGAACTTGCGGACTATGAAAGTCTTAGGGATGAAGAGCCATGACTTCCACATATGGATTGAGCGGATCCTTCCTGCGATGACCCGGGGATACCTCCCGAGCATGTGTGTGGCGGCCCTGGCAGAGTTGAGCTTCTTCTTCCGCCACTTTGTGCCAAGGAGTTGTCTCGGGATGTTTGTGTTGAATCGAGAAGGCTGCACCTCTGTTGCTCTCGCAAGTTGGAGATGATATTTCCACCCGGCTTCTTTCTATCCATGCAAAGATCGATCTTGCACCTACTGCTGGCGAGGCACGGTTGGGGGTCCCTGCAGAGCCCGTTGGTGCTATCCAATCGAGAGGTGTCTAAAGCTTCTTCGGAAAAATTGTAGAAATAAAGCCAAGATTGAGGCTTCCGTGGGAGAGGCCTCCGTTCTAGAGGAGGTGTCGACCTTCACTGGCGTGCTATCTTCGAGAAGCTTTCGCAAAGATGCACAATCCAACCCCTCGTTATAACGCCGACGAGAACTCATCGATACTCAGCCTTTTCAAGGGGATCTCGGGAGTGGAAGCGCAGTACCAACAAGCGGTTGAACCATCGGGAGTGGCGGACTATCATGTTCACATTGTTGATCAACCTTGATGAAGTGATTCCTTATCGTAAGTAAGTTCTCAATGAGCTTGTTACCCACGCCGTCACTATCCTCCATCTATCATGGTCTCGACCCTCTAGTTTCTTCCTTCTTTTAGGGAATTTATTAGTCAATACCTGGAGAGGCAATAGGGCTCCTACCGAGCAAGAAGAAGACAATCTTCTTCTTAGACACGGTGTGCCCGATTTCATCTCTCCGGTTCTGCATAAAGGTACCAACCAACTAACCTCTTTCCGACTTTGTGATTCCACTTGCTCCCGGGGAGCGAGTTATGTAACGATCTCCTACCCTTGCAGCCCGAACGGATGCGAAATGAGCGATGAATTGAAAGCAGGTGGGCCGTGGCTTCTCCCGTAGGGTGAAGTCATTCACCGCTTATGATGTGAATGGCTATCGCCGCATGACGAGAAGCTACGAGGAGAGTCGACCCAACCTAAAAACCATGTGTCTGCGGAGTTCGTTTACACCTTAAGATGATGGGAAGGACTACTACGGCATAGTCGAAGAGATATACTGAGCTCAACTTTAAGGGTGCCGGACTTTAGCGCGGTGGTATTCAAATGCCATTGGTTCGATCCCGATATCACGAGGAAAGACCTTACGATAGGTCAAGTCGAGATTCGACGGGACTCGACTATAAAGGAGACGATGTCTACATGTGGCCAACCGAGACGCCACGCAAGTTTATTACCTCCCATGGGCGTGCCAAAAGACGAGAAGCTTGCGGGGTGGAGCCTTGTGCATTTGGTGTCGCCACATGCAAGAAAGCGCCTCTCCCAAACGACGACGATTACAACTTTGACCCAAGCACCGATGAGTTCTATCAACCTGAGGGGCTAGAAGGTACCTTGGAGATCGACATTGGTTCGCTCATGGGCATGGAAGTAGACAACGAAATCGATGAGGACGAGGGTGAGGAGGTGCAGGATGCCGTGGACTTAAGAATGCTTGAGCGATGGCGAGATGCAAATGCGATGGAGTTGTCCGGGAGGAGGTACATGATGATGACTATGGAGACGATGAGGATGATGATGACAAGTGATGACTTAAGGGAGCTCGACAATATTGATAGCGATGACGGCGATAGTGATAGAGATGACGACTCCACGCCTCGAGATATTGCCGTTCATGGAGATAATTACGAGGCCATGTAATACTATATTGTTATTATTATGTTCCTTTACAAGTACTTGTCATTTATTTATGCTAACGCTTTTGTTCTTTGTCATTGCGGGCACTCGGCAAAATGCCAGCGGACGGACGGCGTGGCAGCGTCAAGATCGAAAGAAAGACGCTTCGGCGTATCGTGTCCCCTCAGAGAGAGACCGCCGACAACGACGAGGAGGAGGAGGAGGTGTTGGTGCGCTGGGTTGTCAATGGGGGTCCCAGCTTCAGCCGGACATCGCCAGCGACCAGAGGTCGTCGTGCTCGTCCTCGCAGGGGGGACGACGTCAGCGTGGACGCAAGCGGCGGCGGCGGCGACGACGACGACGACGACGACGACGACGGCGACGACGCGCTTACACCAAAGCGAGGCGGCCCGACTTCGTCAGCGTGGCTAAGGTGTACTCGCTGGCCCACGCAGCTTCCTAGGGTGCGGCCGCAATTCCACCGGCGCCCGGTGATCACACCGTGGGCGGACGTAAGTAACCATTATTGATTTCACTACTTGTTCATATGACATGTCAAAATCGAATCGAAGACTAACAATTATTCTTAATGACTCGTGCGGTTCACGGAAGATTGTGAGTGGAGCAGGTCAAGCACGCCATATCAATGGCATCCGAGGCCTCGATTAAGGAGTACTACCACAGCCTTGTCAACGTCAACGGCGAGATGAAGGTGCCCACCAAGTGGTCCCACTTCTACCTCGTCGAGGAGGGTGGCGAGACCATCGCGCAAAGATAAAGAGGGAGTTTTGGGTGAGTCTTTCATCGCACCGCATTGCTAAATAATACGCATTCGTCGGACTTCTTGCAAAAAGGAAATGCTACATGATGTGTCCGTATGCGAGGACTTCTTCACGCGAAGAGGAGGTAAAGCGGCCCAGTAGCGCGAAAGGCAGAGGCGGTCTCGCAAAGATCGTCTCAAGGACCTCATACCATGAGGCGCGATACAAAGCCATCCGCGACTTCCACGCTTAACGTGCTTGGAGAGAACATCAAGAAGCCCCAAATCCGCCAGAGAATGAAACTCGAGGGAGGCCAACCTCACCCAAGCGCAATACGAAAGCGTGTAATTAAGTATGACAACATTCGTTCGATTCCTTCGGTGAAACATTACACTAATCTTCTCGCATGTCAAATACTTGATGTCATGCAGTGTGTCCGTCGTGGTGCGACAAACCACGTGGAATCTTTGGACGGAGATTGTGCGCATGTGGCGCACGGATGAGGCATACACGAGGCACGCCGACCGTCAGGGCCGCCGCGCGCAGATGCGAGGGGTGTCACACCACCAAGGGAATCAGCCCCTCCCCCAGTTCGCGACAAGATGGGTATGCGTCCGTTCATGTCTTAATCCTTGCGCTCAATTGTCAATACTTGTAACCATGTTTGTGTTTTCAATGCAGACGCAGACGCACGGTGGGCAGGAAATCAACGAGTACACCGCGTACCTCTCTCTCTCACAAGGGCAAGGTGACGGATCCGAACAACGTCTACAACCCCGGAGGACGGGCCCGGCGCGCACACCAACCCCACCGCCTACGAGAAGGCCACCGAAAGTACACCGTCGCGGCTCGCCCGGCCTTCACGGGGAGACGTTCGACCCCGCCGAGCCTCGGACACGACCTCCTGCAGAGGTTGGGACCGAGGAAGCAAAGACGGCCGCTACTACATGGCCCTGGCGCCCTCGACCCGTCCCAGGTTCCTACGCTGACCCAGGTTCGATCCACGCCCACGAGCTCCAGCGACATCCCCGTAGCGCCCCGGCGGCAGTCAGCGTCACAGGTAAGTGCCGTTTCGTTCGTCGTTCACTCGTTTCGCACCTGTACATACAATCAACACTGCGGATGTAATATTGCAGGCCCAGATGGAGGCCAAGATGGAGGAGAGGATCGCCACGTTGCACGCGCAGATGATGGCGCAACAGATGGCTTACCGGCCAGAAAGCGCAGCAAAGAGCACTACAACACTCAGATGCGAGAACATGGGCGCTTCTTCCGGTCCATGCAGACGCCCGGGGCGTCTACACCGCCTCCTCTTCCAATGTTCGCTCCACCGCCTCCTCCTCCAGAGTTTTTTCCTGTGCCTGCTCCTGTCGCTCCTGGAGGGACCCCGGTGAGTATATTGACTCTTGCTTTAACTTGTGCGTCCATGCTGCAGATACTAATGACATCACTTGGCGTTTAACTTGTGCAGGTACAGTCGGCGGGTTCGAACCCGTCTCCTGGAGGTCCCGGCCATCAGATGATGTCGTATCCACCACCTGCACCTATCCACCGTATCCACCTCGCGTGGCCCTCCTCCTCCGACGTACTCGTTCGTGGTTGGCAAGTGCGCGGAGGGTGGCGTCTGTATGCAGCGCCTCGATTTGGTCCAAGGGGTTTCCGTGGGCAAACCCCAGGGGGCTCTGGGGCGGAGCGGACGACGAGACCGGGGACAACAGCGACGAGCTAGGTACTTGTCGATCGATTACTGTTATCATGTATCCACCAGATCGTCGAAGTTGTTGTCATGTATTTCTTTTCTTCGTTATGGACCTAGACTTGTTATGTTGAACTTCGTGTGATGGACGTCGACTTGTGGTGTTCGACGTGTTGGACTTCATGTGATGGTTGTAATGCACTTGTGTGGTTGTTATTGTGACATATATGTGATGTTGTGCGTTATTGTGATATATGTGGTGATGTTGGCGACAAATGTGATGAAATTGTGATATAAATGGTGCTACCGGTGCTTCTGGTGAAATTGGATTATAATTTGTGATTTTGTAGGGTTTTGATGCGAGAAAATAGAAAACAAAAGCAAAAAAAAATTCCGACTTTGCCGAATCGCTTATCGGCAAAGTCGGGTAAAAAAACTCAGGAAGAATCTTTGCCGATCGCAACTCAAAGCAATCGGCAAAAAAAAAATTCCAATTTTTTTCTGATGCTTATACGGCAAAGTCGGGCAAAAACTCAGGAAGAATCTTTGCCGATCGCAACTCAAAGCAATCGGCAAAGAACATTTCAAAAAAATTTCTTTCTTTGCCGACCGCCGAAATTGGGCGCGACCGGCAAACAATTTTTGAAAAATAATTCTTTTGCCGATCGCCGAGGAACCAAAGATCGGCAAAGCCCGCCGTCAGTCGACGGCGGCGCCACGCGGGCTATGCCGATCATTCTTTGGCGTGGGCGATTGGCAAAGGATTTGCATTTGTGTGTGCCACGTGGCGATCGGCAATCCGCCTTTGCCGACCCAGGCTTTGCCGATTGCTCTTTGCCGACTGCCACGTGGCTTTGCGGTCGGCAAAGCCTTTGCCGACTGGGTTTATGCCTTTGCCGACCGGGGCAAGCAGTCGGCAAAGAGGCGTTTTCCTGTAGTGCAAACACTCCCAGATGTGGTTCGAATCCGTGTGTGTATGCATGCGTACGTGCGTGGCTTCTTGCTTGGATTTGTGAATTCTCGGTCGATCAGTCGTCTATGCTAACGGTTGGATCGGACCGAGACGCATGCACAGATACATATATTATATATATACTATATATATAGGTCGCGGTACTGTGTCGTCATACCTTTTGACGTAAGTACATTCATCGTATTCAACGATGGAGCCCCGGCCCTGTGCGGACGGCCGGATTCGTCGAGTTCACAAGCCGCTATTGTTTCTGCCGGCCGTTACTGGCATTCTGGCAACGGTACATAAGCTTCCCAGAAAGTGGCGGCGCTGGCCTTTTGTTCATTTTGTTGGTAGTGACTGGGCGACAAAGTTGGCCAGCCGGAAAGTACATATATAGGAGTATGTACCTACAGCACAAGTTTGAAGTTCCTAGCTAGTTCTGATTCGCATGTTGTTGGTGCGATCCCCTGAACAGTAGTCTCTGAAAACATCCGCCATGCATGCATCCATCTTATCTTATATTATACTATTATTAATTAGAAATCTAGAAAGGAGCCTCTATATATATTAACCCTTAAAAATATGCTAGAAAAGATACATCTTATAAATTCTCATAAAAATCAGATATATCTAACTATCAATGTGGTATAGACTCCTATATTATCATCATTGATAATAGAGAGAAGTCCACATTTTGGCCATCCAACTATTTGCTGGATTTGTTTTTGGCCATGCAACTATTAATAATCAAGAATCTTTGGCCATTGAACTAACAATTAATATCGCAAATTTGGTTGCCAAGCTAGTTTTAGAGATGGTTTATATTTTATGAAAACTAACAAAAAATACTTGCTCATTTTATAAAACATGGGTTTGGGGTTCCTCGTGATGACACGTGGATAATTTCGATATAGGTTTAGGGATTACTTTATGTGTTTTCTTGATAACATAGGTAGGTAAACTTTTAGAAAAAAGAAGTAATGGACTGATAGTTATTGTTATCGATAGCTTATTATAGTTTACCAAATTGATGGCTATATCTTAGTTTCTGATTTTTGACAATTTTCTAGATTTATCTTTTTCTATCGTAGTCTTACGAGGATCAACATGAATGCTCTATTAGAGCTGCAATTATTCTTAATAATAGTAAGAAAAGCCAGAGACACGAAGTATATATCGTGTTCTTTTAACAAAGTCACTGAATATTTGGAGAAATAATGTTTCATTACTTAAAAAGGGGGAAAAGAATAATGAAAGAAAACAACCACAAATGCAATTGGGACCTTTATAACAATTACAAGACTAAAATAATATAATAATCTAAGTTGTTGCCTCGTATCAGCAAGCTAATTAATCATCGACGGTGCAAACTTGCTGATTGCAACTTTGCAAGTCGAGCTATGTGAGAGACTGTTTTATTCTCTCAAATTGTCTGCTCTAACTAAATTTATCTTATCGATTCTACTATAATTAAATAGCTTAAAAAACACTTTTCCATGAACAACCAAGCTGAATAGGACGGTGCACCCGAGCAGCTATCTCGATGGTTAGGTCTGGCAGCCGGGGTTCCCGGAATTCCTCCAGTCGCCGCAGTTGCCGGCGCCGGCGCCGCCGGCGCCCATTGCCCTTGTTCAGCACTTGCATCACCATTGTTGTCACGGCGCCCCTGCCACAGCTGCCACCCGCCGTCCGCCCCTGCCGCCACATGCAGCAACGGCCTCGCCGCGAGGATCACGTCGCAGCATTGCATCAGCAGTACGGCCACCACTGCCGCCTTCACCATCGTTGCCGCAGTCGTCGATGCCATGTCGATGCTACGTTTATTTGATTGCAAACAAGCTAGGGCTCTAGGTGCGCGCGTTGTTGCTCTAGCAAGTGAGGAGTAGTATATGTGCGTACGTGGAAGAAAACGTCGTCGAAGTGGTTGGTTTGTTGGAGCCTTTGAGATGGCTTCCTTTATAGAGTTCGTTTCCATATGTTTGATCAATATAATGGCCGATCGAAGCATGCATACAGCATTACATTACTATATGGACCGGGTCACTTATTCCCCTCTTAAATTATGAGACTTCTAAATTTTGTTCTCAGGTCAAGCCTCAGCCTACACGGTTTAATTTTCAACTGTTGATCAGCGCGGTCCATTTGATTTCAAATTCTGAAGTTTGAAGTCGATGCAAGAAGTGTCATAACGAAAGCATATGAACGAAGTCCCTAGCTAGACTATATTTATGAACATATATATAACTACGTATCCGATCGAGTCGCTCTTGCCCCCACGGAAATGGTATTCAGCAAGTGTTCTAGATTGCTTCTCATTGCCTTGTTGCTAGGGTTCGTGAATTCTCAGTAGATCTCTGCACTCTGCTTAGTGTTGGACCGGTTCATAGGTGAATGTTTGTGACTTTGGACCTTGGACACGGTTCGGTCGTATTCAATGAGTCACCGCGGACTAATCTTGATCGTTCATGTCATTCAGTGAGTGTCTCTGGCAAAGTTTCAACTACAAGTTTATTGTTGATAATTTTTTTTATTTGAAGTTGTTTAGAGTCATCAATATTTGTTTTAATTTCACATGTTTTGAGATTTAGATTTTTGAAATTTTCAAACAATCTTGAATGGAGACATCTCCTATACCTAAGTTGTAGTGTTTGACAAGTTTTGAAACTTTTTAGTTGAAACTTTTTTCCATTTGAAGTCATTTACGGGCGGAAAAATTCAATACAAGATTACAAAATGTTGATATAAAAAGATAATTGTCTATATATAATCACAAATGAGTGTGTAGTCTAGCGGTAGAGAAGCATTATATGTGCTGAAGGTCGTGAGTTTCTCACCTCTGTTAATCAATTTACAAAGACGGACATTGCGCCTAACTCTGAAAATGGCCTATTAACAGCGACCATTTGTCAGAGACTACTTCTAAATAGATATTTATTGTAGTGCCTCTCAAAATCCTTTGTGTAATAATGGGCTGCGAGGGCTAGAAAGGAATGGGTCGCAAAATAGGCCCATTATCATGATAGTAAACACACATTTTAGCAGCAGCGTTAGAGCAAATCCAAGAGTCTCTTTATATCCTTTCTTATTGATATAGTAATAAAGATTTTGATGAAAAATATACTCCAACAACTTTTTAATTAGATATCAAAAAATAAACATCTTGTATTCCGGACTTATTGCTAGCCAAAGATGAAGAACGAGATTGACTCTCCAGAGTGCACACAAAATACAGAAAAGTTGTTGAAGGACGAAGAGATATAAAGAGTGATTTTTATTAAAAATAACTTTTTAAATAATAATTTAGAGAGTAAGTTTAGGAAAGACTGTTGGAGATTCTCTTATTTTCGACTTTGTTTGCCTCCTCCAAGGGCAGCTTTGTTCTTCATCGGTAGTATAGTAATACACCAAATTGGTCGTATCAAAAAAAAAACAAGTTGGCATCAAGAGACGTTGCTGCCGATATGCAGCTATGCACCATCAAGAACTCAAGATTGAACATACGTATCAGGAATTAATCTGAAATGCCTCTGCAGGAAAGAAAGGGTGGACGTGGAACATATGCTTGATGATAGAATGTGATTCCTTCCTTCTTTGGCCCTTTCTTTTCAAAGACCAAAATTTAATAATTGGAAAAAGGCCCAACTTTGTCGTTGTACACAAAAGGCTCGTGGACAATCCGGTATATGTCCCCAGCCTAAATCAAACATTATTTAGGTTAAGGCGGAAGAAATTTTCTCAGTGACATGCATAAGTGGCTTTGCTAAATTGACATCCGACGCGTTGGCTTCAAAAAAAAATGACTCAAAAAACTTGAGGTTGCCTGATTTTTTGATATTCTAGCCATTTTATATCTATTTCCTTCACCAGTATGCCCTTAAATTAGAAAAGAGAAAAAATGTCACAAACATTACCAGAAACAGTAGAATTGCCGAGTGCCTGAGGGTTTGCCGAGTGCATTCCATCGGGCACTAGACAAACATCATATTTACCGAGTGTTTTTAATTCAACACTCGGCAAACAGATAGCACTCGGTAAAACCCAACTTTGTCGAGTGACTAATAAAAAACACTCGGCAAACTACAACGAAACACTCGGCAAACACGGACACTCGGCAAAGTAGAGGCACGTGCGCTGGGCGTGCGGCGGCCGTTGGGTGCGCCGCCCTGCCGTTATAACTTTACCGAGTGTCCGTTAGAAACACTCGGGAAAGACAATGTTTGCCGAGTGTTTTTTATTGACACTTAGCAAAATAATGTTTTTGCCGAGTATTTCTTATTGGCACTCGGCAAAATAATGTTGTTGCCGAGTGTTTTTTTATTGGCACTCGGCCAAATAATAATTTTTTTCATCTCCTGCCTTCCAAACTTTTTCTACTCTCCACATACAATATGTGGTACTATATTTTAAACTTTGGTATATTTCTCGATCTGTTTGCTATATTTAATTAATTTATTGTATTTAGAAGAATTTTTTGGTTTAACTCAAATTTGAACTGCAAGTGATTCAAATAATGGAATAAATTGAGTGGAAAATCATATTCATGTTATTGAGTCCATTTTGGGGTCTTACTCGGGAAATGAAAAGAAATTTCGAACATTTTATTCAGGAAACATGACCACGAACGTGTGGCCGAATGGTTTTTAAATTCTAAAAAAAGCAAACAAAGTCTGAAAATCACGAGATTTGTCAAGATCTCATGATATCATACGTGGAGACTGTGGAAAAAAATTGAGAAGGTTTCGCACCATTTGTCATGTATGACCTTTACAAACCGAAGCATCTCCGAATAAGAATCAAGGAGTTGAGAAGAATCTGGTAAGATTTAGAGTCAAAGTGACGGTCGAATTGGGGTTTGACTTCAAAACTTTTTGTATAGGCAATAGACAACATAGATTGGTTCACGTCAATTTTTTGTAAATTTTCGGATCTATTTGATAATTTTAATTTATTAACTGCAATTATAGAATTTTAATTGATATAAATTGAATTTGAGCTATAACTGCATGAAATAATGGATTAATATTCGTAGAAAAATCAAATAAGCATTGTTGAGTGAATTTGACAAGGTATTTTCAAATTACATCGTAACAAATTTAGTAAAACACGTTACGAAGAAGGAGAATGGGTGGGCATGAAATATCAATTTATTTTGCCGAGTGTTAACTGTACGACACTCGCTAAACAATATAGTTGCCGAGTGTCATATAATGGACACTCGGCAACATACCCAAGCTGGCCCCACTTACCAGTACCGTACCGGTTGGAAATTTGAAAAAAACAATGCCGAGTGTTTTGAATCTGACACTCGGCATACCTTTACTTTGTCGAGTGCCAAATCGCGGGCACTCAGCAAAGGCCTTTGATTTTTTACCCTATCCGGCCACACACTTACTCACACACACCCACCCGCACACACACATACACCGAACCGCCCTCCGCACCGTCGGAGCGCCACTCACCACCCCACGCCGCCGGACCGCCCTCCGCCGCCGGGCCGCCACCCCCCGCAGCCGGGCCGCCACCAACACTGCCGGACGGCCGCCCCTCGCTGCCAGGCCCCCGCCTTCCCGTGCCGCAACCGGCGGCCCCGCCATCCCGGCGCGTCGGCGCGACTCCTGGCCCCCCGGCGTGATGCCCCTCCCGCTGCCGCACGACGGCCCGGCCACCCGGCGCCCCTGCCTCCCAGCTCGATCTCCACCCCTACTCTGTGACTGCCCCCACCTGGCCGCCTTGCCTCGTCCCAAGAACCAGTACGTGAGCCCTTCCTCTCTCCTCCTTGTCCTCCCCAGATCGAGCTCCTGCAACTTGGATGTGTAATTTTTACTCATTGGATGTGCTTGTAGTAGTATATTGAGAATATCATGTTTTGTCTCATGGTTAAAGAACTGCCTTGTAGTAGTATATTGAGAATTTCGGCAGCTACAGATTTAGACAAAAGAGAGCATAAGGCATTCCATGAAATCCTGATTGTCTGCCCAATGGTTTTGAGCTGCCATATCTGAAACCAGAGCTTGAACGGTCGTGGCAACAACACCTTAAGCAACAAAATTATAGCGTGGCAAAAAAAATCTATTGCCACGCTATCGCTCGTTGTATTTACCACCTCTCGCTACGAAGACGAACGTGGCAAGTGCTCGTATTGCCACGCCAATGAATGTTGCGATAACGTCCTATTGCAATGCTTGGCAACGTTGCAAGAAAAGCTAACTCTTGCAACGCCAAACTAGCAACGGTTGCAAGTTCTTATTGCAACGTGACTTTTTGCAACCATTGCCAACAAACACGATTTCATGGTATGAACTACCTTTTGCAACAAAATTGGGCCTATTGCAACATTTTCTCGTTGTTGCGCAAGGGTTAGAAGTTTGTAGTGTTCATAGTTTTTAGAACTTTAAACAAATATCTGGCTAAAAAAATCAAAGAGTCAGAGAAAAGACACACTCGATACTGCAATATGAGACGGAACATGGAAGAGAGGAGAGAAATGTGTGTTTGACTAGAGATACTCAATAGAAATGTTAACTTTCTCTAAATTCAAATTTTAGTACAGTAAAAACATTGAAGATACTCAATCGAAATGTTAACTTTGTCTGTTTCAAAGGCAAATACATACTTCTCAAGTGACAATAGCAGCTATATTATGAACTTTAGTAAACCAAAATTACACAAATAATCCGCACAGCATTTCTTTGCACAATAGCAATGCAAATCTGTGACTAAGGAAAATGAAACACAAGCAAAGGATGAAGTCTAAAATCATGCAAAACAACTGTACAGAAAAAAGGTTTCCAACAATAGATTAGCCAATTGGTCTTGGTTATCCATGCTTGGCTTCTTATGTTGATGCTCAATTTGATTACACTCCTTATCATATGAGTCCCACACAAAGTTGATAATAAAACTCTAGAGTTTTTCTAAACACTTCTTGCTTGAATCTTACAACCACATATCAACTTGCAAGTTTTTGCCGCCGCTCCCTGCCCCGCCATGCCGCCTGGTTCCGCCTTGCCCTCCCGCCGCCCCACAACTTGCCATCATTTTGCAAGGTATAAGATGTGTATGTGGTTGTCGGCCATCGTGCCGTTTGTTGCCGAGTGTATGTGGTTGTCGGCCATCGTGTCGTTTTATTTGTTGCAGGTTTTGTAAACCTCCCCGTGCAGGGGAGGTGCTGACAAAATTTAGATTTGACACTATTATGTTCCTTTTATTGTAGGATAGGCTATTGCAACATCCTCGACTCGTCACTTTGCATGACAGCAAGGTGAGGCATAAAAGACCCTTCTTTCCGTATCATGTTCGTATATCACGTAACCTAGCTAGGCGTCTCCCGTTCGAAAGAGATATGGTTGGAAATATGCAGATCTTTGCATATCTATAACCGTATCTGTTTCGAATTGTCCACGTTTTTTGGACAGCCCGATGCTGTGTAGATGCGGTTAGTTTCCATGCTCTACTCCGATCTGTGATAGAGTTTTGGCAGCATCTCCCTGTTGTTCTTCGGATACACAATCTCCCTTCCAAGATGTGTATTTGGAGAACAGCGGGAAGGTGCTGCCGAAATTCTATCTCAGATAGGAGTAGAGCATGGAAACTAACCCATCTATACATCCTCAGGTGGGATTAGGACCTATCTTCACCTATTAGATAATATAGGAACGTGTAGATGCAACATGATTTTTTATATTACTTGCTAATATGCTAGGGGATGGATGACCATGAGTGGATGTACATGGGCCGCTCTAGTCAGACTTCGCTGACCGAAGAATGGATTGACAAGACCGATGCTTTCTTGGAACGGGCATTTGCAAGGGTTAAAGGAGCTAGTGTCACTTGGTGTCCCTACAGCAAATGTGCAAACATGCGTCGGCAAACCAAGGTGGTCATGGGTAAACATCTTTGCAAGAATGGATTTATGACAGACTATACCAGGTGGATCTACCATGGTGAAGCCGATCGTGGGAGAGACGAGGTCGTGAGACAACGCATCAAGGAATATGATGGGGATGTCGGGGTAGGAGACATGTTAAATGACTATCATGAAGCACACTTCAATGAAGGACGTAGGGAGGAGGAGCCAGAGGCTACTGCAAAGGTGTATTACAACATGTTGTCTGCGGCATAGCAACCCCTTTACGAGCATTCCAAGGTTTCTCAAATGGATGCCATTGCACGCCTAATGGCCATGAAGTCCCAGTTTAGCTTGAGTCAAGACGCCTTCGATGTTATGCTCATAGTTGTTGGCAGCCTGCTCCCGGATGGCCACATCTTGCCAAAGAGCATGTATGAGGCACAGAAACTCCTTCGTGCACTTAAGATGCCATGCGAGCAGATACATGCTTATCCGAAGGGATGCATCTTATTTAGGAAAGAGTATGCGGAAGAAAAGTACTATGTGAAGTGCGAATCATCTAGGTTCCTGGAGGTAGACTCTAGTGATGGACAGAAGAGGCAGCTTGCAATCCGCATGAAGAACCTATGGTACCTTCCTTTCATACCGAGGATCCAACGGCTTTACATGACTGAGGAATCCACGAAACAAATGACATGGCACGAAAACGAATGTCGATACAATCCTAAGAAGATGGTACACCCATCCGATGGTGAAGCCTGGACAAGGTTTGATGAGATTCATCGTGAGAAAGCTCTAGAGGCTCATAATGTATGTGTTGGTACTTGGCAACAGATGGGTTCAATCCTTATGGAATGGCGGCTACCATACACCTATTGGCCCATGTTCGTTATCCCCTTAATCTCCCCCCTGGCGTCCTCTTTCAACGACAGAACATATTCTTACCATTGATAATTCCAGAACACCGGGGGAATAATATGAGTGTGTAGATGGAGCCTCTGATCGATGATTTGGTCCATGCTTGGAAGGAAGGGGTATGGACATACGACCGAGCTACAAAGACAAACTTCAAAATGCATGTTTGGTACCACTACTCCCTGCATGACTTGCCGGCATATGGGATTTTCTGCTGTTGGTGTGTTCACGGGAGGTTCCCATGCCCAGTATGCAAGGCTTCTCTGATGTTCATTTAGTTGACAAAGGGTGGCAAGTATTCTTCGTTCGACAAACATCGACAACTCCTCCCTCCTGACCATCCATTCAGACTAGACATCAAAAACTTTACGAAAGATGTCATAGTTAAAGACCCTACACCGCAGATGATGACAGGAGCCACGGTTCGTGCGCAGTTAGATGCTCTCGAGGTCAATAAACAAGAAGGTGGTTTTGTGGGATATGGCGAGCAACATGCCTGGACTCAGAAGTCATGCTTGTGGAACCTCCCCTATTTTGATGATCTTCTTCTTCCACATAACATTGATGTAATTCACACTAAAAAGAATATCGCCGAGGTAATTTTTGGTATAATCATGGACATTCCTGATAAGACAAAGGATAACGTTAAGGCTAGAGTGGATCAAGCAAGGTTACGCGACAGACCAAAGCTAGACATGGCGCCTCCTAGAGCCAACAAGTCATGGAGAAAGCCTAAGGCCGATTTTGTCCTGACGAGGGCCTAAAGGAGGGAGGTACTAGAATGGTTCCAAACGTTAATGTTCCCTGATGGGTATGCAGCGAATTTGAAGAGGGGAGTGAACTTAGCTACTATGCGAATCAACAGACTCAAGAGTCATGATTACCACATATGCCCTGAGCGCCTACTTTCGGTGATGGTTCGAGGCTATGTCCATGAGCATGTCTAGCAGGTGCTAGCAGAGTTGAGCAATTTCTTCTGCCAGCTTTGTGCCAATGAGTTATCTCGTACCGTGGTTGCAGAAATTGAAAGAATGGCGCCTGTGTTACTCTGTAAATTGGTGAAGATTTTTCCACCTGGCTTCTTCAATCTGATGCAGCATATGATTCTACACCTCCCGTATGAAGCACGAATTGGGGGGCCTATGCAGGGCCGTTGGTGCTATTCAATTGAGAGATGTCAAAAGGTTCTTTGAACTAAATATAAAAATAAATACAAAATTGAAGCATCCATTCTAGAGGCATACATTCTAGAGGAGGTGTCAAACTTCACAACAAAATACTATGCTGACAACCTTCCTAGCGTGCATAATCCACCCCCTCATTATAATGCCGGCGAAGATGAATCGAGCCTTAGCATTTTCTGAGGGCAACTCGGAAGTGCAAGTGGTGCGACCCACAAGACCTTGAAACATGAAGAGTGTCGCACTATCATGCTGTATGTGTTGACCAACCTATCCAAAGTGGAGCCATACATGTTGTAAGTTCTCAACAAACTTGTTCTCAAGTAGTCACTATTCTGTGTCCAACTCCCATGTTTCTCGTTGGTACAGGGAATTTCATCGTCAATTCTGGCATGAATCAAGGGAACCTACCCCGCAGAAAGCTGAGACCCTTCTCAAAGAGGGTGCGGGAAATGGAATGTCCGATTTCATTTCTTGGTTCAAACAGAAGGTACAATCTAATTTAGCTCGTACTTAGTTTGACATTACAAGTTGCTCGTACATGCGAATAATATAACAAACCACCCTGCTTGAACTTGTAGGGCCAAACTGATGCGTCTATGAGTGTCGAGTTGAGACAGGTTGCCGATGGTTGTGCCTATAGGGTCAGGTCATTTACCGGTTATGACATGAATGGCTATCGCTTTCACACAACAAGCCACGAGCAGAGTCGGCCCAATCGAAGAACCACAAATACTGTAGTTTTTACGCTAGGCTTTGATGGGGTCGAGTACTATGGAAGAATTGAACAAATATATGAACTCATGTTTCATGGTTGCAAACCTCTTAATCCAGTCATATTCAAATGCCATTGGTTTGATCCATCAGTAGTGAGACGAACCCCTAATCTTGGGCTAGTCGAAATTCAACAATCATCTGTCTTACCAGGAGATGATGTCTATATTGTGGCTCTACAGGTCATGCAAGTTTATTATCTCTCATACCCATGCCAAACCGATGACCGTCTTAAGGGTTGGGATGTTGTGTACAAGGTATCACCACACGGTAAACTACCTGTACCAAATAATGAAGATTACAACATAGACCCCAACACATATGATGGAGAGTTCTTCCAAGAAGATGGGCTCGAAGGTAGTTTTGAGATAGACTTAACCGAAGCGATTGGAATGGAAGTAGACAATGAAAGGGTTGCTGACGAGGACGCTGGAGACAAGGTTCAGAATGTGAAGGACTTAGAATTACTTCAGCGATTACATTTAGACAATGACAGTGATGACGACATTCCCGATCATGATGATTATATCGACACGCGTGATAGTGATGATGAGACTTATGATCCAACTAATCCCGATCATGATGATTATTTCTAATACATGTATGAGCCATACTAATTTATTTATTATTTGTCATACCATGTTATTTTTCAATTATGTTTAGTGTATTTTGCATATCTTTCTAAGTATGTTTTGTTTATCTGTGCTGATTGGTTTACTCTTTTTAATTGCAAGTGATTGAATAATGGTGGGCGGTACGAGGAAGATCGCGGCGCTTTACGAAAAGATCGTAGCTTTAGGGTCAGCTTTAGGGAAAGGTCAAGGGAGGGGTTGAGGCAGGGGTGGAGGGAAGGGTAATGGGGCGAGGCCCCCATCACCTGTAGCTCCCTCGTCATTGTCTGAGGAGGAGGAGGTACCTTCCGCGCACGCCTCTGGTGACGAGGAGGAGGCACCTTCCGCGCACGCCTCTGGTGACAAGGAGGTACAGGAGGAGCAGGAGCAGGTGGAGGAGGAGGCAGTTGGTTCCCAGGTTTGGTTGCGAGGTCCCTCGACCCTCCCAAGGTGACCGATACCTCTTGAGAGACACCCGATGATTCGACCCTCTAGGAAAAAGTAACTTTAGATGCTCTCAATAATTTTTCGTTTGATATGTTGAAAATTACAATGGAAACTAATAATTTATCTTAATCACTTGGACAGGGGTTGGATTAAGGTTAGTGGGGGTGATCACAACCGGAAGGTCAACGGCATCCTTGGCCTTTTGTGCAGGCTACACTTCCCTGGCTTAGTGCAGTTCGGCGAAGAGCTGCACCTAGCCTACACGTGGGACCACTACGTCACCGCCCGCGACGCCGCTGATCGTGACGGTAGGGTATTCCCCAACAAGGCGTGAGCGCGTGAAGGGCGAGCTGTGGGTAAGTATTCCTCTCACTATATTGCTCAATACATCACATTCACTGGACATTCTTGAAATAATGACCGTATACATCGCGTCTATATGCAGGACTTCTATAGATGCCAGGAGGGGTACGAGGCCAAGGTGGCCTCCATCTCTGAAGAAGCCACCAAGAAGCTCATGAAGGACATGCACTATGAGGCGCGCGTCCAGGCCATCATTGACTACTATGCTCAACACAGAGGAATGAAGGTTAAAAAAGAAGAGGCAAGAACAATGAACCTAATCCATGAACAATTCTTGAAGGTAAATATAGAACATTAATACTTACTTTTTATGAGATTAATTACACTTAATTTCATTTTTTTATATGTCATACACTTGATGACGTAGGTGCCTCCGTACTGGTGCGCCTAGCATACCCAGTGCTGGGAATACATGGTGGACAAGTGGTTGGAGCCCGGGTGGGTGGAGACGCACAACGCTTGCCGGGCCCGGCGTTTGCTGATGACACGTGCATCACACCATCAAGGCAGCCTGAGTCTTGACGAATATAGGGAAAAATGGGTACGCGAATTCATTTCTTTATTCTAATGCTTAATTCTGCATAATTTCTAATTATTTTGCATTTTTGCCGCATTCATCATCACATGATGGCCAGTCTTGCTCCTAGTTCAAGGCATGGGTTCTGTCCAAAAAGGGCAAGGCGACTGCAAACATCGACTTTAACCCAGAGGACCCGCCCGAGGCGTACAGCGAGCCCAGCATCCACAGCCGCGTCAGTGAGTACACAGCAATGGCAAGGCAGGTTCATGGGCCACAGTTCGATCCGAGCATCCAGGATCTTGATGGAGAAATTGTGATGAGGGTGGGAGGAGGCAAGAAGCATGGCCGGTACTGGATTGGCGATAGTACAATTGACACAGCCTCTACTCCCACTCTCTCCCAGATCCGAGCAAGGAGCACGATCTCGAGCCCGGCGATACGCCCACGGCCAACCGCTACACAGTTCCAGATGGAGGCTCTCCATGTTATTTCTGTTTTATTCACCGTTTGTTGATTGTTACGTACTTTAGCTTTGCATTGTAACATTGGGATGAAATGTTATAGGCCCGGGTGGAAGCAGAAACGAAGCAACAGGAGGAGATGGAGGCGAGGATGGAGGAGATGATTCAGCAGAGGGTGGTGGCTGAGCGGTAGAACATGGAGGAAGAACAACGGCGGACGATGTAGAGGATAGAGAAAGAAAATCGGTTGAGAATGGACCAAATGTTCCAATACATGTAAAATTTTGCATCGAGTATGGGTCAAGCTTTGCCACCGCCACCGATGCTATTCCCTCCACCTCAGCCACCCGCAACTACTCCTGTGAGTCACTTGACACCTTATACTGCAGATTGAATACTTTGACTTAGAGAACTTTAGATGTTAGCTCAAAATGACTTCGAGAACTTTAGATGTGAGAACTTCAGATGGCAGGGGGGTTTCTCCATCAAGATCCTTGTAGAGTCAGCCTTGAATGCAATATAGTTCATCATACCCTTGTTTTCATGAGGAGCTCAAGAACTTGGGCTTCTGACAGTTCTATCCCATTAGTGTTGGATGCATGTAGTTTTGAGTTCTGGTTGTTTAATTGGTTGAGAGAAGTCGTTCTTGAAGAGTGTTGTTAGCTTTCATGTTTTTTTTAGACATGTGCATGTAGCTTCTGTCTTTTTCAGATCAAGCATGTAGTTTAGAATATGTTTGTGACATTTGAGCAAGCTGTTTTTTTTCTAGCTTGCGATGTAGCAGTAAATTATGTTTTCCTCAAATTATTTGTATCGGCATGACCAGATTTCTTGAGGCTATCAATTCATAATTGTGGTTTCAAACACAGCATTGTTGCTTACATTTTGAGTAGGCGGTAGGCAGAGCAATCCTAGATTGGCAATAGTGAAAGTCAGTTTGCACTTTTGTATTCTATTATTTTGTTTTAGTAATAATTATTAAAACTTAAACTTGATGGATTTTCATGCAACCTTCAAGTTACATGGTAAATATCTTGTAAATGGATTTATATGAATATGAAGTTTGAAAAGGAGACTAGAAATATGCATGTCAGGTCAAGCGATTGTAATGATGATTTTTCCACCGATCTTGCTAAAAATCAGTGGGGCAGCTGACCCCAATAAAGGGGCCTACTCCGTCCCTTTTATAGAGTACATAGGCAACCAGTGAGATAGAGACAGAGAGAATATGCAAGGTTAAGATAAACTTAAAATTTCCATTTTCTCCTTTGAATTTTGTAGTGCACAGATCATCACTCATTTCCTTTGCTTTTATGATATAGTGCTAATAACAAGAAATTAACCATTAAGTGAACATGCCTAGCCCTTTTGTATCACTGAACAACCTAGATCATGCAAATGACATTTTATAAAGCAAATCACACTAGAAGAGGTGGTACTGAGAAATGGAGGCTGCACTAAGAATTTTGTTGACCAACCACAGATACTATTGCCATTCGTCGTTGTTGCTCCCGATCAGGAACCCTACTCATGTAGCCCTTGCCTAGCACATTTACAGTGCTCAGTGATATACTAGCCGAAGCCACTCCATACAAAATCACATCTCTAGCTGCAGGATTCAAAACAAACCAAATCATAAGCTGGAACAACATCCCAATCGAAATTATTTTTCTCTCGCTAACCAATTTGCTCGTGCTGCCTAGCCTAGCTCATATATATCATATATAATATAAATTCTCCCAAAATTTAATCAAATAGACTAGAAGCTTCCTTATTAGCTTCCCATGCACAAATACAAGTTAGTACTATATATACTTACGTTGCAAGTATTTTTCAAGACACTACTTATACTTTCTCGATTGCAGTGAGTTTTTTATATCGCAGACTTACAAATGCAATATCTTCTCTTTTTGTGCAGAATCAATCGGCGACATCAAATAATCGGTCTCAAGACCCGGATTTGTCTTGCAGTGGTTCCAAGGGCCTCCTTGATGATTGCATTTGCATTTGTGGCTTATTGTGACTTAGTTGTGACTTGTGATGATGGTTTATTATGCCTGTGATGATGGTTTATTATGAATTGTGATGATGGTTTATTGTGAATTTCGATGATGGTTTATTATGCCCGTGACATACAATTATGCATGTGACATATAATTATGCCTGTGATGATGATTTATTGTGAATTGTGATGGTTTATTGTGAATTGAGAGGGTCCGTTATACGTGATGATTAGTAAAAAGGGGTATTGGTCCCTTTGCGAGTGTAACACTCGGCAAAAGAGAGGCGTTATCGAAGTGTCAAGCCAAAACACTCGCGAAGAGACCAATTTACATTATTCGGGAACCTTCTTTGCCGAAAGTGTTTTGTCTTTGCCGAGTGTATTCTAATGGACACTCGGCAAAGTGACCATAAATCTGCCCACGCCGCTTTGTTTGCCGAAAGTGTATTGGTCTTGACACTCGGCAAAGTGTGTAAACGTTCTTTGAGTGCTTTCTTGATACATTGAGTGAAATATTGCAGGTCGAGCTGCAAGAAACAAGAAGGCAAAGTCAAGAGCGAACGCTGAGTCTGACCGCATGACCTGAGCCCGGGAAGGTCGCGTTCGAGGCCGCAAGTGTACAGATGGCGGAGATGATGGTGATCATGCAAAGTCTTGGGCAAGCATCGGGTGTACACAATGCAGTTTTCAGCTCCTACTCCTGCAGCTACTCTTGTAAGTATGAAAATTCATTTTTCGCTTGTGCTTTGCATGGATGTCGGCGTTCAGTTGCCGTTGTGGATGTCGGCGTTAGGCTCGCTGCTTTCTTGAGTTTGGAAACCTCCCCGTGCAGGGGAGGTGCTGCCAAAATTTTCAATTGAGTCTAATCTTTTTGTATTCCTAGATTACTAGATGCAATCTCTAAGTTCCAAAACTGTTTTTCCGGATTACTCACACATGCAATCTCTCCTCCTTTGTGCAGACTTCCGTCATGGGTTCCAATCAACCCGCTAGTGCGCCACCAGTGATCATGTTTTTCCTTCACCATCGTCTCATAGGCTAGCTTGATGAGGACTCGTGCTAGGTGATGTGGTTGGACTTTAGCGTGATTTGTGATTTATGGTTGTGACTTGTGCTTGGATTTCATTAACTTGTCGTAATAAACATGTGAATGATGATGAACATGTGACTTGTCGTTGTAATATATTGTGATTTGTAGTTCACAATTATGGTTGTGATATATTGTGAGAAAATGGGTTATGTGTGATATATATATATATATATATATATATATATATATATATATATGTATATATATGAAATGCTTGTGTCGATGGAATGCAAAAAACAAAAAAAATTAAATTTCTATCACTTTGCCGAGGGCAATGACCAAGGCCCTCGGCAAAGAAGGGTCCTTTGCCGAGGGCCCTAGCAATAGCCCTCGGCAAAGATTTTTTTGGAAAAATCCTGAAAATTTCTTTGCCAAGGGCCAGGGAGCAGGCCCTCGGCAAAGGTTTTTAAAAATTCAAAAAAAATTATTTCTTTGCCGAGGGCCGGCCCTCAGTAAACAATTTTTTAAAAAAACCTTTGCCGAGGGCCCTTGCAATAGCCCTCGGCAAAGATTTTTTTGGAAAAATCTGAAAATTTCTTTTGCCGAGGGCTGGGAGGAGGCCCTCGGCAAAGGTTTTAAAAATTTCTTTGTCGAGGCCGCCCTCGAAAAAAAAATTCAAAAAACCATTTCTTTGCCGAGGGTCGGCCTCGGCAAAGAAACCGCCAACGGCGCGCGGCGGCGATTGGCTTCTTTTCTTTCTTCGAGGGCCGCCCACGGCCCTCGGCAAAGGCCCCTTCGTCGTCTAAAAATTCCCGAGGGGTCTTTGCCGAGGGCAGCCTCGGCAAAGCCTTTGCCAAGGGTTTCTGGTCCTCGGCAAAGCATGCGAGTCCAGTAGTGTATATAACTACGTATCCGATCGAGTCGCTCTTGCCCCCACGGAAATGGTATTCAGCAAGTGTTCTAGCTTGCTTCTCGCCGCATTTGTTGCTAGGGTTCGTGAATTCTCATTTAAACTTTTTAGTTGAAACTTTTTCCATTTGAAGTCATTTACAAAGCGGAAAAAATCAATACAAGATTATAAAATGTTGATATAAAAAGATAATTGTCTATATATAATCACAAATGAGTGTGTAGTCCAGTGGTAGAGAAGCATTATATGTGCCGAAGGTCGTGAGTTTCTCACCTCTGTTAATCAATTTATAGAGACGGACATTGCGCCTAACTCTGAAAATGGCCTATTAACAATGACCATTTGCCAGAGACTACTTCTAAATAGATATTTATTGTAGTGCCCCTGAAAATCCTTTGTGTAATAATGGGCTTGCGAGGGCTAGAAAGGAATGGGTCCTAAAATAGGTCCATTATCATCATAGTAAACATACATTTTAGCAGCAGCGTTAGAGCAAATCCAAGAGTCTCTTTAGATCCTTTCTTATTGATATAGTAATAAAGATTTTGATGAAAAATATCCTCCAACAACTTTTTAATTAGATATCCAAAAATAAACATCTTGTATTCCGGACTTATTGCTAGCCAAAGATGAAGAATGAGATTGACTCTCCAGAGTGCACATAAATACAGAAAAGTTGTTGAAGGACGAAGAGATATAAATAGTGATTTTTATTAAAAAATAACTTTCTAAATAATAATTAAGAGAGTGAGTTATGAAAGACTGTTGGAGTTCGACTTTGTTTGCCTCCTCCTAGGGCAGCTTTGTTCTTCATCGGTAGTACCGTAATACACCAAATTGGTCGTACCAAAAAAAACAAGTTGGCATCAAGAGACGTTGCTGCCGATATGCAGTTATGCACCATCAAGAACTCATGATTGAACATACGTATCAGGAATTAATCTGAAATGCCTTTGCAGGAAAGAAAGGGTGGACGTGGAACATATGCTTGATGATAGAATGTGATTCCTTCCTTCTTTGGCCCTTTCTTTTCGAAGACCAAAATTTAATAATTGGAAAAAGGCCCAACTTTGTCGTTGTACACAAAAGGCTCGTGGACAATCCGGTATATGTCCCCAGCCTAAATCAAACATTATTTAGGTTAAGGCGGAAGAAATTTTCTCAGTGACATGCATAAGTGGCTTTGCTAAATTGACATCCGAAACGTTGGCTTAAAAAAATGACTCAAAAAACTTGAGGTTGCCTGATTTTTTGACATTCACCAGTATGCCCTTAAATTAGAAAAGAGAAAAAAAAATGTCACAAATCAAAAGACCCCATATTTGTGAATCATTTTTGCGCAGCCAATATTTCAGATGTCAAACTTGTAAATCCACTTGTTTGGAGTGTCACTAGTGCAAATACTGGTGCAACACCAAAGGTCGAACGCTAATCGGCTGGCTCAATCATGTAAGCATGTGCCACCACACTACAAGAGTAGATAGACATAACGTTGAATGCATTGAAAAAAATGAGCGGAGTGGACTGAAACTATTGTTTAGTTGTCTGGCATCGACTCGTGTAGAAGCTTCAATGTCTAGAACTTTGGTTGAAGAATTGGGTGCCACATGTTAAAGTCGAGGATTGAATCTTCTTTCGTTTGTTCAAGCATCGTTTTCGCCATCGGTAATGCTGTGTTCAAGGTGTACGTCGGTATGGACGGACCTTTCTGGGCTCCAACTGCACCTCACGGCCTGCGGACCAACTAAATGGGTCTCTAGTTTTTTTTATTATCGTTCGTCAGCCGAATAAGAATAAGAAAAAAGAGACCTCCCCTGCGCTGCTTCGTCCATCGTCCATGATGTTTCCTTCATTTCCTTCCTCAAAACTCTACCGCTGCCACCTCCACCACTCAAGCCTCCACGCCCACCGGACCTCCCTTCCCGCTCCTCTTGCTCCGCCACCCGCCCCGCCTGACGGCGCGGGCACCACCGCACCCACGCCTAGGGACAGCTAACTTGGCTGCTAGCTGGCCACCAAGGCCGCGTTGCGCGTGTGCTTATGCCTGACGACGACGACGACAGCTGCCGCCGGCGCAAGGAGAAGCGTCGGGCCTTGGCGTGGAAGCCCTCCAGGCTCGCGCTCCTGCTATGCGGTGCCCCACAGCAGACTGCGGAGAAGGCCGCATCAGGATACGTCGCATGTTGCAAATGTATCTTTCAAATGTTTCAGATGTTTTAGAGGTATGTTGCAAGTGTTTCGTGTGGATGTTGCAAAAGTAGATCGAGATATTGCACATGTTGCAATGGCTATACACTTATGTGGCAAGCGTATGTTTCTAATGTTTCATCTGTTTTAGACGTATGTTGCAAGTGTTTTATCTGCATGTTGCAAAAGTAGATCTGAATGTTGCATATATGTACAAGTGTTTCAGGTGTTTTCATACATATGTTGCAAGTGTTTTCATCTGGAAGTTGCAATGTTTTGCAGTAGCTACACACAAGCTTTCAAGTTTTTTTTGGTGTTTTATAAGTGTTTCAAACGTATGTTGCAAATGTTTCAGCTGTTTCGGGCGTATGTTGCAAGTTTTTCATATGAATGTTGTAAAGGTAGATCGTATGTTGCACATGTTGAATGAGATCCACCGCCTTGTTCTTTGGGCGCCACCGAGTGGGCACGAGTGTGTGGTTGGTCGGCGCGGGACAAGGCGCGGAAAACGAAAGTGCACGGGAAACGGGGGTGCAGGGTAACAGAGCCAGGAGGCATGGGCGTTCGGACACGCACGCAAGCGCCCAAACGTCCTTGCGCTTAGAATCTCCGTTTCACCATATGTTGTAGTTGTTTTTAGGTTATATAGTTGTAGCACGCTACATTTACATCATAAAGTAAATACCCACGGTATTTAGACAGGAGAAGATGTAGCGAACCATGCATGACAACTTCAGACGCACTAGTAGTGCGGTGGTAAGGCTCCTCTGTAGTTCAGCTGGTCGGCCAGGTTCAACCCGGTCCTTGCACCTTATTCAGGTCTGGTTTGGATTTAATCGTATTCGCATCAATTTACATATGTTAGAGTGGATTAGAGTAGAACTTAAACTAAATTTTATCTTAATCCACTTCAACATAAATGGATTGATATGAATTGATAACGTCTAAACAAGTCCTCGTGGAATTTCGTCTCCCGGCGACTCTTAAAAAACAACTTCATAGCAACAGTATAGACAGGTCATAAATGTCAGTCAATACATAGCAATATGCTTTTCCTATCCGAATCAATCGGCCACAAACAGAATCAAAATTTCAGAAAGAAAAAAAATTACACCACTCTCCATCATGTGATCCATTCACCCTGAAATCACCCCAGCCCATCCTTTTTCCAATTTTGCGGCTCCCTCCCTCGCTGGACCAGTACGGCTGGATGCTTCGCCTCCTCCAGTCCTCCTCCCCCGGCCCGTCCTCACCCGGTCACCCCATCTCGGGCGCGGCCCCCTCCCAATCTCCAATGGCGCTCCAAACCCTAAACCCCACCGCACGCAGCGGTTGCCGTCTCCCGGCGCTTGTCGCCCGTCCCAAGGCCATGACCACCCCGCCACAGACCACTCTGCATCTCTCCCCGCCGACGCCTGGCTGGCGGCGCCACTCGCCGCAGGCTGCCGGTGCCGCCGTCCGGGGAGCCGCTAACGAGGCTGGGGAGCCGTGGCGCACCACAAGGGGGCGGCGGGGAGGACGGAGGAAGGACACGGACCTCGCCACGCTCGGGAACCTCTCCGCTCCATCACATTACTTTTTTTCGCCGAACGTCGGTTTCAGTTCTCGGCAAAGTCTTTGCCGAGTGCCCGATAAAAAAACACTCGGCAAAGAGCCGTTTGCCGACACTGTAGATGTCGTGTGCTGTTTGCCGAGTGTTACACTCGGTAAACCCTTTGCCGAGTGTTTTTTGGGCTTTGCCGACTGCCTGTGACATTAAGCAAAGCGACTGTTTCCGGTAGTGAATCCCGGCACCTGCATGCTTGCTTCAATAAAAAATCACTAACCATGACATGACGCCCGGCTATTATTAGCATTTCTATTTTTAATCCAGGTGCTAACCAAAACCATGGTAGCCGAATAAACAAAATGAATCAAGTAGATTATTATTCGGCTAAAGTTCTCTTTTCATATGAATATCTCCTTTGTCAAATATCAAGCTAATATCAGCCACGATTGTATACAACCGGCTTCATACTAATTACAACATGTGTGTATGCCTAAAGCATACTCTGGTCATTAATTTTTTTAGTTAAACTAATCAGCCATAAGTAATATTAGCGAGCCGATTAATAATTTTACAAATTATGAAAGCTTTACCAAATTACAACCAAATTTGATAACCAAGCCGAATTAAACTTAAATTTGACTAATCCGGCCAAATAAATTGCATAAGCATACTATCAAACTGAAACTATAAGAAGGTGCCAAATTTGATTGTCAACAATATATACGACTCAAATTTTGTTGCAAGTCCACCTATGTCAGGAACTGCTTTATTATCGCATTGCATGCACTATTATCAAGTCGATCTAATTAATTAATATATGAACATCTTCCAAAGAATCCACCAGTCTTCCATGGAATTCGAAGAAGTAGTCAGCAGCTGAGCTGTTTAGGGCGACGGCGGCGGGCAAAGCAAGTTGGGAGCCTGTATTTCGTGGCAGTTACCGCCGGGTCCCCCGAGGACCTCCATGATCAGCGCCTCTGATATCCCTCGGCCACCCCCTGCGGCCGCAACCTGCAGCAAGGGCCTCGCCGCGAGGATCACGTTGCATAACTGCAGCAGAAGCAGCAAGGCCACCATCACCACCCTCGCCATCGTCGCCGGCCGCTTCAGTGCCGCCACCATTGCAAACAAGCTAAGCGGCTAAGGTAGCTAAGCTAGTATGGGAGGCTTCTTGCTAGTAGTTTGAGTTGGTTCGGAGGGAAACATGCACAACGGTGGCTTTTATAGCATCGTGATTTGTGACGCTTGCTTGCCATCCTCCGGAAAGGTAAAACGAATGACCAGGTCATCAGTTCAACTGTCCATTCAAGCCATGTAATATTTGTCAGGTCAAGTCTAATCCAAGTAAGTCTTATAATTTGAAGTCCATGAAAACCACGACACACGCGCGCGCGCACACACACAAACACTCCCAGATGTGGTTCGAATCCGTGTGTGTATGCATGCGTACGTGCGTGGCTTCTTGCTTGGATTTGTGAATTCTCGGTCGATCAGTCGTCTATGCTAACGGTTGGATCGGACCGAGACGCATGCACAGATACATATATTATATATATACTATATATATAGGTCGCGGTACTGTGTCGTCATACCTTTTGACGTAAGTACATTCATCGTATTCAACGATGGAGCCCCGGCCCTGTGCGGACGGCCGGATTCGTCGAGTTCACAAGCCGCTATTGTTTCTGCCGGCCGTTACTGGCATTCTGGCAACGGTACATAAGCTTCCCAGAAAGTGGCGGCGCTGGCCTTTTGTTCATTTTGTTGGTAGTGACTGGGCGACAAAGTTGGCCAGCCGGAAAGTACATATATAGGAGTATGTACCTACAGCACAAGTTTGAAGTTCCTAGCTAGTTCTGATTCGCATGTTGTTGGTGCGATCCCCTGAACAGTAGTCTCTGAAAACATCCGCCATGCATGCATCCATCTTATCTTATATTATACTATTATTAATTAGAAATCTAGAAAGGAGCCTCTATATATATTAACCCTTAAAAATATGCTAGAAAAGATACATCTTATAAATTCTCATAAAAATCAGATATATCTAACTATCAATGTGGTATAGACTCCTATATTATCATCATTGATAATAGAGAGAAGTCCACATTTTGGCCATCCAACTATTTGCTGGATTTGTTTTTGGCCATGCAACTATTAATAATCAAGAATCTTTGGCCATTGAACTAACAATTAATATCGCAAATTTGGTTGCCAAGCTAGTTTTAGAGATGGTTTATATTTTATGAAAACTAACAAAAAATACTTGCTCATTTTATAAAACATGGGTTTGGGGTTCCTCGTGATGACACGTGGATAATTTCGATATAGGTTTAGGGATTACTTTATGTGTTTTCTTGATAACATAGGTAGGTAAACTTTTAGAAAAAAGAAGTAATGGACTGATAGTTATTGTTATCGATAGCGATTATAGTTTACCAAATTGATGGCTATATCTTAGTTTCTGATTTTTTGACAATTTTCTAGATTTATCTTTTTCTATCGTAGTCTTACGAGGATCAACATGAATGCTCTATTAGAGCTGCAATTATTCTTAATAATAGTAAGAAAAGCCAGAGACAACGAAGTATATATCGTGTTCTTTTAACAAAGTCACTGAATATTTGGAGAAATAATGTTTCGTACTTATAAAAAGGGGGTAAAAGAATAATGAAAGAATACAACCACAAATGCAATTGGGACCTTTATAACAATTACAAGACTAAAATAATATAATAATCTAAGTTGTTGCCTCGTATCAGCAAGCTAATTAATCATCGACGGTGCAAACTTGCTGATTGCAACTTTGCAAGTCGAGCTATGTGAGAGACTGTTTTATTCTCGCAAATTGTCTGCTCTAACTAAATTTATCTTATCGATTCTACTATAATTAAATAGCTTAAAAAACACTTTTCCATGAACAACCAAGCTGAATAGGACGGTGCACCCGAGCAGCTATCTCGATATGGTTAGGTCTGGCAGCCGGGGTTCCCGGAATTCCTCCAGTCGCCGCAGTTGCCGGCGCCGGCGCCGCCCGGCGGCCCATTTTCCTTGTCTAGCACTTGCATCACCATTGTTGTCACGGCGCCCTGCCACAGCTGCCACCCGCCGTCCGCCCCTGCCGCCACATGCAGCAACGGCCTCGCCGCGAGGATCACGTCGCAGCATTGCATCAGCAGTACGGCCACCACTGCCGCCTTCACCATCGTTGCCGCAGTCGTCGATGCCATGTCGATGCTACGTTTATTTGATTGCAAACAAGCTAGGGCTCTAGGTGCGCGCGTTGTTGCTCTAGCAAGTGAGGAGTAGTATATGTGCGTACGTGGAAGAAAACGTCGTCGAAGTGGTTGGTTTGTTGGAGCCTTGGAGATGGCTTCCTTTTATAGAGTTCGTTTCCATATGTTTGATCAATATAATGGCCGATCGAAGCATGCATACAGCATTACATTACTATATGGACCGGGTCACTTATTCCCCTCTTAAATTATGAGACTTCTAAATTTTGTTCTCAGGTCAAGCCTCAGCCTACACGGTTTAATTTTCAACTGTTGATCAGCGCGGTCCATTTGATTTCAAATTCTGAAGTTTGAAGTCGATGCAAGAAGTGTCATAACGAAAGCATATGAACGAAGTCCCTAGCTAGACTATATTTATGAACATATATATAACTACGTATCCGATCGAGTCGCTCTTGCCCCCACGGAAATGGTATTCAGCAAGTGTTCTAGATTGCTTCTCATTGCCTTGTTGCTAGGGTTCGTGAATTCTCAGTAGATCTCTGCACTCTGCTTAGTGTTGGACCGGTTCATAGGTGAATGTTTGTGACTTTGGACCTTGGACACGGTTCGGTCGTATTCAATGAGTCACCGCGGACTAATCTTGATCGTTCATGTCATTCAGTGAGTGTCTCTGGCAAAGTTTCAACTACAAGTTTATTGTTGATAATTTTTTTTATTTGAAGTTGTTTAGAGTCATAAATATTTGTTTTAATTTCACATGTTTTGAGATTTAGATTTTTGAAATTTTCAAACAATCTTGAATGGAGACATCTCCTATACCTAAGTTGTAGTGTTTGACAAGTTTTAAAACTTTTTAGTTGAAACTTTTTTCCATTTGAAGTCATTTACGGGCGGAAAAATTCAATACAAGATTACAAAATGTTGATATAAAAAGATAATTGTCTATATATAATCACAAATGAGTGTGTAGTCTAGCGGTAGAGAAGCATTATATGTGCTGAAGGTCGTGAGTTTCTCACCTCTGTTAATCAATTTACAAAGACGGACATTGCGCCTAACTCTGAAAATGGCCTATTAACAGCGACCATTTGTCAGAGACTACTTCTAAATAGATATTTATTGTAGTGCCTCTCAAAATCCTTTGTGTAATAATGGGCTGCGAGGGCTAGAAAGGAATGGGTCGCAAAATAGGCCCATTATCATGATAGTAAACACACATTTTAGCAGCAGCGTTAGAGCAAATCCAAGAGTCTCTTTATATCCTTTTTTATTGATATAGTAATAAAGATTTTGATGAAAAATATACTCCAACAACTTTTTAATTAGATATCAAAAAAATAAACATCTTGTATTCCGGACTTATTGCTAGCCAAAGATGAAGAACGAGATTGACTCTCCAGAGTGCACACAAAATACAGAAAAGTTGTTGAAGGACGAAGAGATATAAAGAGTGATTTTTATTAAAAATAACTTTTTAAATAATAATTTAGAGAGTAAGTTTAGGAAAGACTGTTGGAGATTCTCTTATTTTCGACTTTGTTTGCCTCCTCCAAGGGCAGCTTTGTTCTTCATCGGTAGTATAGTAATACACCAAATTGGTCGTATCAAAAAAAAACAAGTTGGCATCAAGAGACGTTGCTGCCGATATGCAGCTATGCACCATCAAGAACTCAAGATTGAACATACGTATCAGGAATTAATCTGAAATGCCTCTGCAGGAAAGAAAGGGTGGACGTGGAACATATGCTTGATGATAGAATGTGATTCCTTCCTTCTTTGGCCCTTTCTTTTCAAAGACCAAAATTTAATAATTGGAAAAAGGCCCAACTTTGTCGTTGTACACAAAAGGCTCGTGGACAATCCGGTATATGTCCCCAGCCTAAATCAAACATTATTTACGTTAAGGCGGAAGAAATTTTCTCAGTGACATGCATAAGTGGCTTTGCTAAATTGACATCCGACGCGTTGGCTTCAAAAAAAAATGACTCAAAAAACTTGAGGTTGCCTGATTTTTTGACATTCTAGCCTTTTTATATCTATTTCCTTCACCAGTATGCCGTTAAATTAGAAAAGAGAAAAAAAAATGTCACAAATCAAAAGACCCCATATTTGTGAATCATTTTTGCGCAGCCAATATTTCAGATGTCAAACTTGTAAATCCACTTTTTTGGAGTGTCACTAGTGCAAATACTGGTGCAACACCAAAGGTCGAACGCTAATCGGCTGCCACACTACAAGAGTAGATAGACATAACGTTGAATGCATTGAAAAAAATGAGCGGAGTGGACTGAAACTATTGTTTAGTTGTCTGGCATCGACTCGTGTAGAAGCTTCAATGTCTAGAACTTTGGTTGAAGAATTGGGTGCCACATGTTAAAGTCGAGGATTGAATCTTCTTTCGTTTGTTCAAGCATCGTTTTCGCCGTCGGTAATGCTGTGTTCAAGGTGAACGTTGGTATGGACGGACCTTTCTGGGCTGCAACTGCACCGCACGCCTGCGGACCAACTAAATAGGTCTCTAGTTTTTTTTTATTATCGTACGCCGGCCGAATAAGAATAAGAAAAAGAGACCTCCCCTGCTCTGCTTCGTCCATCGTCCATGGTGTTCCCTTCGTTTCCTTCCCCAAAACTCTACCGCTGCCACCTCCACCACTCAAGCCTCCACGCCCACCAGACCTCCCTTGCCGCTCCTCTTGCTCCGCCACCCGCCCCGCCTGACGGCGCGGGCACCGCCGCACCCACGCCTAGGGATAGCTTCCTTGGCCGCCAGCTGGCCACCAAGGCCGTTGCGCGCGTGCTTGTGCCTGACGACGACGACGACAGCTGCTGCCGACGCAAGGAGAAGCGTCGGGCCTTGGCGTGGAAGCCCTCCGGGCTCGTGCTCCTGCTATGCGGTGCCCCGCAGCAGACGGCGAAGAAGGCTGCATCAGGATATGTCGCATGTTGCAAATGTATTTCTCAAATGTTTTAGATGTTTTAGAGGTATGTTGCAAGTGTTTCGTGTGGATGTTGCAAAAGTAGATCGAGATGTTGCACATGTTGCAATGGCTATACACGTATGTGTCAAGCGTATGTTCCTAATGTTTCATCTATTTTAGACGTACGTTGCAAGTGTTTCATCTGCATGTTGCAAAAGTAGATCTGAATGTGGCATATATATACAAGTGTTTCAGGTGTTTTCATACATATGTTGCAAGTGTTTTCATATAGACGTTGCAATGTTTTGCAATAGCTACACACATGCTTTTAAGTTTTTTCTTGTGTTTTGCAAGTGTTTCAGACGTATGTTGCAAATGTTTCAGCTGTTTCGGGCGTATGTTGCAAGTTTTTCATATGAATGTTATAAAGGTAGATCGTATATTGCACATGTTGAATGAGATCCACCTGCCGCAGCTGCCTGCTGCAGCTGCTGGGACGCCGTCGAGCGGGCACGAGTGTGTGGTTGGTCGGCGCGGGACAAGGCGCGGAAAACGAGCAGGCACGGGAAACGGGGGTGCAGGGGAACATGCCAGGAGGCATGGGCGTCCGGACACGCACGTGCGTGCAAACGTCCTTGCGCTAGCATCTCCGTTTCACCATACGCTGTGGTTGTTTTTAGGTTATATACTTGCAGCACGCTATATTTTACATCATAAAGTAAATACCCACTATATTTAGATAGGAGAAGATGTAGCGAACCATGCATGACAACTTCAAACGCACTAGTAGTACGGTGGCAAGGCTCCCTATAGTTCAGCCGGTCGGCCAGGGTTCGAACCCTGGTCCTTGCACCTTATTCAGGTCTTGTTTGGATTTAATCGTATTCGCATCAATTCATATGTGTTAGGGTTGATTGGAGTAGAATTTAAACTAAATTTTATCTTAATCCACTTCAACACGTATGGATTGATATAAATTCAATAACGTCTGGAATTTCGTCTCCCCGGTGACTCTTAAAAAAACAACTTCCTAGCACCATATAGACAGGTCATAAATGTCAGTCAATATATAGCAATATGCTTTTCCTATCCGAATCAATCCGCCACAAACAGAATCAAAATTTCAGAAAAAAAAAATTACACCACTCTCCATCATGTGATCCATTCACCCTGAAATCACCCCAGCCCATCCTTTTTCCAATTTTGCGGCTCCGTCCCTCGCTGGACCAGTACGGCTGGACGCTTCGCCTCCTCCTGTCCTCCTCCCCCGGCCCGTCCTCACCCGGTCACCCCATCTCGGGCGCGGCCCCCTCCCAATCTCCGATGGCGCTCCAAGCCCTAAACCCCCACCGGCACGCAGCGGCCGTCTCCCCGGCGCCGTCGCCCGTCCCGCGCCGCGGCCACCCGCCGCCGCAGCCACTCCTGCATCTCCCTCCCCGCCGACGCCTCGCGGCCGGCGCGCCGGCCGCGCGCCGTCGCTGCCGCCGTCTCGGGAGCCATCAACGAGGCCAGGAGGCGTGGGGCACCGCAAGGGGCGGCGGGGAGGACGGGAGGAAGGACACGGACCTCGCCACGCTCGGGAACCTCTGCGTCGATGTCGTGCTCAGCGTGCCCCAGCTCCCGCCAGCGCCGTGGGAGGAGCGGAAGGCCTATATGGAGCGCCTCGCAGCCTCACCGCCCGATCAGGTAGGGTCAGCCGTTCCAAATCGCTGTGGTGTTGTTTACAAAACAGTGTTCCCGAGCTATTTGTTGTTTGGATTTGGCATTAGATACGAACATAGCGTGATGAACCAGAAATGTATTGATCGTTACCTGTGGGATTTTTTATTTGGGGAAGCTTGCATTGTTTCTGCTTTATGTCATTTTTTAGCTGGGTGGAGAATAGGTTGTGCCTTAACAACTAGATGTTGACGGTTCAATATGGATAAGCTTGTAATCCGTATCTGTTTTTTGTGAGGTTGATCATGATTTCAGAAATCGAGCAGCAAAAACGAGTTGGTAAGCTATATTTTTGGTTGCTAGTTTCTGGCGAGATTCATCTACTTGGGAGAAATGTGGAGAACCGGATTATATATCAGAATGCTGCGAGTGACTTATGCCTAACGCTTCATGAGCCCCACGTAATGCAACATCTGGTTTTTGTATGTTCTGAACATTTTGTATTCTATCACTTTAACAGAAATTTTGGGAGGCTGGTGGAAACTGCAATTTAGCCTTTGCTGCAGCTAGGCTTGGGCTTAGCTGCTCCACTCTGGGTCATGTAGGAGAGGAAATATATGGAAAATTTCTTCTTGATGTGCTCCAAGTGGAGGGCATTAGTGTTGTTGGGATGCTTGAAAATACCAATGCTGCTGCGTGCCGCCAGGCCTATGAAACACTTCTATGCTGGGTTCTTGTAGACCCATTTCAGAAACATGGTTTTGCAGGTTAGAAAATGCTTTTGGAACAAAATTCTTATTCATGTTTCATTTACCGTTATGAAATTCATGTCCGTCTAATCCTTTCTTTCTGGTTTAATGTGCCTGGTCATTTATCAGTGTTGCTTTCTTTGCAATGCCAGCCGTGCAGACTTCAGTGAAGAGCCCGCTTTCAATTGGATACGTAAACTCCCAGCAGATATCAGGACAGCTATTCATCACTCCAAAATACTGTTTTGTAATGGCTACGCTTTTGATGAGTTCTTCCCTGATGTGATCGCATCCTCTATCGACTGTGCAATTGATTCGGGAACAGCAGTGTTTTTTGATCCTGGTCCCCGTGGGAAATCTCTCCTACATGGGACCTTGGATGAGCAGAGAACACTTGAGCATGCGCTGAGGCTCAGTGATGTCCTCCTCTTGACATCAGACGAGGTTAGTTGGCATGCATGCTGTAGTTTTAATTTACTAGTCTACTGTAATTTACGCAGGTGCTCTTTATAGAGGAATAATCAATTGGTCATATCCAGCACAACAAATCTCTAGTAGTAATCATTTCTTTATGAGACCAGATTCTCTAGAAAAGGCCAAGTGAGCTTTCGATGATTTGTGTCTTGTTGTCTCTCTGTGGTCCTATTCTGGTTGGCGAGATCTGAATGATTGTCTGTGTCTGCTTCTCCTTTGTTTTATAAAAAGGATTAACCTATGTTTAAGATAAAATATACTGCAAAACATGGATACTCTTTTTGAAAGAATTCATTGCTGAACTAGGCCTCATTTAGAACACAGTTACTGATTGTTGCAATTCTGCTGTTAGTTTTTCTTGTATTGATGTTCTTGTTTCACAGGCTGAAGCTCTAACCAACATCAGAAACCCAGTTCAGGCTGGGCAAGAATTGCTAAAGAGGGGGATCCGCACAAAGCAGGTTGTCATCAAAATGGGTTCTAAGGGTTCGATAATGGTCACTAAGAACACTATTTCCTGTGCGCCTGCTTTCAAGGTACTCATTGTGCTGATAAATAGCCTTTCATTTGTGTAGTGTGTTGGAAGTAATCAAAGTTACTTTCTGATTTATCGACACTTTGCCTGTCTTCATTAGATCGACGTTTTGGACACAGTTGGATGTGGAGATAGCTTTACTGCTGCTATAGCCTTTGGGTTCCTCCATGACTTGCCAGCGGTCAACACATTAACCCTAGCAAATGCAGTTGGTGCTGCAACCGCCACTTGCTGTGGAGCTGGAAGGAATGTTGCTCGCCTGGATAAAGTACTACAGCTCTTGAGAGAAGCCGATCTCAATGAAGAAGACACATTATGGACTGAGCTGATTGAAGGAAATTCTCTCTGTATGGTCTCAATTCTATCTGGGATGGCAAGAAATGGTTTTAGCGAGCAAATTGTGCATGTTCCTGTTACCAAAGTGGTTTCTGATCTTTTGCCTATGTTAGAAGCAGTGTTGGAGCGAAGCGCTGTCCAGGCTTGATTCCATACTGAATAGTAGATGGTTGTATTCATTTTGTCATTCACATAGATTCTTCTTTTACCTCCACGATCACACGATGTTTTCTGGTGATGAGTAGTTGGAGGCTAGCCTCCAGGTAAAGCTACTTTCTGAACAGAATGTGGTTGCTGAAGCTATTGATAGCTGTACAGCTATGGTCGCGTGGAATGATTGTACCACCTGAAAGTTTTGTTCTAACATGAAAGTGATTTGATGCTACAATGTGTGCCCCTGGCTCAGTAGTTATGTTCTGATGATTGTTGGGATGCTCTGATCGTTGTTGCTTTTGAGGCCGTCCCTTACTAGTGTACTGGCAATGGACTTGGTTTTCTTGAGAATTTCAGGCATTCAGGATGCAAGCAAAGCATCCTCAACAGAACGTGCCGTCTGTATATGGTCGATGTGAACGTGGTGAATTGCTGGACCTGCATGCGTGCCAGGTCTAGAGTAGGGAGCAAACTCATCTACCATGATCACCAACTAGTTAACTAACCGAACTGATCTCAACAAAACCTGGAGATTATAATTACACTGACAAACTAGCTCCTACAAGTAACAGCCACCACACCCAGATGATACAAGAAATATCCGTTTCTCGGTAGTTAACTATTCCGAGACATCACCGGTGCCTAGGGGTTTTGTCGAATCTCCGAGATGAGTATGTTCTGAGTTCCCATGTGCAAAATCACATCTGGGTGATGCTCTACCACTGCCATTTCTCAAATCTCCGAGCTGGAGCATCATGCTACCATGAAGTTTGCCATCATGCTGCAGTAGCAGTAGCTGCTCAACGATGCCAGAAACTGAAACAAGAGGTTGGGTCAAAATCCTTAGATTGGGAACGAAATTCGATAAAATGATGATGAGACTGAGATTTTCTACTTGCTACTGGAGATTGGAATGAAAAAAAGAATCAAGCAATGCCAACTACTTGTGATAGAGCAGTGAGTGACCAAAAGGTGTCCTATGCGAGTTCAGTGACTTCGAAAAAACTTTGACCGAAATAATGGCCGATCAATGGTTTTGAAGATACTATGTATTTTCATTTTTCACAACTTGTTCTAAGACATTCAAAATAATTCCTCAATGCTAACCGTTAAACTATAAACATTTACCTTCATAGTGATCAATCATGACCTCATAAAACTGTCATGTCCCTTTGGTCTGCCATGATTCTTCGCAGTTCTCTTAAATGGCTAGTTATCTCCTGTATACATTGTACTCCATCACTCCTAACATTAAGAGAACTTAGTATTTGCTTGAGAAAATCCTGATCTGCTTCAAGTGCCTTGAATCTTGCATTAAGGAGAGAAATGTCATGTTTAACGCTTTTCATAGTATGGATGTTTCCATCATCTGAGTGGGAACATGAAGTAACATTCTTTTGCTTCTCAACAGATTCATTCTCATCTTTTTCGTGACTGTGTCTGAGCACGTATTTAACAGATTCCTTCTCATCGTTGTTCTGAGAAGAAATTGATTCACTAATCAAGTCCTCCCGATGCAATGGTGAACTTCCCAGCTCTGAATTTTCTATATACTGGCTACTGCTCATTGAGTGATCACTGAATAGACTGTTCTGTAGAGTATCATTTGCATCACCCATATCAAGTCTATTTGCGGAGGGCATGCCTAGGGTTTCCTCCAATCTGTGCAAGGACTCCAAAATCTTTGCCTTTTCATCTTCAAAATCAAAAATGGTATGCCTCATGAAATCTGAGCCATCCAAGACTCCAAATGTCATAGCTCCATCAGTAGCACCAAATTTTCCAACATCAAATGGTTGGTCATGAAGCTTGCTCTGGTAACCCTCAAGTTCAGCTTCCAGGTCAAGTAATTCTTGCTCCCTTTCTGTCAGCAAGTCATTTAACTTTTCAATTGCTTCCTGGTCATGATCAGCCTGTTCTTCCATCATCCGGAGATACTGCAGTGCTTCCATGTGCATCGAAGCCTTTTCCTCTTGCAATCTGTTGATCATAGCCATCGCTTCGCTTGCTGCCACCGCTGAAGCACTTCGTTCTGCCTCGAGCTCCTTATAAAGCATACTCATTTTTTTCCTGTTAAACTCAGCCTGCTGCTTCAGGTGTTCCATGGAACTTTCACCTTCATCTTCACTAGTTGCATTGACATCAAATGGATCCAGATTTGAGTTGTTCCTATCAAGAAATGGTGCCATATCAGTAGCATCATAGTGTCGGTACTCATCAATCTGTGTGCCGCTTCTGGGGCTAGAAGTCATCTCATTCAAAGAGCCATCAAATCCTCGTGCAGTAGACAATTGTGACAGAAATGTCTTCACTTCTTCATTTGTTTTTGAGTAGGTGTCCCTGGCTGAGATTATTTCAGATAAACGAGGAGATTTAAGGTAGCCTCTGCTTGCAGAAGCATTTTTCATGCTGTTGTTCCAGCTGACATGAGTGTCTGCACTTGAGCCTGTTCCAGCATTCGTAGAAGCAGCAAAATCCTTTGCAGCTTCCACATCAGGGCTTCCTGAAACACCCTCAAAAGAATCACCAACTTCCTCAATACCAACAAGAAAAGCTACAATGCAAATTTGACATACTCAGAAATAGTTCAAGTTAGATAAGGATGACAACGTATTAGATAACATACATACTTTTCTTTTTTGGGAGCTCTGCTGAAACTTGTTCAGGAATAGCCTCCGACTGCATGTCGATACTGTTGTCACTTGCCTTGATTTGACTCCAGTTGATATCATCCAAACCATGCCCAATAGCACGATCCATAGATTTTGCAACCTTGGTATCACTAGACTGACTGTCAGTATCTCTTGTAGTATTCAGCGGTTGCATGGGCTTTGTCATAGCAGTATTATCAGAAGGAAGCATCGACAAGCCACTGGCATTGGCGATCGTTGGTTGCAGCTGCACATCGCGACTTGACATGTGATTGGCTCTTTCTCTAGCTTCATGAGGTACTGCATTGCTCTCATCGTCATCACTATCTGAGATGTGAATCTCAGATTCAGATTCGTAGCCAACCTTCAGTTCTCTGTATCCTTCATATGGCAAGTGATCAGAGCCGTCATCTGAAGAATGCCCAACACTAGGCATGGCTATGCTTCTTTGTTTTAATTTGCTCATATCATCATCTGGAAACCTGCTATTTGCTATGTCAGGTAGCATGTGTGAATCTCGTTTCTTCTTGAACCGCACTGAACAACAAGAGCACAGCTGTTTGTGTCTAGATCTCGACCAAGACTTCACCTTATCCCTAGCATTGATGTTTGTCAGGTTACAGGTCTTACCACCTGAGGTAGTGCAAGAAAGCAGGCACCTATCACACATATCATCAGAGCGCTCAAGCTTGTTGTGACTCTGGCAATACGATAAACGTGATATTTCCAGCCTGTGTGCAGCACAAACTAGTTCTTCAGAGAACCAGGCCTTGCCATGTAGAAACCGATCCAATCTCGAGCACAGCATACACGGTGACCGGAGGCTACACATGCGTGCGAACCTTGTGGCCATATATGACAGCACGGCGGTCGCAACGAGCATTATGATCAAACAGCACTCGCTGATGGCATGGCGAAGCACAGGCCAGAATTGCCGTGAAAAGTTCCGCGGCCTTACACGAGCTTGCGCAGCCATGGAAAGCTGAACACACCCCCAATACGCATGTAGGTTGCTGTGAAATCTTTTTTTTTCTACGAAGTTCCCATCAGTGAGGCACAAAGATACTAAAATCACACCACATTGTTGATGAAGAACGAGCAGTGTTAGAATCTTGATCACCCATGCCAATCTGTGTTTCCAAAAGAGAGAACTTCCACAGGCAAACTTCACCAATGCAGCAAGAGGCAGCAAGTGTCCTCGCAAAATTTAGCAATGCAGAAGAAGCTGCAATTACTAGGTTGCTCTGAATCGCATGCCAGGGTTCAAACGAATAGATAGATCGCCAATTGATCACAGGATACGATCTTTCCTGCAAAATAGTTGCATAAATGTACAATCTTTTTAGCAATTGTAAATGTAACATTTAGGGTTTCACATTCGCACCAGATTGTTCAGATTTGAAGGGTAATTCATTTCGGAACATACCAGCGCTGCAGATCTTCGATCAAGAAGCTGGATTTCCCTAAATCACCGATTTGGCAACATAATGGAGGCAAAGGACGAGAGCGATACAGTGGAATTGAACCAAAAGGTCCAGAAGTGTGGGGAAAAATCCCGAGAAATTGGGGAAAAAGTTTCTGGCTGCAAAGAGGAGGCAAAATGGTTCCCCCTCTCTCGGTGTAGGATTCCGGAGGAGAGAGAGAGAGGGAACAGATGCCCGCCGTCTCCTCCCTAAACCCCGCATTTCTCTCTCTAGCCTTTGCATGTAACTTGAGGTTGAGAGATTTAAGTATGGCCTCTCGTTACAATGGGGAAGAAGACCACCAAAAGCTGAAGAAAGAAAGCAAAAGAATGTGTAGTGGAAATCGAATCGACATAGTTTGTGATGTTAAAAGACTTATGTTCATTGAAATCATTTACTGAAATATTTGGCTCTACAGCATGGTGATACTTCCTGGAACTGCAGTAACTATTGGTGCTACTTTGAGTATGTGACAGGCTTTACTGGATTTTTGTTTACTGTTTCATGCAAAAAAAAATCTTCCAAAATGCAATTTGGTTCACTCAAGTTTGTTCCAAAGCTGCCTATTTGGACTATATTTATAATCATAAAAAAATATTTTCATAATACAAAAAGTACTTACTTTAAGACTATATATACTTGTGTAAGTATTGTTCCCCTTTTCTTTAAGTTGGTTGGCGTATTTCATTTTATCAGAACATTACCTTTGACCAACAATTTCTTTTTGACCTCCAACTTACACAGCAATCAAATTTTCAACCTTAAACTATAAAACAGCAAGATATCCTACAACTGTTAAGATCGGGACGAAACACCACAGCAAACATGTGCAAAGTGGTTTCCAGGTGGTTTCTATTTCCTATAAATAATAAGAACATATTTTTATTTTAAAAATCCTAACTAATTTATTAAATCATAAAAATAGGGATTTTGTACCATTTTTATAAAAAATCTATTTAGACTCTACTTTATGCTACTTACATGACTAGTTGATTACTTGAAGTTTGAGACACTGCCTTAGCAGTTGACATATGCAATGTGGAAATAGGATCTATATATGTGGTGGAGCATGGCTTCTTGTATTCTTTCACATCTTTCAATGTACTCATATTCTGCAAGATCCCTTGGTTGATCTAGGTATGGTGCAAAACGATAATTTAAATAAATAATGAGCACGTCTGTGAGCAATAAAACAATAGGAATGTAAATAAATAAGTTTCAATAGATCATCAACAAATAGAAAATGTTAGTTTTGTATTTTTCTATTTTAAAATAAATTAGTTATCATTTTTTAAAGATTAAATCATATTTCTATTTTTTTAAATAGAAAACCTCCTTGGAAACCACTTTCCATAGGCTTGGGGTGGTGCTCCATTCGGTCTCAACAGTTGCAGAGTGTTCGGTACCAGTTTCATAGTTTAGGATTGAAAATTGGTGAAAGTCTGAGGTTGAAAAGGATTTTACCCTTTTTTAAAAACAAAATGTTATTATATTTTTATGAAAAAATAGATATGATGATGATTTTTTATCACGTAAATAGCATAGTAATAAACTATTTCTAGTACATAGATGACATATTAATAGATTAATTGTTGGTCAAAATCTTGTCCTAATGAAACAAAATGTGCCTAGTAATTTCAAATGGAGATAGCAAAGTTTAGGCCTCATTTATGTACCCTTTATTTTGTAAGTATTGTATATAATTCCAATTTTCTTTTTAAAGAACTTTATAGTCGAGCTTATAAGGTAATTTTTTTGAATAGGGCATCCGTCCACCCGGACGCTCCCGCTGGTGGGCCACGACGCCGGCCCAAATAACCCTCTCTTATCCGTTCGTCGCCACAGTTTCTAAAAAAACCACCTCAACGGAGCTCGCCCACGCATAGCGCACACTCCACCAGAGTAGCTCGCGGCGGCCGGCTGGGGCGGAGGCTGCCTGCACTCATCTTGCCCGGGGCGGAGGCTGCCCAGCTCGCCCGCGTGCAGCTCACGGCAGTCTCCGCCCACGCACATCTCGTGCTCGCCTGCCTAGCTCGCTGTGGCTGGGGCGGAACTCACCCGTGCGTAGCTCGCGACGACCGAGATGGAACTCGCTCACGCACATCTCGCAGCGGACCTCACCCGTGCACAGCTCGTGCTCCACCCCCATATTGTGGAGACCCGCCATGGCCTTCTCCACCATACCTGCCATGGCCTTCTCCACCAGAGCGGCAAGCTCCGCACCGGCAAGCTCTACACTGGCGAACTCCACACACCGACGAGTCTCCATTCTCCTAAGCAACAAGGAGATGTTGCATTGAAACCGAATGTTGCATGCATGCATATATTTCAAGTGTTTCAGATGTTTTAGAGGCATGTTGCAAGTGTTTTATATGGATGTTGTAAAAGTAGATCTAGATGCTGCACATGTTGCAATGGTTGTATATGTATGTTGTAAGCGTCTGTTTCAAATGTTTCGTTTATTTTTTCAGACGTATGTTGCAAGTGTGTTTATTTGGATGTTGCATATGTTTCATATATATTTACAAGTGTTTTATCTAAATGATGCATATGTTTTGCAATGGCTTTTTCAAGTGTTTTCATCTGTTTTTTGCAAGTGTTTCATACGCATGTTTTAAGTGTTTCATCTGTCTTTAGACGCATGTTGCAAATGTTTCATCTCGATGTTTCAAAAGTAGATCGGGTGTTGTTGCTGGGACCCCACCTGCGTGTCTGCTGTAGCTGCTAGGGCGTCGCTGAGCGAGCGCAGACATCCGGGCACGGGTAGTGGAGGGGGCACGAGCAGTCCCCGCATAGGGTCGGGCGGCGAGGGCCCCGCGTGGGCACGTGAAACAAAGTGCAAGCGCGGGCGTCTGGACACGCTAGCACTGCCGTTATATAAACTCAATTGGCAATAGCTTAACTTATAAGTCAGATAATCGAGACCCCTCTACCTTATAAAATCCTGTAAGCTACTTAGACTAGATTGTTTTAGCTCATTTCAAACTTTATCTTCCATGCCTAAGTCAATGGCAAACAAACATTTTCTTAGAAAATTTGACATGAAACAAACCTAGCTTACCATTTGGACCCACGCTGTGCGCCTGTGCCCATATACAGAATCTATCTTGCCATTTGGAAGGTTGTTTTGGCTTCCTCCACAGCCTTCCAGGCTTACTGCTCGCTAAATCCCATCCCTACACAAATCAAGAACCCTCCATGAGTCCCTGTCATACAAGGAGCTGAGCCAGCCAAAGCCTAGCATTGCTATTCCATCATTCACACACTGCTATCTCCTTGTGCAGAACCAAAAAGCAAAAACTCTCCACCAAAGCCTGGCATTGCTATCCTATCATTCACACAGCTATATATCTCTTTTTAATTTGTACAGAACCAAAAAAAAAAAGCATGCAAGTAATTAGTTCCAGGGTAAGAATTATCATTACAGGTTGTTTCACCTTTCTTTTCACCGCATCTCCTACCACCTGTTTGCTCTAGTCTTTCACACAGCCCCACAAGAAGAAAAGCTCTCTTTGCTGCAGGCGATGGAGTTTCTTCAGCGCTAAGCTTGGAATCAAAACAACTGGGTAGCAGCATGCAGCAGGCAGGGGCGCAAGGGCCATGCAGCCCAGCGCGTGGATGCAGTACGTGCAAAGCAAAAGAAATCCTTTGCTTGGGAATAAAATCATGTACCTTGCATGCACCTTCAATTCGTTGTCAAACAAACAAAGTTCAGCCTTTTCAGATGACGCTCTTCTTAATCTTCATTAAAACGTTCTGCTAGCACGACTACACGACCATATGTCTTAGGAGATGTAGATTGTTTGTCATCGTCTTGACTGGCGGCTAAGATACAGAGTCATGAACTCATGATGGTTTTGACGACGACGTATTCATGTCGGGATAGATGCGTGGCTATAAAACGTTCTGAGAGGTGAGGTAGTTTGACTCTGATGAACTAGATCGTGATCAGCATGCTAAATTAGGATGCATGCAGTACGGTTTTGATATGTTGTTGGTGCAAGATGTGGTGTGAAAGCGACGACAGCGAAAGAAGCATCTTGTGTATCAATCTGCCATAAGGCTGTGGAAAGCACGCACCGACCTTGCCCGGCCGATAACAAGCTTCCCTGCGGCCTAGCTACTTCTCTCTCACACTCTTATCTTAATCTCGTTCATATAAGTCCTCTATGATCTCTCTCTCTCTCTCTCTCTCTCTCTCCCTCTCTTCCTCTCTCTCCACAAACAAAAACGCTTGTGATCTGAATCGACATGAACACAAGCTTGTTCTGCTTGATGATCGATCCTCAGCTCGCTCTCTCATATATATGGCAGTTGAGGGGAATGTTGTCTGGTCGGAGACCTAACACCGCGGATCCATGTATGGTGGTGGATGGTTTCGGACCAGGCTTCATTCCCCCCAACTCAATACTCAACTGTTCTTCCGCCTCCAATCCGAATACACCGCAGACAACGACGACGACGGTCTCCTCAAGGATGATTCAACTCCCTACAGCAGAACCCATGGTCGAACTCTCCAGGTATTAATTGCACCAACACCACCAAAATTTCTCCTTGGTATAAGACGGCATCTCCTTGATCCTGTCATAAACTATATCTCGTCTTGCATTGATCTAACTAGTCTCAAACTGTCACTGAATATTGCAATGGATGCTTCGATTCTTTAGTTGCAGTTATACATTATTAATGATAACTTCACTGCTCTTCTTCTTAGTAGTTTTAACCTCTGGTTTGCTAGCTCATATATACTTCTTGTTCCAAGTCCTTTACTCCTTTCCATTGTCTCTTTCTATTACAACATTTGCTTTTCAAGTTTCAGATTTTGAATTTGTAATTTCGTATCTATGCCTGATGCGTGATGCCTGAATTTTCTTTCTTTTCCCCTTTTTGGCATGCATGTGTGCGCGCGTATGCGAGAGCGAGAGAGAGAGAGAGAGAGATAAAGTCGCTTTGCATTTGCGTACACATAATTATATAGCAGCTCTTTCGAGAAAAAAAATACATATATAGAAGCTTACATACGTACAGTAACATGCAGACGAAACGAGAGTAACAAGAAAGATCACTGATCACTAATGTACTTCAAATATATATATATATATATATATATATATATATATATATATATATATATATATATATATATATATATATATATATATATATACTGTAGCTGGCTACAAAATAACTTATTCTGTAGCCACTTTGAGTTACGATAATTACTATGTTAATTTACGATATTATAGTAACTCCTTGTTAAGTGGTTTACTATAACATTATGGTAAATATCCCCATGTGTTATAGTAACCCAACTATCATAAATATGTATTGACATTATCGTAAATTAGTATATAAAATTATCGTAAATGGAGGTGGCTACAGAATAACTTATTTTGTAGCTGACTACTGAATATACTCTTCGTATGTATATATATATATATATATATAATTAATATAATATAATACTCCTATATATACAGCATGCAGACATACAGTAGTGTATATTTCTTGTTGCAAAGAGCTTTACTTTACTAGGTGGGCGTGGGCAATAATGATCACAGATCGAACTTTAGCTTGGGTTGGTGTCGTCCTCGTTACGAATCTTTCCGATCATGGAAATATAGCTTCCAAGATTTTCATGTGCGGTAACTAGCTGAAGCATCTGTGCAAAGCCATGTGTTGCCGACACCGTTAGGTACAGTGGAACCCAAGCACCAACTCGTGCAAAAGCTCTTCCATCTATAGATGTTCGTTTGCTCGTATACGATCGTGGATTATAATCTGGAACAGTATTTTTCTCTCACACTAAACCGTCAGCGGTAAATAATCTAAGTTTACGACGAAATGAATAGGCGCGGCCGATGGCGTCTATTTAAAATCGAAATTTAAGGGAAACGAATATGCGGGCGTGGGAAGAGGCCAAGAGGTTGGTGACGCGGACGGCCGGCCAGCCCGTTGCTGCCGGCGGGCACGGTTGTCGGTCTAGTATCGGAAGCGAATCCGGGATGCCTCGGCTGCTCTGCTGTCTGCTCCAGGTAAACGCTGATCAGAAATGGTTGGTGGAGGCGGCGTCGAGTGCAGGACAAACTTGGATACATAGGGAGTATGCTATACCGAGCGTGAAATATTTAAAGGACTTGTTGATGAAGTAATTATGAAGAGGTTTCAAGCCATCAAAAGATGAAGAATGAATTTGCCATGTCCTCCACGACATAGTTAAGTGGTATGTTCATTCACCATCACTAGAATATGCGATGTTTGATTTTTTTTTTAGAGTTTTAGAAGTTTATGGTCAATTATTAACGAAATTCCATCTTTAATATAATTAGGACATCATTTATAAGATTCTGACATGATTTATGGATATGTATATTGTTATTTTGCCACGTTATTATCTCTTATCTTGTATACAATCACTTCATTCCCATCTTTACCTTCAAGGCTTCAACGAGCTTTGATACCGGATTGAAATTTAAGAACTCGTTATTACCTCCCTTGCCAAATGTAGATTATTGTTTAGTTGTCATCAGTCAAATTTCTCTACTACCAAGTTTATAGAAAATATACATATTGAAATCTACTATGCAATATATTTCATGGTGGATTTAGTGAAAACCAATTTAATGTTATAGGAGTAGATGTTTATGCATTTTTCTAACTTAGGTCAAATTTAAAGAAGTTTAATCTAGGACAAAACTAAAACTACCTATATTTTGGAATGGATGGGCAGTAAGAGCGAGGATTTAATATGTTAATGTTCATGCCCTAAATGCAATTTGATTTGATGTGTCTCACTTTTTTTGTGACCGTGCCGAGGCACGTATTTCATTAAGAGGAGGCGGAAACGGCCCAGTTCACATTACAAGTTCAGATTAGTAATCGCATGATTACCAAACCGAACGCCAGCTTTGGATTTGACCATCATAAGGCCCCTTTGAAATTGAAGAAATTTTTAAAAGAAAATTGAAAATCCCTATAGAAAGTATGACAATTGCTGCTTTCGAGACAATTACATCAAGATCCCTTTGAAATTCATATCAAATTAGTTAATACATAGGAGTTTTGGAGATATTAAAACAAGAGCAAGTACATCGATGATGTCTCATAAATGGTTCATGCATTGATTTATAATCTTGAAATAAATGACTTAAGAAAAGCTTCTACAATGGATTGTATTTTAAGTCATCTTGTAATAAGTCTACAATGCATAGAAAAAAAAAAGAATGTTGTGAGTAGCATAACAATGACAACTCGTATAATGATACAACAGAGTAGTATTGTAATCCTAAAAAGTTTGGCTCATAAAACCGTTGTTTTAGAAACAACTTCTTCTTTCTTTTGCATTCTCTCTTCCACATTGTAAAAGAATTATACATGACATTGCATGAGATGACCTACATACGAGGCTATTGATGGATTTTTTTTTATAAGCTGTATGCCTAAGCTCTTGCTTACTTCTTTATATCACAAACTCTTGTGTTTTTCATGTGTCAAATCTAAACATCTTTACATTTTCATGCCTTATAAATTCACTAGATAGGCTAGAGCTTTTTCTGAATCTTACGTTTTTATGTGGAGAAATTTTATAGCGCTTGGAAAAAAAAAGTAGAGCCATCCATTTGAATAGATCTAATGGTTAAAAAAATAAGAAGAATCAATATAGAGAAACTTAAGTTGTAGACTGAAACCTATAATACGTGGGCCCGGAACTGGTTCTAAATTTAATCTAAAGGCTCCTCGTCATCTCTTGTGTACGCGCGCTCTCTCTCTCTCTCTCTCTTCTTATCGTATCCTGCAGCTCTCTCCGTCATCTTTTTGCGGACGGTGCGGCGGCCCCCTGCCAAGCGCGGCTCGCCGGCACAGGCTCTCAGGCTCTGGCGCGGAGGTTCCCTAGAGCACACGGCCCCCCGCAGATCCTTCCTTGTATACGAAAGGAACAATCCAGCAGCTTCCCAACGTGAATCATTCTTTGCAACGAAAATCTAGATTCCTTCTCTGCATAGAAAACCTGTTCTATACTGAGCTATTTGGACCTTCATTCAGGTACTAATCACTCACAACACCAAGAAAGAACAGAAACAGAAAAAGGTAAACCAAAATTTCTCTCTACTGCTCGTAGTTGCTCAAAATAGCATAGAAGCTTAATTATGCACACAATGTCCAGGTCTTTAGACTATAGGAATTAGGAATCAGGAAGACAGGAATTAGGCACCCTGTGGCCTGCTCCTTCATGGGTACTGGCCTCCGCGGCTCCGCTCTGCAGTCTCCTGGTGTGGGCTGCAGTCTGCACAGATCAGAGGTAGTGCCAAACCTCCGATTATCAGATGGCGATTTGGTCACACGGCCGTCGGCGACGCGTTGGCTTGCTTCATCGGGAAACGGGGACACGGGAAACAACCGTACTGCTCGCACTCCCAGGGGCATGGCCCTGGCAAGCGGGCGCCAGCAACCACTGGGAAAACCGACGGCGGCGAGGCGAGCGACGAGGATCCTCTCGCGCACCTTCCGCCTCGGCCGCCGGTTTGGAGCAGCAGAGGGGCTGCGGCGACCCCAGGGAGGCGTTTTCGTGGTTCCTGCTAAGCACAGTAACAAAGCTCTTTTACGTGAAATTGAAGATATTCTTGTGAAATTTCTGTTTCTGTATGGTTCCTGTAAAATTCATGTATAACGGATCCTTAGAAGTTTGACATCCCAATCTTACACTTTTCTTACTCACGAATTTCGATCGGCTCTTACTATGACTAACCATGTGTGTCTAGCTAGCTCGGATAGATCATGAAAATGATGTGACGCACAGTAAATCGTACTAGTTAAACATATAGCATGTAGTGGATGTACTAGTCAAAACAATATCAAAGAATGCGACTTGACAAGAACAGTGGCAATATAATGCAAGGAAAAGTTGATACCTTGATCCAGTTTTTCCGCTGACCTTTTGACTCGAGAAAAACTCGAGTGGATTGGACAGTGCAATTCCGAAGGGGAGCTATGAGGATCTCGACTGTTCAGACGAGCTTTACAAGGACGTCCCATCTCACTCTCACCACCACATGATAGATCTTTCCCAAGGACCCATCACTTCATCATCGCACTTATGAGACGTCCTTGTAAAGCTCGTCCCAGGGGAGATGAGAGCGTGGTCCCACTCCCAGGGGGCGACCCTACCAAACAAGCGTTTGCCCGCCGGCCGCCGCTGGGCGCTGCCCACTGTGCTTCAGCTCCCAGCCATCACCCCGCCGCCAGACGGACAGAGCCAGACTCCTCGCACCTTCCTTCCACTTTCGCAGGGAGACATACATGGGCTGATGCGCAATGCTTCTGGATTCTATGTACAAAAGTTGCATACACGGGCCGGAAGCCTTCACTGTAGTGGGCCCTAGGTGGACCCGCCCGCCTAGTGACGGTATCGGTCGGTCCGGACTTGTTCTTCGTGGTCCATGTCCATCCGAAACAACTGTCGTATTTCTCTTCCTCCTTGTCAGGCCGGTCCTAAGTTTCTTTTATTTGGACCTAGAACAAAGCTAAAATTTTAGGTCTTTTTATATGAACATGATAATACTAGTAGTACTATCCATTGGTAGTATATACACAAAAATATACAAAATATAACTAATAAGAAGTTAACTGAATGCAAAAGCAATATTCATATGAAATAATTTGTATACATATTAAATTACCGCAAAAATTCCTTCTAACGTTCCTTCATGCGAAGTCATCGATGATGGTGTCAATATCAATCTCATCCAACAATGCATCTGGGTCTCTTAAAGTGCTTGTATTACTCTTAAGAAAATTATGAAGAACCCCTCTATGTGATGGTATCAAATCATCTATTCGCTTTTTTTCATTCTTTTGTTGTTGCCAAAAGCATACTTTTTGATGACATGGTACTATTAAAATTTAGAGAAACAATCAGTAACTATATAATTTCATAAAGTAGGGATCAAATAACTACGTAATTTCATAAAGTAGAGATTAAATAAATTTCAGATTCCAATCATACCTTGCTGCCGGCCTGCCGGCCTGGCGCCTGGCGCCTCTGCAGCCTGTTAGAACTTGGAACTGCCGATCGCCGATTGCCGAACAGGGACGAGAGAAATAGGGATCACGTGAGCCTGAGACTGGAGAGGTGAGATTAGGACCCTTGCTGCCGCCTGCCTTCTCTGCTCTGCTGGAACGCCGCCGCCCGACAGACCCCTCACGCGCCCACGCCGCACGCGCAGGAAGCGGAAGGTCGCGTCGCGACTCGTGTGGTCTGCGGAGCGGGCTGCGGCGTGATCACGGTCACGGGAAACAGGGAGTCGGAGATCTGGTGTATAGTTTCCTTTCTATTACTACTAGTGTATACGTATACATACATGGGGGGCCATCATTTTTCCTAGTCCTGGGACGGCCGTCCCGGCCGGGCCTCCTCCTTGTCCAGTTGCCCGTTGCGGAATTCACCGTGCCATCCGGGCGCCTCCACCACATCGCTGCCCACCGCTCGCCTTCTCCACCACAGGGGCCGCTCGTCACGGGGGCGCCTCGCCGCAGGAGCACGCACCCACTTGACCGCCACTGCCGCCTCCAGTACGGGTGCATGCCGCTCGCCGGGGGCATCGCAGCCTCCCTATCGCTAGGGGCAGCGTAGCCGCGCATCGGGGGGCATCCTCCTTCTCCTATGCAACCTAGAGCCGGATCCCGGCCGTGCACTGCTCTGCCCACTCGCCCGTGCTAGTTTTTTTTTTTCCTGAAAGCGCACGTTGTAAGCGAGTTATGTTGCAAGTGTTTCACATTGACGTTGCAAAGTAGGTCAGATGTTGCATATATTATAATTGTAATGGCTATACACGCATGTTGCAAACATCTGTCCCAAATGTTTTTTTTTTCGTTCCTCATACATGTGTTCCAAGGGTTTTATCTAGATATCGTATATGTTCCACGCATATGTTGCAAGTATTTTATATGGATGTTGCATATGCTTGCAATGGCTTTCAAGTGTTTTTCAGATGTTTTGCAAGTGTTTCAGACGTATGTTGCAGGTGTTTCATCTGAATGTTACAAAAGTAGAACTAAATGTTGCATATGTTGCAATGACATGAGACAAGACGGGAGCGGAGCGTGGCGGACGGCGGAGATCCAACGCGGCAGAGGACAGGGTGCTGCGGGGAAAGGAGCGTGGCCGGGCACAGGTGTAGCCGGGACAAGGATGTCGCAGGTGACGCGGGGCATGGCGGGCGTTCTCTTGTTTCTGTTAAGGTGCGGCGGGACCGCGGGAGTAACGATGCTCCTATTACGCGGGCACGCTCCTGTTACGAGAGTGCGGCGGGCGCTCTCCTGTTTCCGTTACAGTGCGACAGGGGTAACGGCTCTCCTATTATGCGGGCGCGCTCCTATTACATGAGCGTGCCGGGCGCGCTTCTCTTACGCGGGGAAGGGACGGGCATGGTGGTACACTTGAACGGGAGGAGCGTCCATACGTGTCCTGCGGCCGGACGACCAAGCGCTCTAACTGCCCCGTTTTTATCTCTACTAGTCCATTTCTCCGACTAAATAGAGGCTTAGGCGTTTATGCTTATCCCACTTGACGATTACGTAAGCCTGAATTGAAAACGGTTTACACACAGAACTGAATCACTATAAGTCATTATGTGATGATTTCCACTACTTTGATGATCCTAAACCCTGAGTTGAAACTGCGCCTTTTTGATCGGGTATTGTTGAAATTGAATAAGGAATCAAATTGCTCTTTACATTTTGAAACCTGGGGGATATCATGTGAGCAGTGAGCCGATCCCAACTTACTTGTGAGTAAAGGCTTGTGATAGGCTGTTAGCAGATATGGTAAAAGTGGAATTGGCAAAAATAAATGATATCATTATACTTCATCTGTCATATTAACAACAGCCCTCTACGGTATACAAGATATCGTATGTACAAAACTTACGGTCTTACATGAAGACTAAGCAAAACTGCTGCACAAAAAGGAAACACAATTTGACTTGAGGTCTAAATATCTTCCCTCTAGTCTGAGCTCCAGAGGAGTGCAAAAAGAAATATCGAATGAATGGAAAAGTAAATAAAAGAACAATCAATAACTACTGTACATGTCTGAAGATTATCTTAAAGGAAGAAATCTTGGAAACAAAATTTTGTAATAGTAATAACTTAAAGTACAAATAACACACTAAAACTCTGTTTCAAACACCAGAATTTTTGCATTAATTTCAACATCCCAAAGCACATAAACAAGAGCCCGTGCTCCCTAAATCCTGAAGGCAGATGATGTAACACACAAACAGAGGTCCAGTGTTGACACAAGATGTGACGCACTGTGCCGCACACACAGCAAGCCGAAAAGCGTAGCTTCAATCGGGTGCCCGGGTGCTTCGTGATCCGAGCGTGCGGTCGGTTTGACTGAAAAAGCCCGACAAGGGATAAAACAGTTAAATGTCAAACCGGAACATGTCGGGTGAGACCGAGACGAGTTCCGTATATACGACCACGAAGCCACTTACAGCGACATACGACTATAGGAAGCATGCGCCAACAAGTTTATAAATCATTTGACTAATCGTAGGATGGACATACGTAAAGATCGATTGCGAATGCATATGCATGGGAAGACATGTTTGAACAAGTGAAATTGATTATGCGTTAATGCATATCCAAGCTCAACAATCCGGCCGAGTTGGGGTCCATGAAGAAGGGCGTGTAGATAAACACGATTAAGCCAATCTAAAAACTGCGTGCGCGCATACGACACCTAGTTTCGTCAAAAACTTAAGCGTGATTAACATACATGAACCCACAACATGTGACAATCTAGATTAAAATAATTCAGCCATTACGAGCATGTTATCTATTTGCAAAGGTATTATGAAAGTAATGATCATTGAAGCTCGAATAAAACCATAGAAGAGGGCGAACAATATCCATCTAGATTGGGCAAAAGTGTGCTATAAATATATAAAATATTTAAAACATGCAACACAGGATAACTTGATGAATCTATTTAGATTTTGCCGTAATCTAATAGAGCCGATAAACATCTTGCTTCCACTAAGCATATTGAGCAAGCGCTTTGCCATACGGTATCTACTCATAAACAAAGTATAAGCAAAGACTTCTTGATTGTCAAGCAAAGATCCGCCGCATACGATCATTGAAAACAAACAAGACTACTTGCATCACGTCTAAATCCACCGCATGATACTAAACATGATAACAAGGTTGCCGGAACTTACGGAGGTCGACGGATCGATGACTCCTCTCGAAGAACTCGGCGACCACGACAAAAGGACTCGAAAGTTGGCACGGGGCGGTTGTATTGATTTGGTTGTGAGCGCCTATTACAATGGTCGAGGGTCAATATTTATACCCTAGGCGAAACACGAGTCCTAAAGACTACGATTTACAAAGGAACTCTTTAAATAAACTTGGAAACTACGATTCCTTGCCCCAAACTCTCGAGTCCTTTATTATTACAACTTTCATCTTCTCGATCAGCTTTGCTTGCCATCTTCGCTTTCCCGAATGGAGTTATCGCCTTCGAATAACCGACCGCACAAGCATTTAGCCGACCGCTTGCGTTATTTGCGAACACTCTTCTTCTGCATGTGGGTCCACTGTCATCTTCGAGAATTGACCAAAATCCGGTGTTAACACATGCCCCTCAATTTCGGGATAAAAGTTGTTTTATTACGAAATTGACCACAAGCTCTTTCATCCTCCTAGGTCATCACCGTTTCAAAACGCGGCAATTTGCCCAAAATTTCAATCTTTCGGTAGCAACTTCAGACCTCCTCTAAATCTTCAATGGCGACCAGGATGAAATCCCAGAGGTAAACTTTATTTATATTCGGCAACTTTCATCCCATCCTTCCGCTCCTCTTTTGACTTATTCCCCTCTCGATTTCAATCATCTTCTAAAGGAGTACAAGAGCGATTTTGATCCCTTACAGCGCCAACCCGACTCCTATTTCCTTGGCCCAATGGGAAACCACCGATCCTTACGAAATCATTGAGAAGGAAACTCAAAGAATTCCTTTCAAGTCTAGAATTACCTCACCAAACCGATGGCCAAACACGTTCAAGAATTGGCCATTCCCCCAATCACCGGATGGCGAAGCTGATACAGGAGAATGTTGGAGAAAAGCGGCGACCCTTTGGGGCCATCGGGACATCAGTCATTATGCGGAGTTATCTTTAGCGAGAGACACCGAGAATGATTCCCTCGATAGTGACTTCTCATTTTTGGTGCGGCGCTACAAATGCCTTTATCTTCATGGCCATGGTATTATGACCATCACTCTAGTAAGCGATATACATGATGTTGGTTTGAATGTGTCATTGCCGGTATATCCTTATAAGTACAAGAGCAAGAGTAATCAAAGAGCCGTTAGTTACGGATGTGGATGGGTCAAACATATTGAGAATTACATGAATGCATCTGGCTCCGTCTCGACAAAGAGTTGAAAGCTTTCATGAATATGTGGCTATCTTGATTCATTTTTGTGGAAAATCAATGAACCAACCACGAATCACATGGTAATGGTGAAGACTTATTGCGAGCACCCAGATCCCATTAGGCAAATATCTTTTAGGGTCTGCGCTTATCATATGATGCATCAGATCACCCTTGAGATGCGCCAAGGTGGAGAAATTTCTTGTGTGAAGCGGCCCTGGTGGCTAATTCAAATGTGGCTCCAACTATATATGCATCGAGATAACCCCTGTGAGCCTCTTCAACCTAAGCTTCCCCTCGATTAACTATCTTTGAAAGGCGACCTGAAAAAAGGTTAAAGCTTTGTCGGACTTATGGGGAAGCGGCGACATCTATAAGCATTGATATAGACATTGGTCACCTCTTCAAGCTATTTTTCAAAGGATTGACAATGTGCTCTGGTTTCCTTACGAGGAAAATGAAGATCGACTTTGCCTGCAAGTTTAGCTATGAAATTGGTTGTTCGGGCCAAGAATCCACGAGAGATTTTCAACTCCTTTATCAAACCTTGCACTTTGCCGGCCGAATTTCATCATGGGAGATTAGTACAATCCACCTATGAGTTCTATTATCCCAACATGGTAGCCGGACAATTAGGATGCGCCAACCGCCTTTAAAATTCCTCTTCTCAACAATCATAAAATCAAGGGAAGCAATAATGAAGGAATGGAAGCCAAGAAGGTCTTTGAATTAGGATGGGAATTACCAATATATGAACCATCTCCATTTGGGCTAATAGATCTTTGCTCATCCCCTCTTTGTCTCTTGGTGGCAAGAATGGCATGCTCATATCTTCAATATAGCAGTTCATTCTTTATGCAAAAACTTGCAACCCGATTTTGCTTCCGACGGTGAGGTAATTTCATTATGCCCATCATTTCTTATTCTTGAATCCACTTCTTATTTTAACATACGGTTATGCACGGGATCTTGAGTTTACTTCCCACTGCCAAAGCAATTCGGTACTATCAAATTTGGTCCCAAAAACCTGCTCACGGGGTTTGATGCTCCAAATTTAAAGGAATTCATGAAAACTTACGCAACTTTGGATTCAGCACCTCTAAAGGCACTCATAAGAACTCCACATTACAGCCATTTCTTTGCATCTTCGGAGGAAAAAGCAAAAGGAAAACACACGAAAGTTTTCTCTTACCCAAGAAACCAAGGACCAAGAAAGCAGATTATCCCTTAAGGCATGAACCTTACATTTTTTCTTATCGGGTTAACCATTTCATTTGGCGATAAGCGACTATCTCTACATTCATTCCTTCCACTGCAGACCACAAGTCGAAATTCCCATACCGGGTAATACCTCGGCGCTTTGTAGAACCAACCCTGAAGTTTCTCTTGAAGATGAAGAAATTCATGATAGCGAAATTTGAGAGACCCATGAAGTGAAGGTTCAAAGGCTCATAAACTGATGAGACTATAGGTAACATTGCTCAACCAATTCTCCTCTCCTTTCTCTTTAACAACATCTATCTCTTATGCTCATTATCACTTACTTTCTTTGAAATAGATGAGATCTTAGATGAAGCGGCGGCAAGAAACTTCTCTGATCAATCTCAGATCCGTCTCCTCTGAACCTTCAATCAAGTCCTCCAAACAAGCGGTATAACTCATCCCGATGACCAATCAGCCCAACAGTAACGCCTTGTCTCATACTATATTTTAGCAAAATTACCCAATCGGCTAACACCTTCTTTCTTTCTCTTTGTTTAGAAGAACATCACTAAGCCGACCACCAGTTACTCCTTCTCTATTGAGGACTACATTATTGAGAAAGGTGAAGAGATCACTTCTCATCAAACTTTGTCCTTTGGAGAATCGGGGCTCGGCTAAAAGAAGTGATTATTCTCTTGAATAAGGATACCATTAGTGCGGTTAGAATGCGAGACCGGATAAAAGACCTTCTTGAACTCATTGATCAAGATATCCTTACGCTCTCAAAGCTCCCCTAGAATCTGCTGACCCATCTTGATGATCACTTTGCTATGGTGAAAAGGGCAACCAAGAACATATCTTGAGGGGCGCTCTGCGAGAAGGATGAGATCTTTGAAAAAGCTGGAGATTAAAGATCTTCACTCTCATATCCAGACTACGAGAAATTCTTTAGCAACCTTGGAGCACAGGCCGAGATCCATGGAGGATGAAAAAATCGGACTAGAAGCTCAACTAGCAGGCCCGAATGCCAAAATTCGGTCTCGAGGCCCATATAACCAATCTGTAGAAGAACATAGAAGCAACTTCACTAAAAATAGCTTCGACCATCAAAGAAGACCAGCGAGATCAAAACAAGTTATCCGGTATCGAGTTACGAAGATGAAGATCACAAAGTGCTAGATAATGTTAGCGAATCGGGACCGAGGCCATAGAAGCGATCAATCATCTTACGAACCCGATGAGACATTAGGCTTGTAATAAACTTTAAGTGTGATACCTTTTTTCCTTGATTAAACAACTTTATGTTCACTTATTTTCATCCGTTCGGAAAAAAGCAATCGGCCATCTTCCTTAAATTACTCGATTAGAATGTAGCCGATTGTCTCCATTCTTCCGATAACCGAACGAATCCAATCCAAACCTTTGTGAGGTATAGCCGAACAACGTTGGCTCAATAAATCATGGAGATATTTCAAGCGACGTTCGACTTAACTCATACTGGCCCGATCGATAACGGTCCATCATCAAAGGGAAAACCTACTCATGCGTTCGGGATTCTCGTCCCACAACCCCGTGGAATTCGCCACGATCTTTCGCCCGACTTATAAATAGCCCCTCCCATTGGCCTTCATCATCACTATCTTTGCCTCGGCGTTCTCACATCCGTCTCTTCCACTTCCTTAAATCGATTCATTCTAGAAAGAAACCTAACCTCCGTCAAAGCAAATGACGAACAGTGGCAGCAACCGTGGCAAGCGTCCTGCAAGCGGAGAAAGGTGAAGGAAGGAAGAGCATCATGCTGCCGGCGTCGTGGGTATGATTCGGTCCTTTGCCCCTTTGTAATTTCCTCGTTCATCTCTTAATTCGATTTCTCCTCCCCATTCATCGGGATAAGAGTCATCGGCTCCAGTCAATACCATCTCCTCCCTCCGGTGTCGGCGGCTCAGCAGGAACTCCATCTTCCGGCTCCTCCGGGTCTTCCGACTCCTCAAGCTCTTACCATTCCAACCCTTGGGGTTCGGTGAGCAGCGAGATGCATACCACCCATACTCCCACGAGAAGCGCTTAAGTTTCGCCAGGAGAGGGATGAAGCCGGGAGGAGCTAAGGCGAAGTCTCCAAGAAGTTCGGCATCGATCAAGCCGAATGGGAGGATCGTGAAACAATTCTGCGGCGCCATCACTTTGGTTTGATATCTTCATTTAATTTTATCATCACGACTTCCTTTGCTTGCCGACTCATTTTTCTTTCATGCCCGGCTCTTTCGCGGAGAATGACCGCTTGAAGGCGGCGGCGAACAAGATTGCCGACAAGGTGAATGCTCAGGGAGACATCGAGGCACGCCTTGATGCCGTGGATGGCCGTATTGATCAAGCCGTCATCCAAGGTGTGCACCTCGGCGCTTCTCTCAAAATTTGGCGGCAATGACCTCCCAAACCAACGAAGACTACTCCTCCCAACCGGTTGGCTTTGTTGGAGGGCGCCTTGACGAAGTTGGCGACATCGATGGCGTTTGGAGGCCTCGACGATCATCTTCTTTGCCCTTGCGAAATCACAAACCCCAATCCGTCCTCAACAAGTTATTTGAAGAGTAGTTTGTATTAGGACGAACTTTATAAATAATCTCATTCTTTGGAATGACATTTACTTCTTTGATCCTCTTGGTAGAATCCCGATTGCGATTGCGGAAAAATGCGAAAACAACCCGGTTTTGGATAAACATTCTTGTGCTAGAGGCGATGCAAAGCGCATCGGCTATTTTGTGCTAAAAGCGATATAGGCGATATCGGCTATTTCCAATCTCGTATCTGATTTTTTTTTAGGCTAAAGCGATATGAACAATATCGGCTATTTTTTAATCTGTATCCGATCTTCTAGGCCAAAGGCGATTTTCCTTACATCGGTTTTTCGATCTATATTCACGAACCAACCTCAACTTTGGGGTAGTATTTCTTAAGAAATCTTCCATTAATAGCTCAGTAAACTCTTCTCCGAATAAAGTCTTTAATATGTATGCATTGCAGGCACACATTCTACAATTCGGAAAGGACCTTCCCAATTTGGAGACCATTTTGCGAACGCTCTATCTTTTGTCCCAAGCGGCAATCTGATTTTTCCAAACCAAATCTCTTCTGCGCGAATTGTTTTATTAACCTTTTTGTTATAATACACAGCAGCGCGTATTTTATTTTTCTCAATATTTTCCAATGCCTTGAGGCGAATCAAATGTAAATCTTCCAATTCATCCATCATCGAGACTCTTATAATCTTCTTTTGCCAATTCTTTACGTAACACAATTAGCCTTGAATCTAACTTAGTAACTCCATGGTAGTACTGACATGATGCCCATAAACCAGTTCATAGGGAGGCGTTTGAGTGGATCCATGACAAGCCATTCGGTAAGCCCACGGTGCTTCATTAAGAACCAAGTGCCATTTCCTTGGTTTTCATCAATCTTCTTACGGATAATTTTAATCATAATCTTATTTGATGCTTACGCACGACCATTAGCTTGTGCATAATAAGGAGAAGAATTATATAACTTAATCCCCATACTTTTGGCAAAGTCACAAAATTACGAAGAAGTAAATTGAGTCCCACGATCGGTTGTTATAGTCGAGGAATCCCAAATCATGAACTATATGTTTCTTAACAAAAGCTGATCATATTTTACGGCGTTACTTTCTTCAAAGGGATAGCCTCAACCCACTTGGTGAAATAATCCGTGGCCAAAAGTACAAATTTGTGTCCCTTACTAGAAGGAGGATTGATCGACCAATTAAATCTATTCCCCATCCTCTGAGCGGCCAAGGCTTGATTATAGGATTCATAGCGAATATTTGGAACTTTTGAATATTGCGAATTTCGACAATTGTGACACCCTTTGTAATATTCAAAACAATCTTCCAACATAGTTGGCCAAAAATAACCAGTTCTCCTAATTATCCACTTCATCAGATAAAATTTGGTGATGTGCACCACACAACCCTTCGTGAACCTCATACATCACTTTCTTGGCCTCTTCACGACTCAAGCATTTGAGCAATACTCCATCGATGGACTTGTAATATAAGCGATCATCAAGAAACACAAACTTGAGAGCTTTGTACCTAAGTTTTTGGAAACCCTTTGAGATGGATTTTTAGGATAATTGGTAACCGTATCTCCAATCACCATCTCTTTGGATCGATATTTAAAACATCTTCCTCTATAGTAAAAACTTCCCGATTCTCTCGATATCCGAAGCGACTTGAGCTAACTTATTTGCTTCTTCATTGTACTCTCTAGGGATATGATGCAAGGTTACTATCGGAAAATTCTTCAAAAGTTCTCTACACTCCTCATAATATTCTCTTAACACATTATTCTTGCATTCATCTTGACCATTGGTTGATTAATCACCAACTCAGAATCCCCAAAGATTTCAATGACAGCGGCCTTTACTTCTATAAAGCTGAAGCCCTCTAAGCAATGCTTCATACTCTGCTTGATTGTTAGTAACATGAAATTCAATAGGAATTTGCATACTCAAAAGCTTTTTCCTTGTGGGGAAATCAAAAGAATACCGGCACCACCACCTTTGTTGCAAGATGATCCATCGAAGAACAAGGCCCAAGGCACAATGTTTATCGCCTCAACGAGAAAGATCCCGATGTTGGGTAATAAAATCAGCAATAATTTGACCCTTTACCGCCTTTGCCGATTCATACCTTAAATTAAATTACGACAATGCTAAAATCCATTTGCCAATTCTTCCATTCAAAATTGGCATTGATAACATATGTTTGATTACATCAAAACTAGAAACCACCACGCATTGAATTCAACAAATAGTGCCGTGATTTGATGCGGGAGTAATATACACACAAGCAAAGTTTCTCTGTGGCGAATACCTTGTTTAGGGTCTAATGACTTTTCGGCTAAAATAAGCTATGACTCTTTCTTTTCCTTCAAACTCTTGCATAAGGGCCGATCCTATCGTTAGGCTATCGGCGCCACACACAACTTAAAAGGCTTTTCAAGTTGTGGAGGTACCAACCACAGGTGGTGCTTTCATATATTGTTTGATCTCATCAAAAAGCCTTTTGTTGTATGTCACCCCATACAAATTTTGATCTTTCTTGAGCTTCAATAAAGGGAAAAGGGTAAAACTCTTTACGATAAATTGGATATGAATCTTCTTACAAAGTTGATTTTGCCTAACAATGATTGCAATTACGTGAGATTAGTTGGCGGCACAACTTTGTCTATTGCTTCCATGCTCTTTTTCCCAACTTCAATTCCTCCTTTATGAACTAAAATCCCAAAAACTCACCGCCCGAAACTCCAAAGGCACATTTGTTTGGATTCATCTTCAATCCATGCTTTCTTGTGCACTCGAGTCTTTCTTAAATCGGCTAAATGTCTTTCATGATTTCTAGACTTGACTACTACATCATCGATGTAGATTTCTACAATCTTGCCGATCAACTCGTGAAAATATAATTCATAGCTCTCGATAAGTTGCTGACACATTCTTTAACCCAAAGCGTCATGACTATCCATTCGAACAAACCAATATGACCGGGACATCGAAAATTGTTTTTGAAATATCTTCTATTGCCATAAAAATTTGGTTATAGCCGACATTACCATCCATAAAACTAATGACTTCATAACTTTCTTTGCCGCATCTACGATAAATCGGCAAGCGGCATTGGGTAACCATCCATGGGAGTAGCCTTATTAAGATTTCTAAAATCTATGCAAACTCTCATTTTCCATTTTTCTTATATACCGGTACTATATTTGAAATCCACTCTGCATACTTGCATGGCGAATAAAGTTTGCTTCTATTAACCTTTCAACCTCCTTCTTCACATCGGCCAATACCTCCTCTTTGTATATCTTCCTTGGAGGTTGTTTATAAGGGCGAAACCAGGTTTAATGGGTAATCGATGCTCAACAATGGAACGATCCAATCCGGGCATTTCCGTGTAATCCCAAGCAAAGCAGTCTTTAAACTCTTTCAACAAATCTATCAACTTTGACTTATATTACGGGTCTAACTTTGCACTAATATACATCGGCCTTGGCTTAGAACCATCACCAACATTGATTTCCTCCAACTTATCGGTGACATAAAACCACACCCCTAACTTTCCTTTGTTGCCATCGACGGGATTTCCCATTAAAATTGCTATGAGAGCCATTTGCTTGGATCGGTTTGTTGGCTTCGCTAAAAACATTTACAGGACCTTCTTTCCACACTTTTCGGAGAAACAATCGGCGCCCTCATATTCCCAATAGGTAGATTCCGTGGCGGCAACACTTACCGAATTATCGGCATGTACAACTTCAACATCATCTCAATCCATTGAATGAGAATTTGATGCATAGTTGAAGGAATGCAACAATTAGCATGGATCAATCTACGCCCAAGAGTAGACTATATGCCCCCTTGCCATCAATGACAAAAAAGGTAGTAATCGAGTTTTTGACCCAATAGTCATTTCGACATGGATAGCACCTCGGGTATCGGAAGGATTGCCGACCAAAATCCCTAAGCACCATGTCGGTTTTCGATAATTCTTCATTAGTCATCCCAAGTTTCACGAAGGTAGTATAAGGCATGATATTGATAGCAGCCCCTCCATCGACAAACATCTTAGTTAAAGGCTTGCCATTGACATATCCTTTAAATAGAGTGGCCTCAAGTGGCGATTCTTGATTGGTTTATCAAAAACGACATTTCTTTGTGTTAGCCTGGTGAGCCATCAAATCGACATTCACTTTCATCAAAATCGAGTACACCTCTTCTTGGAAATCTTGGCTTTGGAGCTATAAACTCGATGGGAGGAAGAAAGCCATGCAAGCATTAGCGAAGGACCACATCCATCGGGCTTCTTTTGGGGCGCCAAATTTGCTTTGTTTGGCAACTTCTTGTTCCAACTCCTATTCCTCAATCGTTGTACTCTTCTTTTACGGCTTTTCCTTAGGCACGGAGGACACCACTTGTCCTTTTTGCCATACGTATTTACAAAAGTCGACTTCTTCATTATGCACTCTATCATGAATCAACTTTGAACGCAACTCTTTTCCTTTCTTTGATTCTCAAAGCCACCTATTTTTAAGCGCCGATCATCTTGAGGAATCTTCGTTCCAAGTCTTTTTCATAGGCGGAATGACGGTTGACTTCGAGATTGCCTATACTCGAATCTTGAGCACTACACTCCGGACAATTATTTCTTGCAGGCAACCTCAAACCTTCATTCCAACAATGCCTAAAGAACGAACAACCCCAATGAGACTGCTCTTGTTCTGTCATGTATTCTTCTTGCTCCCTTTGGTATACTTCTTCCTCATACCTCCGGCATTCTTCCATAAACCATTGTTTCTTACAATATTCCTTCTCTTGTTCTCTCTGCCACTTGTTTAGCAAAATACGTGATGTAACTCTGGATTTGGAAGTTTGACCTTTCTCGGTTCGGCTATTACGAAACCGAACTCGATCTTCTTGACTCTCTCTTGGTGATTTGCCGATCCGGGTCAACAAACACCACTCTCCTTTGCTCTATCGAAGTCAACACTTTCACCTTGCCTTTACCTTTGAGATCATTGGCAGATACCACATTCACAGAGAAAGAAATCATATTTTGTGGAAAAGGCTGATCATCAATTTTCATCTTGCCATCAAACCTCAAATGTCCCTCTTGGATAGCTTTACGGATTCGCATTACGAACACTCGGCAATCATTAATAGAATGAGAATTAGTGTTATGAAAGCCACAATATTTTTGTCTTTCACTCCTTGAGGACGTAACATAGGATGTCCTTACGGTAACTTGATGCGTCCTTCCTTTATCAACAATGCAAAAGTCATGCATGCGCTTTAGTAACATCAAAATCATAGGTTCCCTTTTGTTGTTTCAACCGTGCGTTGACTAACTTGAGTGGGTTCCTTGTCCCAATTTAACTTTCAATTTATGACTATCTCATCTTCATCAATATACTCGATCGCTTCATCAGAAAGCCACGATACACCTCATTAGTGGCATTGTTCTTACGAAAGCGATTATCTCTCCTGAACCCTTGGGCTTGATTACTCATAGTTTGCTAAGCAATTTGTGCAAGTTGACCAAGATCATCAAACTCTAAACCGAACAACTTCTCCACGATATTTGGCAACATTCCTACTATAGCAATTCCGGGTAGTTGATCATCTACGGTAAATTTAGAGAATAACACATATTCTTGGTCTCCCTAAATCTGCGAAGATACTCCAATGGTGTTTCATTTGTTCTCATCCTCGGACTCATGAGATCAACCAATTTCTTCTCATTGGTACCCGTATAGAAATATGAATGAAACTTACGCTCTAGTTACGCTTACGTACCAATGGAATGAGCCGGTAGAGGCGTGAACCATGTGAAAGCCGGTCTGTAAGAGACAAAGGAAAATATCGAATCCTCCATGCTTCATCTAAAAGCGGCTTCTCCAAGTTGCATTAAGTACCGGTGATGTGCTCTATGGTACTAGTATCATCTTGACCGAAAACTTGGTCAAATCATTGGAGGCTTCACCCTTGGAGGCAATGCCACTCTGTTGTACCATTACGGATAAGGAGATTTGTATGAATAGGATTGATTCTTTGGCTTCAAGCGAACCGATTACGCATCATATCAGCCATCTGTGCATCAAAACATCAATACACGGATCTGGTTTCCTTGTACTTGCACTCTCGAAGGCAATCTGAAACACTTCTATACCACAGGTTTGTACGGCATTGGCAAAGACTTGTAATCGGTAAATTCTTGATATCCATCTCCATACATATTCTTACGTAATCTATTTGATGCGGAGGAGAAACTCTATAATTTGAAAGTGGCACTTCTCTGTGGTACCAAATGTCATCGGCCATAAGTGGGATGTGATTGCTTTTTGGTGTGAGTCAATCCACCTATATTTGAAGGCGGCGCTTACTTCCTTTCCAACAGGCTTCTCTTGATGCTTTGGAACATTGAAAAGCATCGGCCCACTAAGTGGTCCAACATTTTCCTCGAAGTATTTATCAACCATTGGGCCAAAAGTCTTGATCATGATTGCCCGAAAGGTATTGAGAAAAATTTGTGTGATGGTTTGTCATGGTTTCTCCCATAGCTTTATAAACCGGGGCTGCCATCTTACGAGCATCCTCCTCTTGATGTAATCGGTTTGATGCGGAAGAAGAACCCTTGGCATTATTTGCTTTTGAAATACTTTATTGCTCTTGTTTTGGAAAAAGACATCAAGCACTTCCGTTGGTATTGCTCACACGCTTGTAGCACTAAATCCTTGTAATTATCGGCAATTACGCCATGCTTACATCGAACATGATCATTGTTGATCTCGGATGCCATCTTGAACTAGCAGATTGTCCCCCCCGGCGTGCCAAAAGTGTGTTGACACAAGATGTGACGCCTTTGTGCTTTTACGAGCAAGCCAAAAAGCGTAGCTTCAATCGGGTGCCGGGTGCTTCGTGATCCGGAGCGTGCGGTCGGTTTGACACTGAAAAAAAGCCCGACAAGGGATAAAACGATTAAATGTCAAACCGGAACATGTCGGGTGAGACCAGACGATTCCGTATATCTGACCTGAAGCCACTTACAGCGACATACGACTATAGGAAGTACATGCGCGCCAACAAGTTTATAAATCATTGGCTAATCGTAGGATGGACATACGTAAAGATCGATTGCGAATGCATATGCATGGGAAGACATGTTTGAACAAGTGAAATTGATTATGCGTTAATGCATATCCAAGCTCAACAATCCGGCCGAGTTGGGGTCCATGAAGAAGGAGCGTGTAGATAAACACGATTAAGCCAATCTAAAACACAAATACGCGCATACGACACCTAGTTTCGTCAAAAACTTAAGCGTGATTAACATACATGAACCCACAACATGTGACAATCTAGATTAAAATAATTCAGCCATTACGAGCATGTTATCTATTTGCAAAGGTATTATGAAAGTAATGATCATTGAAGCTCGAATAAAACCATAGAAGAGGGCGAACAATATCCATCTAGATTGGGCAAAAGTGTGCTATAAATATATAAAATATTTAAAACATGCAACACAGGATAACTTGATGAATCTATTTAGATTTTGCCGTAATCTAATAGAGCCGATAAGCATCTTGCTTCCACTAAGCATATTGAGCAAGCGCTTTTGCGCGCGGTATCTACTCATAAACAAAGTATAAGCAAAGACTTCTTGATTGTCAAGCAAAGATCCGCCGCATACGATCATTGAAAACAAACAAGACTACTTGCATCACGTCTAAATCCACCGCATGATACTAAACATGATAACAAGGTTGCCGGAACTTACGGAGGTCGACGGATCGATGACTCCTCTCGAAGAACTCGGCGACACGACAAAAGGACTCGAAAGTTGGCACGGGGCGGTTGTATTGATTTGGTTGTGAGCGCCTATTACAATGGTCGAGGGTCAATATTTATACCCTAGGCGAAACACGAGTCCTAAAAGACTACGATTTACAAAGGAACTCTTTAAATAAACTTGGAAACTACGATTCCTTGCCCCAAACTCTCAGAGTCCTTTATTATTACAACTTTCATCTTCTCGATCAGCTTTGCTTGCCATCTTCTGCTTTCCCGAATGGAGTTATCGCCTTCCAGAATAACCGACCGCACAAGCATTTAGCCGACCGCTTGCGTTATTTGCCGAACACTCTTCTTCCTGCATGTGGGTCCACCTGTCATCTTCCAGAATTGACCAAAATCCAGTGTTAACATCCAGTCTCCAGATCAGGAAGATGGAAAAAACAAACAAACTTAGCCATGCAGTCAACTTGTATCTCGACCGTGCTTTAGAGGCCACAGGAAATGAGGATCACACACAAAAACGCACAATGAGCATTTTAATTTGTCCAAATATATGTTGCTAGTGTGCTACTTACCATGTCCTCCAGTGGCGGCAGACTGAGCATACTCCTGGCTGTCGCTGACCTGTACCATCTCGACCGTGCTCACAGCTCTCATCACAATTACTTAACGTGGTGTTGTACACAGAGTTGCGTGCGCGCCAATCTTGAGGGGGGCCACATGAATGTGGGTCTCTCAAGAGGAACCTCCGGCGTTGGCGCTAACTTGCGCTGCCTTCACCATGCTTGGGTGACTGGACATGTTCGGGTTGGTGTAGGCCAAGCCAAGGAGAAGGAGACACTCAGCATCCAGAAGGACGTTGCCATCCTGCAGCTGGTCGTCCTCTGCGTCATCTGTGGTGAGTACGCCAGCGTCCACAGCCCCAAGCAACTTCCCCTCCCCGGTGAAGGCGCCAGACCCGGTCAGTGATGTGGTCATCGTTCTTCCCTGTAACAACCTTCAGGATGAGAATCCCACATGCGTAGGTATCGGTCTGCCATGTGGACCTGAAGGTCAACACGTACTCGGGTGCTATGTAGCCCCAGGTGCTGGCAGGGCACAAATTTTGATACTGATGGACCTCTATATCTATATGAAAGAAAGTGTATTTTCTTTGTGGGGCACGTGCCCCTGCTTTCCTATGTACTTATAACACCCTAAAATTTGCAAGATTTTAAAATAGGTAAATTTGATTTAATTTGGTATTTTGTGAGCATTTAAACCTAGAAAAAAAATAAAACTTTGTTAAATTAAAATTCATTATAAGGTTTAACAACTTGTTTGTGCATACATGCTGGTGCATTTGACTTATTGATGTGAGTGTTTTTACCAAAAAATCAAAATTGAATTCAAATGTTTTTGAAATAGTTTGAAAAAAATAATAGAAAACACTCCCTCTCCTCTTTCTGGCCCAGCCGGCCTGCTCCATCTCTCCCGCCCAGCCCAGCGGCCAGCACGGCCTCTTTTTCCCTTCCACGGCCCGCTCCCTCGAGCCCGCTGCCTCCCCATTCTTTCCCTGTTTGGGTCAGAGTGCCACAGGCCCAGCTAAGCCCGCGCCGCTGCGTCCCCGCTCTCTCTCTCACTAACGACATGGGCCCAGCCGTCAGCTGTACTCCCCTTCTCCTACCTCGTGACTCGACCGGACTTCGCCGCCGCGGCCGAGGAGTCCGCGCTGCCCTCGCCTCCGCATCGTGCCGTGCGCTCCAAGCTGCTTCGCCCCTTAAATATCGAACCCGAGCACCCGCCGCCTCCATCTAGCCCCGTGCGCGGCCGCCCCGTGCCATAGCTACAGCCGCCGCCATGCTCGCCGTCCGCCCCGCTGCGCCGCGCGCCGCCTCCGTCCACTCCACGTCGCTAAGACCTACCTTGGTGAGTTTGCCTAGCCGTCCTCTCTCTCCCCATGGTCTTCCCGTGTCCAATGATGGCCTTAATCGTCGTATCGATGATCGCCGGCGAGGCGCCGAGCACCTCCGACCATGGCGTCGCCGCGGGAGTGCCGCTCCGACGACCCCCATCCCTCCCTTCTATCTTAGCCGTCCAAATCCAGATCAACGGCTTAGATTAGAAGGTACCTTTTCGGCTGGTAATTTTGCTAAAGAGCCCCTCAGTTTTATCTAAATAGAACCCGCAGTCCATGACGCACTTACAGAATATATTTTCTTATTCCGAAAGCGTAGATTCCCTCGGTTAGATCCAGAATACGCTTTCATCTATTTACTGTTTTGCCACTAGTCTTATTTAAGCCATAAAATCTTCGTTTTAACTCCGTTTTGATCCATTCAAGTTGTGTTAGATTCGTAATTGAGTAATCTACATGTTCATCCTACTGTTAAATATATTTTTAACTTTTGAAATTCGAGGTTAGGTTTAATCTATTATTTTGTTAAAGAAAATCTTGTTTAATTCATAACTTTTTCGGTATAGCTCTGATTAAAATGCTTTTCGCGTCTGTGTATTCGTAGTAACGTGTAGAACATCTTTAAAACCTTTTTACTTGTTGTTTATTATGTTTGGTGTACTATTCTGATTTAGTTCTATTGTTTGCTTCGTGTATGATTACATGGATGCTTGTTTTTTAATCATATGCATGTGTCTACCTTGACAACCGTAGTAATTTTCCTAACTATTTGATATCTTGAATTCCTTGTTACCTATGGGGTATTGCATTGGGTAGCATGATGCTAGTACTCAACTACAACCATGATCTTGTAACTTGACTAATGGAATATGCAATAAACATTAAAAGATGTTTTTTAGCAATATGGAACAAGGGGGCTAGAGCATTGGACTATTTTTATGGTGCTCTAGATTCTTCTCCCTAAAGACTTATCTGTAAGCGAACATCCGGGACTTATAGTACAACTGTGAGGGCTACATGGCTCTGAATTTAGCTCAGTATGAGGACCTTTTCTAGCTTGTTAGTGGTTACGTTTATGGCGTAAGAATAGCTTGCCGAATCGGGTATAGGACAGCCTTTATCCCCTTGTGTATAGGCTACATGTCATTGTGCCATCGAGAATGGGGGTTTCTATATCTGTTTGCCGAGTGAATCTAACGATCCTAACTTGTTAGACGAACCTTTGAAAGGCTTTATAGTGAACCCTACCGACATTCCTTGGTAGTGGGTCAAGAGGTTGGCCGCCTCGGGCGAAAGGGTAAATCACGACTCACAGTAAAAATGTACAACCTCTGCAGAGTGTAAAACTGGTATATCAGTCGTGCTCACGGTCACGAGCGACCTTGGAACCCTTACGGAATAGATGATGAACACTGATGATACTGATGATAAAGATGCTCACTAATAATTACTGTTTATGCTATTCATTATTCATGTTTACCTGATCATGTATTTATATGGGCTCGTGAATAAACTTGCTGCCACCCAATTACTAAAAGATGACTCATTAAAAGCTAATCACAGTTAACCAGTATTAACCTTTTGAGCCTCATGAACCCTATATTATATTTGCTGAGTACGAGACGTACTTACGCTTGCTTTACTTTTTAAATCTTTAGAAAAATCCCGGATGGGTACCAAATTGCTAAAGTTTGGAGGAATTAGGTTTGTGATCAACCAGTCAGTTGTCCCTGTAGAATCGAGTCTTCACCCGAAGATCGGAGTTGTGTTTCCGTTGTTTGCTATCTAAGGTTATATTATTTATAATAAGTACGTTATATATTGAGCATTGTCTATGGATAGTACCCTTATTTGTATCTATATATATGAGATTTGACTTTCTAGGCTCATATATAATACGTGTTGTTAAAACCGGATGCTGCAGTACTGGTCAGCCCATGCCGGCTATACCGGTGACGGAGCTCCTATCTACGGGACTGTGGAGGCTATGCCGAAGTCACCCAGACAGGGCGCGGAAGGTTTGAGTCGACCATGATGTTGCCTGTTTTACGTCACGGTATAGCACCATTGGCACGTGCTCATGGTGAACATAGTGCAGACCGATGGCTATGTCCTTAGCAATGCCGTAGCAGGTTTGCCATGTACCGATAGACGATGTTTCCTCTTGTTGCTGTTGGCTCCGCCCGGCGGTGCCACCTTTCAGGAAAAGATGTTGATCCAAGCTACCGCTCATCATGCACTCATAGATCAATACGAACACCCCTTTGTTGTAGAACCAAGATGAATTTTGTCGTGCAATATGCTTGACACCATATTGATTCATTTGACAAAAATGGTATTAACCATCTTACTTTTTTTGACGAAACTAGTGGGGCCTAAGCCCCTACATGCATTTTATTAAAAGAACTATCTTACTGTTACTGACCGAAGGCTTTTAAGGAAGCCTCAACATTAACGTAACTGCTCCCTGTAGGGCATCCGTCCATCCGGACGACAGCTTCCTGGGCCTGCGCAAAGGACCGGCCCAACATGCCTGCATGCGCTTCTCTATTAAAAAAACTATTGGACGCCAATTCCCCAATCCTCCTCGCTCGCCCGTCGCGGCATTCTCCACCACTGCACCACGCCATCGACCGTCGCGGTAGGTTCCACCGCGTCGCCCGCCGCTCGCCTTCTCCAACATGGGACCGCTCGCTGCGACGTTCTCCAGTGCGGGGACGCCTCGCCGTGGGCACGGCACCAGCCCACCGCGACCTTCTCCAGCGCGGGGGGCGCCTCGCCGCAGGAGGTCGCAGCAGCCTAACCACTGCTGCTGCCTCCACCGCGGCGGCAGCTCGTCGGGGGCGCCACCACTCGCCGTCGAGCCCGCGCCACCGCGGATTCCGAGATAGTCCACGACGACCGTTGCGGCATGCCCAGGCGCCTGCCTGGCGCCATCCTTCCTCTCTCCACTACGCCCAGCCACCCCCTGCCACCATCCTCGCATCTCCACTGCACCCGAGCGACGCTTGCTGGCTACTGCAGTTCTCCACCAGGTAGGCCATGGCCGCCGAGATGCCGTATTTCAGATGTGCGTGTTCAAGTGTTTCATCTAGATGTTGCGTATGTTGCAATGATTATATACGCATGTTGCATGCGTATGTTCCATGTTGCAAGCATATGTTACAAATGTTTCAAGTGTTTCAAACGTATGTTTCAAGTGTTTCATCGTGATATTGCAGAAGTATATCTCAATGTTGCATAACATGCATGTTGCAAGCGTATGTTTCAAGTGTTTCATGTGTTTCATACGTATGTTACAAGTGTTTCATCTGGATGTTTCAAAAGTAGATCTTGTTGTTGCACATGTTGCTATGGCTATACACACATGTTTCAAGCGTATGTTTCATCTGTTTCAAACATATGTTGCAAGTGTTTCATTTGAATATTCTAAAAGTAGATCTCAGGGTAGCACAAGATGCTGCTGCTAGTGTGCCGCTGTGGGTCACCACGCGCCTGATGGTGTTGCTGCGTGCATGAGGCCACCTGAAATGGAGCGGGCTCAGGGTGGTCCCCGTGCATGCGTGGGCTCGTGCGGCCTCCGGAGCGGGATGGACGCGGGCTGCGTGCGTGAGGTACGGGCCCGGGAGAACCGACTGACGCTAGCGCCCCGGATCGGACGTCCGGGCGCCAGCAAATCCCCAACATTAATCCTCATGAAATATCTTTAAAATGATAAATCATATAAATAAATAAAAAGATTCGGCCATCAATTTTAACTGTTTTAAAAAAAATACCAACATCTGCCATTCTAAAATAAAAACAACATAAAGTAACTTCCTAAATCAACATGTAAGTTACCAACTTGTGCCATAATATAACATAATCTAAAGTAACTATCTGCAGCTTGTTCGCTTGCTCGTATCTGGCTTATAAGCCATGGCTTATCAGCCAACGAATAATATTTTTCTCTCACACCAAACCAGCCAATAGTACTTTCAGCCATGACTTATAAACCAAACCAGCCCAAATGAACAAGGCGCTGCTTTGCACGTAAATTACCCACCGTGCAATTATAATATACAACCTAAGTAAGCTTTTTAAATTAATTAGCATGTAGATTTCCATTTGAAGGGCTGACACCGCTGGTTAGCTTCAGACCGACTATGAATCGAATGGATTTTTTTTATTTTTAATCCTTTTTTTGTCAATATTTTAATACTAATCCAAAAAAAATATTTGCAAAACGGACCCTTTTGGTCGCGCCAGCGTGGCTAGCGTGACAGTACCACTCTGTCGCGCCACATGCGCTGGCGTGGCAAGCCGAGCCACGGTGGCGCCCGTCGTTGACCGATGCTGGCGTGGCATACCATGTGCCCCGCCCTATCGCGCTAGCGTCTTAGGCGCCACAGCGTTGTCGGCTGGCGCGCGACAAGGGGACTTAGGTTTAGTCGGCTCGGCCCATTTTCTTCCTCTCTCTTTCTCTCTATCCACTCCCCCACGCCCGCGGTTCCCAGGCGCCGCCGCCGCAGCCTGTGCAGCTGCTCCTCTACCTCTCCCACGTGCGTCCACCTCTCTAGCACTCCTCGGGCTCGTCCCTCTCCTGTATCGGCACAGAGGGAGGCAAGCCCCCCGTCGCTTGCCCGTCCCCCCGCCGGCGGCCTTCACCACCGTCGAACACCTCCAGGTAGAAGTTCCCTGCCTTCATTTGTTGATGTTGTGGCTCTTTAGTTGCATTGGTAGGGTTAGCAAATTTGGTATGTTATGAATGTGTTTTTAGCGTTCGTTGTTAATGTTTGATGTGTGCATTAGTTTTAGGATATACTGTACTCGTGGATTGGAGGTAAAGTTCTTGTTGCATGGACATAGGTAGTTGATATATGAAGGATTTGTATAGGTATGTTTGTTCCATTTTGTGTCATGGTAATGTAGGAGTGAATGCACACATTAGGGTTACCAAATGTGTAGTTGTTATTGGTATTGATATGTTGGTTCATATTTTGTAGATGGATCGGTTAGTGCGATTGTTTCATGGTGGCAAAGTTAAAGGAAATGGGGAGTTTGAAAGCATGCAAGAACATGTTTAGTTCTTTAGTACACCTCCTACCTTTCATGGTTTGGTTAGCCAATGCCGGGATAAATTTGGGTGGCCACTAAGATTGAGAGGTCGGTTTGACTGTGGAAGGAACGAGCACACTATGTGTTGATGTGTTTGTCATGTGAGGATGAATGGAAGAACTACGTAGAAGTTGTCAAGAGTAGCAATGTTAGGTGCTTGGAAGTTGTTGTGGAGAAGGGGTCTAGCCCAATTGTGGTGGCTGTGGATGATAATGTGGATGTGGAGCCTGTAGAGAACCTTACCTAAGACGAAGAGTTACAGGCGGTTGTCGTTAGAGAAGTTGATAGGTCATGTGAGCCCGGTGCCTTGAATGATGATTTTGATGAATAAACATTTGATGAGGACGATGGCAACGAAGATGGAACACATGACATGGATGACATATCCGAAGGATCGGAGGATGATGAAGTTGATGTTGCCTCCGCGGACAAAGATGACTTTACTTCGGGGCCAAGTACTTCAGATGATGTGTTAGAGGACGAGTACAGGTTTGAGCCTAGTACCGAGGACAAAAGTGATTGTTGTGAGGGAGGGTTTCCAGACACAATAGGAGTCATAGCTGATGGGTCATTGAGAATGGAGTACAATGACGTCGAATTGAGGCAACTGAAGGCTATCCATGTGGAGGTACCCTTAGTACCAAATTTCATGGACATTAGTATGGTTGACCAGGCAATATGTGACACCGATTTGACATTGGTGGCCGATGAGGTACCAGATAGTGAGGAGGTGGAGATTAAGAAGGGAATGGTATTTGATACGTTGGAGCATCTGAAGTATTTTCTGATGGATTATGCCATTCGGTTTCACAAACCGTATTATGTGTCCCACTCCGACAAGAACAAGAGGAACATGGTCCTTTGCAAGAATGGATGTCAATGGGGTCTATGGGCTCGGAGGCAGAGAAATGAAAAGTGGAAGATTTGCAATGTGAGGCAACCTCACACGTGTCGATCTTCGAAGCTGAAGGGTGTGCACGCCCAAAACATAGCCCGTTACCTTGGTCGTCGTCTCCTTATTTTAAAAATTCAGCTGTCGACCAGTCACTCGAGGAAAGTCCTCTAAAATCCTCTTACGGGTCTTCCATGATGGCATCTCTACCCCGTACCTCGTCCTCACCTCTATCTGCTTCTCCTCTTGCATCCAATGCTTCCTATCTTTTTTGAGAGGCGAATGTATCTTCAGCCTCTCTAGTAACTCTCCACGACCAGGGAAGTCCTTCTAATTGCATGTCCTCCCCACCTAAGCAAACACAAAGAAATGAGCAAACAAACCGGTGACCTATGTTCATGTAGTAACTTCACCAGTTCATTCAACTCACCCATAACTCAGATGGCCCTCCATAAGCATTGCCACAGTAGTATCTGTGTCCTAGCTCAAACGGAACAACTCCTTCGTGAGCCTTGATGCCACACTTGCACTTATGGTCCGACGTCTTTATGCATGGCCATGGCTTAATGCCTGCTTGAAACTCCATAAATTCATACTCAGTAGGCTAGTGCGATTTGGGTCCATAGTTGTACTCCTCAAAGTCATAAGATGGGAACCCTCTGCAAAAAACAAATGTTCCAAGTGTAACATTGTATGTGCAAAACGCATACAAGCTTACAGATAGATTGCTTTCATGACAGCTAACATAATCTGGCAATTGTTGGTATTAGTTAACGTAAATAGATAAATTCGCAAGCACACGGATACCGCTGTAGCTTTCACTTGGAGTATTCCTAGGTATCGATTTCCACGGGGAATGAGAAGTGAACTAGAAAAGATCAAGGTCATCCAAGGAAAAGTGTTTTTGGAGGTAGAGAAGGGTTTTCTAAGGTTTTCCCAAGTCAAACTAAATAACCAAGGTTTAGGCTTACTATGCTTACTTACCTCGGAGCAACAGTACCTTTCTGATCCTCGGAAAGACTGGGAAGAGGTGATTGGGGTCAGGTTGCCAAAAAGCTCTACGGAAATACCAATCCGAACATGGTGGATTACGAAGGCTTGGTCAGAGCTGTCACCTCTAGCACTACCACAACTATCCATGGGATTGGACGCAAACTCGGGTAAACACTAACCTAGACACCACATCTACGCTAACGATTTCTACTCAAGCCCGAATTCTTAGACTAGAGCACTCGGTCGAGCGGAGTTCCCGTAAGTGAAGCAAAGTAAGGACTAAACTTAGTCAAGTAGAAAGCTTGGAAATACCGAAAGAAAACCTGGATATTACTCAAGTTGAGTCAGCTCCGTAGAGGTACAAAGTTGAGGAGGACCCAACAAACCTGGCTCCTCCTTAGCTCTATTCCTCTCCTCTCTTCCTATTTTCTCTATTACAACTAGGTGTGAAGCACCTAGAGGGACACTACTACAATGTATGGATGAAGAATGAAGCACAAGTAGGTGTGTGTTGTAGAGGTGGGTGCCCTCTATTTATACAAGGAGCAAGGGCGGTGTTATGGCTATTCCTGGCATGAAGTCCCTATCTCCACCGCCTCTGCATGCTTCCTTACCACCGCCTATCGAAGGGGTGGCCGAGAGGCGCCGGTGGGGGCTCGGGCAACTCTAGGGGTCGGCCACCCCCTGACCAAGCCCCCTCGCCACTGCCTTCGCGTGGTAGGCTATGGGCTGGACATGGTTCGCTCCTCGGTGGGTTTTTTCGTCCGAATGAGTTGAGTTGATGGGCGTCTTTATTGTTCCTTTGCGCAAATCAGCGTCGAAAAGCGCCTTTCGGTGAAATTTTCCATGCATTTGTTTTTATGTCCTACAAAACAAATGAGAGCACCAAAACTCGTGGAACTTGTTAGATAAAATAATATTTTGTTATGATGTAGCCTAAAATGTTGTTATTTTAATGCACTTTGGCAGGCAAAATATTTGAGGTAAGAATCACCAACAAGCTCCCCCACACTTAGATCTTTGCTCATCCCAAGGAAAGGTTAGGATAAAGTAAACATAAACATGGCAGTTCAAGATATGAGACTAGCATAACAATTATTCAAAAAAATATACCTCGTACTTGTGGGATATGTGGAGTGTCTATTATATCTCCTTGAGTGGTTTAGAAATGAAATGGCTCTGAAACAAAGTTATCTCTTCCCATTTTCACATCTTATTCACTTGGAGTTTTTGTAACCTTTTGAAATAAAACATATTTCACATGTACTCCTCGAATGGTACTCTCAAATCACTCAATGGTGTTTGATTCCTCACCAAGGTATATCATAACAATGCCTCTTTTTCTTCCTACTTCTAAAAAGCTTATATGGAGCTTGGGTAGAAAAAAGTATGAAGGCATACTTGCATTGTGTATTTTGCTAAGTCAAATAATGGATCCATGGAGAAAAAGGTCATACAATCAAATCAAGATGTGCATGTGTGTGGAACATTTGATGGATATATGGTGGCAAACCTAATTCTACTATGCTCTTTAAAACATATCTCTCTCTTTATTGGGACATGGAAAATTCTTGTGAGAACATGGGCAATCTTTATTCTTATCTTTCTTTTCTTCTGTTCTTTCTTTCTTATCATCTCTTTTTCTTTTTCTCTTTCTTTCTTTTTTTGATGATAGCCTCATGCCTTTTTTGCAACAAAACTTTTGAGATTAGATATCAACAATGATTTGGAGCATTTATTTTGATGGAACCTAACAAACATATTTTTGTTCACTCCAAGTGTAGGAGTAGAACATTTTTGGATGGATCTAAGTGGAAGACATGTTTTTTGTGCCTACTCCTAGTGTAGGAGTAGTGCTTATATTTGGTGGCATGTATGTGATCTTGATTTTAAAATCATGATAACTTTATCAACATGGGTCAACAAAGTTTGACAAAGCTCGACACAAAAACAAGTAGCATATGCAGAAGGTTTTCATCATAATATTTGGCCTTGGTAGGAATTTTTCTCACCATTGAGGAGTATGTGTGAAACTATGGATTTTGACATTTTTATAAAAAATTCTCCAAGTACCTTGAATAGAAAATGTTGTATTTCCATGTCAAAGCCATATATCACTTCATAACAACTTAGTCAATATGTTTTTCCTATATGATATTTTCTCACAAGCACTAAGTGTATGTAAGGAATAAACATTATGCAGGTCATTCTCAAAGAGCTATAATCATGTTTACTTTCAAATTTGACTCTAAGTGTGAAACTTGGTTCTTTTTAATTTGCATATTTAAACAAGTGTAGAACCGGGAGTATGCATATGAACATGTGACATAGGATCAGAGTTGCATGCAAGCCCCAACACCAGTTCATTATGTGGTTCGGTGCTTTTGTTTCGTATTTTAAGTTTGATTATCATGTATGGCATTTTCAAACACAATCAAACTTATAGGAACTAAGCATGGGTGAGAGAAGGGAGTGCAAACCAGCATTCCAGAGCGAGGGGAGCCCAAGAGAAGGCAAAGTATGGTCAGGCCCCCCCACTTGGATTTTTATGTCATTTGACACTAAAAACCAAGTGTGAATGTTGGAGCATCTCCTTAAGGTGTATTGTAGCACCCATGTTCCTAGACATCATTAATCCTTTGTTCCTATAATTGTTAGTGACAAAGAATACCCAAAGGGAACTTGTCTAGCACCAAAAAAATTTATTGTGGGAGAAAGGGAGGTCGTAGCTTTATTCTTAAAAGACAAGACTAAGCTAAGTTTATTGTGGAGGCACCCACCATGCTGGTCCACCTAAATCGAGAGGCATCCACTTGACCTACTCAATTTAAGTAAAGCGACAGCACGAGACCCCTAGGAGCGCACGTAGCAACTCCTCTTTAGGATCTTTACGTTGAGTTACACACACATACCCCAACACAATGCATATCATACAACTCAATCACATACACACTCTAGCCTTACATCTGTTTCTAAAGCATTGTCGATAAAAAAATAGGTTTCAAGTGTATAAACGTACTACTAGATCTAATACTCTGACAACTCTATTCCTGCACTAGGTTGCCGCTCTTGTCGCTCGTCAAACCGTCGGATTTACACGTAGCTCATCTTGGAGAGCGCCCGCTCCAAGGTCTGCTAACTTGCATTATTGGAGTTAGCCTCGGAGATAATGTCTGGTCTACCTGCAAAATAACTTAATAGTTGCACCGTGAGTACATTGCGTACTCGTAGGGCTTAATTCCAACATATAGTATTTGGTGGATGCATAAGGTAATTATCGGGCGTTTGTATGAGTGCGGAAAGCAATGATGTTCATTAGAATTATGACATGCTATGCTCAACATAGAAATAAAGGTATTCATCATTATAACAAAGTGTCCATAGTCCATTGTTCATGCTACCATGGGTATAGAAAGAAAGAACAACCAAATAGTTCTATCCCGAGGGACTCCAAGCTTTCGAGACTCTACAGAGCTGTACAACTATACCCACATGGAAGGACAGGACTAACCAGCATACCCTTGTGCGAGAGTAAGGGTTGTCTTACGCCTTCCAACCTTTCCCTAATCTGGCCCGAGTGTCCAATGAAAGGTTCGAGCAGTTGCCCGGTCAATGTCCCGAACATTCTCGACTGACGCCAACCCCCTTGCCAGTTTCACAGATAAACAGGTCGCCATTAGTTACTTGGCTTGTCGATCCCATCCGCGACATGTGGTCTGTACGGGTGTTTACTCAAACTTACATATCCCAATACATGGTCCTTACTGCTCCACAAGCTACATCGACTGAGATCCCACACTCACGACGACCTACCCCTTGCATGAGCAAGATATCCAAGTTATCATCAAGATTATCATATTAGGGATATTAGTCCTTAGCCAAATTAGTTAGGTAAGTCAAGTTGTTCCCTCATTGGTTTTAATAGTTAATTATCTTGGTGTAGCATCCTACACGCGTGAGTATGAGTTCCCTTCTCATGCTCGACTTCTACCATTGCCCAAGCAACTAAGCAATAAGCATTAAGCGTTCCCATTCCCATTGTTTAGGTGAGAGGCTTCTATAGATTATTAAGCTACTTTAGGTGTAGTATAAGAGTGGTCATTATCTAAGACTACATGTATTGCATAACTCATAATGCAACTTGATAAGTATCCAAAGTAGGGTTTATAATAGTGGGGTGCCTACCTAATGGTGTTGCTGTTCAGACATCTAGAAGCTGATGATAACCACTTGTACAGCTACACGATCCTCACTTGAGACGTTCCTAAAAGAATACGAGAGACATGCCTGAGGAGATACATCAATGATCATGATAACGAGAAAGGGCATTGGTGCATGGGCTAGCACTAGGGACTTGGGATGGAACATTTAACTGTGGCTTGGTCATTGCACTACTTGGAAAAGATATAAACTAGTACTTGTTGACTTCCTAGGTAGGCTTGCTAGATGGTCGCATATATCTCTGTGGATCGTCAGACACTCTGTCCTACTGACGGACACTCCGCTGTACCGGGTACCAAGGTGGTTTGGTTCTGTTCTGGCTCTGTACTGATTGACGAATGCTCTGTGGAGATCACGGAGACTCCAGTAGGTTTAGGACTTAGGTATATCTAAGGTTCTCTATTCACATTGGGTGGTCTGGTCCATTGTGGACGCTCCAAAGATGAAACTGGTACTCTCAGATTCTTTGAGTTATTGTCCTTTTAATTCAACGGACACTCCGTGGGGTATCACGGACACTCTGGTAGTCTAAGCTGACTATGGGTAAGGCTTTCTAGTACCTTCTTGGGGTATTGACGGACACTCCATCGAGTTGACGGACTCTTCGCTAATCGAGCGATAGGACCTATGCTCTTGGGTGATCTTGGGGTTCAAGCTTAGATTTGTGGAGTTGTGCATCTTGCATGTGCCAAACATTCCTATGATGGCTTAGGTGGCCCACTAAGCTCACTATGGATAGGTTGTAAGCTAGTTTTACTAAGTGTGGCAATGGCTTAGGGATTGAATCAAAGCTCATGACGAGAGGGATGAACCTTGAGATCGAGATGAAGATCCTTAGCTCTAAGATTTGAGAGCTTCCATAGCAAGAGGTTGAAGATCCCACCTTTCTTCTATCCAAGCTTCCTTCAATTCCATCATGCAAGCTCTTCCATCCATCACTTTCTCCATGCATGATGGATTCTCCATTAGCAAAGCAACTTCAAGCTTGAGTGGGCTGAGGGTGTTGTTGAGATCCATGGAAAGGTGCTGATGCTCTTCTCCTTCCCTTCCTTCAATCTCTTCTCTCAACCTTTCTCTCTCTAGTTCTAGGGTTCCTTCTTTGCTCATGAGAGTTAGAGAGAGAGAGAGTTGTTGTAAATGAATGGATGAGGGAGAGGGTGAGGCTTCAGCTGAAGGATATACATCCTCTTTCATGCTGACATGTGGGTCCCACCCACTTAAGTGACAAACAACTCATTTCCTATTTTCTGCTGTTGCTCCGTGCTTATCGGATGATCCGATAAAATGGTGGGCTGTCCGGTAGTCTCTATCTTGTGTTGAATCGATTAAGTTATTGAACCGTGGATACCAATGGTCAATGCATCACTCCCACATGTGTTCTGAGATGTAATTGGGGTTGATGAGGTTAACAGGACGAACACTAGTCCAAGTCGGGGTTCTCTTCCTTTATGTCGGGTGTATTATCGAGTCCTTGGTGTTTCACCGTGTAGCGCATGATATGAAGTTCCATAGGAATCTTGGTGATTGGCTACTCTCGTTATCCAAAAATGATCGCCTAGGTTGTAATGAATCTCGGGTCGTTACATCTATTATGCAAAACAAATATATATTCATTTTATATATTTTTTATTGATTATATTTTTTATTATTATTGAAAAGTTCTAGTAACTGAAAAGAAACAAAGAAGCATGGTTCTTTTTTTTAATTTATCATTATATAATATTTTTTGAGTGACTTTAACATAGTGAGAAAGGCATAAAGGTGAAACAAAGTAGAGACAACCAAGACAAAATCAATGAGTGAAGCATGTCATGAGGTGTTTTTAGAGAAGTTCACCCCCACACTTGAATTTTGTAATATGCAAAAATCAAATTTGGATGGTAGCACTCCTCGTTGGATTTACCTTGTGTTTCAACCCTTTGTTCTTTTTGCTCAAACCTGAAAGGTTAGTGACAAAAATACCCGAAGAAACGATTTCACAAATATGTCCTTAAGCTCATTTTCAAAAGTCATGTTATTATTATTATTAATATTATTTTATAGAAGTAAAAGGATTTTTTGAAAAGAGCAACTTTATTAAAGGAAATGACAATAGGACGGGTTATCTCCTGAAAATGCTTGTTTTAGGACAAAAGCTCGTCCTTGGGAAACCTTTTGAATTTCATTTCATGTTGGTGATGTGGTTTCCCCTCTAACACCAACCTTTATGGGCCTATCTGTAAGACTCATGCCAACACATCATGAAATTTGCAAAATTTATGATAGACAAAAGCATCTACAACAACCCTTTCAAAGTTTTTATGGACTAGGAGCAAGTAGGGGTTGTAGACTTTGGAGGTGATGGCAGAGATATAGACCAATTCGAGAGATTTCTCATATGAGCATGGAATTGATGGGATGGTCAGGAAATAGCTTCCACGCTCATTGGTAGAATCTTCCATTTTAGGGAGAGGGGGAACACTTTCTTTCTCATGATAATTCAAATCCTCCACAAGGGAGATTGACATAAACTCACCTCTAAAAATAGATTTTGATGAGACATTGATTGCGGGCATAGAGGGGGAGAGGACAAAAATGGCTTCTATATGAATTGGTTCTCCCTCTATGGGTTCGTTAGATATATCTTCCTTGGATCCTCCCTGATGTCTCATATAGGAATTCAAGGCATGAGATGATGTTGAATTAGGAGGCTCTAAAGCATTTCCAAGATCAGCATCAAGGAAAAGGTCATCCTCGAATTCAAAGGGGCATGTAAAAGGATAAGGTTCATCATCCCTAGGAGTGTGATGTATTCCCTGAATGGGAGGTTCTTTGGCAACCGCATCATTGGAAAGATTTGAAAAAAATTCAGATTCGGATGCGAGTGCCTCCTCTTGTTGGTTAGGGCCTGACTCAACTACTTCAGGAAACTCATCATATATGCCGGTGTAAGGAGTGTTTTCAAGGATTTTCTCAAGAATGGTGTCGTGGGGTCAAAATCATGGCAAGCATGTTGTTTGAGTCGGTGTAAGAGTACGGGGTCTCCGATGGCTTGGGTGGACTCAGGAACATAAGAATCATGTAGAGAAGACACAACGGTTTATCCTGGTTCGGGCCAATTCAGTCCCTACGTCTAGTAGCTGATGATCCTTATACTCGAGAGCACCCAAAATCTAGGGGTTACAACAGAGTGCAAAGGAAGAAGATTTGGTAGGGGGGTTAGCTCGGTGCTAATCCTAAGGTTGCCTCGCCGCCGATGGAGTCTCCTCCTCATTGGAGAGGAAGGAGACGGCGGGATGCGGTGGAGGAGGGGCTCTCAGTGCCCCTCTTTGGGTTGCCTTGCTCTCGGTGCAGAGCAGAGGTGGATGGAATGGAATGGAGTGTCTGGTGATCGAATTAGGATCCTCTCCCCTCTAGGTCTGACCTTATCAATTATATAACGAGATATGTTAGGTACCAGGAAGTTTGGGTGTTCTAGTCTATGGTCTATATGCACCGGAGTCTAGGAGGGGCTTACAGCAGTGCGTCGTAGACCATCGAGGTGTCTTGGAGCCAAAGAAGCCTGGGCGTCGTCCGGCTGCTCTATTTTGACACTTTGCGTGTCACAGGGTGTCAGCTTGGACCAACCTCCCCTGGGTGAGACCTTCTAGAGTCTTCTTGGTGGCAGAGGAGGTCGGCTCTAGGGGCTGACATGCGGGCCCGGAAGCCTCCAAGCCCCTAGAGGACATGGGAAGCTTTGTCTTCTTGTGTCACGCCCCGGATGTGACCCTATTGGAGGAGCAGTTGGTAGGGGCACGCCTAGGGAGCGGCGCTAGGGAGCCCCTGGGCATTGGTAACATGGGGCTTGTCTTCTTGTGCTCGGGCCTTGGCTGGCAATGTTAGCTAGGCAGGAGCCAAGGGTCGGGCTCGGAGGTGCCATAGATTGGGAGCCTAAGGCTCGAGGAGGCCCCCGAGACCTAGGCGGAAGCTGCGGTTGAGTCAGGCTTGGCCAAGTCTCTTTGCTAGAGGGCGCGTGCGAGCGTGCCCAATGGGCATAGCCCTCGAGCCCTCAACTGATCCTAAAGGGGTCGGCCAGGAATCTTCTTTGTTGAGGAACCATTGGACATGAGGCTTAATATACCTGTATATTAGGATCTCGTTAGAAGCCCATGAGCCCTTCGTGGCCTCACCTGGCGTGATGGCGACGAAGGGCTAAATTCAATCTTCTAGTGACCGAACCTCCTTGGCGGGGACAGCTTCCGCTGGCGAGGGTGTTGCGCCCTGCTTGGGGCCTTCTTCTCTAGTGTGATGGATGGTGCTCGGCTGTCAAAGCTGAGCGAAGATGACGCTGATCCCTTTATGATTCCATGTCGCATGGGTCTTCGACTTGAGCGAGAGCTCGGCGGACTCATCTGGGAGTCACCGACTATAGGCCCAGGAGCGCCCTCCTTTCTGAATGGAGCCTATCGTGGGTTGGGTGATCAAGAGCGTTGGGCTCTGGCTTGGGGCCATCTAATCATCCAGAGCTCCGTGCCCTTCAGAGGGTTGCGATAACAGGCCCCGATCCTTTCAAGCTAGCCTTCTAGGGCCAACCCTCTACAACCATATATCGAGGAAGTGGGAGCATGCCGAGGCTCAGACGGAGGCCCTCATTGGGCCCACTACTCAGCGGCTCTCGATCCAACTCTGGGGAGTTGGTTGATTTTTGGGGATGCGCCACCCGAGCCCCCATTGATCGGGGGGTCGGGCTGCTCTGAATGGGGAGCCAGCACAACCCCCGAGGCCATTGTGGGGCCTCTTTGCCAGTGAAGGGGGCACCTTTTGGGCGCATCCCATTTGCTGACACCTTACGTAGGCGATTGATGGCGTCTAGGCCATCATGCCTGGTGGAGTAGTTATGACTCATGCGCGCCCCTGCGTCGTCCTGTCTCATCTGGAATGTCGGGGCCACATGGAGCAGATCTGGTGGAGGAGCCACGGCACTTGGTGCATGTGGATCCAAGCCGTCGATGATAGCCAATGGGCCCGGGGGAGGTGGATCCCCCCAAGTCCCGTGAGGAGGCATGCACAGATTGGGCGGTGCGCGTGGTGGAAAGTGGAGCGGGGACTTGATTCGTTGCTAGCGGTTCCCTAGCTCCGCCTTTACTGTGTGGCCGTCATCATGCAACCGCCTGAAGGTGTGCTACGGGGATTGAAGGGACACCTAGCCGGTTCCCCAGGGTCCTTTGTAGCCGTTGATGGCTGATCGGAGGGCCCGGAGCCGCTCACAGCGCACCGCCTTTGGCTATAAAGGGAGGCCCCAAGGGGACACGTCGTCTTTAATCCCTTCCTCTGGTCCCCTCTCTTCTTATTTCTTAGATCCATCTCCTTCGGCGGTGATGGTGGTGGCGATGAAGTGCGACGCTTCCCTCTGAGTGAGCTTGGTGTTGTCCACCGGGCGACTACGTCTTCGAAGGTGGAAGGACTCCAGCGATGGGGAGCCAACGGCATGGCATAGGAGCAACTGTAGAACTACGGTGCTGGGAGGGAGACCGGGGCCTCCATTGCCGCCGATGACCCAAGCGTCCACTGTCTTGCCCTGAGTTGCCAGTGCCAATGCCTCCCTGACGCCGAGGGCCGTCGAGCCCCTGCCCCACTGCCCGAACGGGGGTCGGCTCCCGAGCTCTAGCGAGGCAAGGTTGGCCCCGCCTTCACTGTTCCTATTTGTGTGCCACGGAAGCTCGACCGAGGGGGTCCCAACTGAGCGACCGTGGCCCTTGCTACAACGACGGTGGGTCGGTAGCGGTTTTTGCCGTCGTATATTGTAATCGAGTCGTTCCCGATCAATGAAATAAAATTACTTTCGTGTGTAATCCCATTTTGCTGTTGAGTCATGCTCAGAGACTTAATACCTCATTGGGCTGGGCTATTACGATGATGGCCTCGTTGGCCAAGATCACCGTGCCCGTGCTGCTAGCGGGTAAGTCCGTGAGAACCCCGGTTTACGGTTGTTCCGTGCCCCGGTCATGTCCCCCAAAGGGGAGATCCTCGGCTTCCCAACCGAGCCACTCGTATAGTTCCCGAGACCGTCTACTAGTTCTCGGGGGCTCGTTGCCTCCCTCGTTGGGTCACCACGAGCTACTTAGGCCAGTACTCGGACATCGTTCGTCAAAACGATCGGGGCACCCATGGGCGCCCCGGCTGTAGCCACGTGGACTCGCCTCCTGAACGTCCCTCACACTTTCAGTTGCTTCTAGCGACCTTGAAGCCCAGTGGGCCAGCCTTGAACCCTCGGTGATGCCCCTTTTGGGGGGGGACCGACATGCGGTGGGGTGGAACGATCTGATGAAGGATCGGGAGCTAGGTAGATAGCTGCAAAGAAAACGGAATGGACACAAGAGAGGGGAAATAAGACATATCAGGTAACGCAATGGCCGGGGCCGCTCCATTAGTGCCTTGCCAATCTTTTGCCTGCTCCTCCTGCTCCATCCATCTAGTCCTCGCCTCGCTCAGGGGGCCTTCTGCAGCGGTCCTCCTTCAAAAAATGTTAGCAAGTGGTTAGCTTAGTCGATCCTCCAGAGCGGCCGAGCCATTGTGCGGATGGCTTTGGTCAAGGAAGACAATGAATAGAGTAAACAAAGGTAAACGAAGCAAGAGGGTCAGGAGGACATGACTTATCTTGGTTTTTATTATTGGAGAGGTAGGCCGGCAAGGGAGGTCGGCAGGCGGGCCTTGGCTCGGGAGGCGTCACTTCTCAGCGGATGGCTCGACGATGGCCTTCCCTCATGGGGAAAGGTTGGAACTCACCTTGACCAGGATAGCCCCTTCTAGGGGGCTGAGCGCCTGGATGGAGGGGCCAGCTGAGCCACCGCTGCCACCAAAGGTCTTGGCCGCCTTGCCGATGCTCGGTCGGTCGAGCACCGCCGCTGTCTTAGACGCTTTCTCTACCAATGTCCTTCCTGCATCGTGGCCAGGACCATCAGGAGCATAGGGGGTAATGAGTGCGGCCGCTTGGGCGACGTAGTCTTGCTCACAGTAGTAGGTCTGCTCGAAGATATTCTCGACGGTGATGACCCCCTTCGGGCTAACCATCTTGAGCTTGAGGTAAGTGTAGTTGGGGATGGCCATGAACTTGGCAAAGCACGGTCAGCCAAGGAGGGCATGGTAGACACCGGGGAAGTCAATGACCTCAAGGTGAGCGACTCCTTGTGGAAGTTGTCGGCTGGCCAAAGGTGACGTTGAGCCAGACATCGCTGAGGGTATGACCTCCTTCCCGGCACAATCCCATAGAACAGTACTTTGTCGTGGCACAGTGCTGCTCCGAGGATGCCCATCTTGTCGAGGGTGGCATAGAGTATGTTGAAGCCGCTACCCCATCATCCATCGGCTTTGGTGAGGCGTAGCGTGGTGCCTGTAATCGGGCCGACCATGAGCGGTAGCGCCTGGATGGGGGATGCGATCGGGATGGTCTTCTTGGTCGAAGGTGATGGCCGTCTCAGGACCACCCGAAGCCATGTCGGGACGGTGAGGGTGTGGACGGCATTCACCTCCTACTCGGTGCTGCAGCATTGCCGGTGGGACTCATGCGCCTAGGAGCCCCCAAAGATCATGAGGCAGTGCTCGGTCTCGGGGAACTCGTTGTCTTCCTCCTAGGTGCTGTCCGCTGGGTCACCAGCCTTCGGGGCAGGCTTCGGGCCTTGCCCTATTGGCTGAGGGTGCTACAAATGTAGCCCTTCATGGTGGCACAGTCCTTGAGAAGATGCTTCGCCTTCCCCCCACGGAATGACCAGGGGGACTCGAGCGCCTTCTTGAAGTGTTCTAATCACACAGCGTGCCCACAGAGCTGAGGTCTAGCGGCATGGTCGACCATGGCAACCATCTCCTCCCCATGGCGCTTTCGGTCCTTGTTCCGCCTGTCGCGGTATCGCTGGGACGAGGCGGGATCCTCTGCGCTGTCACTACCACTGAGGTGGCCGGCGGCCTTGGCTTTCCCATTGAAGTTGGCCTAGATGGCCTCCTTGTCGGTGGTGTACTAGGTGGCGACGTCCAGGAGCTCCCGCGTCATGCGTGGGGTCTCATGGCCGAGCGTGTGGATGAGCACCTATAGGACGTTCCTCATATGAAGGCATTGATCACGTCAGCGTCGGTGATATTTGGGAGCTCATTGCGCTTCTTGGAGAAGCGCTGAATGTACTCCCAGTGGGTCTCATCGGCCCTCTACTTGTAGTTGCGGAGATCCCAGGAGTTTCCTAGGCGAGTGTAGGTACCCTAGAAGTGGTCGATGAAGACCGCACAGAGATCGGCCCAGCAACGGATGCTGCCGGGCTGTTGTTCTCGAGCCAAGCTCTGGTTGAGCTTGATGAAGCAGAGAGGAAGGTACTGGATGGCAAAGTCGTCATCTGACCCCCGGCCTTCATGGTGAGGCGATAGTCCTCCAGCCAATGGTCTGGGATGGTCTCACCGTCGTACTTGGAGTTTTCTGTCGACGACCGGAAACGCCTGGGGTAGGAGGCCACCCGGATCGCTGCCCCAAATGCCAGGGGGCCAAAGTGATCTAGGACGGGGGCCCCGCCCCATCGCTCAGGGGTACAGGAGCGCTTGAGCATGGCACCTGGCCTTAATGGTGTCGCGGACGTCGCGGTCGTCGCCGATCTGGTGCCGCATGAGGGGGACACCGAGGAGAAAGGTCACGCCTTCACTCCTACTGAGGCTTGGCGCCCTAGGTTCATGGCTGGTCAGAGCTATTGTCGGAGGTATCACCGCTGCTCCCCACCGCCTGCGGGGTGTGAGCATTAGAGCACCCCCTATTGGTGGTGGCCATCATCTAGGATGACCGGGAGAGCGTGGCACGGCGTTGAGAGGCTAAACTCTTAGCCTGCTGCTCGAGGGCGACGCGGAGGAGACACTTCGCCTCATTCAGCTGCTCGTTGGTCTTTAGGTCTGGCGTGTCAGAGATGTCTTCTAGGTGACAAGCTGCGGCCGCCATGTTGTACGCCGCATGGGGGATGTAGAGGCCACTAGGAGCCCCATGCGGGCGTCGTCATCATCGCCGAGAGGGTACGTGGTGTGCTATCACGCAAAGTCCTACCTTTGGTGCTCGAGCTCTGCCTCGGCGGCAAGCAAGTCCACCTGTTGAGCACGCAAATGGTCTACCTTCTCCTAAAGGTAGGCCACACGACTGTGGGGACTCTGGTCTGGTGGCATGAGCCTAGGCACCTCGTCAGCAAGATCGTCGCCGTCGACGTGGTAGCACATGCGCGGTGGGGTGTCGTAGACGACGTCGTTAGAGTCATACTCTGGTCCATTCCCCGAGAGGACCTCAAGGAAGGCGTGGAGTGAGGGGACGTCAGTCCCTGCTGCATCGGAGAGGATGATGCTCCGCAGCGCCTCATGACTGATGAGGTGCTCTAGCTCCAGCTAGAAGGACGCCGCCGTGTTCTATATCCCAAAAGGCAGGTCCAGGAAGTAGTACAAGAAGCGATCAGGTGGTGGGAGCACCTCACCAGTGGTGATCTAATGGTGGACGTTGGCCAGCATGTATAACATCTGGCGGCGGTCCGACATGGTAGGGTTCAGGCCTAGACCACGCCGGATCTGGCAGGCCAGAACCTCGAGATCTGCTCCTAAGAGTGCTGGCGGAGGAGGCAGCGTCGGGGGCTCGTTCCCGCCGGTGCAGCCCCGTGAAGTGGATGAAGCTTGCCGTAGCAGTCGGTGAGCTCCCAAAGTTGAGGACCTGGCCCGGAGCGAAGGCGCTGGCCATGATGGAGCACTCACCGGGGAAGCGGACACTGCCGTCTGGGGCAGCGCCACTTGCTCCAATGACGAGGCGGGTGGCTCCAGCCACCGTAGAGGTAGAATCGCACATGATGCTACCCCTACCTGGCACGCTAGCTATCGTAGGGTCAAAACCACGGCAAGCATGTTGTTCGAGTCGATGTCAGAGTATGGGGTCTTCGGTGTCTCAGGTGGACTCAGGAACACAAGAATCATGCAGAGAAGATGCAATGGTTTATCCTAGTTTGGGCCAATTCGGTCCCTACACCCAGCAGCTGATGATCCTTGCACTCAAGAGCACCTAAAATCTAGGGGGTTACAACACAGTGCAAAGGAAGAAGATTTGGTAGGAGGGTTAGCTCGGTGCTAATCCTGAGGTTGCCTCACCACCGGTGGAGCCTCCCCCTCATCAGAGAGGAAGGAGATGGTGGGATGTGGTGGAGGAGGGGTTGTCGATGCCCCTCTCTGGATTGCCTTGCTCTCGGTGCAGAGCAGAGGTGGATGGAATGGAATAAAGTGTTTGGTGATCGAATTGGGATCCTCTCCCCTCTAAGTCTGGCCTTATCCCTTATATAACGAGATAGGTTGGGTGCAAGGTGGTTTAGAGGTTCTAGTCTACGGTCTACGTGTGCCGGAGTCTAGGAGGGGCTTACAGCGGTGCGCCGTGGACCGTCGAGGTGTCTTGGAGCCGAAGAAGCCTAGGTGTCGTCTGGCTGCTCTGTTCTGACATTGCATGTTAGGGGGTGTCAGCTTGGACCGGCCTCCCCTGAGTGAGACCTTCTAGAGTCTTCTTGGTGGCGAAGAAGGTCGGCTCCAGGGGCTGACGCGCGGGCTCAAAAGCCCCCGAGCCCCCAGAGGCCACGGGAAGCTTTGTCTTCTTGTGTCATGCCCCGGATGTGACCCTGTCGAAGGAGTAGTTGGTAGGGGCATGCCTAGGGAGTGGCGCCAAGGAGCTCTCGGGCATCGATAGCCTAGGCTTGTCTTCTTATGCCTGTGCCATGGCTAGCATCGTTAGCTGGCAGGAGCCAAGGGCCAAGCTCAGAGGTGCCGTAGATCAGGGGCCCAAGGCTCGGGGAGGCCCCTGAGCCCCAGACGAAAGCTACGGTCGAGTTAGGCTCGGACGGGTCTCTTTGTGAGAGGGCGTGCGCGAGCGTGCTCGATGGGCATAGCCCTCGAGCTCCCGGATGATCTTAAAGTGGTCGGTCAGGGGATCTTCTTTGATCAGGAACCATTGGACCCAAGGCTTAACATACATGTATGTTAGGATCTCATCAAATGGCCTTCCCCTCACTAATGGTATTGTGCGTGAATGAGCCTCCAGAAGATAGGTCAAGTTGGAGAGCAGCTTCCTTGCTAAGACCAAGATGGAAGTGGTAAAGAAGAACATGGTCGGGCAAGGACAGGTTTAGACCGGTGTTGATAAGGCTCAAGAACCTAGCCCAAGCTGCTCCTAGAGTCTCCTTTTCCTTTTGTTGAAAGGTAAGAAGTTCTATTCGAAGGGCGGCAATTCGAGAAAGAGGGAAGAAAGCAAGACAAAATATGTCTCGAAGTTCATCCTAAATTTCATGTATGCCTCCTACGGTATGAGCATACCATTGTTTTGCTCTTCCCAAAAGGGGGAACGGAAACAATTTCCATTTAATGGTCTCTTCTGTCATGCCAGAAAAAATTAGGCAAGAACACAAGTGCTCAAATTCCCGAAGGTGGGTGTAAGGATTTTTGTCATCTCGCCCAGAGAAGGATTTCTCGAACCATGGCTATGAAAGCAGGGCGAATCTCATAGCCATTTGTAAGGATGGGATGTGATGATGGTGGAGGCTCCAACAATTCACCCTTTGGAGCAAAGAATTTAAAGATAGGAGTAGAATCCATATGGTAGGGATGGTGGTGATGGTGAGGTGCATATGATGGTGATAAAAAGGGAAAAGGATACACAAAGGACTTGGTTCGATTCTAGAATAGCTATCGTTCCCCGGCAACAGTGCCAGAAAGTTTGTTGGTATTAGTTAACGCAAACAGATAAATCTGCAAGTGCACGGATACCGCTATAGCTTTCACCCAGAGTATTCCTAGGTGTCGATTTCCACGGAGAACAAGAACTGAACTAGAAAAGATCAAGGTCATCTAAGAAATAGTGTTTTTAGAGGTAGGGGGTTTTCTAAGGTTTTTCCAAGTCAAACTAAATAACCAAGATTTAGGCTTACTATGCTTACTTACTTCGGAGCAACAGTACCTTTTCGATCCTCGAAAAGACTGGGAAGAGGTGATCGGGGTTAGGTTGCCAAAAAGCTCTACGGAAACACCAATCCGAACGTGGTGGATTATGAAGAACTGGTCAGAGCTGTCACCTTTGGGGCTACCACAACTATCCGTGGGATTGGGCGCAAACTTACGTAGACACTAGCCTAGATACCACGTCTACGCTAATGATTACTACTCTAGCCCGAATTCTTAGACTAGAGCACTCGGTCGAGTGGAGTTCCCGTAAGTGAAGCAAAGTAAGGACTAAACTTAGTCAAGTAGAAAGCTTGGAAATACTAAAAGAAAACCTAGATATTACTCAAGTCGAGTCGGCTCCGTAGAGGTACAAAGTTAAGGAGGACCCGACAAACCTGGCTCCTCCTTAGCTTTATTCCTCTCCTCTCTTCCTATTTTCTCTATTACAACTAGGTGTGAAGCACCTAGAGGGACACTACTACAATGTATGGATGAAGAATGAAGCTCAAGTAGGTGTGTGTTGTACAGGGGGGTGCCCCTCTATTTATACAAGGAGCAAGGATGGTGATATGGCTATTCCTGGCGCGAAGTCCCTATCTCCACCGCCTCTGCATGCTCCCATGCCACCGCCTATCGAAGGGGTGGCCGAGAGGCGCCGGTGGGGAGTCGGGCGACCCTAGGGATCGGTCGCCCCCTAACCAAGCCCCCTCGCCACCGCCTTCGCGTGGTGGGCTATGGGTTGGACATGGTTCGCTCCTCGGTGAGTTTTTCATCCAAATGAGTTGAGTTGATGGGCGTCTTTTTTGTTCCTTTGCCTAAATCAGCGTCGGAAAGCACCTTTCGGTGAAATTTTCATGCATTTGTGTTTATGTCCTGCAAAACAAATGAAAGCACCAAAACTCGTGGAACTTGTTAGATAAAATAATATTTTATTATGATGTAGCCTAAAATGTTGTCATTTTAATGCACTTTGGCACGCAAAATATTTGGGTTAAGCACCGCCAACAGCAATCCAAAGCGATAGAAGGAAGTGAATGCTCAACGTTGGCTGGGAGTACTTAGTAGCGCCGACACTCCACAATGGCATCTAGAGGATTGGCTAGACGGCGCAAAGCAGCGTCAACCTTCTCCGCCTCTGTCATTTCCGGAGGGTTCGGTGGCGGCGGAACCCAACGAATAAATTCTGAATATGGAACGCTCTTCTAGGGGTCATAATTATTTTGTCGAGTGTTTTTTTTAAAGCACTCAGCAAAGAGCTTCTTTGCCGAGTGCCCGATATAATGCACTCGGCAAACACCCAGTTTCCTGTAGTGTAAGGAAACAACATAATCGACGGATCGAACATTTCATCGCCATCGATCCACTGATAGAAGCTGCATCCCTCTAGGTAGGCATCAAGTGTCGAGGGACGTCACTTAAGTTGGCAATAGTAGAAAGCACGTCCAGCTGACGTGGGGTGCCTTGACTACTTCACAAATGCCGGTAACCCACAGTAACACAACGGTGTTGGCTCTGCTGGTAGGAAAGGACCGATAGCACCATGATCCTTCAGATGGTGCACGAATTGGTTGTCATTTGGAACCGCCATTGAACCTATTATAAAGTAGTTCAACAAAGTAAAGATATGAACCAATATTATTACACAGTTCAACAACAATTTCCATCTCAATCATCTCTATAATCATGTAAACCCACGAAACCAAACCCTAAAACAAACTTATTGAATGTAAATAATGTCTATACATACATAGTCCAACTCATCTATACATCTAATCAACAAAAAAAAACTTCAAATCACACTTCCAAGAAAGTTTACTAACAACAGTCCAACCCATACTGCTGTCTAAACCAGTGCACTGAAACCCTAATGCACTGGCAACCAAAACCAATCACAAAAATCATAAAAGTTCAACAAGTACAACATGAACCATAATATATTATTAGACGTAATTAGCCAAAGCAACTTTCATTCAACCAAATGAAAGCCAGTATTACACACAGCAGTGTAAACCAGAGCAGTATATAAACATCAAGTAAACACAAAAAAACAGAGGTGAGGGAGTCATACCTCATGCACGAGACCGTTCAAACCTGAAATGCAAATGCAAACTTGATAAAAGACAAATAGAGGATGGGAGAAAGAGAAGAGAGAACACATCAACATGAGCTCACCTCGAGCTCGCCCAGAATTAAGGGAGAGAAGAAAGGGAGAAAAAAAGGAGATGGGCAGCTGGCTTTATATGGGTCTGTCGCCTGGCGCGAAAGCGTTGTCGCGCTAGAGTCGCTGGCGCGACAAGGCAGGGTCCACACTCCGTCGCGTCAGCTACGGTCAACGTCGGGCGACCACCGTGGCTCGGCTTGTCACGCCAACGCATGTGACGCGACAGCATGGTACCACGCTGGCGCGACCAAAAGGATTACTTTTGTAAATATTTTTTTAATTAGTATTAAAATATTTATTTAAAAGGGATTAAAAATAAAAAAAAAATCCTCGGGCAACCCCTGTCCGACTTCTGTTGTACAAAAGCGAGGAAACGGCCGTCTATTAGGAGCCGCTTGTTATCGGATTCTGGTGGGGAAAAAAACGAGAAAACCGCCCAAACGACGCGCTCCCGATTCCGAGCAGAATTCGCTCGCCCGCGATTGAAGGCGGGGAGCGTCACCGAGCGGCCGCAGGGAGCTTGTTCGGGTAATTTCTTCGAGTCGAGTCAGCTCTCGTTTTCCGTACAAATTATAATCAACCTGCTAAGCAAGTGTCGTCGCATTTTCTGAACTAGCATCAGCCTAATGGCCGCATTTTGTTTAAAAATAGTAGTAACTGTCTAGAACATCACTGGGCAGGAGTGCAGGACAGGCTTGAGAATGAGCTTGTCAGGTGCACCTGAATTATATGCACCTCACCTCGGTACATGAAAACCATCCGAAGGCTTCAGCGTTTGGCGTACACTGACAGTCTCTGTACACGCATAGCGAGCAGCTCCCTGATGACTATCTCCGGTTCGGGCAGGCGTTGGCAAAGTGGGAAGGATCGCCGCAGTTAAAGCAGCTGCCGGGCACGGTGTCGCCCGTCGCTGAAACGAACATCCCGCCGTCAGCGTTACGGCCTCTGCCCCTCCGGCCTCCGCCTCTCCGGCCTGCAGATGCAGACGCCTGCCTGCTGCTACCGCGCCCGCGGCGGCCTCTCCCCGTACCATTGTCCAATTCGTCTTCCCATCTGGGTCCACAAAAAATTCAAGTGAAATGAGGGACAAGTCAGGCACCACGTGTGATCTAGGAATCTTCCATGACGTAGTAAGCTAAGGTTACTAGCAGAAAACGAAAACGGTTCTCTAAAAAAAATGTAAAACCAACAATTTAAAGAAACATGTGAGAGTAAATACATGAATTATTTGCTCAGAGTATATAACATGTACAAAAGCAGGTTATGCCACCCTTGCCGAACCAACTGCACAGATAATGATACGCAACAAGCATAGCACGGGTTCAACTGTATAGATAAACTAAATCTCTTCTTCATGATACCAGATGAATATGCACGGCAGTGTAATATACTAGAGGTCAAGGACACCACATACTTGAAGAAGCCACAGCCAGGATCTTGACATTTGTAGAACTTCCTCCCCCTGTTAGCCTCTGTATTAGCAACTAGTAATATGCAAGCCGCTCCACATGAAGTGCACAGCACTTGACCTGCAACTGAATGTAACTCGTGAATAAGGTGGCAGCTTTGTAAACCATTGCAGAATGAGCAGCATAGATAGCCAGATACCTGAAGCACTACTTGGATTTTGGGTATGGGTTGAACGGAAACCTTGAGAATGCATAACGGATGGGTTCTCATTATTAAGCTGGCCTGCCGGACGAAAATTTGTATGTAAATCCTGCCTTGGACCCCCCTGACCCACACCATTTGGAGTTGGTCCTCTTGCTGTGAAGTAATATGGTCATAAAAGTGAATTAATACTTTAGAATGAAAATTACACTGGTTGTTTTAGTAGCAGAACATGGATACTGGAGACAGATGAGGTAGGTTCAACAAAAACAAGTGCATTGCAATTAGAGCAATAAAAAAGATGAGCCCATATATCAATCAGAGAGCCGAGATTCAACAGAAACCTGGTGTTGCAGCCTGGCTACGACCTCCAAACCTACTTAGCTCCATAAGCTCTCTGAGGATATCATCGCATCCACCAACACAACCTATCAAAAAAACGGCTATAAACACATGGATGGAGTTAACAACAGTACTCCCAAATAAAACCACACAGCATAGAAAACCGATAGATCTAATCATAAAGAAAAAATAATAAAATTGTGGCTGGAGTCTGGACAGTGCATTTAGGACAGATTACCTAGGTGATCAACATCGAAATTTGGTGGAATATCCCTACGACGGAACTTGAATTGAATCTTATAAACAGGGCCTGTAGGTGTGGTAGAGTTGTCATATCATTTAAGTGGAATGGCAAATGAAAAAACAAAACAATAACCAACATAAATCGGGGTCAACAAATGGGACACTAAAGATGACCTGGTGCACAGATAGGACAAACTTGATTAGTTACAGCCGCTTCTGAAAGAGATCCTGGGAGCCATACCACGTTTCTACACTGAAAATTCAACACATCTATTAATGCCAAACTCGTTGCAGAAATTCAAATAACATCAGTGAGTTTAGTTCTACATTCCATTTTCCGGCATAATAAGGTAATTTAGTTCTATCAAAAGACCATGTTACTCACTTGTGGATAACTTCGGCACCCAACCATAAATTCACCAGTCTGACAGAAAAGAAGAAAAGTTCAAGAATTTATAGAGTAATGCCAGTTTCTCTAGGAAAAAAATAAGAAAAGTGTCACAGGGAGACAACTTACCGCCCTTCGCTTAAGCACCATTTCAGATCCATTGCATGCACCACAAGGCCTCACAACCTCTACCAGATTTTGAGTTTCATTTATAGGTCTATTAGACCTACAAAAGAAAAGGGCAAGTTCAAGGTAGGAAGTCATACAAAGTAAAGAATGACTTATGAATCCAATCAAACACCTTGCAAAGAATGTCCCCATTGCATCAAGGAGTTTTGCTTTGTTCACCCTTGCCTGTGTAGCACCAATAACCACCATAGAGTCAAATTACAGTATAGTAGTATACAAATTCAGAAATGTAGCTAATAAAATAGTCGCAATGTCATTGCTTTGCTTCTTTTGCTATGGTTTTAATGTTACAATAGTCTGTACATGTATCATGAAATACAAGAAATTTACAGCTTACATCAAGAAAACAGGCCTTCATCTGCTGCAAACAACTCTGGAGTACTTCTGATTTACTCTTAGTACCCATGCTAACTGATTTCATATCAGCTTCCATCATTGATCTTAAATAAGGCTTCCAGAGCTCATACCTAGAAAGTAGTGTTTGAGCAAAGCAACCATACCATCCTTTATAGATTCAGTAAGTGCAGCAACTTTAAGAGTCAACTCACCCCATTTCATCATAACCCATCACCAATGCCTCACCCTACATTTTTCCAAAAAAACAGAAGTTTGTTTCATTATTAAAAAAGAAAAGAGGTAATGTTTCAAGAAGACAAATGCACTCAAAAGTTGGCCATATTACTCATGAATTGAAATAATTAAGCTTATGTAAATTGGATTAAGTAATCACGATCTCACTTCTAAGCCATAGGCTCTAGCTCACTGTTAATTGTGAATTGTCAACAAAGTGGATTGTCAGGAATTAGAAATATCAGAAGCTATATCGATAAGAAGGGGGGTTGGGCGCAGAAGAAACGTCATTAACCTGAATTAGATTAAAATGTTGAAGTGTAGAATTAAAAGTATGCATTTCTTACATAAGCAAAAAATGTAAAAGTTTCCTTTTGGACATCACACATTAGAACTCTCATAAGGGTAAGAGTACTTTCCGCACAAAAACAGTGGATTTAACGGAGGCATGCATGGATCTAGTGATATGGATAATATGCTACAGTATGCTAGCCAAAACAAGAATGCAGATCTGTATTTATTCATTTTTTAGCATAATTTTTTCAAGAAGCAAGCATTCCATAGTGGAGACTGTCGTTGAAAAAAGAATGATCAGATAGGATAGTTACGTGACATCTACATGCAAATGTACTATAGGTTACCAATAGATAGCCTTTTGGAATGACATACAAGATTTGTCGGGGAGAAACGTGTGTTTTCATCTTTGGTTGCATAACAACGGTCAAGCAACTTCTTTATGTGATCATGCATGGTTGCATCAGTGCCAATTCCTGCCTGGAAATAGAATAAGAAAATGCCAAATCTGCATGATTTTAAATTATGGATATGTAGATGCATTAAGTGGCACAATCCACCAATTCTGAATACGAAGCTATTGCCAGAAAAAAAAAAGAATATATCATGGATTAAAAGAAGGATTTTTTTTGTACTTTATCCATACAGCTAAGAAGGTCAGCTTCAGCAAGAAGAGGGGTGGCGAGTCACTCCAGAATCAAGTGTTAAAGTTGTCGGAACAAACTGCATGATTTTGAATTGATAGCTCAAGTTAATTTTGTATTTGATTGATAAAGGATACAAAAAGTTGGATATCAATGTTATTCTCTAAGATAAATCAGGCAACTGACCCAACTAATACTGAGCAACTCCTTACATATTGCAACGAATTACACACTGCTGCACATATTGCATATTTTTACATATACATCATTAGTAATATTAACTTATTAATAGACAGAAAGAACATATTTTCAATTCACATTATGAAGTAATCTGCAGTCTTTAACCAGTTTTTGTAACCATCATGCACAATAAAATATTAGTAAGAAAAAATGACAACCAAAATAAATGTGGAGTATGAAATATAACTACAGCAAACCTGCTGCCCAATGTTGTATGTTGGAAGTAATGTTCCACCCCATGAGTCAAAGCGATAAACATCCAGATAATTTTTCTACAGAAGAAGAAAACATTTCTTTGAAAGAAGAACAATCGCCAGATCCAAGTGAAGCAGCTAATGAAAGCATCTTATTATCAACAGGAGGTTTGGTGATAATACAGAAATAATATATCAAAGTGAAAAAAAAAAAGGCCACTTGCTGAGGTTCCTTGGATACAACAGTTTTTCCCTGTATCCACGGTTAACTGGTTTGCTAATAGACTTGTTAAATACTCCTTCCATTACAAATCATAAGTCATTCTGGCTTTTTTAGTTGCATAGTTTTTGCTATGCATCTAGATATACACTATGTGTAAATACATAACTTTTACTATGTATCTAGAAAAGCCAGAACGACTTATAATTTAGAAATGAGGGAGTACATATTAATGAATACTACCAAATATAAGGAAGCAACAATTGTGAATCACGCATTTATTACCAAAATACTCAACCCATTCAAAGATATCATGTGCTCCCTCCATTCCAAATTATAAGACGTTTTGGCTTTTCTAGATATATTATTTCTACTATGTATCTAGACATAGTGTATATTTAAGTGCATAGCAAAAGCTACGTATCTAAAAAAGTCAAAACGTCTTATAATTTGGAATGGATGAAGGATAATTGACCCAGCACAATTGCATAATTGAATTGAACTTTGACCCTTCTCATAGGAGATCAGTTAAAGCTGTATATTCAATTGAAGGAACTTTTTTTTGAAACATACAATTGAAGGAACTTTCAAATAAAACACTACCACTAGCAAAAAAAAAATTGTCACTAAAATACCTTTTTGGACAAAACCAAAAAGAGGACATGCATGTTACTTATCCAATTCACATTTTGTATAAATTCCCCCTTTTCTTTTCCATTTTGAATAAATATTAGCATAACTTTGTGTAACAAACTTTGGCACAAAAAAAAAACTATTCAGGCCTTATAGTGTAGCTTTACATTAACGAAATTTGCTAATGCTACATCTGTGTACTAACTAGCCTCATTAGACCTTGCTGGTTACATATTTTAACCTACTTGTACTCTACAAATGTATCGAATAATGGTAGAAGTAATTTTTCAACAGATCCTAGGACATGTAGCACCAGAGAAACTGAAGGAATATGTTTGCTTGAAGTATTGATAGTATTGGTGGCCAATTAAAGGGAAGCAACAAAACAGGGATACTCACAGAAAGTATAACACGCCCTGATGCATTAAACTGTTCACCGGCTATGTCAATTTCCACAGTTGTTTCAGCTCCAACAGCCGGTTGAGAGCAGCATGCAAGGAAATGTCGGACAACAAGCTCATACAATCTCTGGATTCCAGATATAATGAGATAAACAATAGTTGTATAGGAAATTTTATAACAACACTTGAAAAAGCACTTGATTTGTCAATTGTTCAGAAACACAACATACAGTGTGGTCTGGGCTCCAGTTTCTTTCACCTTCTGAAAACTTGGTTGGATGAATAGGAGGATGTGCTTTGTCATCATGACCACCGTTACTGGGATTTCTCCAAAGTCTTGCTTCAGGATTTAGAAGTCGCTGAGCATATGCTCCCCAAACTGGATGATTCACTTGTTCACGTACAATTGCCTAGGTCAAGGATAGACATACATTAAAAAGGGAAAAGGAAACAGCAAGAGCAACAAATTGAGAAAAAATAAATAAGGAAAGGTAAATAAGTGCAATCATTGTGAGTGTGACAGAGACCGTATGGAGTGCATTTTTACAATTGTCTTAGTGGGATTTCATCAATTAATAACTACTAATCCATTGTATTAATGTGATGGGAACAACCAGGAGAAACATGTTGCTGTGACTGACAAAAAAGTCAAAAAATAAGATCTTACATGCACGGTAGACCAACTGTCTGAGAACATATTTCTTATCACTTTTCAAACAAACTAGTATTGGCATATTGTTTAACAATGTCAATTGTCAAGCAAGGTTATAGGTGTAAACAAAAAACTTAACTGTAAGCAAAATCGTCAAGAAAACAGAAGGAAAGAATGTGAAACAAGTCAAGCTAGTAAAATCCAATACTAACATGCAGGTCAGTGTTTGGGGAGAAGTTATCAGTTTCTGTCCTCGGATAACTAATGAATCCAGCTTGATAAAGTTCTTCAGCCACCTGGTGTTGAAAGGGAAGAGACCACCAAACAAAAAACAAGCAAATAATCAAGCTACTGAGGTATGTCCATTATTAGATAATGGATCTGGAAGGGAAATTAGAACAATAAGAAAAGATATTTTTAGACCTTCATTGTGTGCTCTGAACTCATTCTAAAGTACCTAGAAGCACGTTTCTGAAGCTCCACTGTACTTAGTGGATATGGGGGGTATTTTAGTTTCTCTTGATTCCTAACATTTTGTACCTGCAATGAACAAAACAAAACAAAAAGTGTTACTACTGATCCATTGTTAACGAAGATTTGAATTTCAAACTATTGATGTTAACAGAATATATCAGAAAGCACTCACTGTTGCCATTGGTTCTGAAACACACATTTCATAGATACTAATAGCACATGAATAATCAAACAAATGACCACGTCTGCCAAGAAGAAGAAAAGGTCACATGACTTCCATAACAAAAATGTCAGAAGAAATTCTAAAGGGCATCTTACATCCAACCAAAAGATGCAGTGCCTTCATCTGAAGTATGAGTACAATTTATCGTCCAGAACTCTTCAGGTTCATGAGCTTGAATCTCCCAGAAACGCTCAACAATGAATCCTAGGGTTGGAAACTGCAATGAATAAGAAAATTTTAGACAAGATGGAAATCAGCATACGTGTAGTAGCTTTGATAAGTGAAGTACCTGACAAGGACCATAGCTCAGAACTAAATTCCTGTCATCCCCAGTCACATTAATTACAAATGCATCTTTTAACAGCATTGTTTGAAACCTTGTGAAGGAGGCACCAATGCGAAGGTCAATTTCCTGTACAGAGTTTTTTATTACTTATCTTAGCTTATCAAGAAAGTAAGAATGAACAGGCAAATGCTCATCCATTTGACACAACAAAATTGGCAAGAGAAAATATAATAGCAAATCTGCTGCTTTAGATTCATTTGATTGGATTATAAAGCTACAGGTATTAGAGGAAACATGCAGTAAAAAGCTCTCCATGGAGTTCAATCTGATAGAGAACCAGAGCATTTTACATTGGTTGATAGTAGAAAGTTGTGATTCAAGTATGTGAAACATCAACAGCAATATTTAAATCTAGTGGCAAGTGGCAACTCAAATCACCTGTCTTGCATCCACAGCATCTGCAAAGAGCTTGTTGGGCCTGCCAAGATGTTGCACAGATTCATGTATTTCCCTGCAGTTTCATAATATTTTTAGAAAATCATTATAATAGACAGAGGGAAAGAGACCATCACCATCCGAAAAAATCAATACCTGTCAATCAAAGCTGAGAAGCGAGCCCTCCAAATGTTAAGATGACTGTTGGCACTTGTACAAACATCGATCACTTCATATGCTATGTTCTCACCCTCTCTATCACAATCAAGCCATAGCACCAGCCACTGGCATCTCCTAGCTTCTTCTTCCAAAGTCTGTTTTATGGCCTGCTTGTCCTGCATATTGAAGGGACAAATTCAAGAATAGATCTCAACTGCAACAACATCCATGAAGTTATAATAACATCATGACCATGCCACAATCTTTATATGAAGAAAATAATCTCAATATATGCAAAACATGACAGCCGAAGATAGATAAGAACATGCCAGTCAACTCATGCTTGCATGTTCATGAACAAATTCATCCATACAGGGAGAGAGAAGTTTACAAGATAGAAGTACTAAAATGACTGCTTGTGTCATCATGAAGAACACCAAGCAAGCATTATGTTAGCACCGAATTCATGGCAACATATTGGTGGAGTGGCCAACTATGCTCTTAACTACATGAATGGTGCAAATCATTTGACCTAAAGCGTCCAGTTGTTTTCTCCTTGTTAGCATCAATATTTATCTACATGCAGACATGCAGTGCAGTTGTTGCTAGTTAAGAGGATATCATTCTAGGCTAAAACCCTGCAAGGACTACATATCAAATGATTGTGTTAAATAAACTTTGATCTCTATGTAACCTGTTTAAACAAAAACCAGATGATTAACTGACAAATGGGCTGATCTGCACTTATCATGCAACCATCATGATATGCCTGCAATTACAAGTTTAGCATTTAAGAGCCTATTTGCTTGTGATCCAGGCAGCTTTGCCTGGTGCAGCATGCATTCCCAGGCGCCCGATTTTGGATGCCTAGGGTTGGGGTGCATGCCTGGTGGGCAAGCTGCCTGGCAGGCCACCAAGCAAACAGCCCCTAAGTGTCCCTCTCCTAATGGGACAACGACTCCAAACATCAGAGATCATTTAAGGGCTCGTTTGCTTGGAGGCCTCCCAGGCAAGTTGCTGCCCATGGCCTGGCAGCCATGGTAGCTCCAAGCATCCGAAATCGGACGCCTCAGGGCACTGCTCGCGCCAGGCAAAACGTTGCCTGAAGGCCAACCAAACAGCCCAGTGCGCCAGGCACACGATACTGTACACAGCGAAACACACACCCACTGTTCAGTGGGATTCCCGCCCCTGACACCAGCACATCCATGAGTGCGGAGCGCAATAATAGTATGGATGCCGACCATGTAAGGCATCATCACAACCGATAGGAACCCACGCACCAACCAATCAAACCCGAACCGCCATATGCAGGCCTCAGAGACGCGCCCACCATCTCTTCGGCGAAATGCTCGTGCGGAACGGAGAGAACGAGCAGCATACCTGGGGCACGGACTTACGGACGGGAGCGTGGAAGAGTTCGGCGGGGTCGCAGGAGTGCCAGCGGCGGAATCGGTCATCAAATTCGAGCTCCATGAGGTGGCCCGTGACGGAGGTGACGAGCATGTGGCAGGCGCGGCCGTTGATGGCGTAGTTGAACTCGAAGATGCGGTTGTACTGGGACCGGCCCGCCCGCGACTGCATTGAGCGGCGCGACAGGATCTCCGCCACGGCCTTCGCCACCGACGGCTTCTCCGCCACGTTCAGCACGCGGATCGCGCCGCCGCCGCCGGGCTGCATCGGGAGAGGGGGGTGGCGCGGCGGGGTGAGGGGTGGGGAAACGGGGAACCGGTAGGGGCGGGAGGTTTTGGAATGGTTTTGAAAATTCCAGTTTGGCGAAGCGGGGTCGCTTACGCGCAGTCTCTCTCTACATATATGAGTGGGCTGGGCTTTGAAGTTTAAAGGCCCAGGTAGAAATTTCGAAAACGTTTAGAAGTCCGGCTAATTTTGATTTAGCTCTAGTAAAATGGCAAAATTATATCCAGAAAAATCTAAAGAAAAACCCAAACATTCTAATTGATGTTTAAATACATCTTTAAATTTTACATGATAAAAAATAAGATGCAATCAACATGAATACATTCGGCATTAATGTATGTCATATCCATACGGCTTGCATCTCATATTTTGTCATGGAAAGTTTTTATAAAACACAGTTAGATACTGATTAGAATGTTTTAGAATTTTAAATAACTTCGGATATTTTTCCATTTTTGTTAGTGCTAAATCTAATTCTTGAAAGTTTTTAGAGATATGTCACAAGCTCTAAATAGTTTGTTTGGCTTTGTCGTGACTGAATCCATCTCTAGGATCTTTATTGAATTTTTTTTGAAAAGGGTCAGCAGGGGAGGCCCCTACTTATATTTTTGGTATTTTATAAAAATGATGAGAAGTACAATATATACAGAATTACAAGGCAGTCAATGCCCAAAAGGAAACAAAGTCTACTCATAAGGGAAAATTCTCACACCAACTAAGAAGTACATCCCTAATTTTCTTTTTGGCCTTGATACAAACCAGACCAATCTCCTCTTTGAAGGCAAATTTCCATTGATTGAGGCTATAAGATTTGGCATAAAAAATCACACCATTCCTTGTAGTCCATATAACCCAGTATGCAGTGATAACAAGCTCTCTGAAAGCCGTACTTCCAAAAGTGTTTCTTGCTTGACAGACCATATCAAGAGGATCGAGATTAGTATCCCAGGAAATATTTATTGAGTTCCAGCAAGCAATGCTGAAAGGGCAGTCGAAAAATAGATGAAAATTGGTTTCCTCCGAGTTGGTGTTGCAAAGAACACAATTATAATCATCCAGTTGTCTATTCTTTCTTCTCAAAATGTTCCTGGTGTTAAGGCGATCCATAAGAAGTAGCCAAAAGAAGAATTTGTGTTTCCCTAAGTTGCCACAAGACCACATCCATTCGAAAAGAAGTGAGGCTTGCCATTGACCAATCAGGATCCTGTAGGATTTTGAGGATCTGTAGGTTAAAGAGCCCCAAATGTAGGTCCATTGATCTTCTGTGTCCATATCCTAGCTGGAGTTTTGGAGGAGAGCTTACAAACTGTCTAACTGAAATGAGGCCTGGGGAGAAAGAGGGAAAAAGAAGATAGAAGCTGAGTCCTTTTCCAAAAAGAATCTGATAGAGCATCTTTCAGTAAGCCATCAGTCCAGGAGTCTTGCCAGAGCATAACTGAATTCCCTTTTGAAGACACACATTTTGTTAAGTTTTTGAAATCATCTGCTAATTTGAGGAGATCTTTCCACCAAAAGGAACCAGTTGGAGTTTTAGCATGGGGAGGTATGTGATTATTCTTATAAAAATTGCTCCAAGTGAGACTTACCCAAGGGATGTTGGCATGGTTATAAAATTTGTCCAAATATTTCAGAAGCAGAGCTGAGTTGTGGGCCCTGAGATCAATAATCCCTAAACCACCATCTTCTTTAGGTTTGCAAGCTACATTCCAAGCTACTAGACAGATACCTTTCCTATTTATATCACCCCCACTCCAGAGACAATGTTTTCTGTATTTATCAATTTGTTCAATGAGAGGTGGAGGGATTTGGAGGTTGCACATGTAAAAAGTTGAAAGGGCTGAGAATACAGAGTTAACCAAAATCAGTCTGCCTTGATATGAGAGCATTTTACTAATACCACTAAGTTTTCTTTCAATTCTGCAAATGAGGGGACTGAAATCTTGTATAGTACCAAGTGGTAGTCCAAGATAGGTGAAAGGCATGGATCCAACCTTACAGCCAAAAGTATTGGCTAGATGTTGAGTCTCTTCAGCATTCATATTAATTGGTACTAAGAAAGATTTATGAAAGTTCACCTTAAGTCCAGTGCTATCTGAGAAAGATCTCAAAAGACCCTTGAAGATGAATAACATTCTAGCTTCAGCTGGCAGAATCAACAAAGTATCATCAGCATATTGTACAATAGGATAGTCACCACCAAAAATCCTCACTAAGAGGGTGTTTCAAAACCCCCAATTACCAAGCTTTGTTAACAATGGTTTGTAGGAAATCTGCAGCAAGGACAAATAGTAAAGGAGATAAAGGGTCTCCTTGTCTGACACCTCTTTTGCAAGTAAAGCTCTTCCCTAGGATTCCATTGAGTAGAATAGCAGATTAAGCAGATCCCAAATATTTTTAACCCAGTTGATCCAAGTTTCAGAGAAGCCTTTAAACTTCAAAATCTCAAGAATGAAAGGGTGTTCTATTTTATCAAAGGCCTTCTCAAAATCAAGTTTAAGAATAACAATCTTTTTCTTAGAGTGATGGCAAATGTGAAGAAACTGAAAAGCCCAAGCAAGGCAGTCCTAGATGGCTCTACCTTTGATGAAACCATATTGATTATCATGTATCAGTGAGGGTAGGACTGACTGGAGTCTGTTTGAAAGCAGCTTGGTAATACTTTTGAGGGAATAATTAAGGAGGGAGATGGGTCTATAATCATCCACAGTAGCAGGGTTATCTTTTTTGGGAATAAGAGCAATGTAGAAATTATTTATGCTGCTTAAGTCCAAACTGCCATTACTGAAATCAGAGAAAAGTCTAAGAAAATCATGTTTAATGAGACTCCAACTTTTCTTTATGAAAAGACCATTAAAGCCATCAGAGCTAGGGGCATGATCATTGGGAATAGATTTTATGACTTGATCAATCTCCTCTGAGGTGAAGTTTCCATCCAACTCTTCTAAATTATGCTGTTCCAAGAGGCTGGCCAAATCAAAGATGATACTAGTAAATTCACTCACACCCAGTCTGTTTTTAAAAGCTTCATAAATTAAACCTGCCTTTTGATCATGATCAGAGATGAGAATGTTATCTGAAGTACAGAGTGACACAATGTGGTTCTTTCTGTGATTCTGAGTAGCTAGAGCTTGGAAGAAGCTAGAATTTTCATCACCAAATTTAACCCATCTCACTATATTTCTTTGTCTCCAATAAATTCTCTTTCTTTCCAGGAGGGTTGTCAGATGCCTTTTAACCAGCTTTCTCAGAGCTAACTCCAGGGTGGATAGATTTATCTGTTCTTCTAGGCCATCTAAAAGCAATAAAACCCAATTGCAGTTGTGTATTAGCTTGCCCAGATTTGAGAAGCATTTGCTCCAATCTTTCAGCCCATGTCTGACTTGTTTCAACTTATGTGATAGATTTCTAGCTGAGTTAGCAAAGAAGGGGGCATTGTTCCAATGAAGATCAACTATTTTCAAAAAGTCTTCATGTTCAACCCAGTGATTTTCAAATCTAAATGTAGCTGCTTGGGGAATCTTGGTTCCAATGTTGATGACAAAAGGAGAATGATCTGAAATAGGCCTAGAGAGGGGTTGAATATTAGTTGCAGGGAAGGAGAGGTTCCAAGTGGGGGAGGTGAACAACCAATCTAGTTTTACAAGTAAAGGATCCAGCTGCATATTACTCCAAGTGTATTTCTGTCCACTGAAGGGAATTTCTATAATATCAAGATCAATTATGAGTTCATTAAACATTTGAATTTCACCATGATTACCTCCAGGTTTGTTCCTGTCATCCGGGGATCTATAGAGATTAAAATCTCCTGCCAAAATCCAATCATTATAATCTGATCTATCCAAATTCAGTAACTAGGTAACAGATCCAAAAATTTTAGCCAAGGTTGAAGGTCCATAAACATTAGTTAGATGGAAGGAATTGTTGTTTATGAAACAATCAAACTTAACAGTAATGGCACAATTATTAGCTTGCACCAAAGTAGAAGAGAAGAGACTATTGTTCCAAAGTGTAATGAGTCCTCCAGAAGCTCCAATGGTGGGGGAGAAAAAGAACCTGTCAAGATATCTTGGATAGAACTTTTTTAAATAAAAACTATCAAAATTTTCTCTCTTTGTTTCCTACAGGCATAATATATGACAAGCACTCTCATAAATTTTTGCTCCGATAGCATCCCACTTCTCCTACGAATTCATTCCCCTAATGTTCCACACCAGAATTTTTATATTTCTGTTGTTATCCATATGTTAACAAAAAAGAGTAGAAGAGATAAAACTGATATCTCAGATACCAGTTTGCACTAGGCAGCCACATATAGAAAAGTTTTCCTAACAAACTATTGGGGACCAATATTAGGGTACCCGAAGAGGAGAAGCTAATGACTGTCAACATTGATTCATCCGCGTGATCAAGAGCGCGACTACACCGCTTGCCGAGTCACTTCTCGTCCGTCCACCGAGACCATGGGCCCTGCCTTGTCTGACCCTCGAGGGTTGGCTCTGCCTCGGTGGGCGCTGTGGTCGCAGGCGCCATCTCGCCCAAGCCCTGAGGGTTGACTCCGCCTCAGGCTAACTCCCGAGGGCTGGCTCCGCCTCACCCGACGTCTAGGGGCTGGCTCCACCTCCCCGACCCCTGAGGGCTGGCTCCACCTCGCCTGACGTCCAAGGTAATAGGTACGGGGATCCCGATCTTTCGTCAGGTAGAGGTAACTATCATTATGACAGAGAATGACACACCGATCCGGCTTCAAATCAAAAGATCGAACCCTACAATCTTAGCACCACAACTCCTCTAGTTATCAACCGAGACACGGATCCGGTTGACCTCACCAAGAAGGCTAACCCCTGCCTGCGCAATGAAGAACACAAGCAAGAACAAGAAAGAAAACAACCAAATTACAGATGAATGATTAATCTCACGATGTTTGGGTCTCACAAACCGATGAACGACGAGACTGTTCTTGACAGATTAATCTAAGAAAAACCCAAAACCTAATGACGGCGATGACGTATGATTATAAAGGTCTTAGGGTCGTCGCCTACCCTGGACGCCCCCCCTAACGGGCTCAAAGACGATACATGGCCCATTGGACCAAATACGGTGATGCAGCACCTAGACAGATTCTGGATACTAACTTGTTTTGACAATTCCTGTGGATTTCAAAGAGCTTTTGATGTGATACCACTTGCATTAGCTTCCTTATCAAATTAGCTTTCAAATCATATGTGGATCGTCAAAAACAGAGTCCGGATGCATCCTGGGTGACCAGTTTAAAGCAGACTGGTCCTAGAGGCCGAGGTAGACTCGAAATCATGTTGGACCGAGCCTCCGGTTTCTGTTGGACGTCCTTGCTGGTCATCATCACCTCCACCTCTTCCTCTAAGTCCCTCATGACCCTCTCCAATATTCCTAAGCAAGATAACATCATTAGGTAGTAGTCTATTCTCAAAAGTATGAAAAGGATCGCTTAAGAACGAGCTCACCTCTAAATTGAGTTGACGCATTCGAGCTCGGGTCATTGGACCTTGCATAACGGTTGGAGGATCAGCAGGTACATCCGAAGGAGTGATGTCCTCATCATCCTCCCCCTCTTGAAACTGAGTCATCCTCGACTCAAGCTCATCTTCTTCTCCCAAATAAGGTTTCAAATCTGCAATGTTAAAGGTGGGACTAACCCCAAACTCGGATACCAACTCAAGTTTGTAGGCATTATCATTTATTTTCTCAATTATATTATAAGGACCAGCTGCTTTTGGTATTAATTTAGACTTACACAGCTCAGGAAATCTATCTTTTCTCAAATATAACCAAACCAAATCACCCGGTTCAAGTTTAATTTCTTTTCTACCTTTACTACCAGTAATTCTATACTTTTCATTCATTCTTTCAATATTTGCTTTAGTGGTTTCGTGCAACTTACAAATGAAATCAGCACGCTCTCTAGCATCACTATGAGTTCTCTCAGTGGTAGGTAAAGGCAAAAGATCAATAGGAGCTCAGGGGTTAAAATCATACACTACCTGAAAAGGACTTACCTTGGTGGTGGAATGTTCCGCCTTGTTATATACAAACTCCACATGCGGTAAACACTCTTCCCACATCTTCAAATTGCGTTTCAAAATTGCTCTCAACATGGTAGACAATGTTCAATTCACTACCTCAGTTTGCCCATCAGTTTGGGGATGACATGTTGTAGAAAACAGCAGCTTGGTTCCCAATTTATTCCACAAAGTGCGTCAAAAATGACTCAAGAATTTTGCATCGCGATCTGAAACAATAGTAGAAGGCATACCATGCAAGCGAATGATTTCTTGAAAGACAAGGTCAGCAATATGAACAGCATCGTCGCTCCTATGACAAGGAATAAAATGTGCCATCTTAGAAAAACGATCAACCACCACAAAAATATTATCCCTCCCCCTCTTAGTCCTTGGCAAATCCAACACAAAATCCATAGATATATCAGCCCAAGGAGTAGAAGGAACAGGAAGAGGCATATACAAACCATGTGGGTTCAACCACGACTTAGCTTTTTGACATGGGGTGCACCGAGCCATGTACCGTTCTACATCTCGCCTTATCCTTGGGCAAAAGAAATATGTGGACAGCACCTCCTCCATCTTCTTGGCACCAAAATACCCATCAATCCGCCTCCATGTGCCTCCTACAACAACAAAAGACGAACGGAGCCAACTGGAATGCATAGGCGGTTAGCTCTAAACAAAAATCCATCATTGATAATAAACTTGTTCCATGTACATTCGTCTCTATAATTCAGCAACATGTCCTTAAAATCAGGATCAAGCGCATATTGTTCTTTTATTGATTCAAGCCCAAAAATCTGACAATCAAGTTGGGACAGCAAGGTATATCATCTAGATAAAGCATCAGCAATCACATTATCCTTCCCTTTCTTGTGTTTGATAATATAAGGAAAAGATTCAATAAATTTAACCCATTTAGCATGCCTACGATTCAGATTATATTGAGAGCGAAGATACTTAAATGATTCATGATCAGAATGAATAACAAATTCTTTAAGCCACAAATAATGACGCCACGTCTCCAAAGAATGGACAAGTGCATACAATTCCTTATCATACGTGGAATAATTCAGAACAGGGCCATGCAATTTTTCACTAAAGTAAGCAATGGGTTTACCATCTTGCATCAAAACACCCCCAATGCCAACTCCACTAGCATCACATTCTAGCTCAAAAGTCTTACCAAAGTTTGGAAGTTGCAGCAATGGTGCGTGTGTGAGCTTGTCCTTCAAAGTGTCAAAGGACTCCTCATGTGCCTTTCCTCAATGAAACACCACCCCTTTCTACGTCAACTCGTGCAATGGGGCAGCAATGGTGCTAAAATCTTTGACGAAGCGGCGGTAGAATCCTACAAGACCAAGAAAACTCCTCACCTATGTGACGGTTTGGGGAACCGGTCAGTTCTTTATGGCTTCAATTTTCATCTCGTCCACCTCAATTCCCTGTGGAGTTATAACAAGCCAAGAAAAAACTCAATCCGTGCAAAAGATGCACTTCTCAAGGTTACCAAATAAACGTGCATCACGTAAAGCATTAAAAACAGCACGTAAGTGATCCATATGTTCAACAAAAGACTTCTTGTTAATCAATATATCATCAAAGTAAACTACCACAAAACGACCAATAAAAGCTCTTAAAACCTCATTCATTAAGCGCATGAAAGTGCTAGGTGCATTTGTCAAACCAAAAGGCATTACTAACCACTCATACAACCCGAATTTGGTTTTAAATGTGTTTTTTCATTCATCTCTAAGTCTCATTCTAATTTGGTGGTAGCCACTTCGCAAATCAATCTTAGTGAAAATTATAGAGCCACACAACTCATCAAGCATGTCGTTTAGCCTAGGAATAGGATGACGATACCGAATAGTAATATTATTGATGGCTCTACAATCAACACACATACGCCAAGTTCTATCTTTTTAGGAACCAAAAGTACAGGAATGGCACAAGGACTAAGGCTTTCACGTACATACCCACGGTCCAAAAGGTCTTGGACTTGCCGCTGAATTTCCTTAGTCTCCTCAGGATTGGTTCGATAGGCAGCACTGTTGGGCAAGGTTGCTGCCGGAATCAAATCGATTTGATGCTCTATCCCTCTCATAAGTGACAGCCCCGGGGGTATCTCAGCTGGAAAATTTTCCTCATACTCCTACAAAAGGTTAGTGACAGCAGGAGGCACCGAGCTAACAATATCATCAAGCGAAAACATATCTCGTTTGCATACCAAAGCATAGCAAATATCATCATTAGAAATTTTAGCAAAGTCACATTTTGTTGCAAGCATAACACCACCCTTCAATTTAATCCCCTTGGCCTTAGAAATAGATGTAGACTTATACTTTTTAGGTGGGAGAATAGAATTAGCAACTTGCTAATTTTCATATTGAACATCATTTAAACTAGCAGCGCGTTCTCTATCAGCTTGTACAATTTGAGCAGGAGTCAAAGGTACCAAAATAATTTTCTTTCCTTTATGCACAAAAATGTATTTATTACTTCTACCATGGTGTGTAGCATCATTGTCATGTTCCCAAGGATGACCCAATAAGAGTGAATAGGCTTGCATAGGTACCACATCACAATCAACAGAATCAGCATAAGAACCAATGGAAAATGAAACTCTGCAAGTTTGTGTTACCTTTGCTTTTCCGGAATCATTTAGCCACTGAATATGGTATGGACGTGGGTGCGGGCGTGTGGTCAAGCCAAGCTTCTTGACCAAATCAGAACTCACCAAATTATTGCAGCTACCTCCATCAATAATGACACATGCTCGACGGTTGCTGATCATGAAGAAAATCTAGAATAAGTTATGGCGTTGTAGCTTCTCAGGTTGCTGTACTTGTGAGCTGAACACCCGCTGTACAATGATGCTCCTATAGGCCGCCGTGGCCTCGTCACCAAGGACTTCGCCGCCCTCCTCATCTGTATCTTCATCTTCTTCATCTTCAATGTCAGAGGTGCTGATGTAACCATCTTTTGTAGCAATGTATGCCCGCTGACTTGGGCAGTCCTTCTGCACATGGCCGATTCCATGGCAACGATGGCACTGAATGTCCGAAGTGCGTCCCGTTGATGCAATGGATGAGGCACTCTTGGCAGGCACTTGTAAAGAATTTTTACCTGAATCTAAAGGTCGTGCGGGAGGTGCCTTAGGTGTAGCGGTAACTCCAGAGGCTGCTGGTCGCTAGCTCGCTGGTGGAGGCGCCCGAAAAGTGGTTGGCTTGGTCAGCCTCGAAGATGGAGCCAAGCGTGGCGTGTATGTGGTGCTGACCTTGCTCTTGCCCTGCTGTTCACGCCCCTGCAATTCCTTTTCCGCAAGCATAGCGAACTGAAACAACTGGTTGACAGTGTTAAATTCTTTATAATCAATGTCTTGAATCTCGCGCCTCAAACCCAAATAAAAACGACAAATGGAATCTTCGTTTCCCTCCACAACACTACAACGCATCAATCCCTTTTGGAGCTCACCATAGTAATATATCCTGTATTGATTTCTCTCCTTGTTCTAAACGCATCAATTTCTTATGCAAGTCTCTATGATAGGAAGGAGGAACAAAATGATCACGCATAGCTATTTAAGTTGTTCCCACGTAACAGGTAAAGCATCATATGCAGCTAGCCCATTCCACCAAATAATGGCAAAATCCTTAAACTCACTAGTAGCTTGTCGAACCCTATGATGCTCAAGCACAAGGTGGGCACTAAACTTTTGTTCTACCGTCATCTCCCAATCAAGATATCCCTCAGCATCATAATGACCCGAAAAAGATGGTATTGTGAACTTAATCTTAGCATAAGGATCATCGGGCACACGATGATTATTACCTTGATGGTGGTGGACACCACCCATACCTGTCGTGTTGCGGTGAAGACTTCGTAGTAATCTTGCTTGTCGGAAGGCCGCTCAATCTATGTTCTCATTGGCATCATACGCCGTGTCTTCTAGCAAGAGACCATCGGTGTTGCTGTCGAAGACGTTGTTGTTGACCGCCACCAAGGTTTTCAACTCAGTAACCTTGTCGGTTAGCGTGGAAATTCATTTATCCAATCTCTCCATGTTGTTGCCAATGTTGAGTTCAATGAGTGCATCAGTGATGGCCTTCCTGATGGCCTCATTCATCCTTTTTTGGGCATTCTCTACAGCAGCTTGTAATTTCTCTTGGCTGACACACTCGTTGAAATCCTTGAGACTGTTATCTCCAGTCTGATCACCTCTTGCCATTGTAAACATAAAAACAGGAACAAACGGTGAAAGTTATCCCTACCAAATAACTACATGGTTGCAGTGGTGTCACTTTTCACGACAAGTGGAAGCGTCTTACCAACGCAAGCAGTGTGCGGTACAACTAGCGACTGGTTCGTGATACCTATGAAGCAGTGGTACCGAGATTGCAAGGGCCTTTTTCTGTACTGATTTGAAGAGTTTGTGGAGCTTGGAAGGCACATAAAGAATAATATGTATATTTGGCACACAAGTCAGTAACAGAAAGTAATGCTGAATTATAGTCCAAAGTACTTGTTCTCGTTGCTGGTCTAAAATGTTCCAAGTGCTAGATGTGTGACAACAAGTATGGTGGATAGCAAGGTGCCAGGTGTGTGACAAACAAGTATAGTGGATAGCAAGAGCAACACGAACAAGGAACCAGACAGCACACGCTAACACAGCTCACTTTGGCCTTCTCTATGTGCTCCTCTAGATATTGTTCCACTTTTGCCACTCTCTTTTTTCTCTATTTTTTGGCTATCGTTGTTTTTTTTGGATTCTTTTACTTTTTCTTTTTATTTTTTGATATTTTTTCTTCACTTAGGAGCACAAAAGAAGTAACCACAGAAAATATGAGCTTAAACAAGTGAAAGGCGTGGCCTATGGAAAATTCAGAAGACGTGCTCAAAATTGACAAAAAGCTTATGACCACGAAAAGAGGATCTTGTGACCAGTTTTTGGCCAAAATAAAATTTTCCAAACCTAGCAAAGCAGGGGACGAGCAGATTTGAAATTTTTTCCGATCAATTTTGATTTATGGAACATCGAAATCCGAGTTCGTATACGAAAACTAGACCAGCTTTGAGAACTGACTCCGAATTAGAGGACAAAACGGGAACAATGCGCGCAAAATTGGTCACGGCAGCACGGATTTGATGGAAATGATGAGAAAAAACACACGAACAGGACTCTAACATGACCTAACCAGCAACAAGACCTTGACCAGGACACAAACTCAACATGACGGACTCTGAAACTAAAATATACAAAGACTATGGCGCGGAAGGTTCTAGGACAGGAAAAAAACGAATATGGCACTGGACTATGGGACGAATGCGAAACACTCAAAACTAGGGGATAAATGTGAACCTGATGGTATAGCTTAGCTCTGAATACCACTTAATGGGTACAGGGATTCCAATCTTCCGTCAGGTAGAGGTAACTATCGTTGTGGCGGAGAATGTCACACCGATCCGGCTTCAGATCGAAAGATCGAACCCTGCAATCTTAGCACCACAACTCCTCTAGTTATCAACTAAGACACGGATCCGGTTGACCCCACCAGGAAGGCTAACCCCTGCCTACGCAACAAAGAACACAAGCAAGAACAAGAAAGAAAACAACCAAATTGTAGATGAATGATTAATCTCACGATGTTGGGGTCTCACAAACCAATGAACGGCGAAACTGTTCTTGATAGATTAATCTAAGCAAAACCCAAAACCTAATGACAGTGATGGCGTACGATTATAAAGGTCTTAGGGTCATCGCCTACCCTGGACGTGCCCCCCTAACGGGCTCAAAGACGATACATGGCCCATTGGACCAAGTACGGTGACACAGCACCTAGACAGATTCTGGATGCTGACTTGTTTCGACAACTCCCATGGATTCCGAAGAGCTTTTGATGTGAGACCACTTGCATTGGCTTCCTTATCAAATTAGCTTTCCAACCATATGTGGATCGTCAAAAAAGAGTCCGGATGCGTCTTGGGTGACTAGTTTAAGGCAGACTAGTCCTGGAGGCCGAGGCAGACTCGAAATCATGTTGGATCGGGCCTCCGGTTTCTGTTGGACGTCCTTGCTGGTCATCATTTCCTCCACCTCTTCCTCTAAGTCCCTCATGGCCCTCTCCAATGTTCCTAAGCAAGATAACATCATTAGGTAGTAGTCTATTCTCAAAAGTATGAAAAGGATCGCTTAAGAACGAGCTCACCTCTAAATTGAGTTGACGCATTCTAGCTTGGGTCATTGGACCTTGCATAACGGTTGGAGGATCAGCTCATCTTGCTCCTTGTGCAGCTGGGTGATTGCCTCGGCATCCTAACTCGCCGTCCGCTCTAGGGCTGCGAACTTCTCCTCGGCGACTAGTTTCAGGTCCCGCTCCTTCTTAGCCTTGGCCAGGAGGTCGAGGATCCGCTGGCGGGACTCTAGCGTCCCTCTGGAGTAGCTCATCCTACTCCTTCCTGACTTTGGCAATGGCCTCCTCATCTTGCCGTGCCCTCACCGATAGGGCCTCGAAGGCCTTCTTGGTCTCCTCTTGCCGATGGGCCTCGGCCTCCCGAAGTCGGAGATTGGCCGCCTGTGCATCCGGGCCTCTTTGATGAGGCAATCCTAGTTTTCCTTCTACTCGTGAAGGAACCGGGATTTCTTCCGGTTGTGAGCGATAAGGGACTAAAAAAAGATGATGGTCAGAACACAAAAATACATAAAGAAAGAAGAGGGTGAAAAGCAAGATTAAGTGAATACCCGACCAGTGGGAATGGCGATATCACGTCAGGGCACCCCTGGCCTGGTTTAGAGCTTCCAGCACAGCCGAGATCCCCTCGTTGAGACTCTCCCGCTCTATGCTCTTAGTAGCATAGTCGAGCGAGAAGAGTGTCGACATCGGGTCTTGCAGATCTATCCACTGGAGCAGAGGCTCACCGCGCGGGCGAGTGGCTACCTCCCAACGTCAAGGCTAGGGGCGGCTTCCCGCTGGTCCTCTCTACCACCACCACGATGCCTGGGACCTCTTGGTCATGCCCCCCTTCGTCTCGGCCCATGTCGAGCGCCGTCATTTGGGCCACCGGAGGTGCGGGTCGCACCGCTACCTCAAGCGTAGCCATGGTGGCATTCGAGTGTGGCCCGCTTGTCATGGGCCACCACCTCCCTCCGCTGCGTCGGTGGGGCCTTGTCCGACTATGTCGCACTCACCGCGATAGGCGTCACGAGCGTGATCGGAAGCTCCGATCGACCCGTCGTCGGCAACAGCACCACCTCCATTGCCGGTTCCTCAGTGACCTACGAGGGCATCCTTCGAGTCCCCACGTCCGCTTGTCCCACCAAGAGCACGGGTGCCACTGTGGGTGGCGCTTGACCAGCCAACAAGGCAGTAACACTGGTGCCGCTCCCGCTTGAAATAGGCGCGACATCAATCGACGGTCGCCGCCTCGCCTGAATGGCAACACTCTTCTTTGGCGCCAGCTCCAAAAAGTTGCCCCATCTCATGATGCTGCAAGAAATAAAAGGCACAAGTCACGCTAAAAATGGAGAAAAACAGAGAAGACAGAGGAGTCAATGACTTACATTGGCGCTGTTGGGTAGAGGATGCGTTTAGGAGATGAACCCCAGGTCCTTGCTCCACCTCATTGGGGCAGGGCTGTTTTGAGCCCGCCCCCTGCTCCTGGGTAGAGGGGCTCGCCTCCTTTGCATCCGGGGGCACAGCGACGGAGCCACCCCCTCCATTGGCACCTCAGGCGCGACGGTAGATCCGCCTGCCTCTGTTGGCTCTTGTGGCATGGCAGCGGAGCCACCCCCTCCATCGGCACCTTGGACGCAGCGGCAGATCCACCCAGCCCTGTTGGCTCTTAGGGCACGGCAGTGGAGCCACCCCCCTCCACCGGCACCATGGGCGCGGCGATAGATCTGCCCAGCCCTGTTGGCTCTTGGGCCATGATAGTGGAGCCACCCCTCTCCACCGACACCTCGGGCACGGCGGCAGATCCGCCCGGCCCTGCTTGCTCTTGAGGTGCGGTGGCGGGGCCACCCCCCTCCGCTGGCACCTTGGGCGCGGCAGCTGATCCGCTCGCCCCTACTGACTCTTGGGGCTAGCCGACGGTCCAGCCCGTCTCTGCTAGCCTTGTGGATGCGCTTTCCCCTCCATGAAACAGGAAGGGTTCCAACCCCTACAAGGATGAGCAGGTACCTATTAGCATACCCTCGCTCTCCAGGTCATCATGCTCGATGTCGTCGAGTACCTCAACCTCATCTTCATCGTTGTCATCACTATTAACTTCCTCCCCTTGCTCCCACACTGCAGCTTCTGCTGCTTCTTCTTCCTCTCGTTCCCCTTCGCCTTCCTCTACCGCTCGGCCTTGGCACGGTTCGCTGCCCTCATGGCCGGGTCCCTCAGCAACGGAACCGGGTGATCCCTGAGGATGAGGTCCCTCGGCTGGTCCCCTAATCTCAATGTCAGTATCAAGGGGTCCGGAGTTCAATTAAGGAGAAGGCATGATGAAGGGAAAACTTACCAGGATGATGTATCCTGGTTCTGGACACATCGGGGGATGACTCGGCACCGGGTACACAAAATCAAGGGGGGCGCCGTGCTGTCCCGAGGAGACTCCATCGCCTCCTTGATGCGTTGCGCCACTTTAGAGGAGGAGAGCACCCCCTCGCCAAGCGCCATCCTATCAAATGATGCCCTAGGTGCCATCACGTATAGGGGAAGCGCCCGCCTCATCAGTGGCGCCACCCTTCTCGCATGGTAGGCGTCGATGATGCCCGACTCCTTTAGGATTCGAATGGTGATGAGGTTATCCCGGATCATCTTCTTGTTCTTCTCTGGGACGCCCCACTTCCTCCATGAGTCTGGAACCTCTATGACTAGGCGTCCGATGAACTCTGGCAGGAGGGCGGCCGCATCGTTCTTGAGATAGAACCAATGCGAGTGACACCCCTTATTGGAGGTTTACAAACGCATTGGCGGGTATTCGCCGACCCGGTTGTTCCGAAGTTGGATATCGGTGCATCCCATCGGCATGCTCAACTCCTGCTTCTTCTCCCGTTTGTTCTGAAGGGTGACGACGAAGAAGTACCACCACAGATCAAAGTAGAGACTAATTCCCAGGAATCCCTCACATAGGGCGACGAACACCGCCATGTGCTGGATTCCATTAGGATTGAGGTGCTGCAACTCGATTTGGTAGTAGTGCAGCAACGCTCAGAGAAACTTGTGAGCAGGGGTTGCAAGCCCCCGCTCATGGAAATGCACGAACGAGACGACGTAGCCATCGGGCGGCGATGGTACGTCCTCCTCGCCGGGCGGCCGCCACTCCTCGGCGGTGGTCCGTGCGTAGAGAAGGTTGTGGTGGACAAGGCCCTCCATGCCCTAGAGGGTGACATCAGAAGGGCACCACGGCTCCATTGGAAGATGGGGTGGGTGGATGCGAACTCGACGGCGGCTAAGACACGGATGCGGATAACTTAGGCGATTGGTGGCGGAGGTTGCAAATGCGAAGGCAAGGAGGCAAAGTATGAAACCCTAGGGACGAACCCTTTGGTTTTATAGGGGCGACGGATGCGAGGAAACCAACCGTCCGCCTAGATCTCCGTGCCTCCCATGATCTACCACAACGTCACGCCACAGGATACGCGCACGCAATCCCTATCCTTTCCTTCAGGAAACTCACTGGATGTTTTACCTCCCCGAGTGGACCAGGACTCGTTACGAGTAAGAGGAATATGGATCAAAAGCGCATCTACGGCCCGTTCGGGCCTACGAGTCCGACGATTGGCCCATCAATGGGTCCAACAGCCGCTCCAAACACCCCTACAACAAAAGGTGGAAAGAGCTGGGCCCGCAAGCGGCCAGCGCCTAGGCGCATGAGCGCCACGGGCATCTCGACCCACGATTAAGTCTCAGTCATGCTTTCCCTGACCGGATCTCCACGAACGAGATACCGGGACCCCAATCAAACTATCTAGCTAAACAACCACCAAATCTCACGACCATACCCGCGAAGGGTCTGACCTCAGTGAAGAAGAAAACACCATCTTCAGGGCACGCCGTGGGCAACAATAGAGGGCCAGGGCTATCAGAATCCTCTCTTTCAGAGAACCCTCCGAAGGAGTATCCTACTCCTCTATAGGCTCGGGGGCTACACCTACCGGGTGTGCTCACGTGCACCCACTAGCAAGTCAAAAAATCCCCGAGGCAATTCTACTCGAATTGCTCGAGGGCTCGAAGGCTACTGTTGGGGACCAATATTAGGGCACCCAAAGAGGAGGAGCTAATGACCATCAACATTGATTCATCCATGCGATCAAGAGCGTGACTACACCACTTGCCGGGTCACTTCTCATCCGTCCACCGAAGACCATGGGCCCTGCCTCGTCTGACCCTCGAGGGTTGGCTCCACCTCGGTGGGTGCTGTGGCCGCAGGCGCCGTCTCACTCGACTCTCGAGGGTTGACTCTGCCTTAGGCTGACTCCCGAGGGCTGGCTCTGCCTCACCCGATGTCTGAGGGTAGACTCCATCTCACCCGACCCCGAGGGTTGGCTCCACCTCGCCCGACGTCCAAGGGCTGGCTCCGCCTAGCCCGACGTCTAGGGGCTAGCTTAGCCTTGCTCGACCCCCGAGGGCTGGCTCTCGCCTTGCTCGACGTCTGAGAGCTGGCTCCACCTCGCCCGACGTCTATGCGCTGCTCCTTCATAACTACGCAGCAGATAAGGCAGGGCACTCAAGTCAACCGCAATACCAAGGACCATACCCTACACGCCTATAGGAAAGTATCATCAGGATATGACCAGAAGGGCGCTTTGAGACCTTCCAGGCATGTCAGAGTCCAAATAGTGTTGTAGGTGTCGACATTTGTCTTACAGTGTTGTGGGCGCCACCATTTTCCCTCGGGCACGGATCCTGACAAAAGCACACGACAACCACTACAATCTAGGAGGAAACTCGCATCATCTACAGTAACAAACGTGTGGTCACTATGCCGTCTGCTCCCCGTAGGGCCACAGATCAGCACCCTGGTCTGCTACGCCGCCCGCCGGGGTGGGATGGGACGTGACAACTTGATGACAATGCTAGGACATGGCATCATCAGCGGACAGACACCTAGCGCAGCCCTATCAGGATCAACAAACATGCACCCAGCGTGGAGCTATCCCTAGCACCACCTGCCGTGTCAGCGGGACTCACATAGAGGAAAAGGAAGACCCGTCATCTTTGAAGGGCCTCCTTTGCCTCTGATTTTTCTTCTTTCTCTCATCTGTAATCCCTGCTCCCCCTTGGCCTATAAAAGGGAAAGCAGGGCACCCCACCAAGGGGATTGATTCAACACATCATGCATCACATCACACATAGCTGAGCAACAACCAAGCACTCAGCATCCATTCGACCTTTTCATCAGAGACTTGGGACCTGTCCCTCTCTCGTCCATTTGTAACCCCTACTATGAACTTTTCAGTGCTAATAACACGAGCAGTAGCCACGAACTCGATGTAGGGATATTTTGCCCGAACCAGTATAAACCTTGTGTCTTTTAGCACACCATCCGGGTCAGACGCGTAATAACACAAATTTACTCATTGGTGTTTACTTGAAACACCGACACAAACATATGGGAAACACAAAAGGATAGCTTAGGATATGACAACATCAGCACACACACAGAGAAAACAAGAAGATAAAAGTTGGGATGGTATTAAGATTAAAGTGCCCAGAGTGCTTAAATAAAGAACAGAAAAAAGCCACTAGCTAACAATTATACATTTATTAGGCTTGCACGCAGGCAAGACACTTGGCTGGAAATAAAAGCTTTCTAGGAGTGGAGGCACAACAACCAACAATGCCTCTAGTGTTCTTCCTTCAGTCCATATCATCATCAGCATCCATCTTGATCAAAGCATCAGAAACATCCCGAGGATGAATCTGCAGGAAGCCAATTGCAATACCCTCAACAATGTCCCTATTGAGGTGAGGAGCAGGGGCTGGTGTTGTAGGTATGATAGCCAGGGGTTTGGGGGTTCAAAATCTCCACAGCTGACTTTCCTTTGAAACCTCCAGACTTGTCAGCGTGCCTCTTGTTGCGCCTTAGAAATTCATCAGGAAGAGGCTCCTTCGTCTTCTTTGCCCTCTTGTTGCGTGGAGTGACATGATCAGGTTTGGGCACTTCCATCACATCATCATCCTCATCAAGAATCTCCACCATAGCAGATTCTACCTTAGGGTCCTTGATCTATGGTGGCTTGAGACAAATAAGATGTGCAAGTGTTTTAGGATCAGTGTCACATAAAGAGAGACTAGAAAAGGAACTAAAAGGATGAGCTATATTGATGAAATTGATTACCTCAGGAAAGAGTTTGCGCTGAACAGGTGGAGGGACTTCCAAGTTAACTGTAGAAGGACTGCCAACTCTAATTGCCATAGATTTGAGCTATGGCTTCACCACAAGGGCAAAGGTATCAGGGAGATCAGACACAGTCCTGCTATCATCAAAGTCAAATCCATTCAGAATCAAATTTCCATCCCGGAGCCTCTGCTGCACATTCATTTCTGCATTGTCCTACAGATTGCCTTGAGTATCAACAACGTTAGTGACCAGGGCTTCAATCTACACTCCAACATTAGTCTGTAATCCAACATCAGTCATGTGATTCTGCAGGCATTCAGTCAAGGCAACAACTCCATTTCTGCCCTGATTGCCCTGACCATTGTCATCAACTTACATATCAGCATTACCCCCAACATTGGAGGCACCAGGTGTAGCATCAAAACGAGCAGGAGCAATTGGTCCTGTCCAACGAGGAGGCTATGGGGGCATAGGGTGAAGAGGACCAGTAGTCACATAGGCTTCTTTGTCAAGTAATTCTAAGACATTCTTTTTCTTCAAGACAAAAATAGGCACTATCCAAGATCTACCTTTACTAGGTAACCCTGCATTCACCTTAACAAAGTCTGGTATCTTGCCATCATCATTGAGGTAAACTTTGACAATAACCCTAGCAAGACTCAAAGACTCATGCCAATGAACCATGATTCCAAAGTTGGAGACGGATCTAGCAATGATAATAGAATTACGCAAATCTTTAGGGAAGCCTAACATCATAACCCATGCTTCTCTATCAAGGTCAAAGCTTCTAGTATTCTCAGCCTCATCATGCTTGATAACAGTCATGCTATAGGAACCAAACTGAAAAACTAGACCAATGAACCTTTCCCTGTCCAGAGTAGAACTGAAACACACATATGCATCTCCAAGTGGACACGGTTCAATTTCTATGACACGAGTCTGGTGGATGTCTCTAAAGAACTTATGGAGCTCTATAGCAAGTAGGCGGAAATCATCCTTGTTCACTGGGGGCTAAAGCCTCACAATCACAAGATCCTCATTGTAGAGGGTGTAGCATCCGGTGACGAAGACCTCATGGCAAAGCGGAGGCCAAATAGGAGGATCTTCAAGCTGGAACCCGCTTGGCACATGAGGGCGAGGATCGACGACAAAGTTGGCCATCGTTGGTTGCTTCGGAGGGGGTGAGGGAACAGCGGGTTGTTGTGGAGTAAAGTGGGAGACAAACCTTGACTCCTTCGGTGTAGGCGGCATATAAATCCCCTCCAACTGTGCCCCCTCGCCTTCCAAAGAAGTGGGCCAAAAATCATGGTGCGGGCAGGCCGAGCGGAGATAAAGGGAGGAAACATGACCATTAATGTCGCAAAAAATGCATCTTTCTAAAAGGGAATGGTGTTTCCTATCGGGGCCAGCAAGCGAGAGATGCTGTAGTCCATCACCCTGGTTGATACAGTCCAGACATCTTACAACATTAGATTGGGCTTTTCTATATTTCCCAGGCCCAAGACACATGGAGTAGGGTGGGCTCAACAGAGGCCAAATTCAAATTTGAATTCAAAGAGGGTGCAATAGGCACTGGAGCCAGAGCCACCGGCGATTTCGCTGTAGTTACAACTACAGGAGTAACTCTTTCCTTAGGGATCCACCAGTAAGTGGCTTTTTTCTTCTCTGGCAACGGCAAAGTCACCGTGTCAAGCCGGCGATCAGGTTGGCTCTTAGGAAAAAAATTTGACACATAGTCAGAAGGTTAGGAGAGGCACCGAAAAACTAATTTTTTTGAAAGGGAAAGAGATTGAGATTTAACAATTTCAACATAGGATTTCTTCCCAATCGAATGAGCAGCTTTACCATTTGGACCAACCAGGGTCCATTTAGCATCTTGTTCAAGGCACCAAGCATTATAGTCTTTAATGCAATTGGGACCTTCATTGCCCCAAAGGAAAAGGAAGATCAAAAAGATTTTGCAAGAAAAACTCTTAAGCTTGTAGACAAGAAGCCCCACATTTTTATAGGAGACAGAAAATTGAAACATCCATCCAGAAAGATGAGCAACTCTAAAACCTTTGGTGGATCCCCCAAGATGGGATTAGAGAAGGAGACTTGTAAGGAAAATGGACCCTAGGCCTATTTACTTTGGATTTTGGTGTTTGATGACCAACACAACCAAATTGGACTAATGGATTTGCAAGTAATTATTTTGTAGTTCAATAGGATGCAAAACGTGACTTGGACGAAGGCGATGTGATGATCCGATGATGAACACCTCAAGAAAGACATGTGAAGATGCATAGAAGACATACAAGGTCAAGCAAACTCCAAAGCACGAAGATTGGAACCAAGCCGGACACAAGATCATGAAGAAACGAGCCCGGCAGAAGTGACCGGATGCGGCCCTATGAGTGACCGGACGCACCGGTGATAGGCAATGGCAGGCATCGGCAGCTGTGACCGGATGCTGAGCAGCAGTGAATGGACACTAAGCGAAGCAGGGATCGGACGCACCAGTGACAATGTTCATTGTCACGGCAGTGTTTTTAGCGTGACCGAACGTAGCAGACTGGACGACCGGACGCACGAGGTGCAGCGTTCAATCGAGTCCAGAGAGGTTCCAGAGCAGCGCCAGCGTGACTGGACGTGTCCGGTTGATGATGACCGGACTCTGAGCTAAGTTCGATCAACGCGTGCCCTCCAACAGTCGGGACGACCGGACGCGTCCGGTCAGGACGTGGTCAGCGTCCGGTAAGTAGCAGAAAGCTAGGTTTCATCCCCAACGGCTACTTTCTCAGTGGGGCTTATAAATAGATCCTCCAATCGGCCATTTGAGAAGAGGAGAGCTGAGAAAACAAACCAAGGGTGTTGATACACCACTTTAGTGATCTCCACTTGCATAGTGCTTAGTGATACATTCGGTGATTAGCGTAGGTGCTTTGCGAAATGCTTAGGTTAGTTAGACCACCGCTTATGCGCTTGCTCTAGGTTTAGGCCTAGTGTTTAGTGAGGTTTGCACACCTCTTACCACTCGATGCTTGCGTGCACCATTGTTGTACATCGAAGGGGCTTGTAGTCTCTTGTGAGATCACACTAACCGTGTTTGTGGTGTGGCTGCCACCGTGTACCGAAGGGAACAAGGCCCACGGTGATTCGGCCAGAAGCTTGATAGTGAAGACGGTGGGGAGCGGTCCAGGAGAGGCTTGCCGGAAGGCACACCGGAGACCCACTTACGCGTGGGGAAGGCCTGGGGCTATCCATAGAGTTACCCGACCGAGAGCTTGGCCCTTGCGAGGGATTCCTTGCGAGGGGCTCCAACGAGGACTAGTAGGAAGCTTGCGCGCTTCTCGATACCTCGATAAAAATATCGGAGTCGTCGACAGGAGTTTGCATATCTCTACCTTACTCTTTAACTTCCGCATTTACATTGTTTGCATAACTCCTTTTGCGGTAGAGATAGCAACACACTAGCAAAATCATAGTTGCACATTTAGATAGTTTATCTTTTGCATAGGTTTTGCTAAGAATAAGAATTAGAGGCCTTAGTTAGAGTTAGAGTTTTAAGTTGCCTAATTCACCCCTCCCCCCTCTTAGGCGTCATGGTCCATTTCAATTGGTATCGGAGCAGGTTGGCTCAATTTGGACCTTTGGCTTCACCACCGTTGAGACGACACTATTTAGAGTGGTTGGGATGGATACCTCTAGGCCTCCGCACTTTGACGGCACTAACTTCCCTTACTATAAAGCTAGAATGGCTTATCACCTTGAGGCGGTAGATTTAGGTGTTTGGAGAGTCACTCGTGACGGGATGAAACCCATTAAGAATCCCGATAAACCCACAAAGAGTGAACAAAAAGAAATTCATTTCAATCCTAGAGCTAAAAATTGCTTGTTTGAATCTTTTAGCATGGATGTGTTTAACCAAGTGTTCACTTTAAATACGGCACATGAAATTTTGTTAAAACTCCAAGAGCTCCATGACGGCATGACTAATGTCCATGAGCAAAAACATTATCTAGCTTAACAAAATTATGATTCCTTCAAAATGAGTGATAATGAGCTTGTTCATGATATGTATTCTCGTTTGAATCTAATTATCAATGAGCTCCATTCAATAGGATTAACAAAGCTAGATGCTGCGGACATCGTGAGGAAGATCATCTCCGTGCTACCACAAAAGAAATATGCAAGCATCATCATCATCCTTCACAATATAGAGGACTTGAGCACCATGACCCCGGCCATAGTCATTGGCAAGATAGTGGCATTTAAAATGTCATGCAAGATGGGTCAAGAAGAAGCCTCTCCATCAAGCAAAGGCAAAGCTCTCACATATAGTGAGAAAAATAAGATGAAGGGCAAGCAAGTTGAGACAAGCTCAAGCTCAAGCTGCTCAAGTGAAGATGAAGAAGAAGATGAGGATGATGATGATTATGATGATGATGATGATGATGATTCAAGTGATGATGATCAATCTTCCTCCTCCACATCCGGCCTTGATGAAGAATCAATCAAGCTTATCAACAAGGTGGAGAAGATGATCAATGTCAAAGGTGTGCCCATCCAAATTCAAGATTTCATCTTCACCAATCAAAGAAATGAGCAAAAAAAGAAAGGATGCAATGGATGTGGCGAGTTAGGGCACTTTGTGGAAGTTTATCCAAACAAGCCCATACCCAAGACAAAGAAGAAGGCATGCAAGGACAAAACCCTCAAATCAATAAGGTCATGGGATGATTCTTCAAGTAAAGAAGAAGACCATCACAAGAGGTAAGGGCACAAGCACTCATCATCAAGCTCTTCTCGCGTGTGCCTTGTGGCACGAGGTAACGAAAGTTCATCCTCTAGTGAGTGATAATAATAGTGATAGTGGTGATGAGCTACCTTCTTATGATGAAATTGTGCAAGAAAATCTTAACTTTGCTAAAGTTTACACTAGTCAACAAAAAAAACTTGAAAAATTAAAAGAAAAACTAGATAGCTCACAACAAGCTTATGCTACTTTGCTTGAACAATATGAAAATTTTTCCAATCTTAATATGGAGCTATCTACTAAAATTGAGCAACTTGAGACTAGTGCAAACACAAATAATTGCACAATCAATGATGATCAACTTGTAAAGAAAAATAAAAAATTAAAGAAAAAGTTAGCTAACTCACAAGATGCTTATAAAAGTTTGCTCGCTAAAATAGAAATCATGTGCAAACATTGTGATGAGCTAACTAATAAAGTTGCTAATCTTGAAGCCGTCGGTACAACCCCAACCGAGGCACCTAGAAAGAAAGGTTCAATTTTTGACATGCCTAAAAAGGATGCCTCTACTTCTTGGAAAAATTTATGTTTAGACTCACCCTTGTGCAACCAAGTTTGTGTTGAGAAAGTTGTTGTAGAAACATGCACACAAGAGGTCGCAAAGGAGAATGAGCAACTCAAGCAAGAAGTGACTCGCCTCACTAAGGACTTGACTCAAGTGAAAGGCAAGATGGAGCAAGCCCAACTTCATCAAGATAACACCGTCAAGGGAATGAAGAAGCTTGATGAAGGACAAACCGTGGTTTGCTACGTATGCCATAAGTAAGGCCACAAGTCCTATGAGTGTAAGGTGAAGAATGAGGGAGGAGCAAAGAAGAAAGAGAAAAAGCAAACAAGCAAGCTCCCTAACACCTACACCAACAAGGTGGACAAAAAGGCCTCCACACCATACTTGTTAAAGAAAAAGAAAAATGACAAGGTGGTGGCCATCAAGGTGAACAAGCAAGTCAAAAATGGGGCCAAACGTGTTTGGGTGCCAAAGGAGATCATTTCCAACATAAAGAGCCCCAAGAAGGTTTGGATTCCGAAAGGGAAGTGAGAAGTCCAATGGACTTCGGAAAATTTGGAGACTTGGCAAAGTATAGGTGCATTTCATAGGGTGCATCACATTGGATCATGTCAATTGCCAAGTGGGTTAGTGAATACTATAGACCCAAATTCCCCTTCCCATGTTAGGTAACTAGATTTAAATTTCTTGCAATCTCAGTTAGCATCTAGTTTCTTTTATGCCTAGGTTTGCATTTGCATGCTTAAATATTTTGTCTTGCATACACTAGGTATATCTTATGGTAGGCTTGTTCGGTTTCACTCTTAACCCTTGGAGCAAACCTACATGGTTTAAATTGTTTAGGAGCATGGCACATAGCTTGTTTTACAATTGTTCATATAATATGTGCCAAAGTCCAAATTGTAGATAATTTCTCCCAAATATCACTTTCGAAAATGATTCTCACATTCATGTGATGACATCTTTCAAGTGGTATTTTTTATTCTCAAATCAATGTGCATGTCTCCTATAAGTATTCCATACTTGTGTGCACAAATTTAGGGGGAGGTTACTCTACAAGTTGGATGCTTTGAGACTAATACCTTTTCAAGCTTATCATGTGTGTAGTAGTCTCATTGTAAGGAAAATGGAGTCCCCGGAGTTAAGCACCATACTTCAAATATCCACTACCTATTGCAAGTGGTATAAATCAAATTGGTTTCCACATGTGGTATTTCTAAACCGATATCATCATGTTGATTTTACTTTGGTATTTATATGCTTTCTCCATGCATTATATAGATTAAACTCCCTTGAGCATTAATTTTCTAATTATGTATAAACTACATTCTCCATCATATGTATGCATATATTTAGGGGGAGCTTAGTCTATATAATGTGAGAGTCAAATTTTGTGACCTATTTCACTCCACATACAAAGGATCACAAAGTTTGACCCTCCCTTGTACTACTAATGTCTTCCTTTTTGGTGTTTGATTTCAAAGGGGGAGAATGTGTAGGACCAAAAGCAAGCCCGATCATAATAATTTACAAGTGGTAATGGTCCGAGAAAGGGAGGATAGTGGATTATGGAGTTAGGGGAAGGCTTAAATCCATAATGCCACATGGGGACATTTTCAAGGACAAGATAAGTTTCCAAAGATGTTTACATGTAGTATCTTTTAGCATCTTACAACCTTGCCCTTTGCATTGCATCCTAGCAAGTAAATAGTTTTTTTAAATTCCAAAAATTTTATTATTTACTTGTTTTGGTCGTGTTGTCATCAATCACCAAAAAGGGAGAGATTGTAAGGAAAATGGACCCTAGGCCCATTTACTTTGGATTTTGGTGTTTGATGACCAACACAACCAAATTGGACTAATAGATTTGCAAGTAATTGTTTTGTAGTTCAATAGGATGCAAAACGTGATTTGGACGAAGGTGACATGATGATCCGATGATGAACACCTCAAGAAAGACATGTGAAGATACATAGAAGACATACAAGGTCAAGCAAAGTCCAAAACACGAAGATTAGAACCAAACCGGATGTAAGATCGCGAAGAAACGAGCCCGACAGAAGTGACCGGACGCAGCCCTATGAGTGACCGGACGCACCGATGACAGGCAATGGCAGGCATCGGCAACTGTGATGGGACGCTGAGCAAAGTAGTGACCGGACGCACCGGTGACACTGTTCATCATCACGGTAGTGTTTTCAGAGTGACCGGACGCAGCAGACTGGACGACCGGACGCACGAGGTGCAGTGTCCGATCGAGTCCAGAGAGGTTCTAGAGCGGAGCCAGCGTGACTGGACGCGTCCGGATGATGATGACCGGACTCTGAGCTGAGTTCGATAAACACACGCTCTCCAAAGGTTGGGACAACCGGACGCGCGTCCGGTCAGGACTTGATCAGCGTCCGGTCAGTAGCATAAAGTTGAGTTTCATCCCCAACGACTACTTTCTCAGTGGAGCTTATAAATAGAGCCCCCAACCGGCCATTTGAGAAGAGGAGAGCTGAGAAAACATACCATGGGTGTTGATACACCACTTTAGTGATCTCCACTTGCATAGTGCTTAGTGATACATTCGATGATTAGCGTAGGTGCTTTGCGAAGTGCTTAGGTTAGTTAGACCACCGCTTATGCGCTTGCTCTAGGTTTAGGCCTAGTGTTTAGTGAGGTTTGCACACCTCTTACCACTCGGTGCTTGCACGCACCATTGTTGTACATCAGAGGGGCTTGTAGTCTTGCTAGATCACACCAACCACGTTTGTGGTGTGGCCGCCACCGTGTAATCGAAGGGAACAAGGCCTGCGGCGGTTCGGCCGGAAGCTTGATAGTGAAGACGGCGGGGAGTGATCCGGGAGAGGCTTGCCGGAAGGCACACCGGAGACCCACTTACGCGCGTGGGAAGGCCTGGGGCTACCCACGGAGTTACCTGACCAGGAGCTTGGCCCTTACTAGGGATTCCTTGCGAGGGGCTCCAATGAGGACTAGGGGAAAGCTTGCGCGCTTCTCGATACCTCGGTAAAAATACCGGAGTCATCGACGGGAGTTTCCATATCTCTACCTTACTCTTTAACTTCCGCATTTACATTGTTTGCATAACTCCTTTTGCGGTAGAGATAGCAACACACTAGCAAAACCGTAGTTGCACATTTAGATAGTTTATCTTTTGCATAGGTTTTGCTAAGAATAAGAATTAGAGGCCTTAGTTAGAGTTAGAGTTTTAAGTTGCCTAATTCACCCCCCCCCCCTCTTAGGCATTACGGTCCATTTCAAGACTTACAAATCCCTTGTTGAGCCTACGGATGAGCAACCAAAAGAAGCGACGAGGAGAAAACTCAGAGCAGGCAGGGGAGAGCAGACCACGCACTTGAACCGAAGAGCCACCAACTTCTCGATCTCCAAACCTGGGTTGAAGTCCAGGTCGGAGAGTCCAGCCATGGCGCAGGGAGGTCGTCGTCGACGAAGCTAGAGAGAGACATCACCTAGCGAGGGAGGATAAGGAGGAGCAGGTGGTGGGGAGGGGTGTGGAGGGGGAGGGGGGCGGAGCGACTCTCATGACTATGCTATTGACTGTCTTTTATTGAAATTTTATAAGTTTAGAAATAACTTATGTTGTTTAAAATCTAATCAAGTATCTACCAATTCTAAGGTAAAAAATGGAACTACTTTCAAAACCACTTTGAAAAGTTTCAAGAGTTTAGGTTAAGGTTATGTTTGGTTAAAGAGCAGGACAAGGACAAGTGTTATGTTTGGTTATAGGACTGGACAAGGACAAGTGTTTTGTTGGAGACAGGTGAGACGAAGTCATCCCCATATAAGAATATTTTTTAAATGAACCAGGCAAGAGAGCTGTCGATTATATTAAAAAGAAGAAAGCCCAAAGTGGGCACAATGATACAACAGCGACCAACAATCACGCCGGAAAACAAACTCAACAAAAAGAAAAAAAACTCTAGTCGGTTGGATTGGGACATCGACACGAACCGCACAAAAGCCAAAGCACAACTCAAAGAAAAGAATCACCAGCAGCTCCAACCCACCAGCCGGTCACCACATTGCACTGCCAAAACCCCGGACGACAAGGACGTCAAGACAAAAATGTGTCATCACCGCTTGCACTGTCGTCACCGATGATGACCCACACCGAGCTCGCCTATTGCCAAGCAGGGCTAGCCACCGTAGATCGCTGCAAGCCATGTAGCCCTCCCACAATCGGATCCGCTTGTGCCACCTATCAAGTCGATGAGCACACCGGACTAGCCACCGCCAAGCAGGGCTAGCAACCATAGTCCGCTGCAAGCTACCAAACCAATGCATGAGCAGCTGCCTCTGGCGCTCACCAAGTCGATCCCGTCCACCACGATCCAAGCGCTTACAATGCAATTTGCAGCAACCTAGCTGCCTCATCAAAGATAGAAGTGCCACAAGGGTCCTCCAGCTGCTAGTCAGAGAACCTCTTTATGCCGAAACGACCGCCGCTGAGAGGGACCACCCACCTTCAAACCACGTAGGCCACCTCAGTAACGCACTGCTAGCCACCACCTCCCACGCCGGCCTTCTCGCCAACTTCGTGGATGCCACCCACGCCGGCCTCCTCACCATCTTCATGGACACAACTAGCGCACTATCTCTCCAAGACCGTCGCCCTCCACCAAGCAGATGCCAAGCCCTCCAATCACTATGTGAACACCCTCTTTTTGGCTACCTTCCGATGCCATTAACACTAGATCCTGAATCCTCAACTAGGTCTCCACCTTGTCGGCAACCGCCATGGCTGGCATAGCACAAGCTTCCTAGCAACGCCTCCAACGAGGGGAACGATGCCACAAGCACCGCCGTCGCCTAACCAGAAGGTCAAGGTTTTACACCCAGAAAGAAAGTGCCATGCAAGGGGAGAGAGCAGATCGATGGACGCTTCCAAGGAAGTAAACGACGCCCGGAGGAGTCGCCGTTATCAGCCAGAAGAAGGGCAAGGCTTTCGCCAAAGCCCCCACCCCCTGCATGGACCTCCTTGCTGCCATTGCCAAGCATGACTTTCCGCCCGACCTTGCCAACAGAGCGCTGCACAAGGCCGAAGCCGTGAGTCAGGCCCCAGGTCGTCAAAGTCCAGGGTAGCAAGGCAGTGTCGCTGCTGCCCAACTCGCTGGCGGACACCGACACCACCAGTTGTCGCGCACCCCATTGCCGCCAAGCTGCACAACGCGGCCTCAACGCACTATCGCTAGTTTGTACCTCCGATGTCCGTCGTCACTAGATTCGGAACATGTGGCACCTAGAAAATGTAGGACAAACTCATCCCTCTCTCATGTCATTTCTCTTAGTTTCTTACGCATCCTCTTGGTTCTCCATCATGGAGGATAGACCATGTGGCGGTGCGTGCTCCATTCCTCCCCATCCCGGTTCAACTCCTTGCACGAGCAGGGTAAGCAGGCATTGGTAGTGCGATGTGGGTGGAGGAGGGCGACACGATGAAGCAAACAAGTGAGTCACGATGGACTAGGCAGGAACTATCCTATTCACCACAATCTCTTTAACACACACACACACAAGATGGAACCATCTCAATTCAAGAAAAACTAGAATGGAACTATCCTAATATATTTACCCTCAAATCAAATACATTCTAAGATGTCTTATTTTGGAGTTTTGAGGAGAAAAATCAGGTCCCGAAGGAATGTAAAGGGGACTTTTTACTCTTTGATTTCTCACGCCAAAGGTGCAAGTGCAACCGAAGCAACGATGCTACCGACACCACCAGTCGCCCCGCCCACACTGCTTCGACGATCCAGTGGCCCCAAACCGCTATCCGGCGGACCTACTCGAAAAGTGTTTCAACTGTCTCTCCACCGCGCACAGGGTGGCAACCTGTAAGCTGCCTCTGCGCTGCCTCCACGCTGCCTCCGATGCAAGGGGTTCCGACACCTCACACGGGACTATAAGAGGAGGCGGCGGGCGGTGCCTCCTTCCAACTCTGGTGCATTTGGTGCCACAGAAGGCCGGCCACGACAACCTGACTGGGAGCGTGCCTCGGGCACCTGGCCACGGACTCAAGGCGACACGCCGAGCTCGGCTGGAGCTGTGCTGGGTGCGGCTCTAGCCATGCCGAGTGCGGCTACGCGCGGCGCCAGTGGCCGCCGACGCTAGAGACGTCGGCGACGGCTGAAGGGGGATGCCGTCGCTGCGGCAACGAGTGTCACCACCGATAGTCATGGGTGGTCGGCAGGGTCCGCCCAGACGGCACTGCCCTTCACCTCGGTCGCTACTGGAGCTCAAGCAGGGCATGGTGAGCTGACCAACGAGACGGGCATCGTCGAGCCCGACCCGTTGACGCTGACGTTGTACCCGGATGCCACACATGATCGCGACATCACGAAGGACCCGATGTTAGAGGAGTTCGCAGCCTCGCTCGTCGGCAGTTGGATCGTCTCGTGGCCTTCCCTTGAGCGCCTGTTGTCACCTTCAGCGCCCCCGAGCTACAGGATGAGGCCCCGGCGGTGGCGGCCCCCCAGCTGGAGGATGAGGACCCAGCGATGGTCTCCTGTGAGCTACGGACACCAGCCCCGTGCCCCATTCATTGGGCAAGGGACTCGCCAAAGACACTCACGGAGCACAGCTACTCGCCAGGCTTCAGACCAGTCTCGACCCCACGGTGGATGCTGGCCCTCCCAATTCATCGTCGGTGGATACCCACTAGACTGTGGACAACAACGACTCCACCAAACGTCGCCTCGTCGGCATCATCAACAAAGTGACGCGTAAGAGGGACTCTCCGTTGATTCATGAGCCTCCCAAGCAGCCTCCTGCTAAGCCAGTGCTGCCGTGGCGGAGCAGGCGGTTGGTGGCTCAGGGCCTCTCCCGAGTACCTGTTTCCAAGCGAGGCGAGGTGCTGATCATGCAGCGTATGGGCTACACTAAGGCATCAACGCCATCCGCGTCAGAGCTGGAGACCTTTGACAAACTCTTTGACGTCAACCTGACTGAGCGCTGGACGCACTCTTCCGGACATTAAAAAAGGCTCGTCCAGGCAGCCACGAAGACTCAAGACCACCGTCTAGGTCGCACAGCTATATCAATATTGGTTATTTTCTTTTATGTAATATCGAATTAAGAGGTAGGTTGCTAGGATGGTCCAATTACGACTGTATAAGGTCGACCTCCTTCGACGCTCGATAGAAGCGTGTTGTATATTTATTTAAACATTTCTACTTAATACAGTGATACGTAAATCTTTTACATATTCGAGAGAAAAAAATCACAAACGTAGTCCACGTCAAAAAAAAAGAGGGCAGCCCCGTAATCGCGGATACACGGTGTGCCGGTGTCAGTCGATCGAATTTGGCAGGCCTCACACGGAATCTGCGACGAAATAGGGATGTTGACATTTATAGAACCTTGCGAGGCACGCATCAGGGATGCTCGAGTGAAAGACGATAGAACTGATGCAGAAGATTGGTGGTATTGCTGTGGATTTTTTTCAAAGGAAAAAAATTGCGACACAGTAATCAATGATCTTATTTCTATTTCTGAAATACATTGTGCTTGTGCAACAGAGATCCTTCTGTGAACGTTCACAACGAGTTGAACGACTCTGTATACAGCGGTCAACCTTGCGAATACTCCACATGGCAGAACTGTTAGAACGCGTCAAAACCGTGATCGCCAAGGAAACCAACACGGAAACCATAAACTCAATATATAGCCTCGAGTCCTAGCTTCGCACCTCATTTGATACTGAAGTTCACAAGATACCACGATGTTCCAAAGAAAACAAGTTCTGCCTCTGGTTCTCATTTTCATCCTGGCCCTGGCAGCTCAAGCCACCACCATCGCTGCATACCGTGTCCTGAGAGAGAAATCACAGCCACAAAGAGGAAGCTCGGTGTCCTTGACATCCTCGATGCCTGGAGCGTCTGGCTGCACATTTGATCCCAACAATCCTGGAGGAAGATGCCCACACCCATGAGAATCTTCAAACATGTACAATAGTTATTAATTTTTCTTTTGTTCATTTTTCCATTCATTCAATGTTTCTTTTTGCACTCCTCTGGAGCTCAGACTGAAGGGAACATATTTAGACCTCCAGTCAAATTTTCGTTCCTTTTTGTGCAGCAGTTTTTCTTAGTCTGCATGTAAGACAGTGTAAGTTTGTAAATATGATATCCTGAATATCTTCCATAGAGGGCTGTTGTTAATATGAAAGATGCAATATAATGTTTTTTTTTTTTTTGCCAATTACACTTTTACCATATCTGCTATCTCAAGCCTTTTACTCACAAGTAAGTTAGGATCCGCTCACTGCTCACATGATATCCTCCAGGCTTTAAATTTTAAGAGCAATTTGATTTCCTTAATTCAATTTCAGCAGTACCCGATAAAAAAGGCACAGTTTCAACTCAGGATTTTTAGGATCATCAAAGTAGTGGAAATTATCACAGAATAAATTTAGTGATGCAGTGCTGTGTAACATTTCCTGATCAGGTAGGAAGCACTAAGTTGCAGTTTGTACTAAAATAAACTCTCTAGATAGGGCTTATCAAGCAGATCAATATCTGAAGCTGTGGTCAGTATGTAACTGTCTAAAGGTCTGTGTGTAACATTTCCTGATCAGGTAGGAGGCACTATGTTGCTTTTTGCACTAAAATAAACTCTCTAGATGAAACTCATCAAACAGAGCAATATCTGAAGGTGTGATCAGTGTGTAACTGTTTATATAGATAACAAAGAAGTGTAGCAGTAGATTTTTGTTCAAAAAAAAAGAAAGAAGTGTAGCAGTAGATTTGGGGAAAAAAGAACTAAAGGACAATTTTATCATAAACTTTTCGTTTACTTAACCCCTATCGATCCTGTAGTTTCCTCATAAAGGGTTCAAGTGAAAGATGAGATTCAGTGTGAACAATAACTATATAGTCAATTAGCATGTTCTTATTCCTTAAAATCTTATCGCGTCATGGAATCTTTAGAACATAGTTGGAGCGACATTACCATATTTTGTGCAGTCTCCCAAGTAATGGAGTTTCCACAATCTCCCATTTTTCTGGATCTGTTCCTGAACAGGAACCAACTAATCAGGTGTAGATATAAATAGGATCAGCAACTGTAACAACAGGTGCATAAATGCAATTAACTGATACACAGTACCGTTCAACATAAATACAAAGGCTTTGTCAAATAGACTCCCTGTAAGATTACCTTTTATAAAAAAAATTCTAATAACCAAATTGAAGTACTAGGACCTAGCAGAAAGTCAAATTAGTTTGTAAAAGGTAGAATATATGTGGACCGAACACATATCTGCTGGTGCTGGTTGAGAATAGCACCTGAGAGGTCAAGGTTTTCTAGACTTCTTTTGTGCCCAGAAAACAAAAGCATTAATCATGGATCTTAGTGAAGAAAGCACTTCCACAACATAAAGTTCATTTGCATAGGATATTTTGTTTCCCTTGGGTCTCCCATGGGAGAGAATTTCCTCATAATTTAACCACATCCCTAAGAAAATCATGAGCGTCAGTATGTGGTACCAAATCACAAAACCATGTAGAAGGGTAAAGCACCAAAACAGCCCAAAGAAAAGAAAAGAAAAGAATATCAACTAAGCAACAATAATTACCACTTTATCAGAACACATACTTGTGCAGAGAATAGCTTTTTTGCTTGGTCTGAGAAAGGACACATTTGTTGAATCATACTCAAATATTTAAACCAGATATCAATTCTAATGGCTGATCTTATTATGACAATGAGTAGAAAGATTTAAATGCAAAACTTGATGTTTCAATGCATTATGCTAAAATTTCTTGGGCTCACCTTCACGCTTCGAATTCACAATCCGTGTTAGTGTGATTTTCAAAGACATTGGTAAACGCACTTCTCTTGCTTCCAATAGGGCAGAACTGACAAGCCTCAGAATTTGTCATCGGGAGCAAACCCTTTATGCATCATCTCATCATGAAGCTGGAATGCCTCCTTCGAGTTGCCAGCTGTAACATGACCATTTATCAAAGACATGTATGTATATCTATCCGGTTCAATTCCATTGGCACCCATTTTCTTGAAAACATGACCAGCTTCTTGCATATTGCCTTGTTCAGAAAACCCATTTATGATCATATTATATGTGACAGCATCTGGTCGTACCATTTCCTTCTCCATTATATTAAACACATTTAAAGCTCCATGCATGTTTTCTTCTTTTATATAACCATGGATCAGGGTGTTGAAAGTAATCAGATCTGGCAATACGTTATCTTGCCTCATCTTTTGCAAAAACTGCTGCCCCTTTTTTACATTACCTGATCGGCAATAACCCTTGATGATGGAATTATAGGTCATGATGTTTGGTAAATTGCCCTTATTGACCATTTCATCCAGAAAACCGAATGCTTCTTCAACTTGTCCCTTCTCACAGTGCCTGTCTATTAGGATGCTGTAGGTAACATGATTGGGAAAGATTTCTCGAGCAAGCATATCATCCCATAGCTCATTAGCTTTGGCCAGATCACCTTTTCTGCACATTCCATCAATCAAGCTATTGTATGTCACAACATCTGGCCTCAAACGCTGGTGCAACAGTGTTTCAAACAATTGCAATGCTTTCTCAAAGTTACCTTCCCTACAGTACCCATGAATCAAAGTTGTGAAAGTGCATAAATCTGGTGTAACCCCTCTCTCCTTCATCTCATTCAAAAGCTCCTCTGCGTCAAGCAACCTGTGCTGCTTACAGAGCCCGTTCAACAGGGTATTGTATGTTACCACATCTGGCAGACATCCAAAGCCAACCATCTCATCCCTAACTCTTAGAGCCTCTGACATTGATCCAGCCCTACAAAACCCACCTATGACCATTGTGTAAATCACACCGTCAGGCACCAACCCAAAACCCTTCATTTCCCTCAAGTATGTCGCCGCATGGTCCATCTGCCCCCTCCTTGAGAATAATCCAATCAGACAGCTAAAGCTGAGCACATCTGGTGTAACACCACACTGTCGCATCTCCTTGTAAAACTTCACGGCCTCCTCAACCTCCCCAACCCTACAAAATCCTCCGATCAAAACATTGAAACTCCGAACATCTGGCGCAACGCTGCACTGGTCCATTGCCCTGAACACCTCCTTCGCCTTATCGAATCTCCTGTGCTTACACAACCCCTTCAAAACCGAATTGTATGTCACAATCCCAGGCTTCAACCCCTTATTGGCCATCGAATCAATCAATGCTATTGCTGCATCCACATCTCTAGCACGGAATCTGGCATCAATCAACACATTATGTGTAACCACATCCGGAAAAACGCATCTCTTCTCCATCTCGGAGATGACAGTATCAGCCTTATCGAACTCTAGGGCTTTACAGTAGCTGTGGACCATGATGTTAAGCGTGTAGGCGTTTACCTCTGAGTCGGACAAGAGGACGAGGCGGTAGGCCTCCTCGGCGAGGTGAGGCCATCCGGCCCGGGAGAGCGCGGCAAGGAGGGCAGTGGACGCGGAGGCCGGGATGGGGACGCGGTGGTCGAGGAGGAGGCGGAAGGCCTCGAAGGCCTCCCGGGGCTTGCGGGACTGGGTGTAGGTGCGGATGAGGAGGTCGAACACTTGCGGCTGCGGGGTGGGGGACGAGGCGAGTAGGGAGGAGACGATCTCGCGTCGGGAGGCGCCGCGGCGGCGCGACATGCGGAGGAGGAGCGACTGGCACTCGGAGGCGCGGCCGGCGCCGGCGGCCGCCGTCGCTGCGGCAGCCAGGGCGGACGTTGAGGGTCTCGCTCCGGTTCCGCCGAGGTCTGAGGCGAGAGTTCCGGCCGACCAGTTAGTGGCTGCGGCAGCCCTGGGAAGGCGCGAGAGGCGATGGGGAATCGCCATTAGCGACGGCGACCGACAGTGGACTCTCTCCTCTGCTTGAGTTTTGGAAGTGGCTAAAAGTGTCGTAAACCGTTTTCAGTTCAGGCTTACGTAATCAGGGGGCTTACGTAATCAGGGCAGTCCAAACAAATTAGTAGTTTCTATAACATAGGATACCGCATAAAAAAAAAAGTTCTGCTTTTTCAACTCATGGTTTCATAAGTAATAATTATTTTCTTTTTCTCTCTCCCAACTCTATCTTCTTCCAATGAGAGTGCGACACGAGTTCCCTAAAACTGGTAGTTTCTCCCAATGGCGATTTTATGGTTTCTTGATGCATTGGGTCAAGAGTAGACCTGATTTCTTCATGAGGAAACCATTTCTATAATTTTTGCTCTCTTTCTTCATTAATTACGTTACCATGTCAGCGTTTTACCTACGTGGTAAGTCATTTAATGATGATAGAAACCATCATCAATACAATATTGGGACTGCCCTCACCGAGCCAAGAGGAATACTTACCGATTCCCATCTCGTGCTCCCCGAACAAACTCCCAGCGGCCACTCGGAGACGCTCCCCGCTTGTGCTCCTCGGACGAGCTCCCCGCTCCCGCCGAGAAGAGGATCCAGATTCCAGAGGCAGGCGTGGGTAGGGCCTGGATATCGAGCATGCTCGGCGGCTCGGTCTAGCTCAAGCTGGCTAGTTAGGCTAATAATAAGCCAGAGCTCGGCTCGGCTCGTTAATATTACGAGATAGAGAGACAGCTCAGTTCGGCTCGTTAGCAAGCTCAAGCTGATTTATTTAGCTCGCGAGCTATAAAAAAAATAGGACACATATATTTATAATATTCATGTCATAATAATTTCAGAATGTGACGTTCACTATTATGCAACCATACATTATTAATACATATTAGGTTCATCGAAAGTATCAACCATGTAACATAGCTGGTCCATCCATGATCCATGCAGTTCCAGCATACTTACTCGTTGCTTGCCATCACAGACTTAGGAAAGTTCACAAATTCAATGTCAGCATCATCATCTTCTCCCTGGAAAACAATCCATATATCAATATTTAAGTATCACAAAAATTATAAAATCAAAATTCATATGAAACAACTAAAAATAAGGATTACATATCAATGGAATAGGTGTACACTTCTAGGTCAGCATCATCATCTTCTGGATTCATGGTCGTGGACTGATAGGTCTCAGCTTGTTTGAGCTCGTGAGCAGATCGTGAGCTGGCTCGTTAAAACAGCGAGCTAGACTTCCAGCTCAACTCGTGAAAAAGTTAAAACGAGCCGAGCTGAGCCGAACACGAGTCGAGCGAGTTGGCGAGCCACGAGTATTTTGTCCTGCCTTAGGCGTAGGGTCGTGAGGCCTCTGCCGTCGGCATCCACGCGGGGACACGCGAGGATGGAGAGGATGGATGGAGGAGGTTGGAGGAAGGAGGTAGGCCGACGAGGGGGGCAGCGAGGAGGACGGGCGAGACGGCAAGGACGGGTGGCCGGTGGCGGGCCGGTGTGGACGATAGAAAGGGCGGCGGTGGGCCGGTGACAACGGAGAGGAGGTTCGCGGGCTCGTGACAATGGAAGAAGCGACGCTAGACGGCAGAAGGAAGGAGGAGATCTGCTAGAGAGGAGGAGGGCAGCGCGGGCGGATGCAGGCATGCAGCCGAGATGCCCGAGAAGCCGGGGGGATTTTCCCCACAGGCCGCCAGATGCCGATTCCGATTTCAGGTGTAAAGAGCGCGGAGAGAAGTCGGAGTCGGAAGCGCGTCGTTTGGGCCGGTTCCTCGATGTTTTTCACTAGAAGTCGGGGTTGTCGATTCGATTCCTAGTCGGTGTGCAGTTAACCAGCGGCGTTAGCCCTTCAAATACCCAAGTCTGATTGCTATGACATGCTCATAAGCCGCCCGCCGCCTCCGCCTCGCATTGCCACCACCAAACCGTACTTGCCAACTACTTGCCAATGCGAATCCCTGGTGTGCCTGCGACCTCGTCGAGTCGAAGCCGCCGCATGACGACGCCGGCGACGATGAGCTTTGGTGCTCCTGGTCCTCGTGAGCGCTCGTAGCCTTTTGGTGAGGCGGAGACCACCTGCCGCTCCTCGAGATACCGGCGGCGGGTGTCGCGACCGCGACATGAGATACACCGGGTGACACGAGGCCGAAAGCGGCGGCGGCGGTGGATGGCAGCGTCTTTGGTGGACCCCGAAGAGGCATGTGCCGCACCATAAAGGCGATGGCATGGTGGCGATCAAGCGCGCACGACTTGGCGGCAAGCGCGGCCCAAGAGAAAAACCCCATCGAAAAGCTCAAGGCTAAAGGGGTGGCGGAGGGTAAGATCGCTATTTTGGTGGCGGAACCTCGACACGACACGAGCCCGAGTGTGACACATTTAGGATTCGAGTAGTGGTCAAGCAATGGGGGAGAGTTCAAGGGCCTCATCATCGAAGTTCTTCATCGCCCGCGCTCGAGATCGGGACAATATCCTCAAGGAGGGGCGGGAAGAAGCCGGAGGCCAGTTCATGGAGATGCACCGGAACAAGGCCGTCGTAGTGGCGCACCTTGTACATCCCATAGAGTCTTGCAGGAGGGAGAACCATGCGGCAATAAAGAATCAGCTGCATGCAATTGACACAAGGTGTTTGCAACCCAAGCAAGTTGAGTTAGGGCGGGGTTTGTGTCCATGCAACCCTAGCAGGATCGGAGCTGTTCGTGTCGTGAACAAAGAAAACAGAGCGTTTGAGGCCTTGTTTAGTTCCAGGGTGTAAAGTTTTGAGATGTCACATCGGGTGTCACATGGGGATGTCGTATGGGGTGTTCGGATACTAATAAAAAATAAATTACAGAATCTGTCAGTAAACCGCGAGATGAATTTATTAAGCTTAATTAATCCATCATTAGCACATGTATTACTGTAGCACCACATTATCAAATCTTGACCTAATTAGGCTTAAAAGATTCGTCTCATAAAGTAGTCGCAATATGTGCAATTAGTTATTTTTTTAGTCTATATTTAATACTCTATACATGTATACAAATATTCGATAAGATAGGGTGTAAACTCTTGGGAGAGAAAATAAACAAGGCCCGAGTATCTTTCCAGTTCAGTGCTGTCCTTGTGTAAGGCGCATCATCAAATTACTTGAATCGCGTGTTTGTACAGTAATCCGTAGCAAGCTATGAATGTACTATCCCATATTATTATATTGTATTGACACCGTTGTCTTTGAATGGGGATAGGGATTGGGACAGGGATGAAAAAATATTATATCATAGCCATATTTTATTTAATTCTAACAATTCATGCTCTTTCGTTTGATTTATTGTGAGAGAAAAACATAGTTCCGACTAAAAAAACAAGCTAAAAAATACGAATTATAAGAGAAGCAAATATGACCTCATTTATTTCTGTCCTCCCACCCCTTATATCCTATCCAAACGGCACCTAATGCAATGTGAACTGATCTATGCTTCGGTCATTTGCTTAAAAATGCTAGTACTTCCGAGCCTAGCTTTGTTACCATTCGCTGAGTGTGGTCTTCAGCAGGAGACTCATAAGAGCACATTTTAGGTGCTAAGAGAGGCATAATCTAAGTTTGAGCATTCTCTTTTCTAAAGACCTATTGTAGAAATGATTTTCTTTTAGGTAGTATTGTTAGAGAAGATTATAAATGTATATTAAACTATTTATCTGTAGCGTTACCCAAACATTAAATATGTATTATATTTAAGGTGCCATTATTGGAGATAGCCTAACTGGCCGCGTTGTATTGAGTAGAAAAATACCAACTTAATTCTTCGTAGCTAAATATAGGTGTCCCAAAAAAAAATACAGATTCAGTAAAACCTCTACTAGCCCTCAATTTAGTGTGGGCACCTAAATCCATCCGGCAGACCCCATTCCTGTGAGAGAATCGGGGCTCACCCTTCCATCCTGTTTTCGTGGCAGTTTTCCTCCATGCGCCCTCCCTCCATCGCACGGCCTCCTCCTAACGGCGTCCTCCCTCCACCGGCGCGGCTCCCTCTCTATCTTCCCCTGTGCAGCAGTGAGCTCCGGCAGTGCCCTCCCCTCCGGCCGCGCGACAGTGAGCTCCGACGGCGCCCTCCCCTCCGGCCGCGGCAGCGAGATCCGACGACGCGCTACTCCGACGCGTGGCCCGCTCCTCGCCGCGCAGACCTGCCCCGCCACGAGGGCCTGCCTCGCTGCGCGGGCCTGCTCTGCCGCGCTGGCCGTCGGCGCGCCACTCTACCGTGCTGGCCGATGCCCCGCTTCTCCGTCGCGCGCTGCAGAGAACTCCGACCTGCTCATCTCCCTTGTGTCCTGGGCTCCTGGCCGCTCATCTCCCGTGTGTGTGTGTGTGTGGTGGTATGGTGGATGAGGGGAAACAGATTTGAGCCAGCGACGAGTGGGTCCCTATGTCATTGACTGCCGATTTAGATTTGAGGGCCTTCGTATGGGCGGTGCCGTTAGAGTGGAAGTAAAATTCTAGGCACCCAAAAATAGAAGAGAGCATCTAAATAAAAAGTAGGGGCTCTGGTTTTGACGCCCCTGCTGGAGTTGCTTAGAATTCTCATCTCAGTAAAAAAAAAAGGAAAAACAAAAAGTTTTAGGAAAAAGAGAAAATTGGAAGGAAAAAAAAAGTTTTGAGTTCCTAATAAGTTGCATTGGGTGGGTACTTCTGCCCTTTGTCACGCACAATTGCACAAACAACGCCCTGCATCACCCAACTCTTCTCACTTCTTCTCCACCGAGCTGAGCATCGCGGGACGGCTTGGTTCAGGTTCACCGCCTCTTCCCCCCAAATGCTGCACCTTTTTATTTGCATTTCTATGTCCAATCCATGTGTTTTTGTGCAAAGCGCAATCCGTGGTTTTGGGTTGTTCTGATCGATGTGGCTGGTTAAACCCCATGGACCTTGTGTGCCACACTGCCACTGCAGATGAGTTAACTCATCTGTTTAGGTTGACGCTGAGGAAATCCACTATCAAGGGCGGTCGATAGTTCCCCGTACACGAATTGGTCGCTCGCTGCTTCTGCTTGGGTACCTTCTACCTTGGGGATTGCAGTAGAACTAGACCTTCGCTGCAGCGAAGACGAAGCCACGGCACCCTCTCTCCGTGGCTTCCGGGCGTCCGAGATTACGTGCGGGGGAGGCTGCCAAGCGCCAGCGAAGGTCGGGACTCGGAGCAGCCGGCTGCGGGCCCGACGGGTCGCTCGCCGTCGTCTTCCCTGGCGCTATGGCATGCTATTCCCGGCGCATCCAGGCGAGGAGCCAGCGGCTAGCGGCACCCTGTTGCAAGGATGCGATCAAAATGGTTGGGATCGGTTACATTTTCTAACCAAACAAAGATATCTACCACTCATCCCACTTTCTGATACCAGTGCGATTGATTTACATCTGCATTTACTTGGTCCTTTCCATTTCCTATTTGGTTCCTGGGGTTCAGGTGCTGATCTAATAACTTCAGTCTGCTAGCCAGTGCGTAAATCCACCCTTCCATGACTCAAGCTTCCTTCGTAAATTAGAATAGCCGTGTGGGAACTGAAATGCATAAATCATTGGTCCCTAATGATTTTTTTTACCTGTTTCATGAATCGTCGGTCGCATAAATGTTTGTTTTCCTTGATTTTTTTTTTGATGTCATGTTTTCCTTGATATTGTTAACAATTATCACATCATTGATGATAGCATATTCCTGATTTGTAATTTCCCTTTCACCATGAATTTAAGAGGTGATTATTTGTGTCCGACAAATATACAAGGTGGTTGGCTGCCACAAGTAGGAGTAATGCAAAAGGCATTTTCTGTTTAATAGTAAACATACTTGCAGTATGTGCCTCTTATAAAGAATTTACTGTTTATTTTCTTGAAGGATGGGAAGGATGGGTTCTGCTGGCCAGAAAAGGCACACTAGCTCACCAGGGACCCAGTCCCAGTCAAACATCTTCCTTCATAATAAACGTCTTCGTCTTCAGTTTCTTCAGCAAGTCAATGAGTTGAAGGCTGGGAGTGTCACCAAAGATCTCAAGGCAATCACTGCCAAACGGCATGAACTTTTTGGCATCCTAGAAAGGCTACGACAAGTACCTATCGAACAGCTTTATTCCAGCCCACTGCCGAAAGCATCAGATTCAAGACTAGATAACTTTGGAAAAATTGGGAGCAGTTATAGTCCAGATAATGTTATTGACTTGGATGCAGACGAAGACAATGTTGAATATCACACCCAAGTTAATGCAGGCAACACTGAGGCTGGTTCAACAGCAGCAGTTGATTCAGTCGACAAGGACAGGGTTAAATCCTTTGGTGATGAGAATTCATCTTCTAATCAAAATGGTAATTACATCCAACAGAACCCGCTGCTTGAGCACCCTGTCGAACATCAGGAAATCATCAGGCCGGACAATTGCAATAGCAGTACTGAACCACAGGCTTTAGTTAAGCAAGTGAACGACGGCATGGACAATGACGATGTTTCTGCTGAGGTGCGTTCAGCTTGCTGTGAATACACATATTGTTTTTACAGGAAAATTGAAGTTGTAGATAATTTGTAGTAGATGAGGATACTGAGGATTCATGGTTTCCTTGATGAGCCAAACAGATTTACATGTTCTAGTATTTAGTAAATTAAATTGTGTTGAATGCGTCCATTGCTAACTTGTTGCCATTCTGTTTTAAGGCCAAAAAGATTGTTCTATTTGACAGCCACAGTTCTTCTGATCAGCAGCCATTGATGAAGCGAGCACGTGGAAACATAAACACTAATACTGAGGTGTGCTTTTTCTTCATATAAATATGAGGGTTTTTTCTCGGGAAAAAAGAAAAGAGGTTTACTTGGCTTCTAGCAATGATATGTTAATCACTATGGTTTATAATAAATTAGAGAACTACAACTCATTTTGTGCCTAAAAACTGGATCATTATCATTCCTAAGTAGCGTAACAACTACAAGTCGCTACTCATTGACCAAGTAATGCATGTATTGGTAAGCCTATCAGCCTGTTCGCTTGTTGGTTTCAACCAGCCCAAACCAACCAGCCAACAGTGTTTTTCTCTCACAAAAAACCAGCACCAGCCAGCCCAAACCAGCACCAGCACCAACCAGCGAACAGGCCCTATGGTGTGTTTCTTAAAGCAACTGAATGTTACCTCTTCTATAAAGTTGTTATATTCTTTATCCGATGGAAATAAACCACATCAGAATTTCGTATCCCGATGGCTCTAGTTCTCTCCCCCTCTCCCCCTCTCCTTCCTGACTCCTCCCCTACCACCAGCCCCACGTCGTCGCCTACTCCGGGCACGGCGGCCACCCCTCCGGCTGGGCTCTCCCCCAGGCCAGCCATTCCTTCCCTGGCGTCGGGAACCTCCCCTCATCCTGTTGGCGCGACTCCTGGAAGGTCCAAGGCCCAGCGGTGGCTGGATCGTTCGCCATCTTCGGTGAACTCCGGCGTATCCTACATATCCTTCAAGGAAGCTCTAATCAAGGGTCCTTCTCCGGCGACAGTCCAACAGCGCTCTGGGGACTCTGTTTCCCAGGTGACATCGCCGGCCTCGTCTCCAGAGAAGCCCTCTCCTAGCGTCGCGCAGGCCCCGTCGCTAGAGGCAATACCGCCTCGCGTCGTGAGGGCCCGGTCGCGGGAGGTTCCATCTAGGGGCGCTCGTCGTGGTCCTGACGCTGAAGGGTGGTGGACGGTGGAGGGCCGACGTTCTTGTCGCGCACGTCCGCCAGCCACTCACCAGCCTCGTCGTGCGGTCCGTTCGGACCTCCGAGGCAGGTGCTTTAATTGCTTCTCGCCGGAGCACCGGGCGGATGGATGCCGTTGGCCTCCAAGGTGCTTCCACTGCCGGGCGCTAGGCCACCGTTCTTACGTCTGCCGCCGGCGACCCTCTGTTCGGCGCCCTGAACCAGCCCGGGTTCAGACGAAGGTCTGGCGGCCGGTGAGTTCCCTGGGGGCAGCAGCTACTGTCCCTGTGAGTTCCATGGTGTCCGTCCAGGGGGCCGGAGCTGCTTCAGTTGCAACTGGAAGGCGACGACGGCGCCGAAGCCGTGGGCGACGTGCGGAGAATGGGGCTGGACAGCAGCCATCCATCGTGTCAGATGACTCCCCCGGCGAGGAGGTTGCCGGAGAAAATTCCCGCGCGGTAACCAGTGATGAGGAGCACGCCCCGGCGTTACGAGCTCGACGGATCATTGATCGCGCAGTCTCTATGGTGCAACGGGAGGAGGAGCTCTCACGTGCCCTGGTGGTGACTGTGTTCGGAAATTCTCTGGATGAGTCGCCGGATTCTATCAAGGCCACAATTGTCCAGCGTTTTGGGGTTGAAGATGAGGAGTTCATCTTTCATCGTTTTGGCGTCGCCAGCTTCTTGTTAATTGCGTCCAATGCTGAGTTGGCCGCACAGGTTTACAATGGGGGGAGGCCGATCATCGCTCAAGCTCATCGCCTGCACATCATGCGTTGGTCCCGCTTCCTCCACTCCTCTGCGGCGGCGCTTCCTGTTCTGGTCGAAGTTGAACTCCGCGGTATCCCAGCTCACGCATGGGACCTGGAGACGGCTAAACAGTTACTCAACGAATTCTGCTGGGTTGATGGAATGCATCCAGATACGGCGGATCGGCGGGACGTTTTCCGGGTAATGGCGTGGTGTTCTTCGCCGAGTCGTGTCCCCACGGGCATGGAGTTGGAAATCTTGGAACCTACAGTGGCTGGAGCTGGTGATCAGGACGGGATGCGGAGCCTCGTCTATCAGGTGGAGGTTTCATGCTTGGCCCCTCATCGGAACCCATCGGTTGATGCCCCCCCACCCCCGCCTCCGGCTGACCACCAAGGTGGTCACCGTCGTAGGCGCTGGCGGCGGCGGCGAGGCTCGCCGGTGGAGCATCCAGCGCGATGACAAGGAAGTCCCCTGGGTTTGACCCCGTGCATTCAACTCGCTCCTCGTGCGGCACGAAGCCAAACGACGGGCTTGAGGGTCCGCCCCCCGAAGAGGCCACCCAGGAGGAAGGGACGGTTGAGGCACCCGAGGGTCCGCCTCCCGAAGAGACCCTGGAAGTTGTGCATGTGGAGTTATTATTGGCAAAAAAGAAAATCTGGCGGAATTAATGTGAAGGTTCATGAAGATGAAAGGGCTCATGAAGTTGAAGGTGCCCAGGAAGACGAGGAGAACGTGGATGACGCTCTGATGGTTGGGCCTCACCCTCCTAGGCCTAAATCAGAAGGATCGCCGGAATTCTGTGAGAGAGGCAATTTTTTCCAGTAATGCTGATATTGTGTGTTTGCAAGAATCTAAGGTCGCCAATATGTCTCAACATCTGTTCCTCTCGGTCTTTGGCACGACTTATGACAAATTCATAGCTCTCTCGGCTGATGGCACCAGAGGAGGGTTCTGATTGCATGGAAAAGTAATGTTTGTCGGCATTGGCTTCCTGTGGTGGACACATACTCAACCTTCTATTTTGTTCTTGGAACAGGAAGGTCACAATTGGTGGTTTTTGTATATGGCCCACAAGGTGATGATGAGAAGGTGCTATTTCACGCAAGAACTTATGTGGCTGGTTGCAATGGACCTTGGCTTGTGGGGGTTGGGATTTCACTGATTTACCAGCCGACAAGAATAATACAAACTTGGATAGGGCTATGATGGGAAGATTCAGCGCTTCTTGGATGAGGTTGAGGTAAAAGAGATACCGCTTATGGGTCGTAAATACACTTGGTCGAATGAGAGAAGGTCTCCTACTACTGGTTAGATTGGACCGTGCTCGCTGTTTTTGGTTGGGAAAGTATCTTCCCTATTCTCTGGGGAGTTCAACGGCGGAGTTTCGATCACGCCCACCGATTCTTGGCTTGAAGGTAAGCACCGATTGGAAAGCGGCGCTTCCACTTTGAAAGTTTCGGACCAAAGTCCGGGTTTCTTGGATGTTTGTCAACGTGCGGGAGGCTCTCAGACAATCTAATTGTGCCATTGAGCGTCTTGCAGCCGAAGCTGCGGCGCCTCGACGGGTCTCCAAAAGTGGGCTCGCGGAAGATAGGGAATATTAAAGTCCAAACTTGGAATGGCTAAGGAGGTCCTCCACCGTTTGGAAATTGAGAGGGACTCTAGGGACGCATCGGATGGGGAGGAATGGTGCGCAAGAAACTAAAGCTTCTTTGTCTTGGTTTGGCCTCACTAGAACGGACCATTGCGGACTACGTTCGAATATTGTACCTCGGGAGGGGATGCTAATACTACTTTTTTCCATCAACACGCTAGATTCAGGAAAAGAAGAATTACATCCCAAAGCTGCATGTTGGGGAATTGTGGTCGTATCACGGAAGGATAAACAGGATGCGGTGTTGGATTTCTATGAAGGCATTCTTGGAAGTGCAGTTGAGAGGAATATACAATAAATCTGGATGAAATTGGCATTCATTCAAAGACATGATTTGACAAGTCTGGATGTGCAATTCTCTGAAGAAGAAGTATGGGCTACCATAAAGGATTTGCCATTGGACAAAGTTTCGGGCCGATGGGTCGGTGGGCGCTTCTCGTGAACATGCTGGAGTGTTATCAAAGGTGATTTGTTGATGGCCTTGGATGCTATTCACCGTGGCCATGTCATTAAGTTCAGACTACTTAACTCGGCCTTCATTATTGCTGCCTAAGAAGATAGATGCACTAGAGGTGAAGGATTTTCGCCTATTAGCCTAATTCATAGCTTTGCTAAGTTGGTCACTAAGATCTTGGCAAATCGGTGGCTCCATTTCTCCCTCTCTGATTTCTACAAATCAAAGTGCTTTCATCAGAGGCAGGAACATCCATGATAATTTTTGCTTGTACAACAGATGGTGAAATCCTGCATAGGAAAAAAAAGGAATCTCATATCATGCTCAAACTGGACATATCTAAGGCTTTCGATTCATCTCCTGGTCGTTTCTCTTTGGAAATCCTTCGCCATGTGGGTTTTGGACAGCGGTGGTGTAATCTGATTTGCCTGATCCTATCCACATCGTCCACCCAGATTCTAGTGAATGGAGAACCAGGGAATTCATAGTTCAAGCTTGAGGCCTTAGACAAGGGATCCTCTCTCCCCATGTTGTTCCTGTTGGTAATGAATGTTCTGAATTCAATGGTTGAGTATGCATCCAGGGAGGCACTGCTTCAACCTCTAGCCACTCAGCAGGCCCGGCATCGGGTCTCTTTCTATCTGATGACGCTGTTATTTTCTTGAGACCTGACAGTTTAGATCTTAACACAGTCCGCCACCTCCTTGACCTGTTTGGACATGCCTCGGGACTCAGAACCAATTTATCAAAAAGCTCGAGTGTCTCCTATCAACTGTACTAATGAAGAGCTGGTTCTCACGGCTGAGGTTCTCTCCTGTTCTATCAAGGCATTCCCTGTACCTACCTTGGTCTTCCACTCACAATTGGCAAACCGACCAAAGAAATACTGCTGCCTTTAGTGGATAAGGTGGCTGATTATCTTCCAGATGGAAAGCTTCCTGTTAAACAAAGCCGGGCGATTGGTACTGGTAAAAGTGGTTTTAAGCGCTGCTCCCATTTATCATATGATAGCCATGAATCTTCCAAAATGGGTTTTCAAGGCTATAGACAAAAAAAGAAGGGGCTTCTTGTGGAAAGGACAGAACAAGCAAATGGTGGTAATTGCTTGGTAGCATGGGGAAAAGGTGAGAGGCCTCTACGGAATATGGAGGACTTGGAATTATTAACCTGGAACTGCTTGGCTGCGCATTAAGGGCCCGGCTGCTCTTTGGGCACAAAAAGACAGACCCTTCTAGGCCATGGGCTAGTCTCCCAGTACAAATTTCCGAAACACTCAGGCCCTTTTTAATGTTTTTGTGGATGCAATAGTTGGTAATGGGAGAAAATCTTGTTCTGGACAGATCGCTGGCTGGATGGTCATACTTTGGATGAAATTGCTCCCAATCATTCAACACGGTCCCTAAAAGATTGACCAAAAGAAGGACTGTTGTTCAAGCGCTCCAAAATAATTTGGGTGGGTGACATCAAGGGGAGCGCGTGAGTTCAGAGTCATGTATGAGTACCTTCAGATCTGGGATATTGTGGAGAATATTGTCTTGCAAACAAGATACTCGAGATCAATACAAATGGAAGTTAAGTCAATCGGGGTCTTATAATGATGAAATCGGCATATATGCTGCCTTCTTTGAGGGTTCATCTGTAATTGGGTCTTGGAGGAGGATTTGGAAAAGCTGGGCTCCTTCACGTTGCAAATTCTTCATTTAGTTAGTGTTTCACAACAAGTGTTGGACCGCTGATCGCTTTGGCTAAGCGAGTCTGCCTCATCCGGAGGCTTGCCCCTTTGTGACCAAGCTCAGGAGACAATCCACCACTTCTTGGTTGGTGTGTGTTCTCCCGCTAAGTTTGGGTGCTGATCTTCCAACACTATGCGATACACCTAGCTCCCTGAATCTCCGAGACCCGTTTCTTTGGATGGTGGAGGAAAACATTCTTGGCTGTACCAAAAGAGATGAGTAAGGGCCTTAATTCTCGATAATCCTGGTCGCTTGGGAGATTTAAACACAGGAATGATTGTGTGTTTGAAAAGGCCAGGCCGAACACTCGGGGAGGTTCTTAGGGCTATAAATTTTGAGGGCCGCCTATGGTGCATGGCTGGGGCTTCAAGCTCCAAGAGCTAGTGCTCTCTGCTTGGTCACCTCTTCCCCATTACAGGCGCACTGTGTATAATGGCTGCTGATGTGTTGGTGTGTGTTTTGTCAGCCTAAGTATAATGGCTGCTGATGTGTTGGTGTGTGTTTTGTAACTGGGTATGGGCTACCCAAACCCGTTTTTCTACCTTAATGAAATGACGCGCAGCTCTCCTGCGTAGTTCGAGAAAAAAAAATTCTTTATCCGATAGATCTATATAAAATATATTCCTGATTTTGCTATATGGGGACACAAAATTCGTGTGTACTCTCTGCATCTTCTTCTTCATATAATATATGACTAATCAAGCTAAAAAATCATGACCTGCATGATATAGTATTGATTCTTTATAAACTGAAGTTTAAAGGGTGATAAATGCAGCCATTTCCACCCAATAATGTTCACCCTTTTCATTTGAACAGAATGGTCTTAAAGAGAAAGGAAAGATTGGAAGAACCATAGCGAAACATGTTGGTTCTTACGAAGTATCTTGTGAAATTCTACAAAATGAACCACAGAGCAATGAGGGTAATCACATTGATAATGGTAGCCCGGTTGATGAGCTGGATGATCTGTGGATGGGCATGTCAGTTGCACTTGCATGTTCAGAGGTACTCAAATCTAAAATCACTCTATTTTTTTTGTAACTATATCAAGTTAGGCCGTTCAAAAAAAAAACAAGTTAGGACTCTAGGTTTATGATAGGCAACCTCAGTACATAGCTCTCAGTTTTCTTTGTGAATTATTTAGTTACAATTTCATATCCACTTGTTGGTTCCCATGTCCACAATGAGGAATTTGTTTTCACTAGATGAGTCACTTTAGTCCAATCTTACTTAGCACCTCAATGATCTGATTAGTTGTATTGCAAATTTTGTGGTTATCACCCTTTTTTATCCTTTGACTCTCTTTTTGTACTGGATTATTTTTATCAGTACCTTTACATTTTGCTTACTTTGTGATTTGCTATTAATTGTTTTTTTCTGTGACTTGAGTCTTAACTCCATTTATTTCAGCAGACCAATCAAGTTAATCTGAGTATAGTTCCATTTGAGAGTAACTCTGAGGAAACAGAGGATGCATGTAACCATGACTTCCTGTTGAAAGATGATTTGGGCATGGTGTGCCGTATTTGTGGTCTGATCCAGCAGCGCATCGATAAAATTTTTGAGCATTCATGGAAAAAGGTATATAATTTCTGGTCCAAAATAGTTTAATCAATTCCCTCTTTGTCAGAATGCTTCAATTACTGAGTCTCAAGATCATTTTCTTATACTATTTCAATCTTGGCTTCCTGCCAATCGCATCATTACCGATTGATATTTAATACAATGATTAGGGATTTTGTTTAGTGTTTATCTTGTTAATTGCCTATTTCATAAAGCATCATTTTTTTTCTCTGTTTCTTAAGTCATTTGAAATTTTATGGAGAAATTGATCTGTACATGATTACATACACTAAAATGATGTCATGACATCACATAGAAAAAACGGAGCTAGTTTTATTTCTAATGAACAATTCCATCCAACAGTTTCTCAAAATATGGTTCATGAAAATTATATGTCCTTTCATCTACTCTACCAGTTACTACATACCAATTACTGTGCAGTTTTGCCAGTGTTTGTTCATATGTTTGACAACTTGGCATAACTTGGAAGTTGTCTTATTGATCAAACACGCATTTTCATGCTGTTCCAAAAACTCTGTTATAATGTGTTTCTGAATGAAAGCAAAACATAGACAGAACTTAAAAGTCCGTTTTCCGACATCAAGTCCTATTCTATTTCTCATTTGCAAAACTTTTTTCAAGTTTTACGTTGAATGCAGCTATTTCTGTTTCTTGAATCCCTAATTTTCCACGCTCTTTTTTGTGAGTTAGCACATCCCATTTCTCATTTTTTTTTCTTGCATGCACCAGCGCAATCAAGCGTACAGAACGTACCCAATAAAACAAAGAAACTCTAGTGATCCAGATGCAACTATGAATGCTCTAGGAACTATTTTAAGTGTTGCCCCTGATACTCTGTCAATGCATCCTCAACATTCAGAACAGATGAAACCTCACCAAGTGGAGGGTTTCAATTTCTTGATTAAGAATCTGGCAGATGAGGACAGCCCAGGAGGGTGTATTCTAGCACATGCGCCTGGTTCTGGAAAGACATTTCTGCTGATTAGTTTTGTCCACAGCTTTCTGGCCAGGTACCCTGCTGGGAGACCATTGATTATGCTTCCAAAGGGTATACTGGGAACATGGAAAAGTGAATTTCTCCGTTGGCAAGTTGAGAACATTCCTTTGTATGATTTTTACTCCTCCAAAGCTAGTAGCCGACCTGAGCAGCTGAAAGTTTTGAAATTGTGGGAAGAAAGCAAAAGCATATTGCTGCTTGGCTATCAACAATTTGCACATATAATTTCTGACAACTCTTCTGATAGAGAAACCATAATGTGCAAAGAGAAGCTGCTGAGAGTCCCAAGCCTTGTAATTCTAGATGAAGGCCACACCTCGAGAAACGACCAAACAGACCTGCTCAATGCACTTGAAACTATTCGAACTCCTCGAAAAGTGGTGCTCTCAGGGACCCTGTTTCAGAACCACGTAAGTGAGGTTTTCAATATTTTGAATCTTGTGCGACCCAGATTCTTGAAGATGCAAAGGTCACGTGCAATCATGAAGAGTATACTGACTAAGGTGGACATGTCAGGGATGGCTATGCGATCGAAAACCATATCAGAAAAGGTTTTCTATGAATTGATTGAGGAGAATCTTCAGAAGGATTCCAAAACAATGAGGGTGATGATTATCCAGAATCTACGCAAGCTAACTGAAAATATTCTCCACTACTACCAAGGTGAGATCTTGAAGGAGCTACCTGGACTTGTGGATTTCACAGTTTTGCTAAATATGAGTAGCAAACAGGAAGATATCATCAAGGGTTTGGCAGGACTGAAAAGATTTGAAGCACATGCAAAATGCAATGCTGTTTCACTTCATCCATGCTTAAAGGATGTCAAGATTGTTGACAAGAAAAATAGAAACATCAGCAAAAGGATGATGGATTCAATTGTATGTGGAATTGATATCAGTGATGGGGTGAAGGCAAAGTTCATACACAATCTGTTGTCACTTTCAGAAGCTGCAGGAGAGAAGGTACTTGTGTTCAGCCAGTATGTTCGCTCTCTTCATTTCTTGGAAACGTTGTTCATCAAAATGAAAGGATGGAAGCCAGGAGTTAACACTTTCCTGATGGATGGCAGTTCAACTCAAGAGCAGCGAGAGCAAGCAATTGGGAGGTTTAACAACTCACCTGAAGCTAAAGTCTTCTTTGGTTCCATCAAGGCTTGCGGGGAGGGGATCTCCCTCGTTGGTGCATCCCGCATTGTTATTTTGGATGTTCATGAGAATCCTGCTGTGATGCGCCAGGCAATTGGACGGGCATTCAGACCGGGGCAGTCCAGAGTTGTGTACTGTTACCGCCTCGTTGCTTCTGGCTCATCAGAGGAGGAGGATCACCACACCGCCTTCAAGAAAGAGCGAGTGTCGAAGCTGTGGTTCGAGTGGGATGAGCTCAGCAGCAACGAGGATTTTGAGCTGGCCAAGGTTGATGTTTCAGACTGCAAGGACATGTTTCTTGAAAGCCCTGCACTACAAGAAGACATCAAATCCCTATTTAAGAGGTACGTCTTGATAATTAATATGGATCTAATTTGACCTTGTGCTATCTGCTAGTAGAAGGTTGGACGTAGTAATGAACACACCATCTTTCACGTTGTTATGCAGGTGAATGGGCACTGGATGCTGACAAAGTGACAAGTGACTTTACAGTACAGTTGATTAGTCTAAATGCTGGACAGCAGTACTCAGTGGACAAGTTAGGAAAGTAAAGTGAAGCATTACAGCAGTGTGTTTTTGTATAAAGCTGTACAAATATATTGTAGTACAGGCATTAACACTTGGGAATGTAAGAAGTAACTGCTATTGGGACATCTTGTGTTTGTGAATAAATTTATCAGACATACTGGTTCAGTCACCCTGTTCGCTTGTTGGTTTCAGCCAGCCCAAACCAGCCAGCCAACAGTGTTTTTCTCTCACAAAAAATCAGCACCAACCAGCCCAAACCAGCACCAACCAGCGAACAAGCCCGACAAATGTTTGGATACATGAGATAAGCAGATTTATATTTCCGTGCTGCCAGTTTGTGGTGAGTTGGTGACTGAACCAACATTCAGGTAGCCATGGAAAATTTATAACGTGTCAGTCTTTTTCTCTTCTGATGATGAATTCATATATATATCTGCTCTATCAATTCACCTGGGAAGAAATTGTGCTCTGTCCAGTGCTTTGAGAGACCTCTGCATGTGCTCTGTCCAGTACTTTGAGAGACCTCTGCGCATGCAATATTTACATGCCTGAATCAGATGAATTTCGTACTTCATAAAATCCAGATGCAGCGTCAGTCCGGTTGCTGCTATACACGCGCCACCGCCGCCATCGATCCGGGCGTAGGCAGAGGCGGACCCTGAAGGTGGGCGGAGCAGGCAAGCAGGACTACAGGAGGGACCAGCTGCCCATTCATGGGCTTATCGTGGACAATATGGTCACGGTCGACGGCCCGGCCCAGGGATGTTTCGCCTTATACTCTCTCCTGGGCTTATTCGTGGACCGCCTGGTCACGATCGGTGACACAGGCTGACGCGGAGATCGACTCGCCGCCGCCGCCGCCACCATTCTACCTGGGAAGTCGGAACCTTGCCCGCACCTTTCGCCAAGCTTTGCCGCCGCAGCTCCATCACAAAAGAGCCCTACCTCCCGCAGCAGCAGCAAGGTGACTCTTTTATTAGTATCTTATATCGATTGATCTTTTTTCAGACGTTGTGTTTGTGTACCAATTCAATGCTATATATGGCTGTATATGTCAGCCTCAGCAATCTATTTCCAACTGAAAAGATGAATCGCCGGTTCCTGAATCTGATATCGGTGTGCAGTGCAGCGATGGCCTGTACTCAGTTAATCCCTCCTGGATACCTCACAGCTGTTTTACAAATCAGCTGCAGCTAGCGGCAGCAAGGAATGCCAATTAACGAATAAGCAGCGAGCAACTTGCGGAAGTTGGGCGGCTGCCTAAATGAAACTATGAAAGGAATTCTGAACGTTTGCGTACATGCAAATATGCAATGCAACGTCATTTATGATTTACAAATTTTGCTGGTCTGCCACAAATCAGATGTCACAAGAGATTCAAATCATGAGCTTATATATAGAGTAGGAGTATGTTTCTGCATTGTTGTTAGAGCTGAATTGAACAACTGGTACAATACAAAACATGAAACATTTGTGTCTCCAATCTCCAAAGGGAGCCATGGACTCACTTGATCAGGTCCAATTGGATCAACAAGCAACAACAACACATCATATCTGGACTTGAATCATCAGTAGACGAATCTTCAAGCTACCAAAAATAGTACCAATAGTCTAACATTCTTTACAGCAATAACCTACACTTTATACCACACCTCATATCATATACAGTTTTTGTATACACTCCTTAATTCCCCACTACTTACCACACCAGTATATATGTATGTATGCTTGAACTTACTCGTTAATTTGAAAGTGAAACCATGTACCACGATGAAGTGTGACCACCGTGTACCCGCGGTGGCGCCGGCCGGCCATCCCAGGCTTCTGACGCCGTCCGCGTTATTCACCACTCGCCGGCGCACCCCGGTTGTCCAGCCGCCTCACGCGACAAAATCGTGCAGCAGCTGCGACGAGCCGAAGCGCTGCCTGTCCTCGGCGGAGCCGTTGATGAACTCGAAGTCGCCGGCGTTGCCGTACAGGAGGCCCTGCTGCTCGGCGGGCACGGCGCCGGCGTCGTTGCAGTGCTTCAGGCCCAGCGTCAGCGACACGCTGCCGCCGTCGTAGCCGCCGAGGCCGGCCATGTCGCCGTACGCCTGCACGAACCTCGCGTCGCCGCCGCCGTGGTGGTGCGCGAAGGCCTCCTGCAGGCCGCCGCTGCCGTTGCCGACAGCGCCGAGGTTGAGGCTGGTAGCGTACGAGCCGATGGCGCCGTCGAGGCTGGATAGGCCGACGCCGACGCCGACGCCGGCGGCGTCCATGCCACCGATCGCCTCCGATTTGAACGCGCTGAGGTGGTGGCCTGCTGTGGCGCCGTGCTTTGGGTTTGCGGCGCTCGACGGGCTCTGGAACTCCTCGTGGTACTCCGAGGATATCGCCTCGTCCGCCTTGCCCTTGTTGCCCGCCGTGTTCTCCGACGACGAGTGCGAGTCCATCTCCGCCCCGAATTCCTCCTTGTACATCTCCTCGATCATCGGCTTCCACAGACGAACGCGCGCGTTGATGAACCAGTTGGACACCTACATCACATACGTAAAGCCACGCAGCATCTCGTATTATTAAGGACCAAGGACGACAATGTAGGATGAGATAAATGAGCGAGATCGAGCTCGTGTCTCTCTAGCTCACCTGACCCCTAGACAAGCCTGTCTGCCTAGCGAGCATCAGCTTCTCGGAATCTTTCGGGTACCTGTGTGTGTCATCGATCGATTCGATCATGGAGCATTCGAGTGATATGGATACACGATCGATGTAGAAGAAGGTTTAGGTTGTTACGGCCTTACGGGTGGAGGAAATGCTCGAAGAGCCAGGCGCGGAGCACGGAGACGGCGGACTCCGGGAGGCCGCGCTGCGGGCGCCAGGCGTGCTGCGGCTGCTGCATCATGCCGAACTGCTGCATGGCGCGCTGCTGCCGCAGCTGCTGGTCGATGTAGCGCAGCCGGGACAGCCCGCCGCCCTGCGCCGAGGTGTCTTTCTCGCCCAGGCTCCGCCGCAGCGACTGCACCTGCGCGCCGACGGCGTCACGCAGCGACCGGAAGTGCCGGGAGATGGTCTGCAGCGCCAGCGCCGTGTACGGCCTCGCCGCGCCGGCGCCGGCCACCGCGTCGAAGGACGACATCACGATCTGCATCTGGTGGTGGTAGTGCCTGTACTTGCGGTCCACCTGTCATTCATGGCCACCCAATGCAAATTACCCTCCGTTTACGTCAAGTTCTGTTCTTGTCCTAACGAACAAACTACGAACTCACTTGCAGTCGCAGCAAAACAGCAACAGCATGCACTGCACCACGTAACCATGACAGAAAAAAAAAATTACCTGATCCAGCAGCGCCATCAGTGCCGACACTTTGTTCTGGAGGTCTTGCCTCTCCGACGGCGTCAGCTCCGCCGCGGAGGAGTTCCCCTCGTGCTCGTCGGCCTTGTCGTCGCTTGTCTCGGCGTCCTTGCCCTCGCCGCCGGAATCCTTGCCATGCTGGTTCTTGTCCCCCTTCCGCTTGATCGCGTCCCGGACATTGACCACCTCGTCCAGCAGCTCCCTCGCGGCCTTGAGGTACCTGGAGTTCTGGATGTAGATACTCTGCGCGTTCCTGCTCGCCGTCGTCGACGCCTGGTTCGGGCTCAGCAAGGAGGAGGCGGCGGCCATGCCTGCCTGCGCCTGCCGGTACTGGTAAAGAGACACCGGGACTCCCTGAGTGCCAAGACTAAGCGACAGCCCCTGGTGCTGCACCGACGACGAAGCGTTCGCCATGAGCAGCTGCGTCTGCAGGCCCATCTCGGCGCCGCTCGTCGGCCCGTCCCTCACGTTCACGAACGCGGCCGGCTCGTCCCTGCCGTCGTCACCGCCATGGCCATGCGCAACGTGGCCTTCCGACACGATGGTGGCGGGGAAAGGCATGAGGCCGCCGGCTGGTGAATCCGAGTACGTGTAGTGGTGGAACGACATGTCGCCGCCGCCTCCGGCGAGGTCCCTCTGATTCGTGGAAGTGGAGAAGAATGTGGCCATCGTCTTCAGAAGCACGAGATGAAGCCAGCTGACAGATCGTTACAAGGATGACGGGAGATAGTGACTGTTTTTGTCATCAGAATCAGATTGGTGTTATCAAAGCTTCAAAGATAACTGTATGCGGCTCCAAGATTACAGCTGGCTGCAAAAGAAAAAAATTGCAGATTCCAAACTATTAGAAATTCGGCTTCGCTGCATGTAATTGGAGACAAAAGAAAAAGAAAGGGATAATTTCTTTAAACATTCGTGATTGAATCAGAAGCAAAACATCTCATGCATCAGCATACCGAATTCGTCAGAAAACATAGTAAGTCAAATACTAGTAGGCAATAATAACAGCAAATTCAGACAAGAGACTGAAAAAGAACTGAAGAATATGTCTTCTACTCTTCTATTGGGCGAGCCAGCGAGCAAAGCCTGAAGAAAATCAGCACAAAGAAACAAAAGAGTGGATCCAACAAAAAATTATCTACCTGGGATGATAAACTTCAGATGACTGCACTTCCTTGAAGACGGTCACCAAAGCTTTTAAGATATACCTGGGACATAGAAAGCAATCGAAGCCTTTAAGTTGTTATGGTGAAGGCATCACCTAATTAGAGTAAAACTAGCAGTCCAAATCAGTGGGCTATGAAAGGAAAGGAATCCTAAAATTCGGCACACAGCCAGAAATTTCAGTCAAGAAGAACTAACTCCAGAGAAAAATTCAGTCCGATTTCAAAGAACCTTGACTAGTGCTTCAGAGACCAAGCCAAACAAGAGCCAACCTATTCAGCTGGTGCACCCACCACCAAACACATGGAGCTAACTAGAAACTGAAAGCTCAACAAGCAGGAAGTAGAAACCAAGAATTCATCTATGATGTATGTTGTTCAGATTAAGACGCAAAGGATAATCTAAGCTTCACAAAGATAAGGCTATACCTCTGCAAGAAACTGAAGTTAAGACTTAGAAAGAGGAAGAGTTCTTGGCTATAACAGAAACCACCTAACAAGGGGACAGACAGAGCTGATCCCAAGGATTCTAAGAATGAATCAGCAAGACGAGAGAAGATTGGAATAAGAAGAACAGAGCTGTGTCTATTCTTTTTGTTATTTTTCCCTTTTGGTTCCCTCTCTAGACTTGAGTTGTTCTAACCCCTGACTCCTCCTACCTTGAGCAATAATATACTCCTGCCATCAATAAGGGCTGCCTAACGCTATCTTCCTATAAATCTTAAAGAAACCCCACCACCATTTTTGTTTGTTTCCTCTCACTTATTCCTCTCTATCTCTTTTCTCTATCATTTTCTCCCATAGGTTTTCACTGACTGCTGCGCGCTCCGGTAATAGGAAATTGGACGGCTGAGATTCTTTCACTTGGATGATGCTCAATCTCAGCCCTCAATTTTGAGACTGTTCGCATGCCTAAAGATTCTACCGTCCATAATTCGCGTCCTTGGATCAGCTCGGGTGCTTATCTCCTTCTTGGATTACTGTCGGAGCTTCTGACAAATTTGTTGTCAATATACATATAAAAAAAGAACAATGTCGCAAGGAATTTTAATATCATGTAAATGTTTTTGTTTTGCTCTCTTGATGAGCAATCAGATAGCGTTAAGTTGATCAGCTTAATTTTCTAAGAACGGAAGCAATTTTAGTATTCACTCCGTGCCAAAAAGGATGCAATTCTACCATAGTACTATTGAATTTGACTAAATTTATCAAGAAAAATAACAATATTTATGATACCAAAACAGTATCATCAGATTTATCATGGAATATATTTTCATAGTGTATTTATTTGTTGTCTAAATACTGATACTCTTTTCTACAAATTTAATCAACTTTGAGATAGTTTGATTAACTATAGAACTAGGATTGTATCATTTTTTGAAAACAGAGGTAGTATTATGCAAATAAAAATCCTTTTTGTCATAGACGAATCCATGTCCAAAGCTTATTCTTCGATACAACTCGAACCGGAAAAAAAATCAGTAGTACCATATACGTGTTTTTTGTTTTGTTGTTTTCGTGAGCGATCAGATAGCCATCGGCAGATCAGAGCTTTGTTTTCTCCACTATAAGCACACAAGGAAAGCAGAAGCCGTTAAAATTTCTTAGTTTTTACGCTTCTTGCAAACGTTGATGTCATTTCACTTTCAGTAGTGCTCTTTCAGCAGAAGAACCCAGCTAGTTGCCTGCCTAGTTCACTTGCCGGACAGAAAGTTAGCTCCTCGCTTGCCTTTGCCTGGTGTATTTTTACCTGAAAAGGTCCCACAAGTTGCCCATTTCAGGTGATTCATTCACTCACTCCCTGCAGGGTCTTGATTGATCGCTAGAGTAGGTGATGGGGGTATCTGTTAAGCTGTATTAGTCTCGTAACCACCAGTTGGTGGACCTAAACCCTCTTTGCCTTGTGAACCTCCCAATCCCGGCCACAACTGATCTGATCATCATCAGATGCTCGACCGGCTCCTGCTGAGAGACGACGCTGACGTCTCACAGGACCAAGTGCATCAGCAACAGAAATGTACCACCAGATGTCTGCATATATACATGCTGCATCTGCATTGCGCGCCCAAAGGCCAAATCTCCTTTTTCGTTTCGTTTCATTTCTGGTTAAAAGTGCAGAGGAGGGTGCCGCCCCCTAACACCACTTAACTAATGCCACCTTTATCTCAGTTTGGTGGCAGCACTTGCTTTTGGTATTGGGCATGTGGTAGTGATGTGCAAGGACGAGTGTCTCATTGGTCCCTCCCCCCCCCCCCCCCCCACCAATAATGAATTTGACCCTCCAACGCCTTCCATTGATCTGCTCTTGCTAGAGCCACTAACATCAAGGCCCAGTCTCCAGGAGATGGGATTCGGCGAAAATTCGGTGAATTGGTACTAGTAGAGTGAACTGGTAGGAATGCATAATTGGGTATGTATAGTTGTAGATCATCCATATATCTTTGTTGCTCAGACCAAAAGCTAAAAGATATATAGTAGTGTGTTCCTCAAGATTGTGACTGTTCATAGTTTTTAGCGAATGTGACTCACACCCATGCTTGGGAAAATTCCGCAATTTTTCTTTTTAGTAATATCAGTTGCTTCGCACGTTCTCGAAAAAAGTTGCTTCGTGTGATTATGGCAAGCTATATGTTATATAAGAAAAAAACTATGTGGGTGTCGTCGTCAGGCCTTAGCTGTCAAGAAGCATAGGTCACGTCAGATTTATTTATTCATTGTTATGGCACTCTGATTGCATTATCTAGTTACTGCAGACCGGAGATTAAAGCGACCTCAGTCACTCAGAAGTTTATTCAGGATGACAGCGATCCTCATTGGTTTAGATGAACAATTTTCGGTGATTCCAAATTTTCAAGAACGTTTCGAGAAGAGACGAAAGGAAAGACATTTTGGTACATACTGATCAAATCTTGTTGAAATCACCAGTAAGATACTGCTTGTAATGTAGTGCAACTGAAGACAAGTTAGAAATGTGAAGTTGTGAAATATATATATATATATATATAAATGAAAAAGTTCAGGCCACAAATAACACAAACACACTCAAAGTTTAAATACTTACATCAGTTCGATGTTTATTATTGTAAATTGAAAATACAAGGCCATCCATTGAACGTAGAAAACTCCATGGCACAACAATACTCTAATATTTGACAGGCCTCAATCCTTTGTGAGCTGCAATAGAACCACAACCGAACTGAATAGAAACTGCAAGCAAGGTGTTGGGTACCATTTATATTAAATAATCTGAATAGAAATAAGGTTTTGGGGTGACATTTTTTAAACAAACATCTCACATCTAAATGTATAGAAATGTGAAGTTCACATCCCTTATATCTGAAGAAACAAAACACAGGCCCTAGCAAAATTTAGTTATAGACATCACATCAGACTGGATCACCTACAGGGACCAGAAATGTCGGTTCCTGAAACGGAGAAACTTGACCCGGTTGCGGCGCACCTCGTTCAGATGGATGGATGATCCTGTACCCTGTGCCACCCAACGCCGTTGTCGGATCATGACGTGTCTCCCCTCCGAAACCAAGAAACTACTAGTAGCCGAATTGTTTACAACACGTACACCACCCTAGCACAAGGCCTAGCCTAGCCTAGCCTTTTTGCCGATCGTTCGTCCGTGCTCGGTTCGTCCTCGCTGCTTTATCCTAACCGATCAAGGTGGCCTCACCATCACCTGTGTCAGGTCGCCATTGGAGCCGGGGAGTCCCTGCCGTGTCGCCCCACCATTCGCCGGTGCCGGCGCCCCGCGACATAGAAGTTTCCGATGACCCGGTCTCCGGGGGAGGGATGGGAGAGACGCTGTTAGGCAACAGGCGAGGAACTGCCCCGGCGGTGCTTTCAGTTCGGGCGCTGTGGAGGAGCAGTCCGCGGAAGGGGCGCCGTCTGGGATCGGGTCATTGACAAGCCGTGGAAGGAAGCGTTGCATTGCATTCAGACGAAACAGCTTCACGCAACGCAACTCGGACGCCGAGCTGGACAAGGCTTCGTGTTTCGAGGGCGAGCCAGCGAGCTGTGCGTGCCTGTCGTACGTGCAAGTGTGCGTCTGTTATTCAGCTCAGCTTCGCTTTAACACTTAACAGTGTCTGAATGAATCTGCCTGGAGGGGTTAGCAGCATCTGAACAATAACATCTACATACTTGAGCTCATATCTACTGACGAATCAATCGGAAGGCCGGCTTTGCAAAAGTGTTTCTTGCGGTGTTTAGTGGCGACCAGACCAGGTGAAAAGAAAAAGGAAATAAACTAGTTGGATTGCGTTCTGAAATGGTGCTCTACCAAACGAGGACAAAGAAGAATTTTCTTGTCAAGTCACGTGAAACGCGCAGGGGAAGGGATGATAATGCCATCGATCGGCTGATCTATGGGCAGGCCAATTGTCACCTAACCCCTCTGAACGGTCGTCACTCCTCCTTACCTTTTTATTTTCCATTCCACAAGCAACATTTTTTTTTGTTAATAAAAAGATGAGGCGCGCGCGGTTTGCTGCTGGGAGATGCCATGAATCATCAAAGCCCTTGTTTAGTTTTACCTCAATTTCCAAAAAGTTGCTATAGTACCTGTCACATCGAATGTTTGTGGCCTGTGCATGGAGCATTAAATGTAGACGAAAAGAAAAATTAATTGCACAGTTTGGTGGGAAATTGCGAGACTAACGTTTTGAGCCTAATTAGTCCATGTTTGAACACTATTTGTCAAATAAAAACGAAGGTGTTACAGTAGCCCCAAAATCCAAATTTCGCGAACTAAACAAGGCTAAGAGTATCGTTCATTCATCGGCTACCAAAATACCAATGATTGGTTTGGTTCCGTCGATTGATTGGGTCAGCAGCATCCCTGACTGAACTGAAAGTCTGAAACCCCTATCTCCGCCTTCACCGCCTGAGGTACGGTTCAGATAAACATTGACCCTAGCAACAGTCAGCCCGTGCCAAGTACGCAGCCAATGATGCTGTGCACTGTGCAGTGCCGACTGCGCCACATACTCTACTAGCGGCTTTCGGATCCCTTCTGGAACAATTAAAATCTACTCAATAAATTAAGCTATTTAGCTTAAAATTAGACATTTTATAACTTTACCAAGCTCACAAATAAGCCTATCTCAAATTCATAAGGTGTGAGATGAAAATGGATTGTATAAATCACTACGCTATAATTTTACTTTCCAACTTATAGAACACTTTTCAACTCACTTCCTGTCGATGTTTCGAGTTACCACCGACGAGTAAATTTTTAGTATTGCACGTCTGTCTCGGATGGTGTCCTTAGAGGACACGAAGTTTATACTACTTCGGGCAGAAAATCCCTACGTCCAGTTCGTCGCTGCTGCTCGTGTTATTAGCACTGAAAGTTTGCAGTAGATGTTACAAATGGGCAAGAGAGAAAAATGATCCCAAGTCTCTGGTGGAAAGAATAAATGGGTGCTGAGAGCTGGACTGCTGCTCAGCCGAGTGTTCGTGTAGTGCTCTTGTGTTGATCTGGATCAGATCTCGATGGGTCGATCCGTCCCGCCTCATGGGGCGCCATGCTTTCTCTTTTATAGGCCAAGGGAAAGCGCGGGTTACAACGGAGGGAAAGGAGAAGAACGAGAGAGAGGAAGGCTTCCAGGATCGTCGGATCCTTCTTCTCTTTCACGCGGGCCCCGTCGACCCTGTAGATGTCAACAGGGACGGCTCCACATCGCTGCCCTGTCCGTCACTGGCACCATGTGCAGGCGTCATCTGCCGGTCTTGGCGCTCCATCCCGTCCTGGCGAACGTCGTGGTGAGCTAACGCGCTTGTCAGCGTTCGTACGAGGGTTAGGCAGAACAACATCAGCGCGCCCGACGCTGTTCTTGATGTGAATCCTTAGGTATGGCCCGTCATGGCCACGAGTTACGTCGAGGCATGCCCGTCTCTTCCTTGGTGTCAGAGTTTTGACCCAGGGCCATACACCTGGACCTGGAGTGGTTGGCGGTGGTATGAGACCCCATCGGGTGAGACGGAGCGCAAACCCAAGGGTCAGGCGAGACGGAGCCCGTGGCCTCAAGGTCGTACGAGGCGGAGCGCAAACCCAAGGGTCAGCGAGGCGGAGCTCGCGGCCTTAGAGTCAGGCAAGACGGAGCCCGTGGCCTTGCACTTCTTCTCGTCGAAGCGATGCAGGCGCTGCTTCACCGGTTTGGAGCCTGGCCTGATCTTCAAGGCATGCTCGACGTCTCCTCTCGGAATGCCTAGCATGTCCGAGGGTCTCCATGCAAAGATGTCTCTGTTGGCGCGGAGGAAGTCGACGAGCATGCTTTCCTATTCGGAGTAAAGCGTGGTGCCAATGCGCACCACTTTGCCCTTAGAGCCGCTGGAGTCTATGAGGACCTCCTTGGCGCCCTCTACAGGCTCAAAAGACCCGGCCGACCTCTTGGGGCCGGGTGCTTCTTCGGCGATCTCCTTCCTGATGGCCGCAAGCTCTTTGGAGGCGACAATTGTCGCGGCGTGTTCGCAGCACTCGACCTCGCACTCATAGGCGCATTAAAAGGAGGTGCTGATGGTGATGACCCCGCATGGACTCGGCATCTTCAACTTTAGATAGGTGTAGTTGTGGACGGCCATGAACTTCGTGTAGCATGGATGTCCCAGGATGGCATGATAGGTTCCATGGAACCTAACCACCTCGAAGATAAGGGTCTCCGTCCTATAATAAGAATATCCCGTGTATAACTAATAATAAATATACAAATATATTTCATATATAACCATATTAGCTTAATTAATCTATATTTAAATTGTAATTATTAGAATGAATTCAATTTGAAAATTCGGACCCTTACAGAGAAAGTCAAATATGCTCTTAAACGGCATATGATCTCGTCCGTTGGATGTGTAACACGATACGTACACAGCACGAGAGAGGCAATAAGTCGCGCACGCACCGCTTGCTCTTTGTCTTTGTGCAGCAGATCGACGACCGGCCGGCGAACGTGGACAGCCGAGCCGAGCCGGGACCGGGACCGGGCCGGGAGGGATGGTCCGGTCCGGACCCAAAGCGCGAGCGATAACAAACACGAAAAAAAAAAGAGTACCTCACTCAGCGTCGGCATCGCTCTTTTGCCTCTCTTTCTATCGGGATCGGGAGTTGGCGCTTTATTTTCTTTTCCACAAAGCGTGGGCGCCCCAGACAGAGGCAGCGCACGCCGCCGCGGCATCGGCGTCCCCCTCGTCCCCGCTCGCTTTCTCTTACCCGCGAACGCAACCCTTCAAGGGGCAAGTACAGGCGGCAGAATCTTAGTGCCTTGTTTACTTCCCAGCCAAATTCTTACGATACGTGTATGGAGCATTAAATGTAGACAAAAAAAACTAATTATACAGTTTGATCAGAAATTGTGAGACGAACATTTTGAGTCTAATTAATCTATGATTAAACACTAATTGCTAAATAAAAACGAAAGTGCTATATTAGTAAAATTCCCAAAATTCGAGCGTGGAATGGATACAAGACAAGGGGGCGAGACACGAGAGGGGCACGCAAATGCAACGAAACATCGGGACGGACACGGAGGGAGGAACAGACAGCCCATGTGTGGTGTGGAGCACTGTCGGTGTCGGCGTGGCGTGGGAGTACGGTGCGGGGGGGGAGATGGCCGTGCATTCGCCGGCGGGGCCCTCCTCGTCCGGCCGGCCGCGGATGCTATGCTGGGTGCGTAGTGGGCGGCAGCGGCACGGGCGGGGTTAGGCTGCTGCGGGGACGGAGACGGAGACGGCGCGTCAGCGATACGGTACGCTACCGTGCGAGCGCGAGTGTGCCGCGTGCTGTAGTTGGGCCAGAGAGATAGGTAGGCCGTGGCTGGACACTGGTCTTGGGCTGTGGAATAGGAAGGGACGGCAAGAGGCCTGGCCATTGAACTTGGGCCCAGTCGGCCTCCGTTGCAGAGACGGCCTTGGGCGGGGCGATGGCCTGAGTGTGGCCCAGCGCTGAGGGGCCTCGGCTGCTATCTACGATTGGGGCTCCCGATACGTTGCTGAAATTTGGGGACAACCTAAGAAAGGATGTGGCTTAACAAGCCGCGTGAAGAACTTCTCCTCTGCCAAGCAATGGCTATTCAATTATTTGATAAAATCCTCAGAGGAAGAAGACACAGTCTAACGATCACTATATGGCATATTTGGGAGGCGAGAAATAATGTCAGAAATGGTGATGTTCAGGTGCATCCTCACTGTATTGCTGAGAAAATACAAGCATACGCTAAAATGGTTCTGCTACATCTTTACAAATCTATCGATGACCCTGCTAAATCTAAACAATGGGCTTCACCGTCGGAAAGATGGGTGAAGGTGAATGTTGATGCTGCTTTATTTGCAAAATCAAAGAGAATGAGATTTGGTTTAGTGATCCGAGACCACAATGGTGACTTCTTGGCTGCTTCTGAGCAGGTATGCAATAGAACCACTGATCCAGAACTTGCAAAGGCAATTGATCTTAGGCATGCTGTTCGTTTCGTCTCAAATATCCATATAACAAGGTGATAATTGCCTCTAATTGCATCTCTGTGATCCAGAAGCTCCAATCAAATGGAAGAGATCGCTCTTTGGTGGCTTCCATCATCCACGACATCAAGCAAGAGAAAAGAATTTCATTTATTGTTTTCGACTTTATTCATGTAAGTAGATGTTTCAATGTGGTAACTCATATTCTCCTCTCTTAACGAAACATGTGTCAACAGACACATTCTCGAAAAAATGATAACGCATATTCTAGCTAGATTAGCTGCTAGCTAGTCAGTCTTGTAATTCAATCCGGTTTAGGCCCCGGACTTCATCCGGCCTTCTTTACATAACGTTCTATTGATACAATGAAAGGCTACCCATTGCCGTCGCTGTGCTGACCGTCGTGTCCTCGGAGGACGGGCGGAGTGTACTTGTCGTTGGTGCTGGCCGTCGCTCGTAGAGGCACGGACGCCGCGGGGCCGCATCCATCTGCTGCCGGCAATCCGCCGTCGTGCCTCCCACACTCGGGGGCATTGAAGAAGAAAGAGCCGTTTGATCACGAAGAGCGTTTCCGATCCCACGGGAGCTTCCGCAATGCGTGCGCTCTGTCACGCGCGCACCTAACCGATCAAGGAAGCCACGGTCATCAAAATCCTCACGAATCATATCACGGTCTGAAACCGCGGCAGCAGCCCAAAACGCACACCATGTACATGTACTTGTACTCTTGTACATGTACTCGTAGGTACTCTACGGCGGCGGCGGCAGAAGCCTGTGAAAGCCTGAGCCCGCCGTCCTCCTTCCTCCGTTCCAACTACTCCGTAAAAAACAAGGCATCAAATGGCCACACATGACACATGCTCACGCCCCGAGGAAAAAGACCGAGGATTCGATGACTAAGCGCGTGTTCAGTTTCACCCAAAATTCCAAAAGTGCTACAGTATCTATCACATCGAATGTTACGGCTCATGCATGGAGCATTAAATGTAGACGAAAAAAAACTAATTTGACAGTTTGGTAGGAAATTACGAGATGAACGTTTTGAGCCTAATTGATCCATATTTGAACACTAATTGCCAAATAAAAACGAAATTGCTACACCCAAAATTCCAACTACCTCAAACTAAACACGCGCAAAATGCGCGCCCTCCTTGCGTTGCGCTAGGATTTGGATTCGATTCCCCATCCAGAGACGAGACGACGGCGGCGGCACCGGCAGGTCTGCTGGCGGAATGGGTGTTGTGTCGGCAAACCCGCGAGCGCGTCAGGCAGGCGGCAGGCGGCCTGCCCCAAAAAGCCAAAAGAAAATCCAGCGACGAGGGGGGCTACGGGAGGGTGGGGGGTGCACATCGTCAAAAAGGGCCCCTCGTTCTGTTATTGCGATCGCAGATTCGCAGCGCAACGAGGAGGACGCCTTCTGTCAGCACGGTTGTCGCGTCGGTCACCCCTTTTTTCTATTTGTTTATTTGTTTACCAGCAGTGATTTCACGTGCCACTGACAGTAAACTTGGGCGCTGTTTAGATTAAAAAAATTTCACCCAACGTGTCACATCAAATCTGACAACACATGCATAGAGTATTAAATGTAGACGAAAAAAAACTAATTGCACAGTTAAGTGAGAAATCGCGAGACGAAACTTTCAAACCTAATTAGTCTATAATTAGACACTAATTAAAAAAAAACAAACGAAAGTGCTACAGTAGCAAAAAAAAAAAAAATAGGAACTAAACGCGCCCTTGCTAGTCCTGTATAAAATGCGTTTTCCCCGCTCTTGCCTTTGGTCCTCACAGTAACATGCTTGGCCCTTCGTCTCGGCACTTCTCTGCGATCATTAGGTCCGGTAGGATTTGGCAGCCGCAGAGGGGAACATCGAACATGTTCATTGCCTGACCGCCTGCGCCCTCCCTGCCTCCCATGAGGTGAGGATGATTCTTCTTATGCCTTATTTAGTTCCACGAAATTTAGGAATTTAGCTACTGTAGCACTTTCGTTTTTATTTGGCAATTAGTTTTCAATCATGAACTAATTAGGGTCAAAACGTTCGTCTCGCGATTTCCCACCAAACTGTGCAATTAGTTTTTTTTCGTCTACATTTAATAATCCATGCACGTATCGCAAGATTCGATGTGATGGCTACTGTAGCACTTTTTTGGGAAAACTTTTTGAAACTAAACAAGGCCTTAGACTGTCTCCAACGAGGAGAACCCAAACACAGCACCCATAGTTCAGCTTCCCCAACAGACGACCAAAATCACTGTACACCGATAAAAATATCTCCTCTCCTCTCTCTCTCCCCTCGTCACTTCTCTTCCCCTCCCTCCCTCTTCCTCCCGATCTCCCCTTGCCCTCTCTCTCTTCCTCGCTCCTCGCCGGCCGCAGATCCCGCGCCTCCCTGCATGCGCCGTTGCCCGCCCGCCTCCTTCCCCACCAAGTGCCGAGTCTCTCCCCCCCTCCCCGCCGAGCAGAGGCCCCGCCGGCGAGCTCTTGACTCGCGGCCGGCGAGATCCAGGCGCGCGCGGCGGTGGCCCGCCGGATCCAAGCGACGGTGGCTCCCCAAGCTCGTGCGTGGCGGCGGCTCCCCCGAGCTCGCGCCCGGCGGCGGACCCTCGGCGCTCTCTCCTTCGTCAACTCCTCCCGCGGCGGCCCGCCTCCTCCACTCCACTCCTCCCCGAATCCGCCTCGCCACGCCGCGCCGCTCCGGGCGCTCCTCGCCTCGAGCCCGCCTCGCCCCGCCGGCCGCGCTCCGCCGCGGACCAGCCTCGCCGAGTCGAGCCGGCCGCGCCCTGCCCCGACGGCTCCTACGGGCCCACCACTACATGTTTGCGTTGTCTCTCTTCGAAGACGCAGAAATGCCTTCCGACTCGCCGAGTACCCAGAATAGGTATCTGGTTTAGGTCTTCCGTTGGAGGACGGTTTTGTTACCCAAAACACTGTGCATGGCGCATTTTTGCGTTTGGGTCACGCTGGTAGAGACAGTCTTAGCCCTGGACCCTGGTCCTGTTCTGGCTGACAGATTTCTGCAAGAATGATGGCGCTCAGCTGGAGAAAGCGCGAATTGCGCATCCAATGCTGACTGTAGCAATGCGCGCCACACTAGTACTGCTACTCCGTAGGAGTATGTTGGTTTTTGAGAAAGTAGGAGGATGTTGTTATCACGAGCTAAGCCAAATTCCAAGCAATTCCACAGTTAAATCTGAACTTCAGTTACAGACAATTCTAAAGCCTGTTCTCTTTTTTTCCCTTCCCACAATTGCAAGGCTCCTCCCCCTTACCACTAGCAGTAGACAAAAAGGTACAATGCAACACTTCACCTGCATCTTTCTCCGTTTCAAGAAAGACGAGATGGCACGAGTACACAGCTACTAACACCAAGCAAAAGAATGCATAATCAGTCTTCTGCCTTCACCACCCCTCTTCTCTCTACACTCCATTCCTGGACCAGCTACAATATCCAGCTGGCCACTTTGAACAATTCATGGAGATGTAGCAGAGTACCAATCCTAATCTGGAATCTGACGACGAATGAACGCTAAGCTCAAGACCTAATCTCTCCAACCAGACACATCTAATCGAAGTCGATACTTACAGTTCCACTCTCCCCACATTGGTTTCAGCCAATCCTTTTTGTCGACCAACGACCGCCTTCAAATTCATTGCTCAGAGAAGTAGGGCTAAGCGGTGCGAGAACATACTGCCTCGACCGCCACCCGCTTCGTCACGCTCGGGCAGGGATCTCCTCCAAAGCTCTCGGGGGAGATGGCGATGACACATCTTTGGAGCCCAATGCATTTCTGTTCACATGAAACATAGTGTGATGTTATGAATCTAAAACAACATGTGGCTAGGTGCATGCACGCGCCAGGACTAGTGGAAATGAACAAACCTTCTCTAGAACAGTGTGAGAGTTAGCTGAGTGGCAATCTCCTTGCTGGAAATTTCCACATGTTCCCATAGGTGTCCCAAAGCTTGCAAATTTGATTGCAGAAATGGACTGCCCTGGTGAGCATTTTAAATGCACTTTGGCTCTGTGGTACTCACGCTCGCCATAGCTTTCAATCTGCCAGTTCTTGATATTTGGATGATCCTCAGATACATCAGCACAGACACTTGAGACTGACCTCTTCACTAGGGCAATCTTTGATGAATCCCCACCAAGTTCCTCAAAAACTACCAATAGGTTTCTAGTTGCTTGCAGCCAGGACCTTGGCACATGATACCTACACATACCACAATTTCAACCTTGTGTTAGAGAGCATAGTGGAGCCAGCACCTCACAAACTGAGATCAGAGAACCACGACAGTGAAAATAAACACTCAATAGGTGGTAGTTCAAAAATTCAAATGCTGCTACAAATGTTCTTACCAACGTTGCGTGGGCTGACCACAGCCTGCTTGACACTTGGGTGCCCGGAAGGTCCCGGTGTAACTGCACTCTTTGCAGTCCCCATCTGCATATGCTGTCCAGTAGCGTCCAATGCTTTGTCCATTTATCCAGATTTGGCCCTTGCCCATGCTACCCATATCCAGAGCCAATGGCTCATCTCCGCTGGGAGTCTCGAAGTAAGCCTACGAAACAGAACTGTAGTGAGAATAGGTGCAAAACTTAGCCACAAGTAAATGGTATCAACATGACATTTTGTCCATACCCTATACCAGGACAATGGCTGTTGGTTTTGAGCTATCAACGACCCTTGCATCCATTCAACTGAGGTTGAGCCTTCTAGGGAGTTCAGATTCATCTGTTCACCTTTCAGGCCAACCTAGCATGGAGAAAAGCAGGTTTAGCTTCTTTCTTGACAATAATTCATTGACAAAGGCATGTGGTGTTAAACATACCTGATAGGACCAAGTCTGCCAAGTAAGGTCTCGTGATCCTTCATTCAACCCATGAAGCACAACAGGACCACCAACACCAGTGTTCCATGTCTCATAATGCACTCCAACATTCTATATCAGGACAAAGATCTGAATAGTCATATACTAGGTTATAAGATGAGTAAATATAAATTGAAAGTGATGAAAGGACGGACCGGCAATCCACAAGCAACACTCAGCAGTGCAATTTTGTTAGTACCAGCTCGAAGGTTAGCATTGCCATTATATTTAATTCTTCGATCTTCCCTGGTACCATAAGCAGAACCTACAGGAGTGAAATAAAAAGATCTGATTCACAAATCATGTTCCACGACACTAATGTTCAGAAACAGGTGTTTTTTCTCAGTAGATACCTTGAAGTTGTCCGTTGACAAAGACATGCAAGGCGTGACCAGCAGACAGCACACTGAGAGACAGAGGCTTGCCACCACCTTGTAGAAAGTTTTCAGATGGGCTTATGTCAACACTGTAGACATTAATAAGAGATTTTCAGATACAAAAACATTCTCATCCATATTGAGAAGTAGAGCAAGACTAAAGAATAAAGGCCCCAGGCTTCCAGAATCAGGGAATCCAAATAAACTCTTGGAAAGAAAAGGGACCAATTGGAGATTATACATTTATACAAATTGGTAAGATATCTGCAAGACATTGATACAGCATTACCTGGTTATGTACCACAGATAATCACTGCTGTCTCTCGTGACGTTAAGCTGCTCAAGCAAACCAGCTGTGGTGAGCAATGGAGCAGCTGCCAGAGAATCAACCTCCTCATCATACCTCTCCCACATCATTGATGAGGCACCATCTCCCCACATTTGCATCTGAGATGTCTGAACACCAACCTGCAGGGGCAAACAATTGCAAACAGGTAAGCCAGGTCATCATACAGTTCTGGGAAACAAAAGGGGGGAAATGCAAGAAGAGGAGAATGTGCCATACTGAAAATAAGCACAAGTGAAACTTACTGTGGCACTGTTAAAAACCACATTCTTGCAATCAGGAAGGATGCTAATTGACCAAGGTGGCAGGCTGTATTGCTCATTGTTGAACACAACTTTTGCATAGGAGTTAGAATTGTAGTTTGCAAGGAAAGCTGCACAACCAGATGGAGATCGGAAGACGTGGGCCTGATACAGATGTATGTGACACACCGACCAATAGATGATATACAGATCACTGTGTGAGGAGAAAGGCTGACCAAGACATACCTCTTGCATGGTTCCAAGGGTAGTAATTGCTGGGTCAACAGAAACCAAAGCCTGCTCACATAACTTAACAGCTCTGTGGAGTTCTTTAAGATGACTGTGCTTTGGTTCTCTAACAAGTCCTGGACATAACAAAGCATAGAATGAGTATGGAAAATAACTAAACTTATAAAAGAAATTTACTTTACAAAATGCAGTTACAGGCAAGCCTGGATAGGCACCAATATGCTTAGAATATGTATCTGCATTTTTAAAAAAAAATAGATGCACTATACACTTTAATTAATCAATAGAAAGACGGTGACATATACAGGTCATGGTCACCCAAAAAAAAATTCTCCTAGTAAACTTACCGTATTCATCAATTGGAGCATCATAATCATAGCTTGTTGTGATGAAGGGACCCCCAGCAGTGCGCCCAAAATTTGTTCCTCCATGATACTATCGACAAAAACCAGAAAACCACCAACCATGAGTATCTCCCATAGGATGAGATAAACTTCTTAACAGCAATATAACAGCTTCATTTTCATGTCATACCATGTAGTAATTGATAAAAGAGCCACCCTTTTGTACAAATCGAGCGACAGCAAATGCGAGATCTTCAACCGGTCGTTGGCGGATGGTCCCACCAAATTCTGTGAACCTAAAACGTTGTGAACAGTTTTAGGGCATACATTGCAAATATTAATGCATATGGCCACTAAGATTAAACAGAAACAGAAGAGATCTGGACCACATCAATGACTATTGGATATTGCACTTGCAATAATTTGAAAAAAGAGTAACATTCCAATAAGAAAAGGAAAAGAGAAAACTTACCAGCCACTCCAAGCTTCAGTCCACATTGTGGGCTTGTAAGGCTTGTTAGGAGAAAATGCATCACAGTAGAAACCATTGCACGCATTGATCTGTTAGAGTCAAATCAAATTTCAAGAACTGATTCTACAAGACAGACACAATTGTAAAACATAACATGCTACAGTACAGAATCATCATAATCAAAATTAAGTGAGCTGACATTGATTTGATCTTGATCCTCCAAATGGTTGCAGGATATGCATTGAGATTCAGTTTCCTTGTTACGGACTATGCAACTAATATAATAGGATGTAAGCATTTGGATAAATATCAGAAATAACATTATTTAGAACAGGGGATGAGCCGCCTATTATGATTATCAAAACCACAACATCATTTTTTTAGCAGGAATTATGCTACTGCAGAAAGAAAAGAAAGACAATGGACAAGCTCCTGGGCACATTATCAGAAGCACATGGCGGTCATTTTACTAATTTGACCACCCATGAAACAAAAATAACACGATCCAAATGGAGTTATTGGCGTACTGCAAGATTACTGTACCACTGGATCAGGTGCATCCTCCTCCTTGCACATCACCCACGGCACACCAGTGCCCAATCCGATGGCCATCTTTGCTGCCCAGTTGATATATGCCTGACCTGCGGCTCCAAACTTCTTGCCTTCTGGCCCATACTCATTCTCAATCTGTGCAACGAAATATCATTTAAGATGTAAATTAATTTGCATGTCCCCAGTAGTGAATAGCATGGACTAGTGGGGACAATGTGACATGCAAATCAAGATGTATCAACGAGATATCACTATGCACCAGATGCTACTCCAGTTTCAGACTTGTATCAAGGATTCAAGGTGTAACAGCACAAACTAGCAAGAGCGCTGACTTGTAAATTTGCTAATACCAATAGTTAAAAAAACTTGAAGCGAATTAAGCTATTAACATGATGTACTAGCCACTAGGGACATCTGCTTATACCCATATGCAGTAACTCAACCATATAAACCTTGGCACCAAACGATTATACTTGCCTGAGAGAGGATAATTGGGCCACCTTGGGATGCAAAGAGGTTTTCGCTCTTCATCATTCCCACAATTTTCTCAGTGAAACCCTGCATTGCCGTCTGCACAAACAGAGAGCAGCATTACAATGATGACAAAAGAAAAGGTGTCTCGAACTAGATCCAGAAATGTTGGTGAGATGATTTCACTGACCGACCTTGAAAGGTTCGTTGTCTGTCCTGAAGCTGATGCCTGGTACATACTTCAACCAAACTGGGAAGCCACTACGAAATTGCATGCATCGCAATAGAAGTCAATAGACAGGAGTAATGCATGCATATAGCCATATGCACCAAAACTGGAAACTGTAATACTCCATTTTACGGAGATGATTTCAGGAAATGGAGAAATACCCAAAGTTCCACTCGCCACAAATGTAGGGACCGATGCGGAGATGTACAAACAGCCCGGCCTTCTGGACCGTCTTTATGAACCTGACCAAATCGTACCTCTCTTCGAAATAGTACTACGCGAAGCGAAAAAATACCATCCGGATCCTGTATGAGTTAATAATGATGACAGCGGAATGGAAGAGCAGAAGAGGCGTAAAATTTCTTACATTTCCAGGCGTAGGCTCATGTCCATTCCAAAAGACATAGGTCTGAATCACATCCAGGCCTCCATCTTTAGCCTTCTGAATCAGCCCTTCCCACATCTGATTGAAAAGAAAAGCAAGAAGAAGCACTCACTTCAGAACAAATAGATCGTAAAAATTACCATAAAACCACCCAGAATAGTTTTTTGCGGTCGAAAATTTCTTAGCTTAGAATACCAGAGCATCCAAATGCGGTGCAATGAAGAACCAAGAAACATGGTTGCAGGAGAAAAAACACACAAAAAAGGGGAAGACAGTGCCCCGAGAAACTCTCAAACCCCCCTTTTGTAAACCCATCCAAGAAACTAACCGTGGAAGAAAGAGGGACGGCTAAAGTAGGAAAGCAATTTGCTTTCCTGAGTATTCACAAGAAACAGCTGACCACAGCCATGAACCTCCCCGGGGAAGATAGGGGAAAAAAAGAAGAGATTTTGAAGAATGCAGTTACATCAGGGGTGCTCCTGGGGTAGTGAATGGATCCGGAGAAGAGAATCCGCCTCTGCCCATCAATCAGCACAGCCTTCTTGTCGTACGTCACCGCGCATTCCACGGCGGCCGCCAGAACGGCCACCGCCACTGCGCAGCCCAGCAGGGCAGCCGGCCACCACCTCCCCATGGCCAAACTCCCCGCTCCAAGAAGGTGGTCAAAGAGGAAGACCACAGCACACACTGGGTGTGAGAGTGTGTGAGACTGTGTGGTCTTCACACACTGGTCTTCCCCTCCAGCACCACCTCCTTCTCCTCCCTCAGACCTCCCCCCTGTTTTTGTTGCTGCCTTTCTTGGATTCTAGGATTCTTTGAGCGGGTTCTTGGGAGGAGCGACAGTGGGAGTAGCAGCCTGCTCGGCTCCAGTGGAGCTTTTGGCGTATGGCGTGCTATTATAATGCCTGTGGCTCCTCCCAGGCCCTCCTGTCCGCGTAACAAGAGGCTGGAGGAGAGAGACGGCTAGCCGCGGCCCGTGTGTGTATGTACGGGGGCAGGGCAGGGCACCGCCGCACCGGAGGAGGGGAGCAGTACAAAGATGGCAGCTCATCATGCTGCTGGGTGTCTGGCCATGGCCCCTCTACTCTTGCGACTGCGATCTAGAGATGGTTAAGGGCGCGTTTAGTTGGCGATTTTTTTTTTAGTTTCGACTACCGTAGTATTTTCGTTTGTATTTGATAATTAGTATCTAATTATGGAATTAATTATATTTGAAAGTTTTGTCTCGCGATTTCTCATCTAACTGTGTAATTAGTTTTGTTTTTCGTCTACATTTAGTACTCTATGCATGTACCGCAAGATTCGACGATTTGATGTGATATTTGGAGTTAAAATTTTTAGGAACTGAACAGGGCCTAATTCTGACAGTGGGGCTTGCGCTGGTCTTTCCGTCGCAAATTCGTACGAACCTACTCTGCTTGAAAAAAGCCCCGCGGGCCCATGCTCCAAGCTGTCAAGCTCACTACTACTCCGTCAAAGCTGTTTCCAGAGGTAAAAGTCAAAGCTGTGACGGAAGAAATTATTAAGCCTCGGTTTTTCTACTTGGCTTTGTTTGGCAATTAACAACTTTAAGTACCGATGGAATTCCATAAAAGTCAATAGTTGCTGATTAATACTCTCTCCGTCCCAAAATAAGTGACGTTTTAAGCTTGTCATAAGTCAAACTATTTCAAGTTTGACCAAACTTATAAAAAAATACTAATCTTATAATACCAAATAAGTATTCGGCTTGTTCGCTGGTTGGTTTCTGGGCTGGTTTGGGCTGACTGGTGCTGGTTTGTTATGAGAGAAAAACACTGTTGGTTGGTTGAATAAGCTTGGCTGAAACCAACAAACGAATAGGGTGATTATTAGATTTATTATGGAATATACTTTTATATTCTATCTATTTGACCAAACTTTTATATTCTTTCCTATAAATCTGATCAAACTTAAAATTGTTTGACTTAAGACAAATCTAAAACATGTGGTCCTGTTCGTTTCACTGAATTTGGCTTATGCTGGGACGGAGGGAGTAGTAGTAAATCATAACTAATTAGCTGGTTAACTATTATAGTTAGTTTTTGTTTTAACCCACTAGCTAAAAAGGTGAATGTATTTGTAGTTTTGTTTATAATGCATATTTGTTATGGTTGGACATGTGGACGTAGGTGAAAACGTGAAAATTGTTTTTGCAATATATAGTTGCTATATGAACGGGGTTGAGATAGATAGTTAAATAGGAGTAGTTGTTAGTTAGGTGTCTAGCTAACAATTAATTGATTTATTAGTTGGGTTTGGATCCATTTGAATCCACTTCAGATAATTTTTAGCAGGTAACTATTAGCTGGTGGATTCGAACGTAGCATTATAACAATAGCAATAAAAGTGATGTAGGGTTATTTGAAAACACGAGTATTTCCTTAAATCCTACGAGATCTAGTTTCATGTCAAACTAGCTATCCACACAAAAAGGTCATTAGTTTATTATAATATATAAGTGAGCTAAAGTAGTCCTTAACTTTAGCAAACTAAACTTTAAACATGAATCTAGATAGGACCTTAGTGGATGCGGTGATACTTACTGGCCGCCTGCTAAGGATTAAACCTCACGTTTCATGGGTTTGTTTTTACCTCCTCCATTAGTATATCAGTAGGTGAAACCCATTGATGGAGCTGAACTTGAGGTTACTAAGACACTACGGTAGGAGTCCATAAAAGTATGATGTTGTATGTGCTCTGTGTGATAGCATTCACTGAGGAAATACGATTTATCAAATGCAGTTACACTATCCTTGGAATGTAAGGAAAACAGAGAAAAATACAGTTACATTAGTTGCACAGATAATTATTCGTTAATATGTGCCGGCAACTAACAACTTTTTTTAAGATAAATAGAAGAATGCTCAGTTTCATCTGAACAATAGCATCAAAGCCTCGCTGGATTCCATGTTGTAGGTACATATTTTGCAAGTTATGGCGTTAGTGGCTTTGCACGTGTAATAAAGGAGAGAGAAAAAAAATGGCCGAAATACATCGACGACGATTCGTTGGTATTGGTAGTGCACCTGTGTGTATACTCAGTCTGTCGGAATAGTGTCGTGCAAGTGCAAAGGCGTACAGTACCGAAGCAGGCAAAAGATGCAAAAGACACCACAGCAGTGAACTTAAGAGCTTAGTTTGGTAGGACGTAATAAAATGGGCGCTCGTGCTCTTTTAACCACCAAGATCGCTTTTTTTATACTAGGTGATAAAATACTACTAGACGTCAAAATGCCTGTCTTTTTGCTTTACATTTACATGTCCTTGCAAGATTCGATAGCGAAAATCTTGAAAAATTTCATCTCGAGTTCTCCACAAGTGATTTTATTTATACTAGGTGATAAAATACTAGTCAACGTAACGTTCATGTTTTTTTCGTTTACTCGTTTCTTTTTACTAGCCAGGCCTTGGATTGTATGAAAAATTTTCTGATTTGAAACCAACGAGCCAACGCTTCTCGCCGTAGCGATCTCGTCATCTCGAGTTCGCGACAAGGACACAAGTGATGTTCGTTTACTGTGGTCTGTCAGTCAACGTAACGTTCCTTTCGTTTACTCGTTTCTTTTTAGCGCGTTTAGTTCCGCCAAACTAAAGTTCATCAGAAGATATTCGTTTTATTTGGCAAATAGTGTTAATCATGAACTAATTAGCTTTTTTTTTAATTTTCCACCAAACTATATAATAAGGTTTTTTTGTCTTCATATTTAACGCCCATACACGTAGCCAAAAATCATTCATTCGATGTAAGAATCTGAAAAAAACTTTTTGAAATTTAAGATCAACTAAACAAGGGCTTACTAGCCAGAGGCACGAAGCAGTGCAAATGTGATATGGTTGGCAGTTGGCATTGATTGACACATCAAGGTAGTAGTATGCATTGTCACCTGCAGTCTCCTCATCACTTCAGTTCATCAGACACCACGGCCCGGAACGGGAGAATGCCATTTTTGGCGGCGCTGTGTGTACACGGCGAGGACTGACAGGTTAGTTATACGCAACCACCATGCCGCGGCGGTAGTACGACTACACGAGGCGAATTGACAGGGCATCTTTTTCACATCGGTACTACGGTAGGAGTAACTAGAAACGGATGGGGAGAGGGAGGGAGAGTGGCTAGGTTTGGTTTGGAGTTAAGGGTAACGATCGTCGCTTCAATACGGTGCATGCCGGTGCTGTAATAAACGAGCAGAGGCAGAGGCAGGGAGAGCACATGCCATTCAATTCGGTCAGCAGGCATGCATATACAGGTCTGGAACTGTAAAGCTTAGATCCCTTCATCTTCATATTCGTCAATTTGTCATGGACTAAAGTTGAGCTAGAGAGCAGAGTTGGGGACCGGACACCGGAGTCGTTGCATTCTCGTTCCTCGGTGCCATTCGTCTCTTCTCTTCTTCTTCTAGATGTATTAGACTTGGAGGTTGGCCAGAATTACACAGCGGTGGAGCGGTGTTCATGTGCGATTGCGACGTGCCGACGTCGACGTGTGAGCGTCCACGATGGAGAGAGGATACGCCAAAACGTGCAGTCCAGCCGCACTAGTACGTTAGCCGAGGGCCGAGGAGGCACCACGCATCCCACCTACAAAAACCCGGTAACAAAAGCACTACTCTCCATGGGGAGCTTTTAGAAAGAAAGCTAGCTTAAGGCGGTACCGATGTCGAAGAAAAGGTGGCCCATTCCTAGTGGGAAATCGGTGGATCGGAGGGACCAATTACCAAGCACTGCGTTGCGCCTGCGGCCGCACCCACACGTCCACATCTCCGTAGCACTAGCACCAAGGCCAAGTGTCCAAGGACCGTCGTCTCCGCGTGGCGCCGCGGCGACCCTGGTCTCCTCTCGGCTCTGCGCCTCTGCCGCACCCGCAACGCACCGCACCTGCCTTCGTCACGCACACGCGCACCGCGGCGGCAGGTGACCGCTTTGCATCGCATGCGTTCCGAGAGTCGAGGTCCACGGGGACGAGACCTAACGTGACATGGGCGCATACGGCTCGTCCCTGTCACCTGCGGCCTGCCCACGCACGGAATATCTCGCGCTATCCGGCTGCGTGCGCCGTGCAACAGGACAAAGGTGCCTGAGACGGCGGATCGGATCGGATCTCATCACTATACGACTATGTATGCGTACATACATACAGTGCAACATACGCTACACACGGTAGTATGCATGGATATGTCAGGGAAGGCGCGCGGTCCATATACCCGTACGCGTACATTCAAGCGGCGCCTGGACCACGTACGGCGCGGGCCCTGACTTGTCGTATCGTATACGTCACTGTCGTTCCGGTAGCACGTCACCTTGTGGCTACTCCATTTTTTTTTTTACTTGGAGCAGCAGCTCCGGTGTAGTAGTAGATCTGGTGCGGCAAATGTCAGTGGATGAGGTGAGTCATCCAAGCGACACCAGCTAGTGCACACTCAAAGCCCAAAGGTGTGAGGATGAGGTGAGTCACACACAGCCTCAGTCGCAGGTCAGGTCAGGTCAGTGGCAGCGATGAGCGATCCGTGTTCGTGTAGGGCAGGGCGTCCAGCCTCCTACTGAAAAAGGAGGCGAGAGCCGAGAGGGCGTCCAGCGTCCATGTGGGCTCTGCCTCTGGCCTCTGCTGCTTGCAGTTTGCAAGGACCGCCCCTACCCCTACCAGTACAAGGACGTGTACGATCGATGGGCAACGCAACGCAACGAATGGTCCAGTCCGTTGGCCGCTTGCATTGCTGCCCACAGGCCACAAGCCCAGCCCGGCGTCGTGGGAACGAGAGAGGAGAGATGTCGTCCTCGTCGTCCTACACACGACACACCCGCTGCCTGCGCGTTCACATGCACATGTCCAGTCTCCAGTCCATGCATGCATGCCTGGGCAGCGCGAGAGCGCTATCTGATTGATGCCGCCGAAAGCGCGACCCGTGCTTGCCAAAATGCCAATGCCAATCTGAGCAGGCAGCAGCGGTATCCCCGCCGGCCGGAGCGGCAAGCGCCATGCATGTCCTCGGCAGTCGGCACTCGCTGGCTCGCTGCCGCGCGTGTCGGCGCCAACTCCGTGCGCTTGACAAATAAAAAGCGCTGCAGGCTGCTGGACCGGTGGAGGGGCCCTGCAAGCGCTGAATCAGGCAGGGGGGATTCAAAGTCGATGCTGTCTTGTCGTTCGTTAAAAGCATCATCCGTCTTTTGGGCTGTTTATTACGGACTAGGACCTTGTTAAGATTGGGGTTAGCAATCCGTATTTTGCATTATAGTATTTTTGTTTGTATTTGATAATTATTGTCCAATCATGGTCTAACTAGGCTTAAAAGATTCGTCTCGTAATTTATAATTACACTATATAATTAGTTATTTTTTTATCTATATTTAATACTCCATATATATGTCCAAAGATTTAATATGATAAAGAAAGAGTAAAAAAACTTGCAATCTAAACCAAGCCTGGTATTATAAACATCGGAAAACAAGAGAACATCACGATGTCGCTCGCGCATGCATGCAGCGCAGTCATGGGAGTGCTGTGTGTATATGTATTTTTGTACAAGTACCCAAAAGGAAAGAGGTTCTAGATGTTCACTACCACACGTAGTGCGACGCAGATAAGATAATAATGGGATGGATGGTGGTGGAGTTCCCTTCAACCCCACTGGAAAAAAAGAAACGATCCGTTCCGTCCAATGCCACAAAATCAGCGCACTCAGGACAGTAGAAAAGCTATACAATGCGCTCTCTCTCTCGGCTGCGTGTCAAAACTCAAAACAACACAACACTACTGTAGACTGGAGCGACGGGCGCACTAGATTGGGATGAGGAATTAGTATCGGCCACTGTAGTATTTTCGTTTGCATTTGATAATTATTGTTCAATCATGATCTAACCAAGCGCTCAAAAGATTCGTCTCGTAATTTACAATTAAACTTTATAATTAGTTATTTTTTAATCTATATTTAATACTCTTTAGAAATTTAATGTGATGAAGAAAACGTGAAAAAGTTTGTAATCTAAACGAGGCCTAGCTGAGGATCGGAGGAGTGTGTACTAGGTGGCGTCTTTCACACGGAATCGGAAGCCTAGTACGTCACGTTAGGATAGGAGTGCTAGACCGCTAGTAGCTTCCACGGCAGCACCATTTATCGGCCGCGCTCTCCTACTACTACCGTACGGGTGCCTTTGGACGGCCATGCTTTACCATCGTCCATTCGGCCGGCTGCCGCTGTAGCGCTGTTTGGATAAAATTAAAATCTGACTATAGGCCTATAGCTGGCCCACACGGTGCTAATTCCGTCAAACAGTTCACCGTGCGTGTGACATTTTTTTTCGCCGGCGCTTCGACACCGAGACAGCTAGGAGAGTTGAACGGCGGCTGCGTGCCTGCGTTTGCGTCGGTGGTGGGCGACGCCAAACGGCCACCAAAGGCACCGAAGATACAGGTGCGCTGATCCGACATTAGAACTATTAGTGTACTAGGATAATGCTTAGGTTAACGCTATGGTTTTAATCTTGGGATGCTCATAATTAAATCCATCAATGATCGTAACTTGGCCCTGTATACTCTTGAAACTAGGTCTGGTCTGTCTTGTGGCTCTTGACCAGGTTCAAGATTTTCTGTGATCTCTTGCCATTGCGGATTGCATGTTATTGTGATGAAATAATCTGGTCTGCCAAAACGTTGCACAATGGCCATTGCGTTAAGGTACCACCGCATCACGTCACGATCACCACCCGGAAAAGAACGCGGCAACACAATTCTCTTTCCAACTTCCGAAGCTCTAGTCTCTGCGTTAGAAACTACATCAACAAGGCCCTACATGAAGTAGTGCAATAAACACAGTTAGAACGATTATTTAATTGGATGAACATATATACGATATATATAATAATGAATATATATAATGTACAGGAATAAAATTTTGTATGGAGAGCATTTCCCTCACCTGATATAGTTCAGCCCGTATGAGTTTCTGGTTTGCCGGGTTAGAATACCAATCAAGCCTCATAGACTCTATCTTGATATACATGTCGACAGCCCACTGCTGGAAAAGTCGTCCTCCGAATAACAAGATGTTAAAAAGACCCCTTCTAACTTGCATTAAGAAACAATAGTATTCTCGGGCAGTCAAAAATTTTCCAGATTGATTTTCCTCCATAAGGCTACTTAAGTATTCAACTTGTTGTATGTCAGCGTCATGTTCAGCATCATCTGTGTATGGTTTCAAATTATTAGAAAAAAATGAGTATCGAGTGGAGACAGGTTTGAATTGATTTCTTATAATAATACAAGGATATTAAACCTGTACGCTCGTCCTCAGCAGTAGTAGCTTGAACGGTTGATGATCCACTATATGGTATAAATTTATTCCAACCAGTCTCACCCCTAGGATTAAAGAAAGGATATGACAATGGATCATAACAACCATGATATGCCTTGATATACATTGGGCGGTCTCATCTTGCATACACAAGCACACTCCTATCAAAACATCTTTGGGGATCATCTCCTTCGGTCCAGATAGCACCAACCTAGGGGTGCATTGTACCTTTTAGGCACAAGGATCAGCGAAACAAGAACAATTAGATTACTTATTAAGATAGTACTTACAGTATCTGAGGATATTGTAGTGTGTTAGACGCGTACCTCCGCTGGTCAGGCGTGACATTAGTATTTAGTTCAATGACGTAGTTATCAAGATTTGGAATGGCTCCAACCCGCTGGAAGGTCTGAACATACGGATTGTCCTCCAATATCACTAGAATATTTCTAATGAGGTTTATGTCGAGGTCAGGAGATCTCCGTGTTCTCTATGTTAACCCTGCATCTGTCCTATCGTAAAAGTAGAGCTACATGTGTCGCGGGCCCTTGGAACCCGGGACCAAATGATCAAGACGATGGTACAAAGAACCTTGCACCCGGAATGTATAGATACCAGTGCATGCTGCGGTGGCAACTCGTCGATCCAAGGTAACCCCAAGGGTCGTGAAAGAGAAACGAGAGTTGAAGTAACGTATGTGTTTTCTAAAATATTTTGCATCGACATCTACCTGGCTGGTAAATAACCTCTTTAATTCAAATTTGGCACTTCGTGAATATGCACATGAATCTTTCCCTTTCGGCAACAAAATCCTCGGTGGTTCATATTCGAACCGTATAGCCCCACAATACCGCAATCGGTACCTTTCTCAAAACATGGTGCCGATCTGGTAAATCCTTGTAGACGTAGTCATAAGGATCGTTGGTGTCGAGATGACCGTGTATACGGTAAGATTCGAATCCTTCGTCTGCATGGAAATTAAGGATCAGATGCAAATGGACATGGTAAAACTATTTAAACACACTAATTCTGGACTTCGTACATTTCCGTGAGTACCTTCCCCGCGAAATTGCCTCGCTTCATCGTCGTCACTCTGATCTTCCATGTATTCCGCTTGTAAATAAGGAACTGCACAGTCAGCCAAAATGATTCATATTATAGTGTACTTTTTCGTGTTCTAAATTAGATTAATATTAAAAAGGAACCCACCTTCCTCTTCATCTGAATCAGGCTGTTCATTGTGTGCTGGCTCAAACAAGGTACTGTCATATTCATGTACCTCATCGGTGTTCCCATTGTACCGTTGGAGCGGCAGTGGTAGCCCTGCAGTAGGTCATGGACCATACGTTAGTTGTGGTTATTAGACCAAGGTGGGTGTAATAGAGCAGTGTCGTACAAACCTGTCCGTTGGGCATTGGTTAGAGTAGCCTGCATGGATGGAGGTGTACTATTTCTATTATCCCTCGTATACAATGCCATTTTGGGTAATACTTCATGTTTTTTGGAGTCATCCATATTATTGTACCACTCTCTTCTTCTCAAAAGCCTGTCTCCACTTGAAGTGGACCCAGCTCAGGTTTGTTCAGTGCATTTATTAACTCATTAAAATAGATTCATAAAAAATAAGTACCATGTAAATGTCTAACCGTCATCGAAATGCTGACTCACCTGGACCATGGTGGAATTCAGTAGACTGCTGACGTGCATTATTTCCATACATTTGATGACTCCTGATGTAATTATCATTTCGATGCAACCATTCCGGAGACCGATGAGGGTTTTCATTTTCTTTGTATTGAAGCGAAGATGCACCACTCAAAATTGCTGAGGCCGCAGTCGGAATGGGTGTGTGTAGCCTTATTCCAGAGTAGGTCCCTGTAGCTTCCCTGTCATAGAAATTCACCGCCGCGGCAGGATGAAATCTTTCCGCCGAGGGCGGGACAACTGTCGATGGATTTGTCCTGTTTGTTGTCAACTTTCCTCCTCCAACGGTGTTAGTATGTGGATATTGTCCTTCTATTGCTGTCAAGGGGCATAATTAAAAACAAGATGCGCAGCTAGGAGATGTAGCCACGTTCTAAATAGCGTATTGTTACCTCCCGAAGATCGTGTTTGATCCGGTGGGTTTGAAAGTGCACTTGATTCAGCCTTCCGCCGCGCACGATACTCACGTGCCTTCCTATTTATTTCCTCCCTTTCCTCGTCAGTTTGTTCAACCCTTCTCCTTGCGTGGTACTCCCGCTGTTTCCTATTTCTTTCCTCCCTCTTGCCCTTCTCCTTGCGTGGTACTCCCGCTGTTTCCTATTTCTTTCCTCCCTCTTGCGATCTTCATCAGTGCAAGCTGTTCAGAATGGTGGTGTCATATATATACATGGTGTTGTTTGTATGTATGTTAATTTGGTTAATCACGTACATGGGGTTTGGATGTTTGTTATATCGCTGAAGGCAATGCGTCCATCTGTTGGTGTCCCCATTGTCAAGTTGATGAATAGCTTCCCTGTTCAGGTCAATGAAAAATGGAATGTTAGAACTCAGATAGAAAGTTGAGGGTAGCGCTACAAAAGTTAGGGTGAAAGAGCGTTGTCTGTAGGTAGCTTATCTATTGGGTAAGTATTCCTATACAAAATTTTATTTTCTGTCATACTTATATGAAAACTGAATGAGAAACTGGGACATGGGCCCAAAAAACAATGGTAAACACACAGTAGTGGAAAGATTGCCTGTAGACCTCTTCTCTATTTTTTATCAGTAAGACCTTGAAAACCTTGAAATATGCAATTCTAAAATTAAGTTGTTCCTGAAAATTGGTTGCTTTATGTATCTCTTCTTTTTGTACGCAAAACATACTACCTTCATATATATAACTATATTTGTGAGGGTGTAAACTTTCTATTTCCTTTCGAAGCGGGGCATCGCCTAGTCACAAGCATCTACCCTACTATATGGCGAACGAAAGGCCACACCCACACCACTCGATCTATACTGCTAGTTTGTTTGGTCCAGGCAGCCAACATTTGGATCATCAGAGAAACGGCAACACCTCCATATGACAGGAACTTCACAGATTGATTTGAAACATAACCTTGGTCGCCGTGATGGTCGTCTGTTTTGAATGTGCCGTGGTAGTGTGGTACAGGTTCCCCGCGTCCTCCTCGGCTGATCGCGGCGGTCTTCACGTCACTGGTGGCGCGTCCTGGTCGCCGCGGCCGCCGTCGTTTGCGAGTCCCTCAGAGAGTCCGCTGGGATCGCTGATCTTGAGAGATCAATCTTCCAGGTCGCGTCTTGCTCGGCCTGCGCCCATGGATTCGCGTTCATTGGTGCTGCGTCTTGAAGCCGCGGCCACCGTCGTAAAGACCCGCCCGGACTTGTGCTGCCCATGATCGAGATCGCCCAACCTGCACGTCGATGATGGAGCCGGCCTGCACGTCCACGACGGAGGCGGCAGGGAATCACGTAGGAAGGATGAGCACCGGAATGGAGGAGGGATGAGCAACGTATGTGGAGGCAACGTACGTGCTGCGGCGAGGCTTCGTAGGTGCGGAGGCAGGAGATCAAGCGGAGGCGGACTCCGCGTGGAAAGAGCCGCGGATTTCTCGTACGTCAATTTTTCTCGCGTCAATATTCCTTTTTCCGCGACGCATGGAGGGGGAGGAGGAATACCATACAAAATATGCTGATCGTTGGATCGTGCGTGAGTAATAAGAGAGAATATTGAGGACAGATCTAGGCGGTTGATTCGGATGTGGTTGGTTTTGTGTGTATAATTTTTGGGGTGCATTTAGGATGCCATCTCAGCGGGGGACGCTTTTCTAGATGGACCAAGTGAAGAAAACTTGATATATTAGTAGGGTAGATATATATACATGCATGGAGTACGTAGGAAGCAAGGAATTTTGGCATTGATGGTTTGTCCTTGGATCTCTTGCATTGGTTCTTCTTCTTCGTTACTAGTATTAAGCAAACAAGAGGGCAGCTAGCCACGGACGGAGCGCTCGGAGGACATTGATAGCTCCATCGCGTCGGTTGCACACACTCCATCTTGCTTCTTGATTGTATTGTACGGGGTATATTAATATCATACCACTAGTAGTATAGTATTATTACCCCCATTATATTGTGTGACTTGTGAGAGAGATAGAGGCGCCGCGTACGGATCTGGATCTGCACACACAGCTCTCGGTTTACTTTACTTCTGTGCTAATTGGCTGGTATGAGTCCAGGAAAATTCGTGATCCGAGTCGTCTGAGATATGGCCATTGGATTGGGGCTCTGCAAATTAAAGTAAACACACTACTCCACTACTCCTAGCTCGGATCAGGAGAGTCGTCTGAGTATATCAAGGCCATGTTTAGTTGGCCGCCGGAAAACCGCACACGCGCCCTGCAAAGTGTTTGTTTTTTTAAAGTAATAATTATCCAATCGTTGACTAATTAGGCTAAAACGTTACTCCAGAAGCTCGGATCATTAGTTTTTGATTTCGTCAACACCGGCAGCTGGAAATTATATCTAAAACGGTAAGTATATCAAAAGGAATTTAGTCCATCCATCTGTTGCACTGCACATGGCTACTGCGCCGTTCCGGTGTCTTTGTGAGCTGGCCACGTACGGCACAAAACCTCTCTCAACAACAGTTTTTTTTTAACGAAAGAGAGTACAGATAAAATCACCATACTCACCTCCTAGTGAAAAATAGCGCGGTAAATTCTAAAATTAAATCCAAAAACAATAACATAGTTAATTTCTAAAATAAATAAATAAATAAATTGAGAATTGAGAAAAATACAAGTACAAACATCGAGGCGAGAACTTGAACTTGGATAGATAGGTCCCACAACAAGTAATCTAACCAATTACTCTCAGTTTGCCATACGATAAATTTTTACTCAACTATTTGGATGTCGAGACGATAGCTTAATATGAGTCTGATTGATTGTCTGCATAATATTTATTCAGACTCTCACGTAGTGCAAAACACACATGTTCGGTGCTTATTGCAAAACACAGTTTTACTTGACGTCGGGCGGTCGAGCCAATAGCTTACGCAGTTTGGGCCTGCTGGGTCATGTAATAGGGCGGATAAGACCTAACTAGCTAGCCCAACTCAGCAGCAAACAGCCCGTTTGATCACCTTACCATCATTAAGAAGGTCCGCGAGCGCGACCAGCCACCGCACCGGCACCGGCACCGCCGACGGGCCGTTTGGGGTCACGCTGAAAATTATGCACCGCCGCACTCTGTATGCGTCGCGGTACGAAAGAGAGGGACGGACTTCCATCGTAAATTCTGTACAGCACTGCTCTCATTCCATAATCCATAGGCTATCAACTGACGGCCAGCATTCACGAGAAACCATCGGCGAACTGGGGCCCACCACGACACGCCAACGGTCGGGGAGTGACCGGATCCGTGGCCGGGGGAGTGTTATGCGCATAGGAGAGAAGGCCCGATCCAAAGCGTTCCGGTAGCGCCTAGGTTTGGAGGCTATGGGCATGATTGGTTGTCCGAACCGAACCGTTATATGGCACATCCCGTATTCTTTGATGCATTCGTTTATGTTTGGTTGTTCTACTCGTATCTTTCTCATGCTTCCTCCCGTGCAGATTCCCTCCTCCATCCCGGACGGCGTCGTTTTCTCGATCCCCACTTCCCTCTCGGTGCAGGCTCACTCGGTGTTTGGCGGGAACCTTCGCGCCGAGCGCGGGAGATGAGGCCGTCTGGGCCATAAAAGCGCGCGCGCGGGTCTCGGCTAGGATTACCGCCCTCATTCTTCGCCTCTCCTTCCGCCATAGCTCCGGTGCGAACTCCCGTCTTGCTCCCCCTCGACCTCGGTAGCCCTACCGAGGCGACCCTCGCCGGCGGATTTCTCTCGGTCCTCCGGCGCTTGGACGGTATATATGCCACCTGCGCTCTTCCCCTCCTCTTTCTTCAGTGTCGATTTTGTTGATTTGTTGTTGGATTTTGCTTGAAATGCCAAGAAATCAGGATTCTTGGTTTGACATCCTCAGATCTATACGATGCTATACCTGATTTACTTGTTCCTAGCTCAGATATGTACATGATGCTTCGTATTTGGTTTATACCTCATGTTTTGTGTAGATCTTGTACATGCTGATGCCTATTTTGTTGTACACACTGAGCAAAGTGCCTAGAGATCAATGATGTTGATTGTGTAACAGTATACGCTGGAGGAGCACCCTTTGGTGTGGCAGCCGCATCTTTCATAGTTCATTTTGTCTGATTTTTTTGCTTGCTAAACAGTACACACCCATGTTGCATGCTCCCTTTCTAATGTTGCCCACCATCCTGTTGGTAGACATGGCCTTTGAAGCTAGGCGAAGGGCTGCCGCCGCTGTGGTTGTTGTAGTGGCTGCTTAGTTTTTCATGTGGTTTAGGAGGAGAGTTGAAGATTCACGCTCAGTCACCTATGGTCCCTTGGCTGAGAGAGACAAACAGAGAATGAACAACCTTAGATACATCTATGAATCTGATGATGTGCACTGTGTCAACCTTCTTAGAATGAAGAGGGTCCCTTTTTTCCAACTTTGTGACCTTTTTTGTAGTAGAGAGCTTGTCACTGACAACATACATGCATCTGTTGAAGAATAAGTAGCCATGTTCTTGCATGTTGTTGGTCACAATGAGAGGTTTAGGGTGGTTGACCTCACCTTCAGGAGGTCCACAGAGACAATTAGTAGGTTCTTCCAGAAAGTGTTATATGCAGTAGGAGAGCTGAGGAATGAATTGATTGTCCCTCCTGCTACCAATGTCCATCCTAGGATCCTTGAGAGCAGAAGGTGGTACCCCTATTTCAAGGTTGGTATCCATAACTTGTCATACATAGGTCTCATGCATTATCAGTTTAATGTCAATATTCACTTGCACTTATGTTTTATTGATTTAGGACTACATAGGAGCAATTGATGGTACTCATGTATTAGCTAGAGTGCCTGTGAAGATGCAAGCTGCCTTTAGAGGCAGGAAGCACACCATCACACAAAATGTGTTGGCAGCCGTGGACTTTGACCTCAGATTCACCTATGTGCTTGCTGGTTGGGAGGGATCTGCACATGATGCTCTTATCTTGTCTGATGCTCTTGAAAGAGCTGATGGCCTTAGAGTGCCACCAGGTATCATCCAAACCACAAAAAACCTTTGACACTTTGCTTAATCCTAAATAAAACTACTAAAACATATTCCTATCTGGTAATTTTTAGGCAAATTCTATCTTGTCGATGCTGGCTATGCAGTGAGGCCTGGTTTCTTGCCACCATTTCGTGCCACAAGGTACCATTTGAGAGAGTTTAGTTCAAACCAACCTCAAAATCAAAGAGAGCTTTTTAATCTAAGGCATTCGTCTCTTAGAGTAACAGTTGAGAGGGCTTTTGGGACTCTAAAGAATAGATTTAGGATATTGAACAACAAGCCTTTACACCCATACAAGACCTAAGTTAAGCTTGTTCTTGCCTGTTGTATTCTTCACGATTGGATCCTCAGGCATGGGCAGGACGAGCATGTGCCTGTTGAATCCACATGGACTCCTAACATCAATGACAATGCCTCACAACCAGATCATGTCCCTGACAATAGTACCTGGGCACAATAGAGGGAGGCATGGGCTGCATAGATGTGGCAAAACAGGGGGAATTCTAGGGTGTAGTGGCATGGTGTGTGTACTGTTTAGTAGTATTGCAGAAACTTGTATTTTAACTGAGACCTATGGCACTTTGCAATGATGTAGTACCTATTCCTTTTCTGCCTATTTGATCTGTTGAACTTATATTTCATATCATGCAATTTGTTTTCCTTATGTACTGGTTGTTCAATGTTATGGTGGTTGTGGATAGGAAATAGACAATATGCCTGACCAGGTTGTTAACATTGGTGGTGAGGACAATGTGGTGGAACAAGGTGGGGTAGTTGTTGCTAATGATGGCAACCAAGTAGCCCCTCAGCCCAATGGCCCTATGCACTGGAGTCTTGTCTAGTCTGGGTTCATGCTAAGGAGGTTCCATGATTTGGTGGGGTAGGGAGTCAAACCTGAGAAAGGGTTTAATGAGGTACATGTTAGGCAGATTGCACTCATGGTCTTTGAGTTTGCTGTGGTCAATGTGAGCACCCAACAGATTTACAATCACCTGAGAAAGTGGAGACAAGGGTGGGTTAAGATTGTTAGGCTCAAGGATTTGAGTGGTGCTCTGTGGGATGAGGACCACCATATGATAGTACTTGATGATGAACACCTGCTTGGCCACACCAAGGTTAGAAACTGTTTGGATAACACCTCAGCTATCCCTTTTCTTTTCTTTTGCTCTCCTATGTCTAATAGTTACATCTGTTTCACTAACTAGGATCATCCTGCTGATGCTAAGTTCTTGAACACACCAATAGAGAACTATGTTCAGATGGAGGCCATCTTTGGTGGTAACCAGGCCACAGGCAAATATGCAATGGGCTCAAATGAGTCTCTGGGTACTCCAACTGACATTGGCCAAGGTGATATTGGTGCCGTTGAGGACATCACTGACTTAGGTGGCACAGAGGCTGATTCTAGAAAGGGAACTTCTTCTGGTATGGAAGGCTCTAAGGGTTCTGATGCCAAGGGCCAGGAGGAAAGGGGTGGCAAGAGAAGAAAGCTTGCCCTAGAGGAAATAGACCTCATGAATGGAATGATCAAGGCTGTTGAGTCTATAGGAGATGCCCTTAAGACTCCACAACACAATGAGGTGCATCAGGATCTTTATGGCTGTGTTATGGACTTCCCTGGGTACTCACAGGAGGCACTCATGTTTGCCCTGGTTTACCCGCTGAAGAACAAGGCTGAGGGACTTTGCTTTGTTCAGATGATAGAGGCTCATAGGATCCTGTGGCTTAGGACCTACCTGAGCACAACCTACTTTGCTTAGATGCATACGAGTTGGCCTCTCCCTTTTGTATATAGCCATGCTAACTGTTTTATGCCATAGAAAGTACTTTGATGTGTAGCACTTACCTCAACTGATGCTACAAAGAATCATTTGCCGCCTAACCAAGGCTACACCTAGTCTAGAATAGCATAGGAGACATGGTGATAGATGTGAGGTTTTGTTGATCTGTGTGGTGTAGACAGTAACAAAGGGTGATGGATTGTCACTTAGTTGATCTGAGCCCTAAAATACCTTGCATTGTCAGTTGATTTGAGACATTTCAGATGCTGTTATTGTTCTTGTAGGAGTTTCTATTTAGCCGATGATGCAAACTATAGCAATCTGAGGTGGTTGTGGGTATTCTTCCTGTTGGTGCTTTATTGTCTTCTTGTGTTTTCTCATGTCTGTCATCAAACCGTGGGATACGTCCATTCCCAAGCAACTGTTGTAGGCATGCCTACCGGATGGCTAGGATGGACGTGTCCCACGCTTCCATGGGAGTCATGAACTTGCCTTAGCAATTTGTGTTCTTATTTGCCACCTGGGATGATTACAGCTAGCTTGCAATATGATCATAAGTTAGTTTACATTAGCTGAGGCCTATGTTTTTTTGTGTTTATGATGTCAACCATTTTTTTGACTGAGGCTGATACAATTGTGAGATCCTTTTCATGCCTATGAAGATAACAGTGCTAGTTTGAGTATTGGATTATGCACATTGATGACCTTGGACTTGTGAGGTACTGGAGCATTGTTTCTTCTATCTTCTGCTTATGCTTCTCATGGCTGTCATCAAACCATGTGAGACATCCATGCCCAAGCAACAGCTGGGCGGTTGTGATGATCTGATGGCTGGGCTGGATGTCCCTCATGGTTTCATGCCTGTCATGATCTTGGTTTTCTACTATCTGTTTGAGGTTTGTTGTTGTCTATGTTTCTTAAGCTCCAAGTTCAAGGTCAAATGAAAATGCAATTAAATTTGAGGCAAATCGATTGAATTACCCCTCATCTTATCAACATCTTATACTTGCTTTTATATGTTTTTAAGGGGCAAATAGCTTGGTATGTTGTGTGCCATGGCAGAGTTCCTAGGGTATATGCAACCTGGGCTAGATGCAATGCCCAGGTAACTGGTTTTAAAAACAACAGTTACAAGAGCTTCCCTAACAAAGAAGAGGCAGAAGGATCATACTTAGAGTTCATGGGTTGTGAAGATGATAAAGTTTTTGTCAATCCTCCACCAAAGGTGGTCAGGAACAAACATGTGTTATTTGTTGTGGCTGTGGTGTAGTCTTTTCTGTTGCTGGTGCTCCTGTGGTTCGTTCTTGCTCGTTGCTACAACTGTCTGTGATGCTCAAAATGCCATGGCTTAGTATGTTGCCTATCGGGGAAATGAGCCTGGGGTCTATGCCCTAAAATGCCTCCTTGCAGTGCTTCAGGCAACCAATGAAGCCCTAAAATACCTTGGTTACTGGCTATTGCTTTGGTTTGGTCGTTTATTTTGATGATGCTTGACTTTTTCATTGCTAAGCATTGTTGTAGGTGCCTCTAATTGTTTCATATTGCCTGTGATGGTTTCAAAATGCCATGAACACGTGTAAAGACAACGACCTTGTGAGGAACTATGACTTTTGTTGTTCATGATTCGCTGGGAGTACTATTGTCATGTTTATGTCATTAGAAGCTCCAAGGTCATTGTCAATGCCAAGCTTGTTGAACTGAGGCAAAGTTATCTCTGTTTCCTTCTATTCTTCTTCATTCTGCAATAGCTGGTGGTAACCACACCAAACTCATACATGGGTACTCAGACCTGAGGCAATGCGGCCAACCAAACAAGACCTGGAATCACTAGTTCATACACCGAAACGGTGCAAACGGGGAACCAAACACGATGCAGGTCATCCATTATCTTGTACTCAGATGCAACCAAACACACCCACTTGCATGCTTCCATCATGGCTGGGAAGAGCCTACACAGGGCCCCCATCCCGGATCACCAATGCCGGAGCAACCAATCACGCCCTATATACTCGGTAGGTTTCGATCGAGACAACACATCGCCCGCCTGCCGCCTCCTCTTTCCTTGCAGAGATGGAGGACTCTTTGATTGACAAGACAATGAAGTCGGACACGGTGGAGCATCCGCTGAGCGGCAAGGTAGAGGCCCGTGAGGTCGAGGCGGGGAACGTCCCCGGCCCCGCCGTCGAGAAGAAGAATAAAACTAAGGTCATGCGCTTTAGGATGACGCCAGGGCAAATCGAGCATGCGCTCTAGGTCCGCATCGACACTACGCCCATGCCCACCTTCCCTGAGAAAGCGTTGGCCCTAACGATGCCGTTGGGTATAGATACCCGTTGCCCGTATCCACACCCGTGAAAAAGCGGCTAGGGTATGGATGCATGCCCTGTTCGTTTGGCTCATAAGTCATAACTGAAAGTACTATTGGCTGATTTGTTGTAAGGAAAATACTGTTCGTTGGCTAAAAAGTACGGCTTATAAGCCAAACGAATAGGGCGCTCGTTAGCTGGCCCTATTCGGCATGGAAGAGGAGGACATGGACCTTTCGGATAGCATCAGGAACAATATGAATCAACCATATAAATCAGCACAAGCAGCTTATAAACCAGTGAAACAGAGCCCAGGCTTGACCTTGACCAGCAAAGAATCCACGCGCAGCTCCAGACAATGGGGTACGCTGAGTATGAGTACGAGGTCACCGACGACCAAGACTCTAGCAACATCTAATCATCATATCTGTGTTTGTTCGGATCTCTCCCACTGCAGCTATATCTCCTAGTACTACTTTATAATTTAGGTCTGTTCAACTTAACCTAGAAACTTTGATAATCGAATTGCTTGTTTTCGCAGTAGTCTAGGGAGTCCCTTAATAACCCTACGCATGCATTCGCTTAAACAAGTTATACAATTTCTTGTATCAATACTTTTCTAAGGGTTCACATATGACATATACTGTTTGTGTTACTACTCCCACCAAATCTATTTTCCCTAAGTTTAACTATATTATTTATATAAAAAACACTATCAATATTTTGACTTCAAATAATTTTATTATAAAAATATATCTCATGATTAACCTACATTACTTATTTAGTATGTGTCGGGTATCGATATTCGGGATACCCAAAGCAAGGAAGTTAGCACTTACGCTGACTTCCCCGGATGGCTCGAGACGTATTAAAAGGTCTCGCCCAACCCTAAGGCCGCCGGCTCCGTCTCACCCGACCTCAATGCCGTGGGTTCTGTCTCCCCCAAGGCCGCGGGCTCCGTTTCACCCGACCTCGAGGCCGCGGGTTCCGTCTCGCCCAATCCTTGGGTGCGGGCTCCATCTCGCCTGATCCCAAGGATGCGGGTTCCATCTCGCCCAAGGCTACGGGCTCCATCTCGCCTGACCTCGAGGCCGCGGGCTACGTCTCGCCCGACCCCAAGGACACGGTTTTTGTCTCGCCCAAGGTCACGGGCTCCGCCCCGTCTGACCTCAAGGACGCGGGTTCCGTCTCGTCCGACGGTGACCCATACCGCCGCCAACCACTCCACATCCAAGCGTATGGGCCTGGGTCAAAACTCTGACGCCAAGGAAGAGGTTGGCATGCCTCGATGTAACCCGTGGCCATGACGGGCCATACTTGGGGATTCACATCAAGAACAGTGTCGGGCGTGCCAGTGTTGTTATACCTAATCCTCGTACCGATGTTGACAGACGTGTTAGTTCACCACGACGTCCGCCGGGACAGAGTGGAATGCCATGACTGGCAAATGACGCCTGCGCATGGCGCCAGTGATGAACAGGGCCACGACATGGAGCCATCCCTATTGACATCTACAAGATCAGCAGGGCCCGCATGAAGGAGAAGAAGAAGGATCCGGTGACCCTGGAAGCCTTCTTCTCTCTCTCGTTCTTCTACTTTTCTTCCTCTGTAACCCGCGCTTTCCCTTCGTCTATAAAAGGAGAAGCAGGGCACCCCATGGGGGGATCTGAACACAAGAGCACGACACGAGCACACGGCTAAGCGGCAAGCTTGCTCTCAGCACCCGTTCACTCCTTCCACCAGAGGCTTGGGATCCTCTCTCTCTCTCGCCTGTTTGTAACCCCTACTGCAAACCAAGTGCCGGAAACACGAGCAGAGCAAACTAGACGTAGGGACGTTTCACCCGAACCAGTATAAACCCTTGTGTCCTCAGAGCACACCATCCGACCTAGACACATAAATACAAATTTACTCGTTGGTGGTCCTAAAACACCTATAGTTGGCACACCGGGTAGGGGCTTTTTGTGCGTCTCGATGTCCACATCCGGCCTCGGATGACAAGTCACGGTGTCAGCTAGGTCCCGGGCGCGCACGTGCGCTTCGGAACCTGGACTTCATCATTACAACGGAGGAAGAGTTGGCGCAGATTCCCATCGCCGTCCAACCTCCCCACTCTGCTAGCCTCAACACGATCGCCGAGGCGCTTGAGGAACTACAGCTGCAAGCACCGGAGGCCCGTGCCCTTAGGAGCGACTAGCTCCTCGATTTTGATTACGGGTGGCTAGAGCGCCAGCTCGGTGCCTTCTTGGGACACCGACCGTCCTAGGAGGACCTATGCCGTCTCACCTTCTCGTTTGCCAATGTCATGACGCAGCTTGCCGGAGGAGAGCCGCTCTCCCCAGAATACCTCATCCGGAGCGCCCGACAGCGCTCCCGTTTGGTCTATGCAACGCCACAGAGATTGTTGGCCACCTTGTGGCAGCATGCATGCCCCCACCCCCTATGAACAATGAGTTCATAGGGATGACCAAATACATCATGGAATCTTTCCACGACCTTATCACGGGAGAATCGAAGTCGCCCTCCGACTCTGACTCCAGTAGGGGGAGCCATCACCCCTCGCGAGAATGTTTCATGGCAGGTACCTCCGAGGGATATATCAAAAGCATCCGCGAGGGAGGGGCTACCCTAATAAATGACCTCGACGATGAGGTCTAGGGGGATGTAGGTGCCCCACCGCACCTACGGGTAGAGCAGCTGAGGGCGCGGCACCAAGAGCTCGAAGAAGCACGACTCTAGCTCGAGCAGGAACACGCGAAGCTTGAGCGAGAGATTGAGCACCGTGGAGACGGTGGGCGCGCGCGTGCCATGGCCTACGACGTGAACCGGAGGATCAACGAGGACGACAAAGCCCTCCCGCACTTCGCCCGGGCAAGCCAGAACATCGCTGCCACGACGGCCTTGCTCCGAAGGCTTCTAGAGCCCACGACACCCGAGGATCGACGGGCCCATCGTGAGATTCGCAGGCTACTCGAGCGTGCAGCAGCGCAGTAGGCTGAGAGCGCGCTATCCCGACGACGCGAGCTTGACACCAGCCTAGTGCACACCCTCAGAGTGACTCGAGAGGGACGTGTCAGTCCACCAGGCGTAGCGAGATAGCATGCCGCATGCCGCGGCTCTGGTGCATGAGCGTCTTGGCCTCCACCGTGATGCGCGCAACACCCTTGACGCCATAGGCGTGCCTACGGTGATGAGATGGAGGAGGCTAGCCATGGCTACCACCCTCGTTGTGGTGGATGCGACGACAGTGGCGAGGACCAAAGCCCGAGTCCTGACTTGCCGGGACCTCCGGCCTTTGGCCGACACATCCTAAACATCGTCTTCCCACCACGATATCAACCACTGACCAACATCCCAAAATACTCTAGGAAACAAACCCCAGACTGTGGCTCGAGGATGATCGGCTTGCTAGCTAAGCCGGTGGAGCGGATAGCGACAATTTCATTATCCGCAACCTTCCATTGTTCCTGGCCAATTCGGCATGAACATGGTTGGAACACCTTCCGCCCAATCGAATACAAAGTTGGGCGGACCTAAAAGAGATATTCGTAGGAAACTACCAGGGCACATACGCGCGTCCTGGGAACCCATGGGATCTCAAAAACTACCAACAGAAGTCCGAGGAAACTCTTCATAGGTACATTCGGTGCTTCTCCCGGCAGTGCAACGAGCTGCTCGACGTCGCCGACGCCGATGTCATAGGAGCTTTCCTGTCTGGGACCACCTGTGAGTGTCTGGTTCACAAATTAGGACATAAGGGCCCATGAACCACCAAGGAGCTCCTCGACATCGCCACCAGCCACGGCTCGGGCGAGGAGGCGGTCGGGGCGATTTTTGACCGCCCCAAGGGCAAGGCAAATCAGGACGAGGACGTCGGCGAAGGTGCCTCCAACCGCCCCAACAAGAAGAAGAATAAGCGGTGGCATGAGGGCTCCCTCGTGGCCACTACCGACCATAAGGGGGGTCGAAAGCCTGTCGAGGGTACCCAGACCACTTCAAGAAGCTGCTCAAAGGGCCATACCTGAACCATGCTTTCCCCGTCAAACACCTATACAAAGACTGCGTCCTCATAGGAAGGAGCCCAACCCAGCCACAGATGATGCTGAGGGGAAGGACAATGGATTTTCGATGCTGGATGGCTGCCTCATGATCTTCGGAGCGTCGGCGGCCTACAACTCCAAGCGTCGCCAGAAGCTTGCGCACCGCGAGGTCTATACTACCAAGTCGGACATGCCTTCCTTCCTCCGATGGTCGGAGTCTGCCATGACCTTTGATCAGACCGACCACCTGAAAAGCATCCCACAGTCGGGAAGATACCCGCTCGTGGTCGATCTGATCATCAGCACGAAGCGGCTCACCAAGGTGCTGATGGATGGAGGCAGCGGCCTCAACATCATATACGCTGAAATGCTCGATGCCATGGGCATCGACCGATCACGCATTCGGCCGACCGGGGCGCCTTTCCACAATATCATGCTTGGAAAGCAGGCTGCGCCACTTGGGCAGATCGATCTGCCCATCACCTTTGGGAATCCGACCAATTATAGGATGGAGACCACTACCTTTAAGGTGGTCGGGTTCCACGGGACCTACCATGCCATCCTAGGGCATCCATGCTACGCGAAGTTCATGGTCATCCCCAACTACACCTATCTAAAGTTGAAGATGCTGGGTCCATGCGGGGTCATCACCATCGGCACCTCCTTCCAGCGTGCCTACAAGTGCGAGGTCGAGTGCTGCGAACACGGCACGTCAATTGTCGCCTCTAAAGAGCTTGCGGCCATCAGGGAGGAGGTCATCGAAGAAGCGCCCGACCCCAAGCGGTCGGTTGGGTCTTTCAAGCCTGTAGAGGGTGCCAAGGACGTCCTCATAGACCCCAGCGGCTCTGAGGGCAAAGTGGTGCGCATCGGCACCACTCTTTCCTCAAAATAGGAAAGCACGCACGCCAACTTCCTCCACGCTAATAGAGACATCTTTGCGTGGAGACCATCGGACATGCCAGGCATTCTGAAAGAAGTTGCCGAGCATGCCTTGAAGATCAGGCCATGCTCTAAGCCGGTGAAACAGTGTCTGCGTTGCTTTGATGAGGAGAAACTAGGGCCATTGGCAAGGAGATTGCGAACCTTTTGGTGGTCGGGTTCATCAAGGAAGTATACCACCCTGAGTGGTTAGCCAATCTAGTTCTTGTACAAAAGAAGAGTGGGAAATGGAGATTGTGTATTGACTACATGGGTCTCAACAAAGCGTGTCCAAAGGATCCGTTTCCTTTGCCATGTATAGACCAAGTAGTCGACTCAACCTCAGGATGCAAAACCATTTGCTTCCTTGATGCATACTCTGGGTACCATCAAATCATGATGAAAGAGTCTGACCAGCTCGCGACATCTTTCATCACCCCATTCGGATCGTTCTGCTATGTCACAATGTCGTTTGGCCTGAAGAACACAGGGGCTACGTACCAATGCTGCATGCTCAAGTGTTTTAAGGATCTCGTCGGGCAGACCGTTGAGGCCTACATGGATGACATCATGGTTAAGTCCAAATGGGCTGACCAGGTCATAGCTGACCTAGAGCAGACCTTCATGAAACTTCGAGCAAACAGCATCAAACTCAACCCCGAGAAGTACGTTTTTGGGGTCCCAAGGGGTATGCTGCTGAGTTTTATCGTCTCCGAGCGTGTCATCGAAGCCAACCCAGAGAAGATCTCGGCCATCACGAGGATGGGACTCATTCAGAACATAAAGGGGGTACAATGAGTTAGAGGGTGCCTCGTCGTGCCTAGCAGCTTTATCTTGCGCCTTGGCGAATGAGGTCTCCCCCTCGATCGGCTTCTGAAGAAGGCCAACCATTTCGAATGGATGCCCAAAGCCCAGGAGGCACTTGATATAGTCAAGCAGCTTCTGACAAAGGCCCCGATCCTGGTCCCTCCGACCGATGGGGAACCGCTTCTGCTCTACATCGTGGCCACCATGCAAGTGGTCAGCGTCGCCCTAGTGGTAGAGCGAGAAGAAGAGGGACACGCCCTCAAAGTACAGTGTCCCATATACTTCATTAGCGAGGTCTTGTTCGATTCTAAGACTCGCTACCACCAAATCCAGAAACTCCTATACGTCGTCCTTATCGCCAAGAGAAAGTTGTGTCACTACTTCGAGTCACATTCAGTGACGATCGTGACGTCCTTCCCTCTCGGCGAGGTCGTCCAAAACAGGGATGCCACAGGAAGAATCGCCAAGTGGGCACTCAAGCTGATGGGTTAAGGCATTTCATATGCCCCTCGGACGACCATCAAGTCCTAAGCGCTGGCTGATTTCGTTGCAGAATGGATCGAGATCGAAATACCGCCAGCAGCCGTCGACCAAGAGTATAGGACGATGTACTTCGATGGATCGTTGATGAAGAAAGGCGTCGGTGTGGGGATGGTCTTCATTTTGCTCCTCGGGGTACGCATGAGGTACATGATTCGCATCCATTTCCCCTCCTCCAACAATATGGCTGAGTATGAGTCACTCATCAACAGCCTATGAATCGCCATCGAGTTGGGTATCCGACGGCTTGATGTCTGGGGTGACTCCCAGCTGGTCATCGACCAAGCCATGAAGGAATCAAGCTGCCACTATGCCAAGATGGCTACGTATTGTCGAGAAGTCTATCAGCTGGAGGACAAGTTCGACGGTCTCGAGCTCAATCACAACGCGAGGCATCTCAACGAAGTGGCCGACACGCTGGCAAAAACGGCATCCGGCCGAGAGCTGGTGCCGACGGGCATCTTTGCCAGCGATCAGTACAAGCCCTCGGTCCGCTACGAGGAGCCGAAATAGAACAGTGATGGGCCGCCTACCCTAAGCTCAGGGGCTAACTAGCTGGCGGCTCCATCTGACCCTAAAGTCATGGAGCTTGACGAGGATCCAGTGATAGAGCCTGACCCTCTGGCCGACTAGAGAACACCATACCTCGACTACCTCCTCCACGAGGCACTGCTGACGGACAAAATGGAGGCTCGGTGGCTCACGCATCGTGCCAAGTCCTTTGTCATTATTGATGGCGAGCTCTACAGGCGAAGCCACACTGGGATCCTGCGGCACTACATCCCCATCGAACAAGGGAAGCAGTTGCTGAGTGATATCCACGGTGGGGTCTGTGGGCACCATGCCACACCTAGGACTCTAGCCGGAAACACGTTTCGACAAGGCTTCTACTGGCCGACCGTAGTAGCCGACGCTAAAAAGATTGTGCGTACCTATAAAAGGTGTCAATACTACATTCAGTAGACCCACCTGCCGTCCCAAGCACTTCAAACGATCCCCATCACGTGGCCATTCACGGTTTGGGGGCTCGATCTGGTTGGACCTCTCAAGAGGGCGCCCGGGGGCTATACGCACTTGCTTGTCGCCATAGACAAGTTTATAAAGTGGATAAAGGCTCGACCGATCTCCGCAATCAAGTCTGAGCAAGCCGTGCTATTCTTCCTTGACATCGTCCATCGCTTTGGAGTCCCGAACACCATTATCACGGACAACGACACGCAGTTCACTAGGAAAAGTTCCTCTGATTCTATGATGCATACCACATCCACGTCGATTGGTTTGCCGTGGCGCACCCCCGCAAGAACGGGCAGGTCGAGCGCGCGAACAGTATGGTCCTACAAGGCCTCAAGCCTAGGATCTTCAACCAGTTGAATAAGTTTGGTAGACGATGGGTCGCGAAGCTTATCGTGGTGCTCTAGAGCCTGAGGATGACCCTAGCTGGGCCACCAGCTACATGCCATTCTTTATGGTCTATGGTTCAGAGGCTATCCTCCCGACCACCTCGATTATGGAGCGCCGAGGGTCAGGGCGTACGACGAACAGGGAGCCGAGGCATCCCACGAGGATGCCATGGACCAGCTAGATGAAGCGTGCAACATTGCCCTCCTCTGCTCAGCCAAGTACCAGCAAGCGTTGCGCTGGTACCACAGCTGTCGAGTGCTGGGTCGGGCCTTCAACGTCGGGGACCTAGTGCTTCGTCATGTCCAGAGCAACAAGAACCGCCACAAGCTCTCTCCGTCGTGGGAGGGACCATACATCACCGTAGAGGTGCTTCGACCAGGCACCTATAAGCTTAGGACCATTGACGGCAAAGTCTTTGTCAACGCCTGGAACATCGAACAGCTATGTTGCTTTTACCCTTAATCTACGCATGCTTTCTCTTATTGGTTTCGCTATCGACTCCTCGATCTTTAGTGACACCTGACCCTAGCAACAGCAAGGGTCTCAGGACCATCAATGGTGAAGTATTCATAAATGCCTGGAATATCGAATAGGTATGTCGCTTTTACCCCTAATCTACGCACGCTTTCTCTTATCGGTTTCGCTATTGACTCCTCGATCTTTAGTAACACCCGACCCCAGCAACGGCAAGGGATCGGGCCCCACTTGGGGGTTGATAAGAGCATATCTATCTGATAGACATTCTCTATGCCTGACCCTTTCTTACGTAAGATCTAGAAGCAAGGGTTGCAGAAACAAACACTGAGTAAAACTGGTCGGACTACAAGAAACCTACGCCCCAGCGGCTATGGCATTTTTGCTCACCAATGTGATTAGAATTTTTGACCGCACCCTGAGGTTTTTAGCCTTAACTATGAAAAGAGTCGGAATGCATTAAAGAGTATATCTATCTAGTAGAGATTTTCTATGCCCGACCCTTTCTCACGTTTAGATCTAGAAGCAAGGGTTGCAGAAACAAACGCCGAGTAAAACTGGTCGGACTACAAGAAACCTACGCCCCAGCGGCTATGGCATTTTTACTCACCAACGTGATCAGAATTTTTCACCCGCACCCCGAGCTTTACAGCCTTAACGACAAAAAGGGTCTGAACACATTAACCTTTTTATACAAAAAGGGGAGAAGAGCTAAAAATCTGTTTGGCCATAACGAAATTTAAGAGCTTGTCCACTTATTACAATTTCGTAGCCTGGCTTATCTACCTAATAAATTTCTTAGGGGGATGATCTCATCCTATCTCGGCAGGTAAGTCTTCTGCTAGAGGTGCCACCTCCTTCTCGATGTCATCCAGCTCGGTGGCTCTTGACTCACCCTGACCCCATCATGCGATAACATTTTGGGACTGGCTTGCTCAACCCCGGCTGCTCCTCGTTGACACGTTGCCGCTTCGAGCCCTCCCTCAGCTCGGAGGGCTCAGATGAATCAGAATGGTGACCTCCCGCCGACTCCAGAGGTGCCACCGAGGGCTCGAACGGGGTGAGGCGGCCTGATTCCACCGGTTCTGAGGCCTCCATCGAAGGTCCGGACGGGGCGGGGCAGTTTGATTCCGTCAGCTCAGGTGTGCGTCCTCCCCCTCCTGCCTCGTGGCATGCTGTAGGAAGGGCCCCGCCTGTGGTGAAGGCGGGTCCTCATCCCTGGTGGCTAGATCATCCCACGAGATGGGCGACCTGGAGCCATCATCCTCCTCATTTTCTTGTTCTTCTTCCTCCTCTTCTTCCGATGAACCTTGACACCGCTTCCCTCGCTGCAGCTTCGCTCGTTGCTTCGACCGCCATTTCTTCTTCTTCCTTTGTTCATCTGTGGCACGGTTCACCACCCTCATGGCCGCGTGCTCTAGCAGCGGCGCGACAGAGACCCTCAAGACTAACCCCGTCGGTAGCTCGATGAAGCCCACGTTCGTCTACATCATGGGATGCCACGGATTGGGAACATGGCGTCGGCCTCCCCATGGCCTCCTTGATGCGCTACGTGACCTCGCTGCCATGGACCAGCCCCTGGGCGAGCGTCGTCCCGACAAGCTACGTGCCGAGCATCATCCTATACAGCGGGAGGACGCGCCATCAGCGGTGCCACCCTCCTCGTGTGATACCCCCCCCCCGATGATGTTGGCCCGAGGAGGTCACGCATCCTCTTCTCCTTGATAGGTGGCCCACACGGCCATGATGGCGGTACCACTTCGACCAGGCACCCAGAGAAGACCGGCAAGGGAGCCGTAGGGTCGTTCTTCAGGTAGAACCAATGCATGTGCCACATCTTGTTGGATCTAGAGAGCTGGCAGGGCATGTACTCGGCCACCCGCTGCCCCCGAAGGTGGATGCCCGTGCATCCTATCGGCACCGGGGTCTCTCGACCTCTCTCCTTCTTCTTGATCAAGGAGATGGAGAAGAAATATCTCCACAGCTTGAAGTGGGGCTCGATCCTCAGGTACCCCTGGCACATCGCGATGAAGGCCGTGATGTGCTGGATCCCGTTGGGGTTCAATTGTTGTAGCTCGATTTGATAGTGGTGCAGTAGACCCCGAAAGAATTGGTGGGGAGGAACCACGAGTCTGCGCTCGTGGAAGGGCACAAAGGAGACGATGTAGCCGTCAGGCGGTGCCGACGCATCCTCACGCCCGGGCACAAGCCACTCCGCCGTATCGGTCCTCCTGTGGAGATGACCACGCTTGACGAGGCCTCCATGCGCGCATGGGTAACATCAGAGCGGTACCATGAATCCATGGAGGATGGAGGCGGCTGCGGAGAAGCAAAGGCAGTGGTGGAGAAGTGGAACCTATAGATCTAGGGCTTCGACGGCGGATTAGCGAGCACGACAGATCCGAACAGTAGCGGTGGAGAAACAGAGAAGGTAAGACTGTGGTTTTGATGTGTAGAAATGTGAAGGAGGAGGCCGCTATTTATAGGATGGAGCGGGGCAAGAAGGTGAACCGTCCGCCAAGGTTCACGCACCCGCTGCGCCGCGTCACGTCACCTCCCCCCAAAGATCATGTGCACGCTATTTCTGGCCGTGCCCTCAAAGGACACGCCGGATGATGGTTCGCCCGATCAATGGGCCAAGAACCGTCACAGGTAAGGAGGAATACAGAGCTAAAAATGCTCCTACGACCCATTGAGGACCAGGAGTTCGAAGGTTGGCCCGTCGACAGGTTCACAGCCGCTCCGAGGCACCTTTAGAGCGAGAGGTGGAAAGGGATGGGCCCTCTAGCGGCCAGTACCTGGGCGCACGAGTGCCGTGGGCATCCTGGCCCATGTTCGAGTCTTGGTCAGTTCCCAGTCTATGGTTTTTCCTCGAAGAAAGGCAACGAGCCCTTAGGACCGACCGAATGGACCCAAGAACTATATGGATTGACCGCCAGGAGCCTGGAGTCGGTAACCAACTGACCCATGCCGGACCCTGCGAATGGGAAGCTAGGGCCCCACTCGGACTAGCCCGTTAACAACTCACCAAGCACCATGTTTTGTCCATCGAAGAAAAACGTGGCACGGCTCAGCCCCTCCGTTTTATCGAAAAAATGCTTGAGGGATGACGATCACAAAGACGAGCCGATCCTCGACCAGACCCCTGCTACGCGCGGGGGCTCGAGGGAAGTTGGACTCGCAAGGAGACCGAACGCGTGGTCGCAGTACGACGATGGACCGATCGGATCCTAGGGGCTCAGAATCAAGAAAAATCTTTCTAACCTCCCGAATCCTATGGTTACATGTCCCCAAGAAGAACGATCGCGACAAAAGAGAATCGCCGTCCTACCAGGACACGCCGCGGGCTACAAAAAGAAGGCTAAGGCCCTCAGAGTCCTCCCATCCGGAAAAGCCTCCAAAGGAGTATCCTACTCCTCCGCAGGCTCATGGCCTACTGTCAGGTATCGATATTAGGGATACCCAAATCAAGGAAGTTAGCACCCACGCTGACTTTCCCGGATGGCTCGAGACGTATTAAAAGGTCTCGCCCAACCCCAAGGCCGCGGGCTCCATCTCGCCTGACCTCGAGGCCACGGGCTCTGTCTCACCCGACCCCAAGGACGAGGGGTTCCATCTCGCCCAAGGCCGCGGGATCCGTCTCTCCCAACCTCGAGGCCACGTGGGCTCCGTCTTGCCCGACCTCGAGGCCGCAGGCTCCGTCTTGTGCAACCTTGAGGCCGCGGGTTCCATCTCGCCTAAGGCCACGGGCTCCGTCTCGGGCGACCCCTTGGGTGCGAGCTCCTTCTCGCCCGACCCTAAGGACACAGGTTCTACCTTGCCCAAGGCCACAGGCTCCGCCTCGCCCGACCTCGAGGCCGCGGGTTCCGTCTCGTCCGACGGGGACCCATACCGCCGCCAACAACTCCAGGTCCAAGCGTATGTGTCTGGGTCAAAGCTCTGGCGCCAGGGAAGAGGCTGGCATGCCTCGATGTAACACGTGGCCATGACAGGTCATACCTGAGGATTCATATCAAGAATAGTGTCGGACGTGTCGGTGCTGTTCTGCCTAATCCTCATACGGACGCTGACAGGTGCGTCAGTTCACCACGACGTCCGTTGGGATGGAGTGGAATGTCATGACCGGCAGATGATGCCTGCGCATGGTGCCAATGACGAATAGGGCCACGACCTAGAGCCGTCCCTGTTGACATCTAGTGGATCAGCGGGACCCGCATGAAGGAGAAGGACCCAGCCACCCTAGAAGCCTTCTTCTCTCTCTTGTTCTTCTCATTTTTCTTATCTGTAACCCGCGCTTTTCCTTCACCTATAAAAGGGGAAGCAGGGCGCCCCAGGCTGGGGGGATCGAAACACAAGAGCACGACACGAGCACGCGGCTGAGCGACAATTGAGCTATCGGCACCCGTTCACTCCTTCCACCAGAGACTTGGGACCCTCTCCCTCTATCGCCTGTTTGTAACCTCTACTGCAAACCAAGTGCCGGTAACACGAGCAGCAGTGAACTGGACGTAGGGATATTCCGCCCGAACTACTATAAACCCTTGTATCATCCGAGCACACCATCCGAGCCAGACGCGCAAATACAAATTTACTCGTCGGTGGTCCGAAAACACCGACACTTTGATTCTTCTCCCAGGCCACCACGCGTCGCCGCCACGATCCCTGGTCATGAACCCCTGGTGTTTCTTGGCCCGGATTGCAAGCTTCCATCGGCCAGGGCGCCCGGCGTCCTCCACGGTGATCAACTAGTGCGTTCCATCCAAGGAGGGATGGTTCATTGCCCGCCTCAGTGGGGTTTCTTGTGGCCTCCTCTGCGGCCGGGGTTTTCCTTTTCCCTGCTCGTCGTGCGCCCTCCCGAGGGTTCGTTGTGCAGCGGATGGGGTCTGCGGCGGAGGTGCCTATTGTGATCAGTTCCGACGAGGAGGACGACGCGCAGACGCCAGTCGCTGGCAAGCGCAAGTCACCAGACGCCGCCGCCCTTGCGTGGGCGGAGGCAATACTGGACCAAGAAGACTCCGATGACGCGGTTTTGGAGAGAGTGGGTTATCCGGCGACGATGCTGGAGATCTTGGATTCCCTGAAGGCTGAAACGGGGATTGTTGTTGGCGACGTGGGTGTGGTTGCTGCCAAGAACACGAGCACCGTGCCTGTTGCTCGTGGCAGCGACGACGACGATGATTGTGTCATTCTTGACGGTGACCCTGATAAGCCGGTTGCCGTTGCCAAGGAGGGGGGACCCTCGCGTGATGCCGCTGAGGATGAACTGCAGATAGTTGCGGAGAAAGGAGAGGTACTGCTCTTATGCTTGCTAGCTTTAATTTGTCCACCGCCGTTACGGGTTGCATGACGGTGTCATTGTGAGTCACTAGTGATTCCGGTGTCATCGTGAGTCACTAGCGATTGAACCCAAAGTAGTATGTGTGCGCTGTTGTCGTTTATAGCTCGAAAAGATTTTGACTGGGCTGGCAAAAGATTTTGACTGGGTTGGCGCCTGTTCGCGAACTGCACTCTTGTTATGCAGTTAATGTATGGCAATTTATATCTCGCTACCGACAAATATGTTTTACGAATGCAGCTGTTGAACCACAGCTCATTTTATTTCTTTCGGTACTAGTAATGTTAATCCTAACTTTGGGTAAAATTTAACATTTGCATGGCCGCATATGCCATTATTGATGACCAATGTTACTTGTGAGGAGGAACTTGTTTATAATTATGGTCGTTGCAATACTCTGCCAATAGTGTTTAGTTTAATGCATCAGCTAGATCATTTAAAAAGTTTAGGTTGATGTTTTGATGTATCTACGTATTTGAATCTCATGTTGACTCCTTGATATGCCCCACATTATGGATGTCCTTAAAGGGGTTCCCTACTACTACTATTTGCATGACGCCAGTAACGAATAGGCCGTGACATGGAGCTGTCCTTGTTGACATCTATAGGATCAGCGGGACTCGCATGAAGGGAAGGACCCGACGACCTTGGAAGCATTCTTTTCTCTCGTTCTTCTACTTTTCTTCCTCTGTAACCCGCGTTTTCCCTTCGTCTGTAAAAGGGAAAGCAGGACGCCCCATGGGGGATCTGAACACAAAGAGCACGACACGAGCACATGGCTGAGCGGCAAGCGAGATTTCAGCACCCGTTCACTCCTTCCACGAGACTTGGGATCCTCTCCCTCTCTCGCATGTTTGTAACCCTACTACAAACCAAGTGCTGGTAATACGAGCAGCAGCGAACTGGACGTAGGGACGTTCCGCACGAACCAGTATAAACCCTTGTGTTTTCAAAGCACACCATCCGAGCCAGACGCGCAAATACAAATTTACTCGTCGGTGGTCCGAAAACACCGACAGTATCATAAATGTTAGTAGTTTTCTATTAAATTTAAAATTATAATTGTACTATTTTAGGAATAAATCGAGTACGTATCTTTACGTAATTTACTTGGCTAAATTGATGTAAACTATAAAATCTTTCTTAAGGATATGGCATGGGCCACCGAAACCCAGCCCGTTCAAAAAATACCTGGCCTGAGCCGACCAGGATAAAACTTAACCCAACATAGAAAAAAAAAAACTGAGAAATAACCTGACCCGTCCCGACGGCTCCATTGGATTGGCGCGAGCCAAAAAAAAGTTGATTCGATATTTTTTAGACCCAAAACGTTTGGTCAGGCCTAACAGTATTTTTTTTTTGAGTAAAAGGCCTAACAGTAAAATTGATGAACAATATAAATAGTTCTCTGATTAGCGCCGAAATGCAGCAAGTGGATGCATTGGGCCTGCTGGTAATGTAATAGGGCGGGTAAACTGCTGGTAATGTAATAGGGTGGATAAAAGGCCTAGCCCACCCCCGCAGCAGACAGACCCTATCCCATCAAGCCCGCTGGGAGCCCGTGTGCTCACCATACCAGGCCCCGTACCAGCAGCCTCCATTGGCATGTTCGCTCGGCTGCCACGATGAAGGTATCGTTAGCGTTGCGAGAAAAAAAATAGTATTCGTTGATTGAAAAAATATCACTTATAAGTCAAGCAGACCAACGTGTTTTTTTAGTGGCTATAAACCGACCTGAATTTGTCAGAAAAACTCGCATCCATTGATAAATGTATAGTCTGATTCCAATGCCTAATGGTTCCGTACAATACACGGACACATTTGCTTGCTAGTATATATATACAAGAAAAAACAAAGCGTCCTGATAGGTTTCAAGACAGCACACATCGCCGCCCGCCGCCGCCTCTATCTCAACTGTAGACTACTTTTCGAGAGATGGAGGGTTCGATTGAGAAGACGATGAAGGCGGACAAGGCAGGGATGAGCGATGCAGAGAAGATGGAGCCTTCCATTGAGAAGACGACGAACGCGGACAAGGCAGTGATGAGCGATGCAGAGCAGCGTGCCAACTTCATAGCCTTCATAGAGGACTGCAAGATTGCGGCGGAGAAGGCAGCCGGGAAGAAGAAATCAAAGACGGTCATGCGCAGGCTGACGCAAAAGCACATCGATGCTGTGCTCGCAGTCCCTATCGAGACTACCCGGCCCGGCTGGTCCGAGGAGCAGCTGGCCCGCGTGAAGGACAGAGACGTGCGGGATCGAATCAGGGACAGTTTGGCCGCCTCGGCGGCGGTCGTGGACAAGTCGCGCGAGGAGTTGAGGCTTGAAAAGGAAAGAATTCGATCGCGCGGAGCTCCAGACACAAGGGTACGTTGAGAGGGAGTTTGATGTCACCGACGACGAAGGCTCCGCCGACACCTAAGCATATGTGGCGTGTTCAGATCTCCATCGGCGGCAACTATGTCTCCCACTTTATGTAGTTCTTCAGGCCTGTTCAATCTAGAAATTTGTTAGTCGAGTTAATTGTTTGTTTTCGCCGTAGTCCAGGCAGGCCCTTATCTGTATGCTTTCGCTTGAATGAGTTGATTCTAGGTTTTGAATTAGGTCAAACTGTTTTTAAGTTTAGTTGTGTTTATATAAAATAATAGTATTAACATTTGAAGGTCTATTATGAAAATATATTTCGCTATTTATCTAATGGTACTTATTACGCATTGTAAATATTAATTTTTTTATATAATTGATGAAAATTGAGATGAACTGACTTCTCGTAACGTGAATAATATTTTCTCTTGGGACAGAGGGATTATATAATATTTTGCGTAAGTCCGGTCAAGTTCATAGAAATAGTATCAATATTTATTTATGTATATGTGTCTCCAAATAAATTTATATTACAAAAATATGTTTTATGGTAAATCTAGTATATGTTAGTAGTTTTTTTTATATAAATCTAGCTAAATCTAAAATTGTTTAACTCCTCGATAAACGAGAATTTTACTGTTTTTTGAATGGAGGGAGTATGCACAATATGAAATAGTTTTGTGACTGCGGGAGAAATCCTAGTTCTTTGATTGCGGGAGAAATCCAACAAGGCGGTTGCATAACCACACCTGATTATGGCCATCCAACCCAGCCCACTCGAAGAAGAAGAAGAAGAAAAACTGGCCCGACCCGACTAGATCAAAATTCATCGGGCGTGTTGAGGTCGTAATTTTTGACCTGACCCAACATAGGAAACCCAGTAAAATCCTGAGAATATTCAGTTGCCAAGCTAGAATAGATGCACTTGCCTTATACATGTTTTACAAGGGATGCATATATGATGAAATTTTAATTAACTCGCATAGCTTTGCACATGGTTACCTCAGTATTCTCGTAGAGTTGGACGAGGCGAGGCCGTGAGAAGATCATACTTTTGCTTGTTATTAGTTGTTCCATTGGCTTGTGCAAATATGCGTCACGCAGTAAAATAGATCAAAACGCAGAACGTCCGGAGCTAATAATCTGTTGGATCGGCAGTCGAACCAAGCAAACTGTCTGCGTCAAACTAAAGAGAGGCAATTCGCATCTCACTGAACCTCAGTCCCCAACACCAGCGAGCGATTGACATGGATGTGCACAGCCAGTCCTGCACGTACATACATACGCAGAAGATTGCTAGACAAACGCACGCGAAAACAGTCTCCACATACACATGCATCGATCTACTGCAAGAATGGGCATTAAAAAAGCAGGGAAAAAATGTACTGCGCACAAGAGTGTGCTGAGCTAGTCACCACCGGGCATTGGCCTGTCCCTGTCCTACTCCTAGGAGCCCCGGCGAGGCGGGGAGGAGCGTCCCCGGAGCGAGTCCCAGAAGACGGGCCAGTTCCGGCGCGCCTCGTTCCAGCCGAGCAGGGAGCCCTCCCGGGCGGGGTCCCAGCTCGCGGACACGATGCCGTAGCTCACCCCGGCCAGCGCCGCGCCGAAGAAGACGAACGACACGCCGAAGGGGATCCACGTCGGCACGTCCACCTTCACCACCGCCTTCAGGTAGTAGAACACCGGGAAGAACCCCACGCCCAGCGCCAGCGGCAGGCCCACCGACGCCCCCACACGCCGCATCATCCGGTTCGTCACCACCTCCGGGATCGTCGCGTCGCGCTCGTCGTCGTCGTCATCCTCCCCGTCGTCGTCTCCTTCTTCCTTCGGCGGCGTCTGCTGCTGCTGCTGCTTCCTGTTGCGGCGCCGCCGGCTCTTCCCCGGCCGCCCGAGCGGCTCCGCCGCGGTCTCCTCGTCGCTCCGGCTGTTCCGGTTCCTGCGGGCGAGCAGCGGCCGCGCGCGCCGGCTTGGAGCGGCGGCGGCGGAGTGGGAGCGGAGCCCGAGGACGACGGGAGTGGAGCTGCAGGTGAGGAGGCCGGCGTGGGCGCGCGGAGGGGAGAGCGGCGGCAGCTCCATGGCAAGACCCAAATCACTTGCAGCGAGAAGGGGACATCTTATCTCTAACCAGAGTGGGACAGTCGTCTCCTGCGCCACGGAGTCCTGCAGAGGAGGAGCCTCGGTAAAGCCGGTTCTTGACGGCCTTTTCACAGTGGCATGAATTCTCCAACGATCTTCAGCCATCGTTTCAGCGAAATAACAGTATTTTTCTCTCGTAACAAATCAGATCAGTATCTGCATCTTAGACTCCTTTATTTGAATCCTTATTTGAAAATCATTTGTATATAACCAATCTCTGTATCTTTTCTCTAACTGTTTCTCTCTCTATATATATTACGCGTGCTTCGAAGAGCAAACAATCTTTAGCTAGCAAAAAAAATAGGAACAGAGGATCTCTATCTTTAGCGAGCAAGAAACTGGATTTAGAGAACTAATTGAAGAAACTATTAGATGTTTTTTTCTCACCGTAATCTCTATTCTTATTAATATGGCGGGATATAAAGAGTATTTTTCCGTAGCTCTAGTATTTTTGCGCGGTATTAGTACTCCATCCATTCACAAATGTAAATGCTTGATTTTATCGTAAATCAAACTATCATAAGTGACCAAGTTTATGGAAGATACAACACTACTTACGATATCAAAATATCAAATCAAATGAGTATTATTATCAAAATATCAAATCAAATGAGTATTATTAGACCTACTATGAAATATATTAGTAACACCTCTCCACGAACTTAAATCAAATTTACACAGCACAACAGGGTATTAAAACCAACTATGGCATCCTCACCTTGAATCACTATCGGTGGGTAGAGAAACATTTGGGCTCCCACTCTCGATAACAGTTTAATACTAGCACAAACTTTAAAGTGCTTGTTGTTTCGACAGGAAACTTCCCAAATGAGTTGACAAAACGCTAAAGCAGATTGTGTATTCTTGATACGTTCATGTTTTTGAACCATCAGCCATATAGATAAACCATCAGCCTGTGTGACACCGTGTACCAGTATGTAAAATAATCGATGTACCACAGACTTATGGTTGCCATAACCAGAAAAACAGGTTATAAAAAAAAAGCAAAAAAACACAAACGCAGCGAGTCAACGGCACCATTATTCAATGCTGCTGCCACAGAAAGGTCAAAGTTACCAACAGTAGTGATAAGGATTCTCTTATTCATCGCTATAATCATCTCACATAATCTCATCGAGTCATTTACATATAGCAGACTCGTGTACTACAGATTTCTCAGATCGACACATCTTAAAGTCAGTACCGTATTCCAGATAGCCTCTCTCTTTTCGAACAACCCCTCCACAGATAAATACAGTTCACACCGCATCATCCATTCCATTTAACCATTCTAAACCTTCTAGCCTCAAAACAGGCACACTCAACTATACCAGCCTCCCCATTGTAAGAACAAAATTCTATACATAATTGGTGCATAATGAAGAGCTTTAGGCAGATTCGGCTAGAATTGTTGGATGGCAGTTCATGTCGAATGCCCCACCCACAAGATCGGCAGTGAAATCTTATTGGCAGATGAAGGATCAGAAGTTCAGAAACTATACCAAAGGTTAAAAAAAAAAAAAAAGAGTGATAAACATCTCCCTTTTTGCTCTAGAATGCTCAGGTGACTGCTTATTACGAAGGGCTCGACAAAAACTCTCAGACCAACGCAACTGTTGAATGCTACTCGATACCCCCACTCAAAACCAATTTGCTACTCTATTTCTAATCTTCACGGCCACAGGGAAAACCCCTAAATTTGAGGGCATGTTAACCACTGCACAGCACTTTACGACTCTGAAGAATAATTAATTTGCAGCCTCAAAGAAAAGCACTTGGGGTTGCAAATGGCCCTTTTCACACATCACGAGCACATCACCCCAACTACCTATAACCTGCACAAATAACATGGAACCAAAATTGGGCCACACTAAGCAACAGTAGGACGAGTAAAAAGGATGCTCAAAGTAGTATGGTTATTGGGTTACCTTGACTGTCTGGTCATCATACATGACCCAACGTCCATCCTTGAAGGCAAAACAATGATAATGCTGGCCATAGTAACAAACCTGCAGGTGTAAAAAACAGTAATATATATCTAATGATCCTTGCATTGACAGACAGATGCCCAAACACCAGATTTAGATAAAAGACTATGTAAAGACACGACGTTTACTTAAAAATGCAACACACCTTACTGTGATCCATTATTTGGAGAAAATAAATCATTTGGCAGGTATACTAATGAAGCTAAATGAAACAAAAATTGACAACAAATGGAAAGATAGGTTATTGTGGCAATTATCAGCTCGAATTGAAATTTTTTACCACAATTATGTGAACAGCAATAATACAGTCACATTGACGCTATATGCAGCTGAACTCAATTTGCTATTCTCCTTAAATATATTCAGCCTACTTCATATCCTATCAGCTCCCAGTTTACGTAATTACTGAAAGCAAGTTCTCAAATCAGATGATAACACATCTAATACCAACAAGTGACAACACAATGAGCTCCCTGGAAACAGAAACAAATAGTATCCCAAGCAGGAGACATCGTCTTATTCTCAAACTGGAGTTCGGGCTGGGCCTGCAAAAAGCACAGGCCAGCTGTACATGTTTTTGCTGCTGCATAAATATTATAAATACGCATACCGGAAGAAGATAATTTACAGGTTTAAGAAAACTACAATCAACAAAACCATCCACACATTCAAGAATGAGATAAAACAAAACAAAGGGTCTCCTTGGCCATACCACTGACACCAGGGTGTGTTTGCTTCCTTGATCTAGACCACGGTAGAATATGCTAATGTCTATCTCAGTTGAAATACCAGCCAAAGTTGCAGATATGTCATCCACACTCTCTTTGTTGTTCTGCCATCCCAAAACTAAAATGAAAATTCAATAGGTAAGTAGAGGGATATGCCAACAAATTATCTCACCAAATATATAGAACATGGAAGTGTTAGTGCAGGATCATCCCCACACAAGGCTGTAACATGCCAAAAAGTAAGCTAGATCACAATTGCTTGATTGAAGATGGTCAACTAAGAGAATTCAATAAAACATATAAAGCATTCTAAGAGAATACTGTGAGATCAAATATTCATCAAATAACAGCTAGACTGGACATGAAACTCTACAGTGCAAAATAATTGCAGCCTGAAACATCCAAGAGCCAAAAAAAAAAGCTTACCGACTGTAAAGACATGTGGGAATGTAGAAAGGATGTGGTGTATATGATTTGGTTTTCCACAGCCGTCAACGTCTTGATCACAAGGTAGTTGATCATTCATTATGACAACCTTCAAAAGTTCATCAAATGAAGAATCTGGACACATCATCTGAAGAAGGAATTGTTAACAGAACCAGTAACTATCATGATTGCACTATATAAGAAACCACATATATAACAGAAATAAAAATAGGGAACATATCATGAGATTCAACCAAACAAAGAAAACTAACCTTAGCAGTTCGGAGTGAACTAGCATTGATATTGTGGAAAAATGAAGTATACTTGAGCCGCCTAGACTCCATCTTACAATTGTGACAGTTCATCCGTTCATATACGTCCATCCCAAAAAGACTATGTGCTATGCAAGAAATATTTGCACAATCCCATGATCCAATAGAATTCTTCTCGTGAGATTTACCATGGTAGACAGTACGAGAAGTGTACGACTTATGCAAACACTCAAAGATTACACCCAGTACCTCAGATGCATCATTCATCTGTCCCTTCCATGATCATAAATGTTTACAGCCAAGGAACATCGATATAAGAAAGTAAGAATTTGGACGCTAAAATGCTGAAACAACATACGTAAAGCCTTAAATTATCAAGAGAGGACATCAATTTACCTCCTGAAAGAATTTGCTGTTCGGGTAGGATTTGCTCAAAGCAATCCTCAATGAAGTAGGCGCAACAGATTCTCCTTGTCCCTTGGCTGCTTTGCTCAGGTCAATGAAGATACCATATAAAGCGCAGACAGCACAAGGATCTTCAATATGCTTGTGCAGTGATGATGTTTTAAGGAACTCGTCTCGAAACCGCCTTATATGCCATAATGACTGCAAATAGAAGAACACTAGGTAAACAAAGAACGATTGCCTAATTCTAGAGAATAGCACATTATGAATCTAAGCTTACCTGAATAATCACATTCAAGAAACAATTGTATTCACCAGCAGCATTTTTAAGGCCAGTCCCATACACTTCTGTCCCATTTGAAGTGCTTATTGTACCAGCAGGATAAGCATTGTATCCTTAAATGATAGGACTTAAGTGAGAAATCATTGAAATTCCATAAGAAAAAATTAAAATCATTACCAGAAACCTCTTATAGAAACAGAGAAAGAAGACAGTAAGAGAACAATCATCATAACATCACATCATCATATATACTTAAAGATCTATATAACATGAGGAAAGCACATTTCATGCAAAGCAGAATATTTGTAGACTGTACAAGCCTTAACACAGAGAGATATATTTATGATAATACAGAGGTGTTGAATATAAATGTCCATGGATGTTCAAGAGCCTAAGATACGAGCATATTCATAGAGAAAGGATGCAGTCATAATAAAAAGGGTACCAAGGCTTTGGCGCATTGCTTCATCAAGATCTTCTTGAAACCTTTTATCAAAATCATCCTCGATGCACACATCCGCTGATGGTATTGCACCACTGTCAACTGGATGTGAAAGGAACAATTCCACATAAGTTGGGATCATAAACAAATTTAAAAATATATATACAGAATCAATTGCATTTTTTTTGGTAATTTACAAGACATGATATCAGGTCAAGGAACCAGAAAGTAAAGAATAATTGGAATGAGTATGTAAAAACGGCCATAGTAAACAAGGTACAATACTGGTTGGTTTGGTCAAGTAACACAAATGCTTAAAGAAAGAACAAGAATATTATAAAACAGAAATAAAAATACAATAATAACTAACCGATGCTTAGATGTATTTCAATACTTTATAAGCTTTCAGCTGTATTGAGGCATTCCTAAATGTGGTAAACTTATTTGTTATCAATCTGCTAAGTGAATCCTATTATTCATGAACAAGTTTGTATCGTAGGAAACCAAAAAAATACTCCTATTTAACCAAATAGGCAAGTGGCTACTTAGGGCATAAAGATATAGGAAGGACATTGTGATACTTGTACATTTTCATACCAGGAACATTGGGGTGCTTGTACAATTTGATACCATGCAACTCAGAAGAAACAACTACTATTATTGTACATGCCACTGTATGCTAATTTATTGTGTAAACCTTAGCAGTCTGTTTAGACTTCAAGTCTTCAACTACTATATCCAGTACTCAAAAACTGATATTGCAAATTATTTTATACGAAGATTTATGGACCCACGAAAATAGCAACCTTTCTCAAAATTTGGCTTCTCTGTTCCTGCAGAGTGATTCTGTTTTCCAGCTTGATAGCTGTGGTTTGCATAGGGAGCTATTTTACAAGAGCTGCTCCATCTAGGAGCTTTCGAACCAAATTGTGGCCCAGATGCCCTATCATTGTCGTCGTCATCATAAATAGCACCTGGCACACCTGCAACAATAAATATATAGTAATACATTTTAAAATTGTGAACAGAATTGATAGTTAAAGCTTAACTTGTATAGTGCATAACCCACAACCTTGGAAGTACTTCTTTTGTGGTTCGCTAGAGCTTCTCTTAGAATTTTGGGTGCCATGATTACTGAGAGGCTTTATAGGTTGTGCATTTTTCCAAACCCCGTTCATTTTCAATGTCAACTTAGAAACACTCATATCACTGCTGGTTAATGCCTGTGCATCAGATGAATCCAATCCGTTAAGTTTCTGACTGAAATTGTTCTCGGTGTAGTGAAAGTCACCAAACTTTATGCCTTCGAGATAAGTACGCGAAGAGTTATTGAGTGCACTTTCATGGTTATCCTGATTCCCAGTGCTTGAAAGACAAGCTGTACCAATTACAGAAGATGCATATGTACTTCTACATTGTTCTGCAAGATGTTTCTGCTTTGCTTCCTCCTCTATCCGCCGTTGATATTCCAGAGTCTCTTCCAGCTTTCTTTCCTCTGCTTCGAGTTGTACCCTATGCCTAAGTTCTTCCTCTTGTTCATTCAAGTAATCATCACTTGTCAAGAGTTTGCAATCCAAATCATCACAATCAGCAAGCATTTGACTACATAAAGAAAATAGCATGGTCAAAATTAAAGGGCATATAACTACCTCCAATAAATTAGGTCGATGAAAGGATCATTATATTGCAGCTTATTTTTCAACAATACCCGCACAAGTTTGGCACTGACAATGAAGTTTGCAGTGAATTTCAGAAACACGTACAAGCATATGTATGACATAGAAGAGACAAACAAACATCTCAGGAGCAGAGGGCCATTAATGACACAAAGATGGCCTCAACCCTCCAAGCTGTGTGGCGTCACCCAAACATTAAATGGCCTCAACCCTCAGCTTCTTTTTCAACAATACGCGCACAAGTTTGGGTGACGCCACACGGCAACAAGGCATTCACCATTATGTCACAATCAAGTAACATGTGACCTCATATAGAGATAAACTTGGAGCATTCATTTATTATAATCTACAGTTCTACACAAGGGTGGGCAGATGGGGCTAGGGAAGTGTTGTAACTGAATGTGAAATGTTGATGCAGGCAACAACAACAAGGTAATATAAAGGGAGAGTATAAGATAGATTTGCTTTTCTTCTGGAAACATCTATCTTTGGGTACACATAACATTGCTAGCCCTTTGATCACCTACATCAAGATCCAGTAGCTCACACTCATTTCTGTACTGTATCTTGTTTCCCACAGCAATCACTAGTTATTGATCACCGCAAACAGAACAACTTATATTAGATTTCTTATCAGGCTGGCATTTAAAACCATAATAATCAAATAAATCCCTCGGATGGGGGTATTGGTAGGCATATTTCGTAACCCTCTAATCATAATGAGTAACTGGAATTTATGGCTTTAAAAATAATACTGACATATGTAGTACCATGTTTCAATATTATCCAGCAAACCTATCAATTCACAAGACCAACTCAAACAAAATAAAATTACTGGGCAAGGTTAACATGACTCGGCAAGTATAGAATAATAGAAATGAAGCATACCACATAAATTGGCTGCTTCCTACTGCTGCAAGATGATATATTGATATATAACATGTTTTAGGTAGGATAAGAAAAAATTGAATCAAAGAAAGCAAGCTTGTAATTATGCACGTCTTTCCTCGAGTAAATTCTGTTGACACAATGTGACCTTCTAACAAAACAACCATACGCTGATTAGAATGCCAGTTATTAGTAGTACAGAATTACTACAGATACCCCAAAAGAAAAGGAATCTAAGGATTCCAAAGCACCATACCCAATTAAGAAATTTGAACAAATGTGCCCTCACAAAGAGCTCTTCTTTAGTAATCAAGTTCTTGAGAATATAGGTACTGCAAGAATCACTTACAATGTCTCTGCTGTGTCCTCGTCAGCACTGTCTTGGCGACTGAGAGACTGGTCACTCCAGCTTGAATCCTAGGGAGAAATCAGAAGAATTGTAAGAAGAAAAATTCCTTCATGCGAACATGAAAAAGAGTAAAGTGTATGGTCTAACACAAAATCAGATCCACCTTGAGCTCCTTTGATCTTCGAAAATCCTTAAACTTCTTCTTATCCTTTGATTTTTCATGGGATTGTTTCGTATCACCCCCTTTGTTTGCATTCTTCTTAGCATCCAAGGCAAGTTCGGCCAGGAAGGCTTCCCTTGCAGCATCAGATCTCTCTCTCGCATCCTTATCCACCAGCTCTTCCAAATGGCTCTACATTGCATACCATAGAAACAGTTAAGCAATGAACAAAAACATAAGGCACTGACATATAAAAAAAGCAAAAAGTGCAAAAACAAGGCACTGGAGCAAAACTTGTGATGATGTGTACACACTTGCAAGAACGATCTCATAAGGGGCAAAAGAATCATTCGATAATCAAGAGCAGAAACAGGTCCAAGCTTGTGCTCTAGTTGCCGGATCACAGAGAAATTTCGCATAATCTTAGCATCTACCTTGCTAATCTGCAAGCAAAAAAAAAGTTATGAAACATATATTGTAAATGTATTTTGAAGGTTTTTATGTAACTCCTGCAGTGAATAGAATCCAGAAAAACTAACCTCCATAGAAACTTGTTCCTTCATCTTTGATACAACGATGTGTACCATTGAATCATTTGGATGTATAAAATCATGCAGCCTCCATTCATCTTCTTCGGCCCCATCAAAGTCATAAAGGCGTGGAGCCATGCCAGAAAGGGCTTCATCATAACCAAAGTGTGATGTGTGAAGTTCCTTCAAAATAGCTGAGATTGCATCTATCTCAGATCTGTTACTGTCAGACTGCTCCTCAGTATTGCATTCCAATAACTCCTCCTGCCGCTTCCTGAGGAGCTCCTCGAAAGTTTGGAATCCATACCGCCCCACCTGCTCCCTTCGTGTTTGCTCTTCACAAAAGAGGCCCTCTACAGAAATAAAGGCCTCCTCATTTCTCAGCTGTTCAAGCTTCCGTTCACATGAGTTTTGCAAGCTGTTGAACTCCCTCCCAAGTGCCCGAATAAGGTCGACGCACTGATTTGACCTTTCGTCAATCATACGATTCCAAGCCAATAGCTGCTCACCAATTGAAGATCCAGCGTACAACCATGAAAGTAATGCATCAGTATCAACACTCTCGGAGTCAAACTTTCCACCAAAAGTCTGCCCATCAATGATCAGTTCTGATGAATCAGAATTAAGGGTAACCTTCTCCAGTACATTGTGGTTTTTTGGGAAACTATCCTCGTCACCTAGCCCTTCAGCCTTCTCTAAGTTCCTATTAAGTCCAGAGGCCTGCATTAAGTCCTGCAAGAATTTAGCTACTTTCCGCAGTGATGATGCCTCCAAGAAGCGAATGCAAAGTGGCGACTCGTCCAAAGAGTGATTAAGCAGTAGTGACCCAGATGGCAACCCCCTGAGTTCCTCTACAGCAAATCGAATCACCCTGTTTAGATTACCCACTGAAAGATTATGGTTCTTCACAAGGATTTTGAACGATGAATGGATTCTTTCTAAAATGTTTGCCCTTTCGCCATCATCTGAGAGTGGCCACTTGTCATCACCTTCCCTCACCACCACTCCAAAACCATTACACACCTCGTTGTGTGGCGAGGCTGAGGATTCTGACATGTCCGACTTGTCTTTGTTACTCCAATTATCCAACAAATTCGATTCCTTGTCCCTATCTGTTCCAAGGTTGTCGTTTTGATCTTCCTCATACAATTTCAGTGCGGCAGTAGCATCCAATGGCCTCGAGTTCCAACCAATGAGCATTTCTGCCCAGTCAGCATCAATCTCCTGTGGCACCATTTCCTGCAGCTCAGATGAGAGTAGCCCAACATGCTCCCCCATGACATGACACCGGAGTGCCTCCACATCTGCAAACTGCTCACGACACCTACCACATACCATGAAATCCCACTTGCCATGCTTGTTGGCAAATCGTATCACCTCATTGAGCACATCAGATGCTGCACTGGCAGCATCTTTCTCCTTATGTATTGCAGAAACATAGTGTGACTTGAGCTCGGAAATGCTAGTGTTTAAGAATGCAAGCCTTTGCTCCACTGGTATCGAGCCCCAGTAGGCACGCACCTGATCAGTGCGCTCAGACGCAGATGAGCCTGTTGCTTTCCTAGACCCGCCTTTTCTCCGGTCAGCTCTATGTCCACCCACCGATGACTGAGACGATGAGGGGGCCTCATCTCCCTGTGACTGGGAAGAAGCGGGGGTGGCAGACACAACACCATTGCTCTGCTCCTTCTGCTGCTGCAGCAGCCTCATGGCAGCCAGGCGTACCTCGATCTCCTGGCGGCGCTCCTCGGGGGTCTTGGTCGCCTTCTTGATCTCGTTTGGGCGGCGCGGGGAGGGCGCCGTGGGGACAAGCCGGCCCTCCATCGGTTCGTCGGCAAGACGGCGCACAGGGATGAGGCGAAGCTTATCGTCCCCCGCGCCGCCCAGGGTTTTGACCCAGGTGGAGATGGAGGCAAGGTTAGCCTTCTGGATCAGGTTGCGGAGCTCGGACTGAACCTGGTCAACGTCGGGGCCGGGCAGCCTGAGGGAGTGGGGTGAAGGGTCGGAGGGGACCTCGATGCTGAGGCCGCGCTCGCACTCGGCGACGACCTCCTCGTAGGCGCGGGCGTCGTTGGCGGCGTCGAATAGCAGCATGGCGTGGAAGTGGGCCAGCTCGATGGACTCCGGCGCGAGCTCGACGGCGCGCTGGGCCGCCTGGAGCGCGGCCCGGTGGTGGCGCGCACGGGCTGCGGGGTCGTCGAGGACGGAGGCGGCGCGGGCGTGCACGGTGCCGTGCGCCCGCAGAAGCAGCGGCGAGGAGGCCTCCCCGTGGCGGGCGAGGGCATCCTTCATGAGGCGCAGCGCCCGCGCGTGGTTGCCACGCTGCAGGCAGGCGAGCGCCTTGTCGACCTCGGCGCGCACAGCGGCATCTTCCCCGCCGATACCGGCCGCCTTCGCCGAAGCGGCCGCCGGCCGGCGGGCGGCGTCCGGTGGTGGCGGAGTAGGGTTTGGTGCGGAGGTTCGCTTTTTCCGGCCCATGGGAATGAGATTTGGGGCGAACCGGTGCGCCGCGCGGATACCCTATAATAAAGCTTTTAGTCATGTGCAAGTCGTTAAAAAAAAGTTGAGTTCTCACAATTATTACTCCTCTCAGCTCTTTTGCCTTCTACTCAATCCATCCCAAATTGTAAGACATTTAATTTTTTAACATCAAGATTTGACCACTCGTTTTATTCAAAAATTTATATAAAATATCACTTCTTTCGTCGTGGTTTGGTTTATTAATAAAAATTCTTTAAGAATGACTTAAATTTGATTATATTTGTACAAATTTTTTAAATAAGACGAGTGGTCAAACTTAAGGCCAAAAAAATCAAATATCTTACAATTTGGGATGGAGGGAGTATATCATTTATGTCATATTTGACTTTAACGATGTTAAAGTCAAAAATACCATTAATTCTAAATATACAATTAATTTTTTAGTATATTAATGATTTCAAATGAAAAAACTCAAAACTAAAAATATATTTTTATAAAAACTATTTTGATTCTATAAAAAAATGATTTTTCTAAGACATTAATAATATCAAATCATATTTTTTTACAGAATTAAATGAAGATAATTTTTATAAAAAATTATAGATATTATCGAGATCTACAATTTTTTAGTTTTGAGTTTTTTCATCTGAAGTCATTAAGATGCCCAAAAAATTAATTCATATTCAGACCTGAGGGTATTTTGGACTTTTCACAACCACGGTTTGACACCGTTAAAGCCAAATCTAACGAAAGTAGCGTAGAGGACAAAAGAGTTCACAGTATTGACACTTGTGAGAACTCAACTTTTTTAATAACTTATAGATAATTACTAACTTTTATAAGACAACGTATTAGGTGCAAAACAATCAACCTGTGTAAACGTAAAAACTATCGATCAGAACCATCAGATGCTGATCCAATAAATAAAGTGAGAGGTAGGATGTTTTTACTTAAGCCCCTATATGTCGGTCTTTTTTTACGCTTAAGCTTCTTCATCATATCTATTAAATCAACATCTAGTAGATTCTGATCGATAGTTTTTAAATTTATACATATTAATTGATTTGCACCTAATATACCGCTTTTGTAACGGCACACGGGTAAAAGCGTCGTCAACGAGACGCGCAGCCGGACCGAGTGGCGCTGCGGTGCGCTCTGCGGGTGGGTGGGTCCGGGTCTAGGTCTACCACCTAACACAAGCGAGAGCGAGCGTGCGCGGTGCGTGCGCCTAGCCGATCCGATGCTTGGATCGAGAGGAGGTACAGTAGATGGGGACTTGCTGGCTGCGTCCGTCGCGTGCGCTTTCTCTCACCGGTGATTCGTTCAGGGTCCATGGGCCACGTTTTCCTTTTCTTTTGGGCTTTGGTTTCTGGTTCACTATCACCTCACTGTCGCCAGTCGTCACCTGTGATGCCACGACACGTTCTGACATGCATGCATCAGAGCGGAGAAACATTCTAAATAATAATACTCCCTTCCAATTTTTTTTCTAAATTATTAGACCTTTTAACTTTTATTAATTTAAAACTTTTACTGCATATCAAGACATATATTGTCTATATTCATAGCAAAAAGCTACTAATCTAGAAATGCAAAAACATCCAATAATTTGGGACGAAGGGAATACTTCTCGCCTTTTTTAACTGCAGTGCTAGTGTCCGGACGTCCGCATCCAGATGCCCACGCTGCCGCTGCACTTCGTTTCACGCTCCACGAGGGGCCCATGCCGCCCGAGCGACGGAAAGGTTGTGCGACGCCTCCGATTCGGATGGACCCGGACGCCGCGATCGTATGGATGCCCTACCGGTGCCGGGAGAGACGATGCAACAGAAGGTGGGAAGGAGAGATGCAATACCCGATCTATTTTTGAAACATCCGAATACTATAGTTGCAACACTTCAAACATGCTTCACAAACATTTTAAAATAACACCTTAAAACACTTGAAAACCATTGTGTCGGGTTCATAAACCCAGCGTCCCCGATGGGCCCGCTTCCCAGCAAAAGCTCGGCCCAGCAGACGGCATTACAACAAACGCGCGACTCCTGGGCCGACCTAGATACCTAACGACAGGTCGGATGAGCGATCCAGTCTCCGACCGGAAGGCCTGGCAACACTCGCTTCCGACTCTGACCCGTTTTTTTGACAACACTTGCTTCCGAGTCCGACCCGTTTTTTTGACCGGAAATGCACCAAATCTCTGCTTACAGCTCTTCTCCGACCGGCGCGGTCGAAGTCGACTGGGAATGATCGACCGGGGACGCCCGCTCGGTGAGGACCTAAGAATCAGGCAGAGCAGATAAGGCAACGCGCTCAAGTCAACCGTAATACCGAGGATCGTACCTTGCACACCTGCAGGACAGTGCCGCCAGGCCATACCAGAAGGGTGCTTTACAACCTTCCAGGCATGTCAGAACCCCAACAGTGTTATAGACGCCGACATTTGCCTTACAATGTTATGGGCGCCGACATTTACCATACCAGGCGAGTACAGTAAAGCCTATCACATGCGTCTGACATAAACAGTATTGTGGGCGCCGACGACCGTCTTGTACCCGACAGCGTGGACAACAAGACTTAGTAAAACATGAGCACACTCTCTCTCTCACTTGTAAGGCCATCCCCTTCACCTATAAAAGGGGATGCGCTCTCTCCCAACAGAGGACGATCATTCCGACTCTCTCTCTCTGCTAAGCCTTAGATATTCTAAGCATTCGAACAACTCCACAACTCTAGAACTCTAAGCTACACAGAGCATACGTTCCAATACTTTGCGCATGTTGGAGCTCCCGTCACTCTTGGCCCTTCGATCCAAAGCTCGACCGGACCTTTAACACCCTCTTTTTTCCCCACTCGTTTGTAACCCCATTGCAAACTTCGAGCACCTGTGCTCAGGAATAAAGTCACCGACCGACTGAAACTAGACATAGGGCACGTTGCCTGAACCAGTATAAACCCTGTGTCATTGAGTGCTAGGCCACATCCGATCACAATGTACGGCAAAACTACAAATATTTACTTGTTGGTCACTTTTCGCACCGACAGTTGGCGTTGTTCGTGGGGAGGACGCCGTGCGTTCACGCTTTTGGTCATCGGATGGCACACCTTTCCACCATCTTCAGTATGACGGGCTCAAGCGATACGATTTGCTTTGGCTCGCTGGAATTTTCCACGCTCCCACCTGTTGGGATGTGGGTTTCTCCCGTCTTCGAGCCGTTCCAAACCTTCCTCTTCGGAAGCCTAGACTTCGTCGCCGGCCAGCTCGGCGTGCATCGCCTCCGCGAGGAGACACTTGTCCCAACACCCGTCGGAGGAGGAGCGCTCTATGTCGGCTCTAGGCCACCCGACGGCCTCAACAATGAGACACATGCGCTTCGCTTCGAGCCCACACTAGGCTCAAACCCCACTGTGAGTAACGTACATATTGTTCTTTACTCATTGTTGAATACCTTCCGCCGATTCTTCGAAGGGCCCCGTTACCCCCGCCGTGACCGACGTGCGACCGGTTCCCCTATGACCTCGCATCCCCCATGGATGTGTACGCGCTGGGGGCTCCAAAAGTTGCTGACATCACCCCCTCTCACATCCAAATTTATGGGGATGGTGGGCTACGCTCTCTGCCTCTTTCCATGACCTCATGGATGACAAGTTTGAAAGCGACGGCTCCAACATCGATGACATCGTGGCACCTAGCCACCCTCTTTCCCGAGAGTACGCTATGGCGGACGCTCCGGGACATCCACCGGTGGTAGTGAAATCTCTATAGACTCACACCCCTCCGGACCCTCATGCGAAGGCCATCGCTTGTGCGCAGCAGTATGGCGAAGAGTTGTGACAAAGGCGGCAGAGACAACTACCACCTGCGCTGGCGTGCTCGGCGAAGCACGCTATGCCACACACGCGTAACCCGGCGAGCGGCGCCCGGGGTCACGCCCGTCAGGTCCAGCGCGACATCATGGATGGAGGAAATGATCCCCATAGTTCACTCGGTGGCTGTAACATCGCCGTGTGGTGATGCTTCGCATATGCCTTCCGAGAGCCTTTTCCCCTAGGAGTAGGTGATCCACCGGAACCTCCGGGCGCTGGTGGAAACCGCCGATGTTCAACAGGCGGAGAGCTCCACGTCGTGACATCGACTCGTGGCCTGTTTCCCTACCGGGGAATGGGGCGCACCAGTCGAATCGCTTCCATCCGCTCACCACTACAGTCAGCTGGGCATAGAACAGGAGGCCACAGCTGCTCCACGGCCTGACCTGGCGCTCGCTCCACACCAACCACCTTTGCGTGAATGGCTCGGACCAAACCACGACGCCCGCAGCAGCGTCATCAACCACAGGAGTCAAGCCTCGCGTGATGATGACGTCCACCAAGGCGATGAGAGCAGGCGGCACGAGCCTCGGCCAGACCATCGAGGGGAGCGGGGACACGCACCCTAGGCATGGTCATCGACCAGACGACTAGAGTCCCAGCCCGAACAACCTAGGACCACAAGCCTTTGTGCGTCGCATCCAGAAAGCATCGTTCCCACAATGCTTCCGACCGCATACCAACATCGCCAAATACACCGAGGAAACAAATCCTAATATATGGCTCGAAGACTTCCGGCTCGCCTGACGAGCCAGAGGAATGGATGATGACCACTTCATCATTCAATACCTCCCCATCTGCATGGGAGAACATGTTCGAGCATGGCTCGAATTCCTCTCGCCTGACAGCATCCGCGACTAGGCGGATCTCAAGAGGCTCTTCATCAAGAATTTCAAGGGACGTATGTCCATCCTAGTAATTCCTAGGACCTCAAAAGCTGCTAGTAGGAGCCCAACGAGTCCCTATAGGATTACATCTATAGGTTCTCAAAATAATGCAACTCCCTTCCTGATGTGGTTGACGCGGACATCATCAGCGCGTTCCTCTCCGGGACAACTTATGAGTCCTTGATCCACAAGCTCGGCTATTAAAAGCCTCGTACCACCCGCGACTTGCTCGACATCACCATGAACCATGCCTCCGGCGTGGAGGCAGTTGGAGCGGTCTTCAGCGGAGGCCGAGACAAGGGAAAGGCCAAGCACGAGGACCAAGACGAGGCCTCCTCCACACAAAGGGGCAAAAAGAACAAGAAGGATCAGCGTCGACCGGCCAGCTCCGCTTTGGTCACCGCGGCTGATCGTGCGGGCAAGCAGCCCCAGCAGGGTCAGCCCGACCACTTTGACAAGCTCATGGAGAGCCCATGCACCAACCACGCCTACCCCATCAAGCACCTCTACAAGGACTACGAACTACTTAAGCACTTTCTATGATAGGCTGACGGGTCAAAGGAAGGAAAGGGCAAGGAGGCAGCGACCAAGAAAGGAGGTGTGGTAGGCAAGAATAATGATGGCTTTCCCGACCCCGAGGAATGCCTCATGATCTTTAGAGGATCCGATGCCATCTACTCCAAGCGCCAGCACAAGTTGCGCTACAGAGAGGCATGCGTCGCCGAAATGGTCGTCCCCTCTTTTCTTAGCCGGTTAGAATCTCCGATCACTTTTGATCAGAGGGACCATCCTTCCCATGTCGCCAGACCGGGTTGCTACATGCTTGTCATCGACCCCATTGTCCACAAAAGCGCCTCACCAAGGTGCTAATGGACGGAGGCAGCGGCCTCAACATTCTCTACGTCGACACCCTTGACGCCATGCACATCCCCCAATCGGAGCTCCGCCTAGTAAGCCCTCCCTTTAGTGGCATGATCCCTAGGACACAGGCATACCCCCTTGGGTAGATCAACCGACCTGTCATGTTCGACGACCGAGCCAACTTCTGCTCGGAGGTCCTCACCTTCGAGGTGGTGGACTTCCTAGGGTCCTACCATGCTATTTTGGGGCGGCCATGCTACGCCAAGTTCATGGCGATCCCCACCTACACCTATCTCAAGTTGAAGATGTCGGGATCAAACAGCGTCATCACTGTGGGTAGCACCTTTTCGCATGCCTACATGTGCGACCGTGAGCATTACGAGCTCGCCACTTCCATCATCAACTCAGCCGAGCTCCCTCAGCTCAAAAATCATCGACTCCAGCAGTCCCGGACTACAACAAGCCAACCTCCTCGACTGCTTTCCACCCAATCGAGGAAACTAAGGGTGGGGATCGACCCCATCAACCCAACCAAGATGGTGCGGATCGGGGCCAAGGTCCTAGCCAAATAGGAAATGCGAGCTCGCCGACTTTCTATGCGCTAATCGTGATGTCTTCACATGGAAAACTTCTGACATGCCGGGCATACCTTAGGAGGTCGCCGAGCATGCATTACGCCTCATCCCGGGCTCAAAGCCCGCTAAGCAATGCATGTGTCGCTTTAACGACGAGAGACATAGGGCCATAGGCGAGGAGATCACCAAACTCCTGGTAGCTAGGTTCATCAAGGAGGTATACCACTCCGACTGGGTAGCCAATCCTTTTCTTATTAAAAAGAAGACCAAAAATAGAGAATATGCCTTGATTATACTGGCCTCAACAAGGCATGTCTGAAGGATCATTTTCCATTACCACGCATAGACCAGATAGTCGACTCCACCTCAGGATGTGAAATCCTCTTCTTTCTGGATGACTACTCAGGCTACCACCAGATCATGATGAAAGAGTCCACCCATCTCGCAACTTCATTCATCACCCCGTATGGTTCGTACTGCTATGTAACCATGCCTTTCGGTTTGAAGAACGCTGGCGCCACCTATCAATGGTGCATGCAGCAATGCCTCACCGACCAAATCGACTTGCTTGACCAGCCTGACCAAGTCGAGCGATCAAAACCAACAATCACCGTCTATGTAGATGATATAGTGGTCAAAACGGCTCAAGCTTATGACCTAATCGTGAACTTGGCCACAACGTTCATGAACCTCTGAAGGTTGAGCATCAAATTGAATCCCAAAAAATGTATTTTTAGGGTACCGAAGGGGAAGCTGCTTGGATACATCGTGTCCAAATGCGGCATCAAGGCCAACCCGTGTCCAAATGCGGCATCAAATGGGCCTAACCTGAGAAAAATCGTTTGGCCGCCATCTCCAACATGGGCCCTATACAAAATGTCAAGGTTTGTCTTGACTGAGGCTCAGCTTTGAAAGCCTCAAAGCATCTGCTTTAGCCCCAATCCTTATCGCTTCCCTGAGGGAGAACCCCTCCTCCTCATCTCAACAACGTCGTGAGCACCACCCTAGTCGCTCGAAAGGAGAGCGGAAAGGATGCCTCTCTCGGATAACGGGTTCGGGTTCGGGGATGAAAAGATGGACGTGTTTGTTTGGGTTAGTTTTCCACCCATGGATAATGGATATCTGAAATAAATCATTTGGAATTAAAAATCATGTTTTATAAAGCCTAATAAAGCATCATTATTCGTTGACTCATGAAAATATTTATTATTTGTTGCCTCCTTATACATGGAATATGTGCATAGTTTAATATCATGCATATGTTTATAAAAGTCCCTCCTACTATATCGCAGGGTATCCATGATTGAAACGGATTATCACCCGAATCATGAGCACCACCCTAGTCGTCAAAAGGGAGGAGCCAGGACACCACCTAAAGCTCCAACAACCCATATACTTCATTGGAGAGGTACTCACCAACGCCAAGGTTTGATACCCCCAGGTGCAGAAACTTCTATACGCCGTGTTGATGGTGACCCGGAAGCTTCTGCACTACTTCACCGACCATGAAGTCATGGTTGTCACTTCATACCCACTGGGAGACATCGTCCACAACCGCGATGTCACAGGACGAATCTCCAAGTGGGCACTCGAGCTAATGGGCCACGACATCAAGTATATCCCCAACACCGCTATTAAATCTTAGGCTCTCGTGGACTTTATCGCCGAATGGATGAAAGTCCAGCTCTCGACCCTAGATGTCACCCATGAGTACTAGATGATGTACTTCGATGGGGCATTGATGGCACCTAGATCGGGGGCTAGAGTGGTTCTAATCTCCCCGGATGGGAGCAGACTCTGCTACGCAATCCGTCTCCATTTTTTGGCCTCAAACAACGCCGTGGAATATGAGGCCCTCATCAACGGACTATGTATCGCCATCAAACTCGGCGCTACACGGTTGTACATTCGTAGGCGACTTGGAGTTGGTCGTCGACCAAGTCATGAAGGAATCCTCTTGCAAAAGCCCCTTCATGGCAACATACTACCAGGAGGTGTGCAAGCTCGAGGACAGATTAGGGGATCGAACTACACCATGTCCCTCGAAAGGACAACAATGTCGCCGATTTTCTCGCAAAATTGGCTGCCAGGCGAGTTCCGTCTCCGGATGGGATATTCATCAATGACCTTCATGAGCCGTTAGAACGCATCCTAGAAGGTTCGATCCAGACCCACTCCGACACCAACCTGGCACTCGGGGGCTCTCGACCTCGGTGCCTCCATGATGATGTCGCCGCCGACATCGTCGTGGTGGCACTTCGATCAAACCGACTGGAGAGCACCACTATTCGCCTACCTCCTCGAGGAGATTCTCCCACCAGAAAGGACTAAATCACGACGAATCGCTTGGTGCACCAAGACATTTGTCGCATTCAGTAATGAACTTTACAAGCGAAGTCTGTCGGGAGTACTCATGAAGTGCATACCCACCGACCAAGGGAAACGCTCCTCCTTGAGGTCCAAGCTGAAATCTATGGACATCACGTGGCCCTGAGGTCACTGGTCGGAAAAAGCCTTTCATCAAGGTTTTTACTGGGCCACTGCGCTACAAGATACAAAGGAGGTCATCCGCAGGTGTGAGGGATGCCAGTTCTACGCTCGATAAACTCATTTGTCGGTGCAGGAGCTTCAAACCATCCCCATCACCTGGCCATTCTTGGTCTGGGGCCTCAACATGGTTGGACCCCTCAAAAAGGCCCCGAGTGGCTTCACTCACCTACTCATAGTGGTGGACAAATTCACCAAATGGATAGAAGCGAAGCCCATCACCAACATTCGCTCAGAAAAAAGGCGGTCAAGTTCTTCCTTGACATCATCTATCATTTTGGTGTTCCTAACTATATCATCACTGACCACAAACTATCTTCAATGGGAAGAAGTTCCTGGACTTCTGTGATGGATACGGTGTTAGGATCGACTGGGCCTCGGTCGGACATCCACGTACTAACGGTCAGGTCAAACGGACCAATGGCATGGTTCTCCAAGGACTTAAGCCATGCATCTTCGAACGACTCAATAAGTATGCCGGGCGATGGGTTGTAGAGGTCCTAGTGATCCTATGGAGACCTGAGAATGACCCCGAACTGATCCATAGGGTTCACACCTTTCTTCCTGGCCTACGGAGCTGAAGCAGTGTTGCCCTCCGACCTTGACCATGACGCCCCAAGAGTGAAGGCCTTCGATCAAGACTAGGCCATGGTAGGCTTAGCAGGACGCGGTTGACCTGCTCGAGGAAGCTCATGAGATGACCGTCATTTGCTCTACTCGTTACCAGCAAACTCTCCACAGGTACCATGAAAAAAAATCAGGGAGAGGCGTGCTCCGGAGAACCCAATCAACCAAGGAGAAACATAAACTCTCTCCACCATGGGAAGGACCCTATACGGTGACCGAGGTGATCCAACCAGGCACCTACTAATGAAGGATGACAATGGCAACGTTCTCACCAACATATGGAACATAGAACAGTTATGTTGTTTCTTTCCCTAAAACTCGATCTTACCATTTTCTTTCATTCAACGTTTGGTCCTACAAAGCACCCCAACCCGAGCACTCTTAGCCTATGTTGCTGAGGGCTCCATGAGGGTGTGATACCACCCCTCTTTTTTACTATCATATAGTAATACTTTTCACCCAAACGAAAGGGTATTCCATTCCTTTAATTACCCTATGTAACTTATGTTTTAAACTCCCAAGCGATCACACCTCACCACGATCTATGGTTACGAGCAGCTGAGCCTCGCAGGCCATGACGGGTTCTTAAGGTTGTAGCCTATGGGTCAAACGGGCAGGTGCAAAAAAGAAAGGATAAAAAATAAAGCTATGCTAGGGTAAAAATAAGAATGGATGGGACAAGTTTCCCCTTACGAGTGATTCCATCACAAAAACAAAACTGAAGTATTCATGAATGTTAAAAACTGTTCACATGGGGGCTCCCCGACAAACTTATCTTTTACACATACTGACTCTTTCTACTCTAAATTCTATTGTGGCTGTCGGCGGCATCGACTGATGGCACGATCGATGAGGATAAGGGCAGCTTGCTTTCCAATGGGATGACGTTTGGCTCGGTCAGAGGCAGGACGACACGCCGCTTCCAACCCGGTCTCCACTCCGTCCGTAGACGCTAGATAAAATCTTCTTGGCACACCTTCAGCCACACTCAAACGGCAAGCCTCCATCACCCACTGCGCGGAGACTTGCTCGACAACCATCTATACATATGGCACCAAGCTCTCTCCAAGCGCATGGATTGCATCCGCGCTCTCCACATCGACATACCCTCTGTAGATGGTGACAAAGTCCAGATCCGGTGGTGCGTCACCACTGAGGTCAGCACCCTTGACGTCCCATAGAACATGCCATCGGAGATGAGCGCCCAAACTTCATTTGGGACCTCCACCAGCTGGATGGCGGGCGTACTGGTGCTCAGCGCCGACCCAAACACCACAGAAACGACCACCTGGGCAACATTGCAAATCTGGTTGAGCTCCCCCTCGAGAGCACGTCACTCTTCAAGGGACTTGGCTAGCGCCTCCACACTCGACCGATCGCCGCCTTGGCTGTCTCTAGCTCTCGCTCTAGAGAACCAATTTTTCCACCTAGTTCTAGAAAAAAGATGACAAGTTTAGAAGCAAAAGAAAGAAAAAACCAAGGCATCAACCGATGGTGGAACAGGTACATACCAAGGTGGGTGTTTTCGTGGATGGAGAGTCCTTCCTCCTACTAGGTCACTTTCTTGAGTAGTCGAGTGTTTGACTCCTCCGCCCCAAGCACCTGCCCTCGGAGCATGACCACTTCCTGTTCAGCCTCCGATCAGGCCTTTCGCTCTGTCTCTAGAGTCTCCAAGGACTTTTGAGCACCACCTCGGTCTTCTCTAGGTGGACCTTCGCTGTGTTGAGTCCCCGCTCAACAGAACTCGCCTGTTCCACCACGAGCAGTTCCATCGCCCACGCTCCCGTCGCCTCGTTCGCCCGGTCTTGGGACTCATGGCGGGCGGATTCTAGCTGGCGCTGAAGCTCGTCAACCCACCATGACATTGTGGCTTCCCACCCTATCCGACCATGTTCCTCCCGAAGGAAATAGGACTTGCGGATCCACATCACCTCTAAATCCTGTAAAGCGAGAAGCAAACATGCTAAAACAACCAATGAAAGACCAAGGAGGTAAGGACAAACACTAAAAATGCAAAAAGCTTACCTCTGACGACGCATGGTAGGTCGATTGAGACCTCCTAATGGACAAGTTCAACCCACTCCAAGGCCTCCTTGAGCCTCGCCTTTGTTTGGGCGAGATTGGACTCCATCGACAGTCCTCTCTCCTCAAGCAAGTGCCAGAGCCCCACCTCCTCCTCATCGTGAAGGATGAATCGAGCCTTCCTCGGGTCACCAGGGCAGGGCCACACTAGCTCATGGATCGCCTCAGACTCGCTGGAAGATCCAGCCATCGCAATATCATGCGATGACCGGATCATCACCAACTCCTACGACGGTGGGATGGCTGGTGGCTCCACCCCAGTGCCTGCCTCACTGGAGCAGGGGACCTCCACTATCTGGACTCCATGGCTTATTAGTGGATGTTCTACCTCTAGCCTAGTCATGTCTCCTCCCAATCCCCTCTAGCTCTGACCAGGAGGGCGAACCATGTGTTCCTCCACCGGGCGAGGCAGGGAGCCTGGTCTCCCTCCTCTCTTTGTCATAGCTGTTGGGGGAGAGATTGCAAGGGTCACCTCTGACCCAACCTCCACCATCGCCACAGGGATTGCCACCATCACCACCACGTCGCCACTGCCACGATACTTAGGACCGGCCGGGAGGACGCAACACCAGAAGGGAAGGTCGCACCACCGCTAATCGGCTTTCCCCACCGCTCGTCGTGACTCGCTACAGGCTGGGTCTCCACTCCTCCCACATGAGAGGTAGGGCGATGCCTAGTCCCACCAGTCCCTGGCCGTTGTCAAATGAGTACAGGTCAATCACGTGGTAAAAAAGCTCAACTATGAGATCAAAAAGGAACATAGACACATACCTAGACAAAAGCGGCAGGGCCCTAAAGCCCCAACCCACTAGGGATGAAATCGCCAGATGAGGACCACTCACGGGGCACAACCTGTGTCCCCTCATATCGATCGAGGGAGGAGTCGACCCGACCTAGTTCCCGATCGGCCCACGAATGGCCGTGACCGTCGGCTCATGGCGTATCCACCGGAGCAACTGACGGGGCATCTACCTCTTGTGGGTCACGCACACGCATCGACCCCGAAGATGCGAGGGTACGAGCGCACTCCTCCGACCGGCCCGCATGCCCCGCCACGCTCGGAGCAAGAGTGTGTGAAGCCAACGATGCCTCCAAAGGGTGCGGCGACCGCGCCTGCTTCGCCTCTTGCTCGACGGCGATGTCTTCACTCACGCCGTGCTTCCTCGACTCGGGAACATCGTCGCGCTTCTCTGCATCTCGCCCACCACCGACGGACATAGCCGCTAGGCTCACGATGCTCCATCGAGGTCACGATGATGCCCCTATCTCCTTCATCCTCAGAGGTACTCGTGTTGCCACCCATCTATGTGGGCTCCTCCTACTCGAGCTCCTCCTCCACGTCGCTCCTACTTTCACCCGCTTGGACCGGCCTTCGGGCTTTATCAACTCTCTTCTTCTTTTTGGCAAGTGCTGCCTCCTTCAGAGCAGCTTGCCGAAGCTACGCCCTCTAGCCCCCTCGGAAGATGCGGCTAGGATCTATAACCCGCGAGTCCCTACAAAACACACAACTCAAAATCAAAATACGGGAGAGCAAGAGGGAAAAGGACATGGAATAAGAAGAGAGCATACCAGATTGGATTGCTTCACGGCGTGAAGAGGTCCAGGCTTTCCTTCAAGGGACTCTTTATCCCTTAGTTGTAGCAGCACCGGTCGAGTTGACTCTAGACTTTGTCCTTCGGCAACTCCTCCAGCGACGCGTGGTCGGGATTTGTTGGGCCAGAGTACGCCCACATTGGCCACCTCTCTCCACCAGCAGGGCGACTACACAGTGAAAGAAGGTGTGGAAGACCTGTAGCCCATCGAGGCCATGCTGCACCTGCTTCTAAAGCTTCGCCTAGATGACCTCCAGCTTGTTCTACTGACTGGAGGGACCCCATGACCAGCTCTCCCACCTCTCCGGCCTTCTTCCGGTGAACAGCATGATTGGTGCCTCCACTAGGTTTCTAATGTAGAACCACTCACCATGCCACCCCCAATTGGAGTCACAGGGGGAGTACGCGGGGTAGGAGCCCGATGGCCTTGGCTTCTTCTACAAGGCAAAGCCCTCAACTGGCGTGGTTTTGGGTGGCTACCCCTTAGATAAGGCTCACCCGGTGAAGATCCGCTAGAAGAGGTCCATGTGCGGCTCCATCCCAAGGAAGGCCTCGCAGACAGTGACAAAACCAACAAACGTGCATCACCCCAGTTGAATTGAGGTGCTGCAGCTCCAAGCCCCACTCGTTGAGGAGCCCATGCAAGAACCAATGCGCGGGATATCCAAGCCCAGCTCGTGGAAGGCGAGGAAGGAGACAACCTTGTTGGCCCGTGGTCGCGAAATAGCTTCCCCTAGCGCAGGAGCCCTCCAATGCGCCACCTCCTTCGGTGGGAGCAGCCCCTTCTCGACAAAGGCGACCAGCACCGCCTTATCTATGTTGGATGGCCTCTAGTTCGACATCATGCTTCAGATTCACGAACAAATATGTGAGTTCTCCTCTCCCTTGCTTTACCCTCTCTCTCCTAGAAACCGCCACGGTGCACGAACAGGCTTGGCGAGAAGGAAGAAGGAGGAGAGGCGGCAGGTGGAGAAAGGTGAAGGAATGGGATGAAAACCCTCTCCCTTCCCCTATTTAATGCGGATAGGCATACGGTGGGGCGCGTCCTGACTGATGGGATGCACCCTGCCCAACAAAACATCACCCGGTAAAAACGGGCATGGCCTAGGTAGGGCCCACCACTACCACAACCCAGGCACAGGAAACAAGGCGCAACCGCATGCAAACAACCCTCTACCTTCCCAGTTAGGGTTTGAAAGGGCCCACCAATAGGATCTCCATCAAGGAAATACCAACGGGCTACCTAAGACGATCGAACGGCTCAGGCGACTGCTAAGAGATAGGTAAAGAGTAGTGGGATGCCCCATGCGGGTTAGGCCGACTCTGTCACGAATGACGGACATGGATCCCATTTGGATATATCCAATAAGAGCTCCTCAAACCTGCCACTCTAGTCATCAAGATATCTTTACCAAACCTTCCTACTTTATTTTATTTTCTAATGCATAATCATTCATTCATCCTTCCTTATACACGCATTCACACATTCATCCCATACATCCAAAGCATTGCATAGTCGTCTCATTCGACATGAGCGATGACCGACCGGGGTTCGAAGGCCAGCCCACGAAGGGCTCGAGGCCGCCTCGCGTCAAATAGAGCCAGGGGAGAAAAACACAGATGAGCCTAGCGGCCCTCACCTGATCTGCTCGGAAGCAGACAGGGTCATCTTGACCTTCTTGTTCGATCCTAGCCTCGAGCCATGCCCATAGAATCTCCATCGAGGGGAGGCCAGCGGGCCACCTAAGTTGGTCTCTAGAAAGGCTCAGGCATCTACCGAGAGGTGGGTTAAAGAGTAGTGGAATGCCACATGAGGGCTATGCTGGCCCCATTATGAACGACAAACCCGGATTTCACTTGGACATACCCGTTAGAGAGCTCACCGAGCGCGTCACTCGAGCCATCGAGGCAAGTGACCTAGATTCCATTATGGAAACCGTGGATGGGGCAACGCACGAAACTAGACCAACCCCTCGGCCATGCCCGACACTTGGGTCCACAGCTCCGTGGCGCCTGACCCCCAGCCATGCCCGATGATTGGGTTGGCGCCCAACGCCTAGGTCCACGCTCCTAGAAACGATGGCTTAGAATGTTGGCAAGTCGAAAAATCCCTAGGTGATTCTACCCGAATCGCTCGAGGGCTACACCCACTGGAAAGTAAAAAAATCCCCTAGGTGATTTCTAGGACTTGCAATGCCATGCCCCTTGCTGGGCACCACCTTGTCCAACCCCTAGGGTTGGCCCTACCTCGGCTGACTCTCGAAGGTTGGCTCGCCTCGTCCAACACCCGAGGGCTGGCTCCACTTTGGCTGACCCCCGAGGGTAGGCTCTACCTCGACCAACATTTGGGGGCTAGCTCCACCTCTCCCGATGTCTGAGAGCTGGCCCCGCTTTGCCCAATCCCTCGGACACGGTCCCTAACGAGAAGCTCGCGCCGCCACCAACCACTATGGGCCAGAAAGTATAACCTCAGGTCAAATTTCTAGCATCGTGCAGAGAGCGGTCACGTCTTAGCACAACCCATCTCCATGACATGACATTCCAGGGGACTCACATCAACCCAAAGTGATGGATGCAAGGTCACTATGCTGCCTACACCATGTACGACCGTTGATCAGCATGCTGGTTTGTCGGTCCAGCGCCTAGGTCCACGCTCCATCGTGCCCAACCCCTTGGCCTCGCCCGATGCATGGGTCCGTGCTCCGTTGCGCCTGATGGTGACTCATGATCTTGCACCCATCCATTGCTCTCGTACAATGAGTATAAACAACCCCCTCATGACTTTGCAGAAGTCCCAAAAGGGCTCAGGGGCTCCTGTCGGGTTCATAAACCTAGGGTCCTCGATGGGCCCGCTTCAAAGCAAAAGCTTGGACCAGCAGATGGCATTACAACAAACATGTGACTCATGGGCCAGCCTAGATACCTAATGATAGGTCGGATGAGTGATCTCATCTCTGACCGTAAGACGTGGCCAAGGAGGGGACAACACTCATTTCTGACTCCGACCCGCTTTTCCGACCGGGAATGCACCGAACCTCTGCTTATAGCTCTTCTCCGACCGATGTGGTCAGAGCCGACTGGGAACGACCGACCAGGGACGCCCGCTCGGTGAGGACCCAAGAATCAGGTGGAGCAGATAAGGCAAGGCGCTTAAGTCAAAAGCAATATCGAGGACCGTACCCTACACACCTATAGGATAGTGCCGCCATGCCATACCAGAAGGGTGCTTTGCAACCTTCTAGGCATGTCAGAACCCCAACAGTGTTGTGGGCGCCGACATTTGCCTTATAGTATTGTGGGCGCCAACATTTGTCATACCTAGGCGAACACAGTAAAGCTTGTCACATGCGTCTGACATAAACAGTATTGATGCAATATAAACCCTATGTCATGAACATCGTGTTTGTGTAATAATGCATGTGATAGAAGGTGTTGATAAATTTCTTGTAGCCTAAAATAATCAATAAAAATGTTAAATCAATATTGATGCAATAGCTCATGTATATCAAGTAGGGTTTAAAACCAATTTTTATTAAGCAAAATACTATAGAACATGTGTGTGATACTTAAATAAAGTTGGAAGTGCAAACTTTGTAGATGACAATGAAATACTTGTTGTTGAAAAATAATATTGCTTAGTAATATTTTCGATAGCTTAGAAATACAATTTGAAATAGAGTTTAACTCAAAAAAAACTTTGAAAATTTCAAGTTTATGTATAATGGACATTGCCAAGTTTAGCAATTTATTTAGAGAGATTGGGTTAGAGGGTGATGCGGTGTTTTAACTCAGCTGAGAAGCCTCATATATTAGTTTGATCATGGTGAAGTCAATTTCGGTTTAGAGACAATGGTTTAGTGGTAATCGCTGCTTTAAAATCTGTGCACAACACATTCTTGGCTAGCCCTTTGGTGGCGCGGTCACGAAGTCATTGGGGCGTCGTGCAGATGGCATTGGTGCGCTCTACGTGTAAACGTCGCGCCGCGCGCAACAGCACTGGTCACTGCACGCATGCGTGGCGTTGGCGGCTCTACCGACCGACCACCGTTGGCCACGTTGGCCGCCGCCTGCCGCCGCCGCTACCGCCGCCACTCTCCCTCTCTCTCTCCCTCCCTTTGTCATAGCCTACGTTGTTCATTGCGCGCATCATTGTGCTGCCATGCCATGGCCTCGGGGCTATGTTGCTGGTGCTGCTGCTGCCTCCACGCCCACACCGCATTGATGCCGCTGCCACTACCATCGCTGGTGCTGCTGCTGCGCGCCTACCACAACACCGCGCTACGTTGTTGGCCCGCATTGATGCTGCACGCACGAGGTCGTGTCGCCATCGCCTTGCCATTTGTGGCACTCGTACTGCCCCCTACCGCATCGCGACACCGTGCTGCCGCATACACACGATCGCACGGGAACTCCTAAAGGCTCCACCCGAGCATTAAACACGCAACCTCTGCCCTCGCTCGTGAGGTTTTTCCTCGTGCTGCCATGCCTTTGTCATGTCTTGGCTGGTCCATATTAAGTCGAGGCCGTTGTCCACAACATAGCAGCGGCAGCACACCATTCCTTCCTTTCAAATTCACCAGCTTAGGCTTTGCAACGCAATTCCCCACACCAGTGGGTGGTATGGGTAGTTAGCTACGCGCCCTGTTCTCCTCAAGCCCGGCCGATCACTACCGATAGGCAATTTGGCATTTTGCTCACCGATGGCCGTGGGCACCACCAAATCAGTAGGTTGGGAGGTAAGGCATGTAGGAGTGGTAGCAGTTCGATTGCTCATAATCTTACACTCGCCTTGACTCCCTCTATTTGGTGCTTGCACTATTTTGGCCAGGGAACTCATCGGTGATGTGGTGACGTGCCGATGTCCATCGCAGAGCACCACCACCCCGCTCAGTCACACTTTGCTAGACCGCCACAACGCTTCCCAGCTTCAATTGTTAGTAGGGCGTACACCATAGTGAGCTACGGATGCTTCTCCGCCATCTCTACATTGTCGTGAGGGCGTAGGCTCGCCGAAACAGTCGCGCCGCTGCCGCGGGATAGCCACTCACCGCTGCAGCCCACGATAGTGCGCCCGAGTCCATAACCGCCACCCATCCTTATGCGTTTAGCTGTAGATGGTGGTCGGCCCCTCAATGTCATCGTAGCGAGCCTAGGTTGCCCGGTGTAACCGCTGTTGCCGCCGGTGTGCCATGCCACCGCGCGTGGGTATGTCGAGGACCTCCCGTTGCAAAGGCAACACATCCTATGGGCTTTAATGCAAAGCGTGAGTCTATAGTAATAGTGTTATGTTGCTTCACATGATTATACAAAAGCCCAAGTCCTCTTTTGGAAAACACGAGCGCGCGTCGGGTGCCCTTGGCCTTGGGCCGTTGCTGGGCTGCCGCGATGCACGCCGCTACGCCGCGACTGGGCTGCCTGGCCAAAATGGTCGCCACCGGCCCTTTTCCTTTTCTAAGCATTTTCTAATTTAGCTTCTAAGGTAAATTTGTAAATTCAATATAAAATTATGTAGTTAAGAAAAAATTATGAAACCAATTTTGTTAAGTTTCTAAAATCATGATCTATCTGCTAGTATATTTTGTTCACATAGTTTTATAATATTTTCAGAAGTGATCTAATTAAATTGAGATGCTTAATATTGTTAAAATGTAAACTTGTAGGAATTGTTGTGATAAAATGTAAACTTGTACTTTAGATCTAGACTTGGTTAGGCATTCGAGCGAGGCTCGGATTGCACTTGTTTCGCCTATGTTGATTGAGGACCGTCCGTTGCTGTGAGATGGTAGTCATGTCATAAACTTATTATCCTGAGCACATACTTGCTTATGGGAGCGGGAATGCTCATTGCTCTCTTATCATGGGTTCCGACCTTTTCCGGACCGACTGATTGGAGGCGGGGATGGTGGAGGTCTAAGCACCACACTAAGTCCGAGACTCAAGAGGGGGGCTTGGAGTCAAAGTTTGGATGGAGACATGGGGCCCATGACAAGAGAGTTGTGGGTTGGTCTTGCTTGTTCCTGGGGTACAAGCGGGGCATGTGTTTCGAGGTACCTGTGGGATACATTGGTTCGTGAATGATCGTGTGATATGGTACGACTTAGCTATGATCTAGCACCATAGTAAGAACTAGATTATGAAAGATAGTAAAATGGTTCTGATTGCTTACCACTGCTTGAAAAGTAGCACAGGTGTTTACATAGAATGGTTAGTTAACGAACAAATGATGATTGCTAAGGAAATTGAATATAAGGACTCACGTTTTGTAATGCCCCCATAGATGTAATAACCTATAAGCCAGATAGCCTTGTATATCCTTGGAGTCTTTTATTTTCCTCATGTCGGGTAAGTCTTGCTGAGTATAATCGAGTACTTAGGGTTTTATTTCCCCTGTTGTAGGTGATCGGAGGATACTTAGAGCTGACTCTTGTGTGGGGAAACCTCCTGGTGGGCTCAAGGGGATTCCTTTCGCGCAACAACCGTAGTGTTTATTTATAACCCTCACGAAAGGTTTTTCTAAGAAAAGATGTAAAATCTGTTAGCATCTCTTGTATATAAATATCTTCTATGTTAATACTCCACCATGTCATTAAATTAATTATGCTTCCTCTATAACTCTGATAACATTGTTATATTCCGTTGTTATAATAAATTAAGGTAATATTCTGGTACCGTAATAAATTGATGTAAGAAATGACTTAAGAATGTTGTAAGCTTTATTCTCTCATTTATGATCCTGATGGAAAAATGTGGATTTTCAAGTTCTCCCTTGGGGTGTGCTCGACTGAACTACGTAGTTTAGTGTCTCTCTTGAGTACTTAGTGTCTAATGGAAGACAAGTAATTCTAGGAGGCACTGGATTAAGCGGTTCTGCTACAAGTGGTATCAGAGCATAAATGAGAAAATAAAGCTTCAAAATACTTTTCTAAACTAAAATTTGATAACTTATTTTTGCAAAAAGTTAGGGCGTTTATCTACGAAGTATATAAGTAACCCTATTACTATAGTTGAACATCCAGAATAGGTTTAACTAGGTTCTCTCCGGTAGACTGACTCTCGCGTAGTATACGATCTTTAAGTCAATCACGCTACTAATGCCTTAGTCGTCATGATCGTATTGCTGGTAGATGCGCCCTTCATAGATGTCACGCGTGTAGTATTGTGCACGACTGACCCATCCTTGTTTCGGAGTTACTGCTGCACTGTGGCTTCGTGCTTTGCGTTTGCTTGTGGTTCACGCCTGTCGTAACCCACGTCTCCCCATACTTTTTTGTGCTCTTGTCGGACCCTTGCCCTATAGCCATATTAGTCATTAATGGCCTTGGACATCGCTCGCCTTGAACGCGCAAAAAATTCGGTCGAATCATTTGTAGTGGCCCGCGCTGGAACCGAAGGTGGACTACGCCAGGACCACTGACCGCTCTACCATTATAAGCAGGGCCTGGCCTAGCCATTATTACCACCACTTGGTGCACTCCAGCTCACCTAGCCATTCCTTTTCAGCAAGCTTTTCGCTCAATCCTTTCTTGCAACCACCCACCAGGAATGGCAGGAGCCTAGGTTAGCAGTTACTGTCTGAACACTGAGGGTTTTCCTAAAATCCTGTATGCCACCCTGCAAAAGCTCAGAGTCAAGGATCATCCTGAGTATGAGGGTTGTGAGTATGAAAAGCATGGCACTAAGTTGTGTGAAGTTACCATCTATATTGGAAAGAGTGAGGAGTTCCCCGACATCATTGAAGCCTAGAATGTGACCGTAACCGGGTTTCACTTCGTCGACACCTACCAAGTTGTGGCCCACAAAGCCTTGTAGTACCTTTGCTAGATCTATGAAGAGCCCAATGCTTGTACCCCCATGAGGTTCTTTCCACCATTGGAAAAGAATCGACGGGTATGGAGGGCTCACATGTAGGATTTGTAAGGGCGGGATGCGCAAGAAGACAGTCCAACCGTGGTGCACTTGACCACGTACCTCCTTGCTCTAGATGAGCAGTATGACCAACAAGCCTTGAACTGAGGAAATGCCTCCGACGAGCCGAGGAAGCCGAGATCTTCTCTAGGATGCTCCAGGTGCAGCTTGTCGAAGCGCATGCCAGTGCGGCAGCCATAGAGAGTCATGAGACTACCATGATAGAAGCCCTAAAGGAGGTTAAAGATCGACATGCCTATCAGTTGGGAGAGGCCTACCTTGTCACCAGGGCCAAGCGTAGGGTCGCTGGCCGCTGAAAGGCAAGATCCCTTGATCTTGAAGGCAATCCCTATCCACCTACCAAAAAAGAAGGAGAACCGGTGTTGCAGTACCGCCCGCACCCCCACCCTTAGAAGTGTCAGAAGTAGAGCCCTTGCTTCCCCTCACTCAGCCACTGCCTAGAGAGGAGGCAGATCCATAGCTTGGGCGGTAAAAGAATCCACCGAGCCTAGAAATGAAGATGTGTGGTCCAACAAAGTAGATTAGTTACATTGGGAAGGTGTACCCATAGCCTGTGGATGGTAGTCAGGTCACAGACTTATTATCCTGAGCACATACATGCTTATGGGAGCGGGAAGGCTCGTTGCTCTCTTGTCGTGGATTCCGGCTCTTTCCGGACCGACTGATTGGAGGTGGGGATGGTGGAGGTCTATGCACCATACTAAGTCTGGGACTCAGGAGTGGGGGCTTAGAGTTCAAGTTTAGACGGAGACCTAGACCCCTTGATAGGAGAGTGGTGGGTTGGTCTTGTTTGTGCCTGGGGTACAAGTGAGGCATGTGTTTAAGGGTACCCAGCTGGGATACATTGGTTCGTGAATCGCCGTGTGATACGGTACGACTTGGTCATGATCTAGCACCGTAGTAAGAACTGGAATATGAAAGATGGTAAAATAGTTCTGATTGCTTACCACCGCTTGAAAGTAGCACAGGTGCTTACATAAAATGGTTAGTTAATGAACTAATGATGACCGCTAAGGAAATTGAATATAAGGACGCATGTTTAGTAATGCCCCCGCAGATGTAATAACCCACAAGCCAGATAGCCTTGCATATCATTGGAGTCTTTTATTTTCCTCCTGTCGGATAAGTCTTGCTGAGTACAATCGAGTACTCAGGGTTTTATTTCCTGTTATAGGTGATCGGAGGATACTTAGAGCTGACTCTTGTGTGGAGAAACCTCCCGGTGAGCTCAGCGGGGATTCCTTTCGTGCTACGACCGTAGTGTTTATTTATAACCCTCGTGAAAGTTTTTTTCTAAGAAAAGATGTAAAATCTGTTAGCATCTCTTGTATATAAATATCCGCTATGTTAATACTCCACCATGTCATTAAATTAATCATGCTTCCTCTGTTACTCTGATAATATTGTTATATTCCGTTGTTATAATAAATTGAGGTAATATTCTGGTAGCGTAATAAAGTGACGTAAGAAATGACTTAAGAATGTTGTAAGCTTTATTCTCTCATTTATGATCCTGATGAAAAATGTGAATTTTTGAGTTCTCCCTTGGGGTGTGCTCGACGGAACTGTGTAGTTTAGTGTCCTCTCTTGAGTACTTAGTGTCTAATGGAAGACAATTACTCCTAGGAGGCATTGAATTAGGCTGTTCTGCCACAGCGATGGGGTGGGGGAGAACCACCCATTCCCCTGCAAACACCACCACGCCACCTCCATGGATCTCGCTCGTTCTCCATGGATCTCACTGGGGTAGAGGAGAGGGCCACCGAATCCACGGACGTTGGGCGCTCCTAGTATGTGAGGATGCCGGGGTGGGGGAAGAGGCACCGCCGGAGTGGGGGAAAGAGGCGCCGGGTGGTAGAGGAGGACGTCGAGGTGGGGGAAGGAGCTGTCGGGGTGGGAGGAGCGCGTACGCCGGGGTGGGTGAGGGCGCTGCCACCGGCTAGGGAAGCTGCCATGGCCGCATCGTCGGGGTGGGGCAGGGTGCGAGTGCGGAAGGGATAAGAATGGGGAGGGGCGTGAGCGCGTGCGGGAGTGAGCGGTGGGAGGCGTCCGTCCGTCCGGACGTCCTAATCTTATCATTATCGCTTTTTAATGCCTTTTTATCTAAATTGTAAGTCGTTTTGATTTTTATAGATACAATTATTCTTTTATATACACATAAATTACACCATGTATAGATATTATATATTAAAAATATAAATATAGAAAATCAAAATAACTTGTAATCAGGGGCGGAGCCAGCTAGCTGGCTAGCTTTGGCGGCCTGTCATACCTCAAATATGTAGAAAATACCAAATATATATAATATATATACATGATATACGTTAAAAATAAATGTTGATCTGTTGTATCTTGTGGCTGGGCTAGTGATGGGCCTATATAGCAATTAGCAAACCCAACAGAAAGAAGCTAATCTCTTCTAAAAAAAACAGAAAGAAAGAAAAAAAAACTAATCTGTCCGGCAACCACTAGCATGATACATCCGATTCTTTTTCCTCCCTAAATCTGATCAATAGACTACTCCGTCTGTTCGTATCCTGAAATCCGATCACTCCACAATGGTTTCATAAAAAAAAACAAATCCACAATGGCATCAAAGAGGAGTAAATATTGGTGATGAAAGGTATTTTTTTACCTTTGAATTCTAACTAGTCTACTTTTCATATTAATTAATTTACCTAGGAATTTTGTAAAAAATAATTTATAGATTTATTTGAAGAGCATTTTTGCTAAAACAACTCGGTCCGTCTGTAATATATAAATTATATAACATTTTATTGTACATGTTTGATCTTTGTAAACCTTGCCACACTTAAAAAATATTCCTGCCTCCCCATCACTACTTGTAGTTTGGAGCAGAGGAAGTACATGTCGTCGAATACCACTTTTTTTTGTTTCCCAACAAATTTATATATCACCAAGTTTTTCGGTTTCACCCTTTGGGGAGTCATGAGATAATTTTGTTTGTTTATCTAGGGTGTGTTTGGTACCACTTCAGTCACCGCTATGGAAGTTGTTTCACCATGCCATCAACCAAACGCTCCGTGATGCCCTAGCTCCGAGTGTGAGACTCCTTGAAATGCGCTGACTAGAGCCACCACGGGTGAGAGGGAGAGCTTAAAATCTAGGTTCGCTCGGCTTCGTCCCCGGCCTGTCCCAAAATGTCCCTTTGTGTGTGTGGGCAACTTGAGCATGCACTACTACTACAAAAAAATTGTGTGACACTGCCCAAACATTAACAAACAGGGCGAGGTCGGTCAAAATCCAACCGCCTCGTAACATGCCTGACGATTTTTGAGGCGGACGTTTTCATTTACGAAGGCGGTCACAATTGACCGTATCGCAAAATGTATTTATGAAGGCAGACATTTTATTTACGGAGACGGTTAGGATTGCCCGTCTTGTAAAATCTATTTAAGGGGTGGTGGCAAAATGTTAGCAAACAAGCACAATCCTAATAAATGTAGCTTGCATGTCCAGGACAAAGTATTGCATAGTTTATGATGACTTAGACTGTATTGTATAAGGCACCATGAAAGTTAGGACAGGCACAAGAAACCAATCCAACCTTAGCCTTACTTCTACGTAATCCCTCTCTTAATTAAGGATAAATATAGCATTTCAAAAATGGAAATGAATATGCAAGGAGCATGCAACCACAAGTGACATGATACTCACCCCTTAGTCTAAATTTAGCATTAGCATCCATGGTTCCTAGCCACCACAATTCTCCACCACCTCCAAACACCACAACCTTCCCCCATCCTCCCCTCCTCCACCACTCCCGCCCACCCCTTCGCTCCACCACCTCCAAGACTCCCCCTTCACAGGCCGGCGTCGTCGGTGGTCGGAGAGATGGGGCAACAACGTACGTTGGTGTACAGCTTCGTGGCGCGAGGCATCACTGTGCTAGCAGACCACGCCGAGGTCTCTGGCAACTTTGCCTCCGTCGCTGCACAGTGCCTGCAGAAGCTCCCCGCCAACAACAATCGCTTCAACTACAACTGCGACGGGCACACATTCAACTACCACATTCATGATGGATTCAGTAATGCACCTAGTTCTTGTTTTACTCTCTCTTCGTGTGCTTATATGTCAATAAATGTGATCCTATTGTCTCTGCAACTTTTACTTGATGGTGATCATGGAGTGCATTGGAGAATTGAGGCATGCCTTTTTACAATTTTTTACTTGATAAATATAATGAAGAACCAAGTCAAGTGTTGCATTTTAGTGGGGGAAAGTGAATTTTAGATTATATCAACAATCACGTGACGATGTCTTTGATCTGCAGCATACTGCGTTGTTGCTACTGAATCAGCTGGGCGACAGCTTCCAATTGGATTTATTGAGAGAGTCAAAGAAGAATTTTCCAAGAAATATAGCGGAGGGAAAGCCAAAAGTGCTAATGCCAATGGCCTCAAGCGAGAATATGGGTACTTAATGGCCTCCTAATATGTTTCATTAACCTCCCTAGCTTTTTTTATATATGTCCTGTGTAACTTTTACTACCAATTGGAAGTTTTTTCTTTTAGGCCTAAACTTAAAGAGCACATGAAGTATTGTGACCAGCACCCGGAGGAGATTGACAAACTTGCAAAAGTGAAGGCTCAGGTCACAGAGGTCAAGGGAGTAATGATGCAAAACATCGAGAAGGTGGATCTGTCCTTTTACTATAGTGGTTACCAATTAGTAATCTTAAAGGGATTGATGAAGCTTTAGGAATCAACTATTTTCTTACTTTAATTTACTAACAACTTGATACTCAAATGGCTCTACATTGGTCATTAGGTACTAGATCGGGGTGAAAAAATTGAACTACTTGTCGATAAAACGGAGGATCTCCGATCACAGGTTCACCATATATATCATTGATCTCATATGGAATCCATTAGTTCCATCTATCTAGTTATCACCAGACTCATCGTTTTAATTTCGCATGTAGGCACAAGATTTCCGAAAACAGGGAACAAAGATACGACAAAAGATGTGGTGGGAGAATATGAAGATGAAGCTCATCGTTTTTGGCATCGTGGTTGCACTGATCCTCCTCATTGTCTTAACAGTTTGCAAGGACTTCAATTGCTGGTGATGTGAAATTATAGAGCCCATCTCACATGTTATGGCTATAGCCAAGATTTCCTTCAGTTTGATGTTGTTGTTCTTGCAGATAAGAAGGAAACACAAGAAAGGAAAGAACAAGAAAAACCATAGAGAGTGCATTTCCATCACAACGCAGGACCAAAATCCATCATCTGTGTGATGTTGTTGACATTGATCACATTGTTCTTAGTTATGTCTAGATCGTTGGGCTAAAAGTTATAACTGGGCTCTCTCGTATTTTAAATAATTGTAATAGTAGCATATATTGTTGTAAATCATGATTCGATAAGGTGATTATTCTATAATTTAGTGCAGAGCTTGTTGATGTACCCACTTCTAACTATGTTGGTGACACTTGAGTTTCCTTGATATCTTTGTAAGGTTTCTATTGTTATGGTCTTCACCTTAATCCTCCCACATCTCAACCCTTTCTCTCTCTCTCTAAGGTTTGTTGTCTCCTATCTTTAGGAGAGATGAGGAGGGAGTCAAGAGATCTTTCAAAAAAAACAAGGAAGAAGAGATGTGGCAGGAGATTTGCTACAGCTGCTACACACCTCTTATGTTGCAAAGTTTTAGGAATAGAGGAGAGAATAGGATATCTAGCTGAGTTGCTCTTAGCCCACCTGAACCAAAAATGGTGCCACAAAGGCTAACTAGCCCCAATGCTCTACTCGTTTGGAGTTGTTCTCGCTATGCCATCTCCACTTGAGAGACTATCTTTTTTTTCCTTAGGCCAAAAATATCCCGCTAAGAGATCGATGGGAAAATGAACTAATTTCTCTCTCAATCTCTCTCAATCCACGAGGAGGATAGGTGTACCCATACAAAACAAGTTGAATTTCTAACCTCACCAACATACATTGACTAAGGTGTTGTATGGATCTCAAGACATTTTGAGAATCCGGATAAAAAGAATCCCAATAGTTTTACTAGATTTTGAGATTTTAAAATTCCGTGAGCTAAATTCCTTGTAAAAATCTAGTCCTTTTGAATGAGAATCTAGGATTGTGGGATTTTTCTATTCGGATTCCTAAAACCCGGAGAATCCAAGCTAGAAAGAAAAAATCTCTCTATAAAGAAGCTAAGGCTGCATCAGTGCCGGATGGAGAGCATCTTAGAACATATAGATTCAAACGCCGTACCACTTTCTGATGACTAGCAGAGAAATGGGATGATGGTCCGGTTTGCACTTGGAACAAAGATATGTACGCATTACAAGCACATACGGAGTACACACGATTATGACATAAATATCCACACAAGCATGCATGCAAGCATCAAAATATCCACAGATGCATATATTGGGCGCGCAGTACACACACACACACACACTTAAACGCTTTACCTTTCTGCTGATGCTACTGCACACCATCTCATCAGCTCCACAGATTCACAAGGCACACACACTTGTGCGCTTTACCTTTCTGCTGATGATGCTACTGCTAGCGCCACGGAGTTCATCCAAAAGCTTGAGCTGGACAAGACTCGATGAGATGATATATGCATGGAGCTCGATCGGCACACACTCCCGGCCCTAAAAGATGCTGTTGCTACTGATCTATAGCTTCTAGCAAGCCATCTGCTCCTTGTAGACGACAGGCGAGATCTCCTCGAAGACGGGCAGCCTCCTGCTGCTGCTCTTCTTCCGGTACGGCACCGCCACGTCCAGGAGAGCCAACATCTGGTTCTCGACCCAGTCATCGTCGTCGCGCTCGCTCCCGCTGTCGTCCCGGCGGCGTCCGTTGTTGGCGCCGCCGCCCGGCCACGTCTGCGCCATGATCCGGGCCAGCAGCTCCTCCACTTTCCGGACGATCTTCCCGTCCTGCTGGTCGCGCGCCTGATTCCTCCCGGCGAGCACGTCGGCGAGGACGAGCTCGGCGTCGGCGAACCGGGTCTGCTCGATGAGGCAGAGCGCGAGATTGCACGCCTTGTTGGCGTCCGGGTCGATCATCTGCGCCTTCCGGTACACCACCTCCGCCGCCATGAAGTTGCGCTGCTGCATATACGCCCACGCGAGGTTGCCCTGCATGCATGTCCGGCGGCGAAGCTAGCTAGCGTCAGACAGATCGAATCATATGTAATGGCACGCACTGGCACTGGCACTGGAACTACCGGAAGTGAATGAACAATAAGCCGGCGGGGATCGAGACGCACCAGGACGCGCGAGGTCTCTTGCTTGACGGAGACGTGGATCTTGCGGCCGTGCGAGCGGGCGCGCTTGGTGGTCTTGCCATGGAACGCCTCGCCGAGGTAGATCTTGCGGAGCTTCTGCTTGAGCAGCTCGATCTCCTCCTTGGTCCGCCCGCTGGCCTTGTAGAGGTCGAGGAGGATGTTGTCCAGCGACTCCTGGGACTGCTTGGGGCACAGGTGCCGCAGCGACCTGATGGCGTCGATGGCCTCCGTCAGGTACCCGCGCTGCTTCATCACCACCGCCATGTCCTTGAGCGCGCTGTCCACCTTGTCGCCCGTGCTGATCGCCTTCCAGAACCACGCGATCGACGCGTCCAGGTCCTTCTCCACCAGCTTAATTATTCATTCAAATAAAGCTCATGTCAATTAGTACTTGATGTTAACAGTGATTATTTCGAGCTGCTCGCTCAGTTTCAAATTGCAAGTCGTTTTAGTTCTTTGTAGATTCATATTTTTGTGCTATGTATTCTAGATATAAATTATGTCTATACACACGTAACAAGGACTATATACCTAGAGAAGTCAGAACGAATTAGAATTTGGAACCGAGAGGTAGCTAAGCTAGCTATAGTTTTCACATGTCATACTGCTGTTTTGGTTGGATTGAAGGCATCTCTTATATAGTCTTAGACTCTTAGTGGAAACAAGCTTGCTCTTTCACCATTTTTGTTGCAAAAATGGACCCCAAATGACTTTGCTAAATTTTACTCGGGTAGGTAGTACAAAAGTCAGAAAGTGCCTATAGATCTCAAGGTATATATGTGATTATGTGTGTGACATTAAATTAATCACCAGATTCCAACTGTAATGAGTAATGAGGCCTATAATTAAACTAGACCAACCATGCGTTGACATCAAAGTGATAAACAAGCTAGCGCTACGCAAAAACAGAAAATGACAAACAAGTAAAAGGAAAATCCCATCTCACATATTCAACCGATATCGTATATATGAGCATGAGCTAACAGCTAAGGCCTAAGGATTGATATAGATCCTGGAAAGTGGAAACCAAGCAACTCAAAATCCTCCATAAGCAAGCATTGCCCATGCAGGAATCAAAATATATGGAGGCCGCTTCTACCTGGAAGTGCTTGGCCCTAGCGTAAGGCCCGTCGCCGGCCGGGATCTTGTGCGCGACGTGCGGCGAGGTGGGGCTCGCCGGCTGAGCGGCCATCGCCATGGCGACCAGCTGATCCATGCCTCCTCTTCCTACTAGCTCCTCCTCCAGCTGTCTAAGCTAATGATGAACCTCTCCCGGATCGATGCTTCGTCGCCGAAGACGTACAGTCAGACACCACGGCGAAGGCGAGGCGGAGGTGCCGTCCTTGTTTATAACCAGCAGCTACCCGCGACGTGCCGCGGCAGATGGTGTACCTGCCCGGGCTGCGCACAAGGCCGGGAACCCGTCCAGGTTCACTCCTCGCTTGAGAACTTGACCCAGCGTGGTCAGGCCGGGGCCTGCATACCTGGGCAAGTTCATCGGGCCGTGTCCAGTAGCTAGCCGGTTTTGCCCGACCCAGCGACCCCTTCGCGTCACGCAAGAGATGCAATTGCACGTCAGCACGTGGCACTGGAGACTGGAGTGGAGGGGATGGGGATCCAGTGTCCAATATCCATCGAGTCCATCATGATGGCCGCTGCCGGTGTCGTGTGGCGTCGTGGCGAGTGCCGGTGTGGGACGCCCGGCTCGTCAGCTTCCTCCGTGCGATACTGTGCCCACCCTCAGACAGCTCACCGCCTCACCGAGAATGATGTGGTTTCGATAAGGGACTGCAAAGAAGCTTTATCTATCGCCCCTCCAGAAATTCTTATGATGATAATAAAGCATATCTCACAGGCCTGATGATATTCAACACCAGAAATTCTTATGATTGACAATCAAGCATATCTCACCATGCTGATGAACAACTCAATAAAGAATGAGACAACACCGATCTTATCCCAACCAATTGAATCATCCCAATTTTAAATTTTTACATTATGGTTAAATTGATGTGAAACTGATAAATTGCCCTTTTTTCATTGTTGTGCATCCATGTCGAGTAATTCCTCCATTTCAAATTATGAGTTGTTTTGGTTTTTCTAGATACACGCTACCCCCTGCTACCCCTGTCTCAACGACACTTTGGCTACAAATCTAGACAAATATGTACAGATTCATAGCCAAAGTGTCATCAATTTTGAGACGAAGGTAGTATTCCCTCTATTTTTTCTATATCGAATTACCTTTGTCCTGCTGTCGCACCTTTGACCATTGATTTTAGAAAATCTATATGGGCTCATGACTTATGTTTTTATATTCACTATAACAAATACTCTATTTGTTCTAAATTATAAGATATTTTAGCTTTTTTAATATATTTCTTTTATTAGGTATATATAGACATAGTATATATCTAGGTGTATAACAAAAAACTATGTATCTAAAAAAGCCAAAGCGTATTGTAATTTAGAATGGAGAGAGTACTTTCATAATATATTTTTCATATGTTATGAAACTAAGGATTTTTTGAAATTGATGGTCAAAGATAATAATATTTGACTTAAGACAAAGCTAATGTGAGATAGAAATCTACAGCGGTAACCCCGGCAATATACAGGCGTTTCGTGTGTTGTTCCCACCGGACGACGACGTGGGTCAGCGCAAGCGGCGCCGCCGTCGATCGGCGGTTCGGGCATAGGCCTCCTAGCCGGCGCCGTAATTTAGGTTGATCATTGTCCAATGTAACAATATAACTTTCAGTACACTAGGAGGTTCTAAACATCTATGTAAAATTCTTCTGACCCCCTAGGACGCCGCGAAGGCATGTTGTATCAAATTGTTTTCTCTACCTTAATACATAAATGCGCAAACCTTTTGCGTGATCGAGAGAAAAAAAAAAGATACACTAGGATATACACCATGTCTAACTACACCGTAAAAACTATAAAGTTAGAAAAAGCTAAAAACGACTTACAAACTAATACGGAAAGAGTACTGGTAAAAACATAAACCTTGATTTATAGGTTCCTTTCAGGTTCAAAGTCACTACTGTGGTTATTGTTCCACTGAATTTTCTTATAAGTTGCAGTCTCAATAATCTCTGATAGTGTTTTTCTCTCGAACTTATCAACCTGGCTTATCAGTCACGATACAATATTTTTCTCTCATAATAAATCAACTCGGTTTAGCAACCATATAAACCGTGGCTCCTTATTATTCTGAGTATAAAAGACTTTGTTCCCTTCTTCCTCAAATCACTGCGAACTGAAGCGACGGTGGGGAAAAGGTGCCTCGCCCCTCAGCGGTACAGGATTGTTAGGTGCTAGGTCAATTCCACGTTCTTTTCACCTCCTGATTTTTTAAATAATGAAAGCTAGGTCAATTCCACATTCTTTTCACCTCCAGATGATTTTTAAATAATCCAGGAGAGTCCGTCTACTATATAACCATGTGTTTTATATAGTTTTAACATATTAATTTTTTTATACCATAGAATTAAGATCCAACAACCTCCACGTCTCTTCTACCACCAACCTCCACAAATCACATATAACTTTTTTTTTTTTATGGAACGGCAAATCACAGCCGAACGTTCGGCGCTGACAACTCGACGGAGATCGTTCGATCGATCAGGACAAATGTTCAGACCAACCACGCCGTATTCCACCGACGAGCTGCTGCTCTACTACTAGTAGACTACTACTGCACGACGCCGGAGCCGCAGCGCAAGATCTGCTCTGCTGGCATCAACGCCACGCCTACGCGTACGTGCCGCCAACTTTTGCTCAGCTATCATCAAGCAGCGATCGCGTACCTAGGAGAGAGAGAGAGATAAAAAAAAAATGTGTGTTTTTTTTTTTGCTAAACATGTGTTGTATAGCATTTTTGAATCCAGAAAGCCTAGTTCAATTCCAGATTATTTTCGCCTCCTGAATTTTAAATAATCGAGTACGTTTAAATAATCATTTTTAAATAATCAAGAAAATTTTAATAATCAAGAATATTGTAGTTTTAGGTTTACCAAGAATCTAATCAAATCCTTTGGGTGGAATTCTCAATTATAAGCAGTTCCAATCAGGGCCATAGAATCACTACAGTACAACAGATTCCCCAGTTTTTTCTGGAGCCAAACGACAATCAATTGGACGAAATTATCATCAAAATACAAAGGGCGGAAAAAGGCGTAGCTGGATACTGATAGACTATCAAAAATGCACTCTTAAATACAGGAAAGATGTCCCAGGGAAAACTGAACAACTCATGTCAAAATCCCACAGAATTGAAGCAATGGTACAGGCACCATTGGCGATTATACTAAAATCTGGGAGGACTAAGAAACAGCACTACGGCCATGGAAAATGTCCTTACCTTTTTTTTTTTTTTGGTTCTTTTCCAATGCCATACAGAACCGCATGAGCGGGTTGGCAAATCCAACCCTTGATCTAGTAGTTTTGGTTGCCCCGCCCGCGGCCGCCACCCATTCGTCCACGGCCTCGCACATAGCCCCTGCCGCCAGGGCCACCTGCACCTCTGCCACCTCGGTCATATCCAGGACCTGTAATAGTGCCACAAGTTTGTTCAAGGCTTTCACTGCACAACAAGAAAGGACCCCCCACAACCTTTTTCTTAATCTGAAGGGATAACCACCAATGAGATCATGATTAAAATACAAACACCAACCATGCTGCAATTCTACTTTTTTTAAGAACCTTCTTGCTACAGGATAGTCACCATCCAATCTAAGTTACTGCTTGGCAAATAATTTCCGTTATTAGGAACCAAGAAAGAGACAGCTACTGAAGAAAACAAACAGTCTTGATCCCCTATAATATTTATTACTTGATATACCCAAACAACAGTCATGGTCAGAAGGGCAAGTCAGTGAGGTGAGGTAACTCATGCAAAAATCTATAGAGCAAAGATTACTGAGACTGACAGAGTGACAGACTGTACATACCACCATAGCCCCAGTTGCCTCGTCCTCGGCCACCACCACCTCCTCTGTTCCGGTTGTAGTTCCAACCTCCATTTTCTGATACCAAAAATATTATCATCATACATGATTGTATAGAACCAACAAGATGAAACCAAGAAAAGCTAAATATATGAACTGAAGCAATCTGGAGGACTGAATTCCTGGCGAAGTGATTACAAATGCTTCAGCAATGTTGTTTAAAAGCTAAACATATAAACAAGCATTCATTTTAGTACATACCATAGCCTCCATATCCACCTTGGTTGTAACCATAACCACCATAACCACCTTGGTTGTGGCCATATCCTCCCTTGGTTCCATATCCACCTTGATGTCCATATCCACCTTGGTGTCCATACCCACCATAACCTCCTTGGTTATCATATTCGTATCCACCATAGCCTCCACCATACCCACCCCTGCTACCCCAGCCCCTTCCTCGCCCCCTGCCTCTACCTTGGCCACGTCCATATGAATCTTCAATACGATATAAACAGATTAGCACTTGATAAAAAAAAACAGAATCAATTTACTGACAGATTCTCACCTGTTTGAACAGGATTTTGTCTTGGCTGGTGCTGTTGATATTGCTGAGGTTGCTGGTATCTTTGTGGCTTAAGATCTAAATGCAGAGGAGCTTGATACCTGCAAAAGAACAAAAAAATATTACTTCCAAATAGAATAAATATTGCTGCACTCTAATAACCCAGCTAGGTATCAGTTGGTAAACTAAAAAAATGGCATCATAAAGGAAGCAAAATAAACAGAATACCCAGGTGAATTCTTGTTAAGCTCCTTAGGTGACAAGGAAATTGATATCATTGAAACATGACGCGTCGTCTCCAATCTGCAATCATACAACATAAATCAATAAAAATCAAATGGATGATCCAACAATATATCAACCAAAAAACCAGTGTTGTGAAACTCAAGAACTCAACGGTACAAGGCCTTCCTCAATGGGCTCCCATACATCAGTAATACTGACAGAACTGATTATTGTATCTTGATGCAAACCAGGAATCCTCTTCTGCAGTTCAGTAGAGATACGAATCACACAAAAGAGTATACAAGATGGTGACTAAAACTAGAGAATTTATGGAATTGGCAAACCAACCTTTATGATCTCAGCAATAGCCACTGTCTTGCTTATAGCCTGTCCCATAGCCTTCAACACAATTTCTTTCACCCGTTTTTCCTGATTTGAAAAGCTAATATAAGATAGATAATATGCATAAATTAGGTGACTACTATGGATGATACTGTACTTCAGATTTTATCTACTTATGCATAAATTGCAAATCAGATTTGTACAAGAACAAAATGATCACAAGTATTGTGTTATGGGCTGCTTGGCATTGTCATTCCCGAAATTGAGGTTGCAATCACACTTCTCGACAAATAAACATCAACATCGGTAACAGTTCCCATTGGCTACAACAGTTGTTTAATGTCTCAAGGAATTTAAGATGATGTCCATTGGATTACTGTGAAATACTGCAAACAAAAAAAATAAACAACTGTTCACATGAACCAACTGAATGCTCTATCTGAACTCAGGTGCAGTTTATCCTCTATGGGGCCATTTGGTACAGCTTCCCAAGCAACTTCGGGAGCTGTTTCTACGTCTCGCCCACCAAAGGGTCTCTGCGGGAATAGCTTTGGCCTTGAAGCTCCTGATATCGAGGTGACTGGAGCCGTATTGAGGGGGTGAAGCTGAAAAAACAAGCTTCGCCTGGCTCCAACCTCTATCCTTGCACACTCGTCCCTAGATGCCCCTCACTCGCACGCGTAGGGGTAGTCGGAGCGGGAAGTCCATAGATGACGGAGGTGCTGCGGAGTGGAGTCGCAGACGCCAGGCGGACGAAGGTGCGTCGAGCCAAGAGGGCGCTGGTGCGGGGCTGCCAAGGCACGGGGATGCCGTCACCAAGGCAGCACTGACGGGGCGCAGCTGCGTGAGGAGTCGCAAGGGCGAGGCTGCCGTGGCCACTCCACTCGTGCAGCACTCCAATTGGACGGGCCCCACCTCCGCCGCTCGTGCACTTGTACTGGAAGCGAAGGAGGAGAGAGAGAGACATGGACAGAGAGAAAGGAAGGGCCGAGAAGGGGATGAAATTGGATGGATGTTGTAGGAACGGTCCAAACGGATAGGGCCAATGTTTTCTTTTGAGGGAAACAGATAAGGGCAATGCAGTACTAGTATTCTTTTCCTCAAAAAATAATAGTATTCTTTAGTGATTGGACTATGATTAAACTTAAATTGCTAATTAAAGTCAAATAACTCGATCAAATAGAAAAGGGCACTATGGACATTCAACATCTTTCATCTATTCCAGAAAAAAAGAAGAAGCTATTTTGCCAAACGTTTTTCAGAATGGCCTCAAAAACAGAAGCTTGAGCCGAAGCTGTTTTTAGAGGAGCTAAAGCCCTGCCAAACAAGCCCTATGAGTTATCGTATAAAGGAGCTCCCATAGATCATGTGTTAGGTCCACACTGGATGCCATCCGAGAAGTTGAGATGAACTGAGGACAGTCAATGTCCAACACTGCACACAAATTGCAGACTCGTCATCAAGTATTTTCTGAGGCAAGAGGAGGTATGCTAAAAACTAAAGCAAAGAGGGCTGGGAAAGGACACAAATATGTAAGATATGGGGATGAGCAAGTGGTTGGACATAATGTCAAAATAACTAACAATATTTCCTATTTTGATTTGGATCTCACATCCTTTTGGCAAAAAATTGACAGTGGAGTTGTGGTAGATAACCTCTGTATGGTTAGCTTTGGAATGAACGGTTCAGATCAAGAAAAGTGTCAATCTTGACTGCACAACATGATATCAGGGGATATCCACCTTTATTGATTGATATGGGCAACAACCAGTCAACCACTAAATTCAATAACAATAGCTTGATGAACAGCAGACTATCAAAAGATGTGCTAATGGTTACACTGCAGGGCGCACTTCAATTGCACCAAAAAGGGCACATGCAATCAATTGTTGATACCAAACCTACAATACTTAACCAACACACTACGCACCAGTTGCAAAATCAAGCGTACCACATCACATACAACATCAGAATAGCTAAAACCTGGATAATAGTACTAGACCAGCATGACGGTACCATTGGGGAAAAAAACTGTCTCAGCTTCCTTATATCCTGAATAAATGGTCGACAAATCGTCACTCAATGCTACACGGTTCCAACCACCTTAGGGGTGTTTGGTTCCACCTCCTAAACTTTAATCGTTGTCCCATCGGATGTTTGGACACATGCATGCAGTATTAAATATAGACTATTTACGAAACTAAATGCACAGATTGAGACTGTTTTGCGAGACGAATTTTTTAAGCCTAATTAGTCCAGTGCTACAGTAAACATGTACTAATGACAAGTTAATTAGGCTTACTAAGACTGTCCACAGTGTGAGCGGTGCCGAAAAAAAATTCAGTCTGACACAGAGCACCGATGCCTCAACTCTCCAATTCTCACAGCGTGGGCACCGGTGCTTCACTGTGCTTGTGGACCCCGTCGTAGCGGCCGCGGAGGCAGAGGCGAACGAGGAATAATATTTTTTAACGTTTGAAGCACCGGTGAACGAACATGCATCGGTGCCCACTTTTTTTTCATCTCAGCACCCGTGGGCATCGGTGCTCCAAATAGGAGAGAGTGTTTGGGCACCGGTAAAAAGCAACGCTGTGGCTGGTCTAAATTCGTCTCGCGGATTACTAACGGATTCTGTAATTTATTTTTTTATTAGTATCCGAACACCCCATGCGACAACCCCCCCAAATGTGACACCTCCTTGGTCCCTAAATCCAAACACCCCCTTATATTCTGAATAAATGGTCGACTCATCACTGTGCACGGTTCCATAGCTCAAGTATGAATATATGCTCCGCCTTACCTTGCAAGAACTTCGAGGTTTTTATGTGATAAACACAATGGGGGAGCAAATCGCCGAACTGATGACAAACCGCACCAGAAGGACGTCGCCAGCAACTAGGCAACCATATAGGACACACCGTAATCCACCACGCCTACTCTAAAATCCGTATGCTCCGATCCGAAACCCTCACTCCTCAACACCGCAGGACTTCCGCGCTCAGCAATTATTGCCGCCTCCACACGCGGCAGCAAGATCTGGTCTGACGCACGGAGCCCAAGCAGAGCGATGTAGGAAGCGTGGGCGGGGTCGACAAGTCGTCCCAACAGCACAACGACTACCGGAAGAGCTCGGTACCTGGACGAGGGAGGTGGCGTAGGTGACGTAGTTGCGGATGAGGCCCTGAATGGTGATGCGGATCTCGTTCTCGCTGATGGCGGCGGCCTCGGGCCGCGGCTTCTCCACCCGATGGTACCGATCCATGGCGCTTTCCTCCGGCGACGCTCCCGGCGAGTCGGTGTAGGTGGCGGCGGCGGCGCTACGGTTGATGAAGGGGAAGAGACGGAAGGGGAGCTATTGGGCCGGGTAAAACCCTAGAAATAGTTGTAGTTAGGGTTTAACGGCATCCGCGGTGGCGGCTGCTCGGGTTGAGGGAGGGATCTGGCCGCGCAGGTGCCTGGAGATTCGCATTTTTTTTCTTTCAATATTATGGAATATTGTCATGCTTCTTTTTATTGATACTGTGGATTATTATAATGGCAGGATAACATATGGCCGCAACTTTTTTATGCCTTTGCTAGAGCCATGAGTGGCTTCAGCTAAGAGCTGGTACAGTTTTTTTTTCTTCACCTATTGCTGCTCCTCTGCGCACTATAGCAAAATGCCAGAATTGTGGGCTAAGTTGATTCTCCAATTTAAAATAATAGTGGGTGTGTAATGCAATATAAGAGGTATCTAACTTTGAGGACCAATAGTATAACATTGCGTGATTAAAACAAACGAAAATGCTCCTACAAGACGTCTAGCTTATTTTCTACGTGTCGTACGCTTTTTTTTAACTTGACCACAATCTATACAGCCTGCCAACGGCCCAACAGTCTTCACATTTCTCTCCCATGCCGCTGCTCGTCTACCTCACGCGGTTCCTGTCTCCCTGACGATGATGCGGCTGCTCGTCGCCCCGATGCGGCTGCTCGTCTCCTCGACGCCGTTGACCGCCTTACTCCCTCACTGCCTGTTTTCCTCCCTCACGGCCCCGCCCGCCCACGCCCATCCTTGTTCTTCCCTCACCGCTGCACACGCTCGCCTTCCTACCTTGCCTCCATGATAGCAAAGTGGATCTAAGTGGACACCTCTATGGTGAGGTGTTTCTCAGCTATGAAATCCTCCATGGTCAGGTGTCTCTCAACGACGAACTACACGCGGGAGGTGTGGCCTCACTGGCGACAAGCTCCTCCATGGTGTCCAGGCTCCTTCGCAGACAAACGCAACCGGATCTACACTCTACGATGGATTATGTTGTAGTATGTGATATGTTGCAACAGTCAATCTTCAGTGTTACATGTTTTATGGCACTCAGCATAAAATTGGGTTTTGCGGTGTTGCAATAGTCTATTTGAGATGTTGCAACATGTTTTTCTGGACGTTTCAATAGTCGATTTAAGATGTTGCACCATGTTTTTTTATGTTGCGGCTGTTGAATTAAGATGTTGCAACATGTGTTTTTGGATGTTGTAACAGTCGATTTGAGATGTTACAACATGTTCTTTTGAATGTTGCAACATGTTTTTTTTGGATGTTGCAACTGTCGATTTAAGATGTTGCAACATGTTTTTTTATGTTACATGAGGTTTCAGTATGTTGCAAACCTTTGTTCTTGAATGTTGCAAGCAATGATTAACATATGATCCATTTGTCTCTCTTTCCTTCTCCCTCACGTACGACAAGGTGCGATGTCTGCCAGCACTATAGGAAGTGCAACCACCATTATCGTGGTTTACTATTGCATCATAGGAGAAATGAGGGAGTCGGAAGGGGATGAGCGCTGGGGTGGGATGGGTAGAGCGAAAGCCTCTAGATTAGAAAGGGAAAGAGTGCAGCGGAAGACTCTGGATCCGAAAGGGAATGAGCGTCAGGGTGGGACGGGTAGAGCGGAAGAGTCCGAATCAATTGTTTATATCCGAACGTCCAGGCGCTAGTATTTTTCGTAAAACAAAAGGATAGGTCACCTATATCCTTACAACAGGCATAGGATCTCACGTTATCTCTCTTACTCTCTTCACTTCTGTTGTATCTTGGATTAGCAAAACTTTTGTCCTCTCAGACCCAAAACTTTTGTACATGCCAACGACTCTATTGTTGTAATATGATAGGCATATATACAAAACCTCTGATGGTGGTAGTTTAAACTAGGTGGTGGTTGGGACGGCGAGGCGACAATGGACATTTAGTTGTACAGTGCATGGGCAGAGGCGACCATCGTCGGCTTGGACAGAGTTTGACTAGGCGAGGGCTAACGATAGCGGTAGGGGCAAGTGCCTAGAAGGAAGAGTCAAGACGTTGGGGAGTGGTGGAAGGCACATCGGTACTTGAGGGCTTCGACGATGAGCCGAAGGGAGGTCCAGTGGAAGGTGGTGTACAAAAGCAGAGAGAGAAAAGAGAATCTTGAAGACGATGATAGGATCTACAAAGATATGTTATTATGATGAGAATAAATCATAGTTGTTGGATCATAGTCCCTCCTTAAAACATAATATCATTTTCACTTTTTGAGAAGTTAACCAGTCTTTACTTTAACCAAACATATATAAAAAATACTAATATTTATGATGCATAATAAGTTTCATTTAGCGAATAATAAAAATATTTTTATAATAAATCTATGAGGAGATAAAAATGTTGATATTATTATTTTTAGATTTGGTTAAACTTAACAAAGTTGACTTACTCCAAACCTAGGATGACCTTTTTTGACAGAGTGAATATGTATCATCGGCACAAAATACGGTCATTAATAGTGTTGGGATTTCACCCGAGTAGGCAATGGTTGTGCCCTCTCCTTCGTGAGTGTTGAAGCTGAACTGGCAACCGGCGAGAAGGTGGCCCGATGGTGTTTCCGTGGTCTGAATGTTATCGCAAAGGATTGGACGAAGTCCTCTCGAGCTCTCCTATGTCGTCTCTCTGCTATCTGTAGTGGTAGCCGAAATTACCTCTGATGGGCTTTTCAGAGAATGTGATGGGATTTTATCCCGAGTTCAATTAAAGCTCGGTGGGTTTTGTCATTAGAAACCGCTTCAGCATGGTGGTAGTCGCACGAGCAGGTTCGATAAATTGTTTGACAGCCCAGCATGTTGAAGCGACTGCTTGTTTGAAGGGACTAGAGCAGGCAACTGCATTAGGAATGGATTGTGTTATTTTGGAGACCGATGCAACTACTGCTGCTAAGGCTTTATTGGATCTAAGCGTGGATAGGTCGGGCGGTTGGTGATGGGAATTAAGATAGCCGAGATTAAAACTCAAATGTATTATGAGTTCTCTGCATGTATTATTTCTCGTGTATCCAGAGTTTGTAACGTTGTAGATGGTCCTCTGCTGTGGCAAGAGTGCAAGACCATGAACCAGACTCTGTATCTTCGTCGGTGTCCATCGATTTAGCTGCATCATGTGACTAATGGAACTCTGTTTTTCCTTCTCTCTCACTCTCAAGAAAAGTGAAGACACACGCGTTTTATGACTGGTAAAAGAAAAGAGTGAGAAGCTGCTGTTCTAACGCCATGTCGTGTCCAGTAGGCAGTAGTCGTTTGGCAGTATATTCAGTACCACCAGGACATGATTATTATTACGCAATCTAACATCGGCGAAGTTACAAAGCCATGCGCTTCTTCCTACCATCGTCGGTGTTTACAGGGACTACGCCGTCGTTGTCGGCTAGCTTCCTGTACTTGTCCTTCCTGGTGAGGCCGGTGCACTCGTACGACAGCGTGGAGGCTATAAGCTTCTGCACGTAGTTGGCTACCCAGTGGCTGGACTTGCCCCCGCCGCCGCAGGTGAGCTCGGGCGGCAGCCTGTCGAGGAACGTGACCGTGTACACGGGGCTCGGGTTCATGAAGAAGTAGAAGGGGTCCATCCCCTTCCACCCCCTCGCCGTCGTGCCGTGGAACATGCTCATCCGGCACTCCACCGCCACCGGCACGACGTCGTCGGTGAGCTCGGCGAAGAGCGCCGAGAACCGCAGCAGGAACGGCTCCCGGCACGTGGTCCCCTCGGGGCAGATGGCGAGGTCGCCCTCCTCGGTGAGCACGCGCCTGATGGTGGCCGCGTCGGCGGCGCGGTCGCGGGTGAGCCGCACGGTGCGGATCGGGGACAGGAACTCCGACAGGCGGGACAGCGAGTAGGTGACGGCGGCCACGGGCCGGCCCAGCGCCACGGAGAGGAAGATGGCGTCCAGGAGCGTGCGGTGGCAGCAGGCGAAGAGCACCCCCGTGCGTGCCGCGTTGCCGTCAGCGCGCGGCGGCGGCGGTGGCGCCCCCCGCACGACGACGCGCACGCCCAGCGCGTGGAACGCGACGTGGAGCCACCGCATCGGGACAAGCACCCCCGCGGCGACGCGGACGAGGGAGAGCAGGAGGCCGACGGGGAACCACAGCACGGTGAGGAGGACCACGAGCGGGGTCGGGCGCTGCACGAGGCGGCCGTCGTGGAAGACGACCCGCTTCGGCAGCTGGTCCGCGCGCACGGCCTCCACCGGCGTCCGCGGCACGAGGTAGGCCTCCTGCGTACTCAGAAAAAGTCATCTCAGAGTCTGTCAGTGTTAACTGATGCATGCTGGCTGCTGCATGCAACTCTCCTCAACTTGTCCGCTAACAAGTCACAACCAAAACATGTACGACCAACCTGTGTACAAAACCAAACACAACAAGGATGTAATGTAACGAATGGTTGTCATCATCTGATCACTTGATGTATGCGTGCTGCTCTCTACTTGGTAACATATGTTGACATGCGGCGTGAACGATCTTGTCCCTTGTCCTCCTTTTTAGTTTAGTTCTCTGGATCGGTAGATGCATAATTGCATATGCAACATGCGAAGAGAATGCTACTGATGAGATTGTTGGGTGGTGGTGGGTGTGTGTGTGTTTGGGGGGGGTGCAACCTGAATGACTCTCCTTTAGAGAATAGATTCTAGAAAGACTCTTGTACTGACCGGACGATACCTCTTGAATAATGCTAGTTCACAAAACCCTGAATATGAATTCAAAGTACGCAAAGTGATAACTTGCATGCATTGGTTATACATCAAATATTTTTATTAACATGCGACCTGCTGCTGGCAAATGTTCATGGAGATGTAGGCCCTGTTTGGCTGGGTGAAACGTTTCTGTTTCTCACGAAAAACACAAGAATTGGCTCCAAACATTTGTTGGACGGGATAGAGATTCAAAACAGAAACGTTTCACGTTTCCTTTGTTGGGGCTCGAAAAGCCGATAGAGTGGTTTCGCACGGTTTCGCTCCTTTTAGTAATATGAATCTAAACAGCCAACCAAACAGTTCTAGCAAGTGATTCTATTTTTGAGACAAACATTTCTCTATAGAATCTGGATTTGGAACGTTTCTTTTACAATTTGGATCCTTATCAAACAGACATGTAGTTTGGTCTCACAACCCCTCGGCGCAAACCTAATGAAGGGATCTTATTGTCGATTGACCAAGCGACTCTAATGCTATCATTGAGGATCAAGGGTGAAAGCAAGAATGGATTTCAGGGGGTGCTCATTTTTCTTCTTCTTCCTCTAGCCCCTCATTCCCCACTTCTTCATCTCCTTTTTCTTCTTTCTTTCCCTCCCTCCTATCTCTCTCTTAACTCCATAGCGCTCCGATGGGTAGGAGGGACTTGAGCTCCCAACTCATCACCATACGTATATATGAACTACGAAGTGTGGGTGGAAGAATTTTTTATCGATCCCTCTAGCGCAGGTGTACCTCTTGAATGCTTAACACTCTTGTTTTTTTTCACAAAAACCCATTATGAATTCAAGGCATGCAAAGTGAAGAGGTACTAGCGTTGCAGCATTGGCAATATGTTCCAAGTTTTTTGTTTGTTAATTAAGATTAAGATATGCGCGACCTTGCAGATGCTCATGAAGGCGTAATCCGATCTCCGGTGTCCGAGCCCGACATCGGGCATCTTCCCGGCGGCGAGCATCTCCCTCAGCGCCTGTGCCTTGCTCTCGCCGACGAGCACGCCACCGCGGCGCGCGTCGACCCACCCCGTGGCGCGTCCCCGCCACGCGGCGAGCTCCGTCCCCGCCACGGCGTCGGCGCCGAGGTACCCCCGGAGGAACGGCTCGGCCATGACCCGCGGCGCGGCGGTGAGCACCAGCCTTCTCCCGCCGCACGCGGAGAAGACCCGCCACGCGCCCGGGTGCACGTCGGCGGCGTAGAACCTGGGCAGCACGGCCCGCGCCGCGGACTCGATGTCGGCCACGCGCGCGCCCGCCGTGGCCGCGAACACCAGCACCCGCGCCCCCGCGGACTCCGACACCGCGCGGCGCAGCGCCGCGGCCAGCGGCGATAGGAGCAGGAGGAGCGCCAGGCGCGCCGCGCCGCCCGTCTCGAAGGCGACGAGCGCGTAGTAGGGGAAGGCGTCCGGGGACCGGAGCAGCGCGCCGTCCAGGTCCGCCACCACCGTGGAGCCCCGGCCGAGGCGGAACGCGTCGCACTTGTCCACGGACGGGAACGGCTCGGCCTCCCTGCCGCCCCACCACGCCATTGCATGCATGCGATGCTACCGCTGCTAGCCCGTGGAGTGGAGCTGCGTGCTCGCTCGGTTGCGTTGCGTTGCGTGGCGGCGGGAGCGAGTCGTGGAGGGGATTTATAGCGGCGCGCGACGTGCGTGGGTCGGCCGCGCGCGCGCTGGGTGCCAGGGTGGACGGGCGAAGCAAGTCGACTTCAGCATCCGGATCCTCCGAATCCCACCACCCTTCACCGCTCACCAACCGATCGGTTATTTTCACCTTCGCTTGATAGTTTCCGTCCCGATTGATACTATTTTATTGTAAGAGAAAAAATATTATATCATAACTGATAAGTATAGCTAAAATGTGTAGGACTCCATCTCCATTAGGCTCACGTGTTTTGGGGTCGCAGTACGGTCCGGGCGCTTCCATTTACGGGCCATGTACTGCTCATGGTCGCTTTCATGTACAGGGATTGTGAATCCGTTTGAAAATTACATAGTACATTGGTGCATGCCTGAATCAGGCATGTCCGCATGTGATCCGAATGGCTTCTGCACTTTCTGTGTTATTCAGTATGTTTGCTTGTTCGTTTTAGTCAGGATTTATCAGTTAATCAACAGTATTTTTCTCTTATAACAAATCAGTATTAGTCAAATTTATCAGTGCTGAACCCACCAGCGAATAGGACGAGTGACAAGCCAAGGCAAAACCCCGAGGCGTGCACGGAGAGCATTCATGGCATGGGGGGACTCGTCAGCTCCTGGTGGTTGGCCCGTGCGTTCTGGAACATGTGTTCGGGTTAGGCACAATATTACTAGTTGGCTACTAGACTCTACATTCCAACCGGCGCGAGCGGGCCTGTTTAGTTTCAGGCCATAGTTAGCCACACGCCCCTGTGCCGAGCCGAAGTTGTGGTGATGGTATTGGCCCCCTAAGCTGTGGCGAGATTTTTTGCTTCACTCAGTTGGAAAAGTGACGACGAGCCTAAAGTTTTTAATGAACCAAACACATGTGTCAGAACTGTGGCTGCCTTATCTTACCTGTGGCAACAAACAACACGCCTGGTAGCGTCAGGAAACAGAGACGGAGAAACAACGATACCAGCAGTGCGGCGGCAACTGCCGCTCACAGGTTCTGCCTGGTCGGTCTCACTCGGCTTACCTCCCAGTCCCAGGTCCAACCAGCTCCACAACGAAAGCAGGTTAGTTGCCGCGCGCGGCGTTTGCTTCCACGATCTGGTGTCGCTTTTCACCACCCACAAGCAACAACCACTGCCGCTTTCGAACAGCAATCTGGAACTAAAAATCTATCTATGCTGCATTGGAATGGAGCCTGCCCTGGTTGCCAGGAGCCAGGGGACGGACCCGGGCCTCGCGCTCTCTTCAATGCGGACGGCGACGCGGCCGCGCTGGGCTCGCCGGCGGTCGGTGTTGGGGCAAGTAGGCTACGCTATCAGAAAAGAGCTGGCCTGAATACACGATCGCCTCATCGACCTAACACACGCAGAGGGGGGCTGCTAGCGGACGGTAATCTCCACTCAATTAATTAGCACAGATAAAGGTCCACCTCATCCATGTCATCCACGTCTCTCAGCTTACACATGCACAAACTAAAAAAATTATAACTACTAAACTAAACATCCAAATTAAATTCCGATTACACCATTGGATTTCTTACAATGAATCTTTTAAAACAAGATCTCACATGGATATATTTAGATAAATTTTTATTAACGAACATTTATCTTACGAAGATAGAACATTTTTTTATTGAGCAGAGACGATGTTATAGATTCAGAGAATAATATTCCATCTTCGTAAGAAAATATTCTCGATTTATAAGAACAGTATTCTAGTTTTAGATTCATGATATTGGTATTATAATATACATAAAAAATAAATAATAATAAAATCGAGAGCAAAGTATAAAGAATAAAAATAAAAATACGTAATAGAGAAAATTTTAAAAAGAACATCATATGGATACTTTTCAAACATCCTAAAATATAGTATAGAATATCACATATATACTAAGTGAACATTACTAAATACACCGTAGAAACATCGCTAAATACATTATAAAACATCGCATATATATTACGTGAACGTCACTAAGTACATCATAAAACATCACATATATACCGTGCAAGCTGACAATGTATAGGATATGCAACGATTTGAGTCAATTCCGATGCAAATATAACATTTGATTGTCTCGCGGGAGGGGATAAATTATGTAGCACTTTAAGACCAAAAGAAACATGAAATTTAAGAGTATATAAAAAGTTTACAAATAGTGCCATATTCAGGACTGTCAAAGTAATAAGAATCTGTGCCGCGATGGACAATATATATTGTAACGTCAGGTTCTAAGCCTGCATATGTGGTAAAAAAGAAACCAAGAAATGTGCTGTAGTTTCCACTCCAAGCAATTGATCCCTGCGTACATATCGAAAAGCAGGTTTAGAACCTGATGTTAAAAGTAGAGGAAGGTAAAGCATTTTTGTCGGTGTTTCGGATCACTGGCTAGTAAATTTATATCTGCGCGTCTGGCTTGGATGGTGTGCTCGGAGGACATAAGGATTTATACTAATTCGGACGGAATGTCCATACGTCCAGTCTGTTGTTGCTCGTGTTACCAGCACTGGTCTGTAGTAGGGGTTACAAACGGGCGAGAGAGGAAGAAGGTCCCAAGTTTCTGGTGAAAAGATCGGATGAAGTTGAGCCTTGTTGAGCTCGTCGGCTTGTGCTCGTTAGTTGTCTCTCTCCCAGCCGTGTGCTCCTACTTCCCCTTTTAGAAGTGAAGGGGAAGACACAAGTTACATAGAGAGAAAAGCGAGGGAGAAGAAGGCCTCTAGGGCCGCCGCGTCCTTCTTCTCCTTCACGCGGGTCCCATCGACGTTGTAGATGGTGACAGGGATGACTCTGCGTCGGGCTCCTGTTCACCACTGGTGCCATGCCCCGACGTCATCAGCTGGTCGTGGCGTCCTATCTCGTCCCGGCGGACAGCGTGGCGAACTGACGTGCCCGTCAGCGGCCGTACGGGGAGTAGACAGCACAGCGACCACGCACCTATCACTATTGGCGATGTGAACCCCCGGGTGTGGCCTGACGTGGCCATGGGTCATGTCGAGACGTGCCTGCTTCCCGCCCGGTGTCAGAAGTTTGACCCCGGGGTCGTACCTTTCTGACCCGTAGTGGTTGGAGGCGGTATAGGTCCATGTCGGGCGAGACGGAGCCCGTGTCCTAGGGGTCGGGTGTAACACCTCTGGTGTTTTGACCTATCATTAAAATTTAACATGTCATCATATGCATTGTAAAGCATTCATAAAGTAGAAAATGTTGAATGCATTCACTAAATAAGCTTTATTTTATAATGTTGTTATTTTATGTGGTGTGATTCAAAACCCTAAATAAAGATCATGACCACAAGAGTCAAAATTCATGTGATCATGTGAGACCATGTGTTAATTGACTCAAATAACCCTAATGGGCCATGTTACTGGTCAAAAATCAAAGTTAAGTCAAAAGGTAAACAAATTAAATTTGAATTCAACTTCAAATTATAAAAGTCCTTTTTACCCCTTTTGTATATTTCAAAATCCATTTGAAATTTGGGTGTGTGATAAAAAGCAAAGTTGAAGCTTATTTTATAAGGATCAACTTTGGTATTCAAAGTTTTTAAAGTTTACATATAAAGTTTGGAGTAATTTTGAAATGATTCAAATGCTCAAATGCACCCCAAATTCAAATTTTAAAATGGAGGCAAAATTTGAAAATATTCCTTAAAGCAAAGTTGTAGAGTTTGAAAAGTTGAGCAACTTTTATTTTTGGAGATTTTCATCTTCTTTAGAAAATTTGAGAGTAATTTACAAAATGAACTCAGTGGCAAATCTGTAATTATTCGGAACAGTAGCACGACCACCGCCCCACCGCCGGCGTCCTTTCTCCGGTCTTCCAGGCGCGTCTGCGACCGCCCTTGGCTTCGCGCTGGCGCGGGGAGCACGCTGCGTGTCGATTCCGCGCGCTCCTGGCCGAGCTATAAGACCCAGACGTCGTCGTTGGCTTTTCTTTCTTTCCCTCTGTTTTCCCGACGCCGCCATCTCAACTCCGACGAGCTTCTCTCATCTTCCCAGTGCAAGATAGCCCCGGAAAAGCCGTGTCCTAGTTTCGCCTACTCCTTGCGCATTCGACCGAGCTGTTGCTATCGCTTGATTTCGTCGAGAGCTCGCTGTCCACGTTCATCTTCCTCGCGGCCGGCGACCTCGACCGAAACTCCGATTCACCGTGGCCAGCATCATCCGGTGAGTTGTTGCCCTTTCTTGTTGACTCTACGGCTTTGTCTCGATGCTGTAGTACTTATTCCACTCTTGCCTACTCGTTTTGCCCATTGCAGTCGCCGTAACGCCGTCGTCGACGAGGTCCGCTCCGCCGTGATCCTGGTCACCGTCGAAACGCGTCAACATAGCTCCTCCGGTCTCGCTCGTTGCTTCAACACATTCGGGGTGAGCCACTGATGCTCCCTGAACTCTCTGTTTCATCGTTACCGGCCTTGTTTCGCCGGCGTAACGCTGCCGTGCCACCGCGCCCGCCATGGCCGGCGTCAGCCTTGTTCCATGTCGTAATCAACCTCCAAACTACCATAGATCGATGCGCCTAGTTCTTGTGAACGTGTTGGTACTTTGGCCGTCGCTGTTGGGCTCACCGGCGGCGAGTTAGCGCCGGTCAGCGCCGTCGATGTCACGATCAATGACCGAGGATAGGGATGACATGTGGGGGCCGACTGTCAGTGAGAGAGAGAGAATAGTGTACTTTGATATTTTCTGATTTTGAATAGTGCTGAATCTTTGGAAATTTGTAGGAAAATAATCATAGCTCCAAAAATTCTGAAAATTTGTGTGTAGCTTCTGTACATGTTCTATTATGGTTTAAAAATTTGAAACTTGAAACTTGAATAAATTTTTAATGTTCAAAAATTCAGTCAATTAATTGATAAATGCAATTTCCATAATTTTTGTAGGTCACTGTATAGCTCCAAAAATTATGAGATTTATTTTGTTACACTAATTTGTCTTGAGGAAGCTTACATAAAATTTTGAGGTTATTTGGAACAAGTTTATTTTTGGGCTTATTTCCAAATTAATTCAAAAATAAATAAAAGCAAACCCTAAGTGTTTGAGTAGTGTTTGATCTTGTTTTGGTCATGTTTTTTGACTAGTAGGGTTTCAAGATCAGTTTGGTCAAGTCACATGTGTGGTTCTTGCCGGTAGAATTGTAAGTTGGTTTTGTTGGCTTACAACTGTACCGTGAAAAACAGTTGTATTCGAGGTGTGATTACATTTCATGTACCATAAAAGCATCATGTTTACATTATCATCATATTGAAGCATATGTTATTATTTCATGTAGAACCCGAGAGTGAAACGATTCTAGTTGAGCAAGTTCTGGAAGAATCCCCGGTTGTCACGTGATTCGATAATTGTGGTACTGATCCAGAACCTGAGATCGTCAACGAAAGGCAAGCCCCGGTTTATGCATTAAACCATTACCTTGTTTACTTTGAAAAGTTTATCACCTATGTTACTTATTGCATTAAGTTGATTTATTCAAATGTTACCTACTTGATGCATTGTCTACCTTGTTAATTGTTTACCATCCTTGAAGATGATTTCATTTACAAAGGCGTAGAATTGCTTAGTATGCTTTATGGTAGGCTTTCAAAGTAAAAGTTTCGATACAATCAAAGATGGCATACTGGCCAAAGAAAGAAAGAAAGAAGATATAATGAATTAGAGACTAGTCAGGTGGCTTATATTGAATGTTGGGTAATGTTGTCGGCTATGTCGCTTAAAGGCCACTCATTGTGGATCTTCTGAACGAGACACTTTGTAGTACTGGTCACATACTCTGGTAAGCCTACTTCGGCTAATCCGATACTAAGACGAATGCCCACACACTGGGAGTGGTGAGATGGCGGGAGTAACGTGTACCCTCGTGGCTTAAATGTGGCCGAATTTGAGGCATGCTGTGCTCTCGGGTGGTGTGGAGACGGCTTAGTATGGGAAGATCCGGTAGTAAGGTTGATATATGCAAGATTAAGTTCTACATATGTCATGTGATAAGGAATCCCCAGCTGGGACTTGAATCAATTCGAATTGCCGGTGCTCCGCGGATATGGAGACTCGATTCATTACAGAAGCAATGCAGGACTGGTGAATTACTAAAACATGAGAAAAAGAATGGAATGAGAAGGATTGGAATATGTGATATGAATACTTAGTTTGAGATAATGAACTAAAGTATTTAGGGGTAAAACTCAAAAATAGGATTAAGAAGAGTAAGCTTTTGGCAAAGAACTTTTGAATCTTTCTACATCCTTACCTTGACCCAACACCTGCATCCCTAAGACCTTCGCCCTTTTTTGTCGGGTCAGTCTTGTTGAGTACTTTTGTACTCAGGGTTTGTTAACCCTTGTTGCAGGTGAGTCGCATGCGCAGGCTTGTTTTGGTCCCTGCTGCATGTCAGTGTTTGAAGTCGATGACGATGAGGAATGATGAATGACCTTTGGACAAGGCACTAGTTTGTGTGAAATAAATAATATCAATGTAATATTATCCCGCTACTATGGTTGTATGACACTTATGGCTTTGTAAGTTTGAAACAACTGGTTTGTAATACTAAAACTTAAGTCTTCCGCTTTATAATCTCTGGTATGTATATTGAAAACTGTTGTAATCTGCAATGACTGTGATTGGGATCCTGTTTGGAAAAGATTCGTGGATGATTCGGGTTTTCCGAGGACACCCGACAGACCTGTTAAGTTGTTGGGAACTTGTGTACGCTATCTGAGGTCTATTGAGACATCGATAGGTGCACGTGGGCCCGATTTCTTAGGAGGTTCTGCCACATCGGGCGAGACGGAGCCTGTGCCCTCAGGGTCGGGCGAGACGACTCCCGTACCTTTGGGGTCGGGCGACACGGGTCCCGTGCCCAAGGGGTCGGGTGAGACGGGGCCGTGCCCTTGGGGTCGGGCGACACGGGGCCCATGCCCTCAGGGTTGGGCGAGATGGCTCCCGTACCTTTGGGATCGAGCGACACGGGGCCCGCGCCCAATGGGTCAGGCGAGACGGAGCCTGTGCCCTCGGGGTCGGGCGAGACGGGGCCCGTGCCCTCAGGGTCGGACGAGATGGCTCCCGTACCCTCGGGGTTGGTCGAGACTGAAATACGTCCTTGATTATCTAGACGAGTTGTCATCCGCGGTCCTCAAATCCCTTCTTTGGGTATCCCTAATACCGATACCCGACAATTCTATTGGTAAAAGGTGTTTGGGGTGGGGGTAGGCTGGGAATTATTACTTGATAAGAAAAAGGGCGGTGCAGGTCCATGGATCATGAGGCAATGGAGCTGTATTTAGAGGGCACAAAACTTATGCGGCCTTTGCTATGATGATGGCGTCTAATAAAGGAGTGTAGCTTCATTTGGGCACCGAAAATTAGTCTGGCTTTTAGTTAACGAAATTTATGTGGGTTAGAACTATGATGACGTGGTTGGAGGTTTTATAACATTCCCACGTTTGGAAACTGAAAAGAAGCAATTTCAACATTCGCAAGTCACGGCAAAAAATAGTTACATGTCATCTTGTAGGATGAGGTATTCCTGGTAGTCCTATAGGACCCAATAGACTGTGAGGCCCTAGTGAAAATATCATACAACAGCTAGAGTCAGGGAGGCAATATGCAGGCGTACTTGTTTAATCTTTGAGAGGAAATAACAGATATTACGATGCATACCTGCTGAATTGTTTTTGTTGGATTAGAACAAACATATTAGTTGCTGATTATTGTATTGTCCAGGAATTTGCCTAACTGAGCACATGAATCCATTGAACCAATTTCATCTTCGGCTGGACCAATTTGAGCCCGTAGGCACTGTGGATATGGTGCAAGGCACTGAACTCATAACAGAGTCCATAGGCACTGTGGATAGATATTCGGATCTAGTGTCATTATCTGGCAAATAAGTGCCAAGTAGCAGTGGAAGAATATTGGCGAATCAGCAAAATAAATCAAAAGGTTTGCTCTAAAACATAAGTGTACCCAACTGTAGTAGCACCTTCCTCTTATCATTGTCCCAGTGTATGGCAGTTGGCCGGGCTACATGATGTTCAGTAAAAGAAAAGGAATTACTTCAAAAATAGAATAATCCTATCCTAACTAATGAAGGAAATGTCCAAACTAATTAAATTTGAGTTGGAGAGGCACACTGCAAATTTTGGCATATACTTCATAATATGGACTGAATATAACCTGAGATTTAGATAATTGACCTCAATATGATGTAATAATGAATTATTTCCTGATGACATGTTTTGCGGCATAACTTGGAACGGAAGCATAAAAAAAAAGGCAACAACAGAGCATTTACAATCTAATCTCGTGATATTACCTCTGTGGCAGTTATCCCCTAAAGGGTGCCATGTAGGCATTGAGCGCATGTACACAATGTATGGGAAGGATAGTTGCATTTTTGTGCCAACAAATAGCAATTTTGAAATTTAATTCAGCAGCTGCAACAAATCATGAAATCTACATTTTAGAGAAACATTTCGTGGCAGCGCACTGGGTTTGATATTGTGTTGCAGCAAATCAGTAGAATAATGGCATGACGGATTAAAAGAGAAAAGATAAATTACTGACTATATGGTGCTATCATGCATTGTCATCTTATACCCTGTTCGTTTCGGCTTATTCACTCGTATCTGGCTTATAATCTACGGCTTGAACAACGTTTTTCTCTCACACCAAACCAGTCAGCAGTACTTTCAGCCATGGCTTATAAGCCAATTTAGCCGAAACGAACAGGCTGCTAATTTGCCATCTACATTGTCAATGCTCACAAATCAATAATGAGACAAACACCCTGTTCGCTGGTTGGTGCTGTTGCTGTTTTTTTATGAGAGGAAAACACTATGGGATGGTTGAATAAGCCTGACTGAAACCAACAAGCGAACAGGGTGAAAAAGGCAAGAGTGCATCGTACCAGCTTGCAAACTGTTAAGAGATATGGAGTGTGGTAGTGAAAGCTCTAGTTTGATTTTGGTGAATTGCTGAACCATAAGTACTAATCTAATTTATCAAAGTGATTACGAGATAGGTAGCACTACTCCAAGTGATTAAGCAAATGAAGATCATGACATGGTGATGAATAAATGCTTGGACTTGGAAAAGAATAAAGAAAAATAAAAAGCTCAAGGCAAAAGTGAAATTGATATGAACTTTTTGTTTAGTGATCGAGACACTTAGAGAGTGTGATCACATTTAGGATCGATAGCCGCACTATTAAGAGGGGTGAAACTCGTATCAAAAAGCGGTTATCAAAGTGCCACTAGATGCTCTAACTCATTGCATATGCATTTATGATCTAGTGGAAAGCTAACACCCTTGAAAATATTTGTGAAAATATGCTAACACACGTGCATAAGGTGATACACTTGGTGGCTGGCTCAGTTGATCAAGGGTGGTAAAGTTTAGGGTCAAAAGGAGCTATTTTGTATTGACCGGACTTTGACCCTGCGTCTGGTCAGTGGTGCGCAGTGAATGCCACCCTCGGTCCTTTGACCGGACGCTGAGAAGAAATAGGACTGGACGCACTGGGGTTGCGTTCGATCAGGTGATGACGTACGCTGACGAAAGCATCTGAATAGGCCAGAAATGACCGGACTCTGGTCTGCGTCCAGTCGCCTATGATCGAACGCGTCCGGTCAAGAAAAACCGGTTCTGGAACCTTACTGGAAATGACCGGACTCCAGTGATGGAGCGTCCGGTCACTTTGAGCGTCCGGTCGCAACTTAACACGTGGCACAAAGCAGACTAGCCGTTAAGATCGGGCGCTCAACATTTGAAGCTGATGACACGTGGCGATTATCAGAGGACCGGACGCTGGGGTCCTATGTCCGGTCAATTCGATCGGTGCGTCCAGTCGCCCCGACTTTTCAGGGAATAGAGAGCCAACGGCTCTATTCGTGGGGGGGCTCTCTATTTAAGCCCTATTGCTGGCTCTAGCTCACACACTTGGCCATAGCAACCTTGTGAGCTTAGCCAAAGCCCTTCCACTCAACTCCATCATTGATTCATCATCTTTGTGAGATTGAGAGAGAATCCAAGTGCATTGCTTGAGTGTTTGCATCTAAAGGCACTTGGTATTCGTGTTTCGCTGCAGGTTTGGCTTGTTACTCTTGGTGGTTGCCGCCACCTAGATGGCTTGGAGCAGCGATGATCGTCGAGCGGAGGTTGGTGATTGTCTCCGGCTCCGATCATAGTGATTGTGAGGGGTTCTTGACATTTCTCCGGCGGAGAGCCAAAAGGTACCTTGTGAGCTTAGCCAAAGCCCTTCCACTCAACTCCATCATTGATTCATCATCTTTGTGAGATTGAGAGAGAATCCAAGTGCATTGTTTGAGTGTTTGCATCTAAAGGCACTTGGTATTCGTGTTTCGCTGCAGGTTTGGCTTGTTACTCTTGGTGGTTGCCGCCACCTAGATGGCTTGGAGCAGCGAGGATCGTCGAGCGGAGGTTGGTGATTGTCTCCGGCTCCGATCATAGTGATTGTAAGGGGTTCTTGACATTTCCCCGGCGGAGAGCCAAAAGGTACTCTAGTAAATTACTCGTGGCTTGTGTGATCTTCATCTTGTGTTGGTTGTGCGGCACCCTATTGGGGGTTTGGCGTGTGATGCCAATTAGCGCGTGAACCTTCAAGTGAGTGAATCGCCACAACGGGGACTAGCTTGCTGGCAAGCAAATGAACCTCGGAAGAAAAATCATTGTGTCTTGATTATCTCCTTAGTATTCACTCATTGGTCACCAGCCATGGTTGTATACCTCTCTATCACTCTCTTGTATTTCATTATACATTCACTTGGATAGAGATAGGGATAGTTAAGACTAGATAGTGTATCATTTAATTGTATTACTCTCACTAGGTTGATCATCTAGATGTATATTAGTGACAGCTTTGTTGTGATGTACTAGAGATCATAGAAAATAGAATTGGGTAGGTGGCTTGCAACCCCAAATATAGTGTTAGCGTAAAATTCGCTTCGCCATCTTATTGACTAATCATTTGTCTTAGTGTTGTTGTAGAAATTTTTAATAGGTTATTCACCTTCCTGTAGCCATTAAGATCTTTTAGGTAGTCCTCGCCAAAATAGCATCAGAGATAAAGAATGACTTTTCTCACCTTCCTTTGCTGCTCACGGTTAAGATCAAATTTGATTCAGATAACTGTCATGAATAACACAAAAGACTCAAGGAATTAAATGTGTCATCCTAATTTGCCATCTAGAATTTTGCATGCTCACAAATCAATAACGAGATGAAAAGGCAAGAGCAGCAGGATAATACAATATCGCCCAACCAAATACATGCAATATCTTTATCGAACAGGAGCCAAGCACATAAATTTTAGAATGGAAATTTAGAAGGCTATATAATTGGTATTCACATGTAAGAGCAACTCCTACAGGTTAGCTAAAAATAAATGCTAAATCTCTTGATTTAGCCATCATGTAAAATAGAAAAGGCCCTCAAAAAGATGAGTGCTACAACACCCTGGCTAAATATGGTCCTTTTGTATATTTAAATGGGCCACATCATCCTGACGGTTGGTCCTTGGCCGCTCGCAATATATGTTCGTTGCCAGGTCTGCTCGCAAAGTCGCAACGCATGACTACGCCGCTAGGTCTGCTCGTAAAGTCGCAACGCACAGCTACCCCTTGGCGGCGCACCACTTGGTACAGTCCTCCCTGCCTGGTCGCTCGTTGCGACGGCGGTGCCGAGCAGTAGTCGACGACGGTGAGCACTTCATGCGTTCAGGATTTGTCAGGTCAACCCATCGTGTGTTTCTGATCACACCTGCCTCAGCTTTGCCCTAGAGCCGTAGGTGTGTAATGGATTCTAAAGCTAAGTTCAATCTACTGAATGAAGTGGTGGATTCATCATTTTCAGATGATGATGATGAATTCTATATTGCTGCTGCCCACATAGTAGCAATGGATATTGACAATGAACCACGTCATCATGGTTCCGTTGAGGGACATCGTGTATTAAATCATGATAGACAGTCAGAGCACGTGAGACTTTATCAAGATTATTTTTCATATGATTCTACATATGAGCCAAACTATTTGAGGCGCAAGTTTGTAGATACCCCATATTTCTTTTCAATTATACCTTGTATATGCGTTCGATTTTCGCCTAATAAATTTGTCTTCTTGCATAGATTTCGAATGAGGCGTCATGTGTTTGTCCGTATAATGAATGATGTTGAGGAGCATGACGACTATTTTGTGCAAAAGAGGAATGCAGCTGGTACCCCAGGACTATCTTGTTTGCAGAAGGTTGTGGCAGCATTTCGGATGATAGCTTATGGAGTAGCGGCTGATGCTACGGATGAGTATGTTTGTATTGGTGAGAGTACTGCTCTAGAGAGTTTGAGAAGGTTTGTCAGAGCTGTTGTTCAAATATTTGGGCATGAGTACATGAGAATGCCTAATGAACATGATATAGCTAGATTGCTTGAAATTGGTGAGAGAAGAGGTTTTCTAGGTATGCTTGGTTCCATAGATTGCATGCATTGGACTTGGAAAAATTGCCCCGTTGCATGGCAGGGTATGTAGGTGGGGCACAAAAAGAATCCTACAATTATACTAGAAGCGGTTGCTTCTAAAGATCTTTGGATTTGGCATGCTTTTTTTGGATGCCAGGCTCGCATAATGATATCAATGTTCTCCAAAGATCTCATGTTTTTGCAAGGCTTGCTGAAGGTGAAGGTCCACAAGTTGATTATAGCATTAATGGAAACAATTATACATTAGGTTATTATCTCGCAGATGGCATATCCATATTGGGCCACTTTGTGAAGACCATACCAGAACCTCAAGGTAACAAGAAGAAATATTTTGCTAAGGCACAAGAAGCGTGTAGAAAGGATGTTGAAAGAGTGTTTGGGGTCCTATAAGCTCGCTTTGCTATCGTTCAAAGACCAACTCATTTGGGAGATGAGGACACGCCTGGAGAAATCATGAACGCTTGTATCATTATGCACAACATGATTGTTGAGGATGAGGGGGATGACGAAGATGATTTCAATTATGACGACATGGGAGAAAAGTTGACGGTATCCCATGATAGTACCCCTGAGCTCGATGTCTTGTTGATATGAAAATAATCATATATTCTTTTCCAATAAGTAGAACATGATTGATCAACTCCGTGCACTGGATCCAAACTCACATTTAGCCATGCTGAGACCAACAATTCGTTCTGCTCTTTACTAAAATTCTTGGACCTTTTCTGACTCCCTTTCACACTTGCTACAGCCTCGTCACATGCTGGTGTTTCATTAGGAGTTGGGACATTATCAGACAAAGCAGCAGGATTACAACCCCTTGTAATTATATCAGTAAAAGATCTTTTCTAATCCATGGCACCTGTGAAAAAATACCACAGGGACAATCAAGATCATAGACTGAAATATGATTTCAACAAGCAGGTAAAACTGAAGCATTCCAGATGTGGTATAGAAAAAAATTAAAGCCCTATTTGCTGCATAGGAAGATGACTAAATTCAAAGGGCTACAGAGCTAGAGTTTCAATTGAAAAAACTAAAGAATAAAAATCTACTATTGATAGCAAATTAGACTGACACTTAAACAAGTTTCAGAAAACTCTGACCTCAACTCATTATATGCATAGTTCTACAATTGGATGATCACAGGGAAGAGACTATCATATTATTCACAGAAAAATTTACTAAACTTACTAAAATACACAAACTCTAGTTCAATAAATAAATTTGTAATATGCACAATCACTCCCTTCACTTTACTGCAACTAGTCAAACTGTACTATCTGAAAGTAGCAAGAATGCTTTCATGATTCAGAGCTCACCAAATCTAAGTTATTATAGACCATAATTGCCAAGAATGCTTTCATTCACAAGTACTTGCAATAGATACCTATTCACAAATTGCATCTAAGCTCACATGTACATTTTGAGTTGGCCTGATTATTAAAAAACAAAAAAATTGGATCTAGCTATTTGGATCTCACCGGAATACATGCCAAACAAGGGGGCTGATGCAGCTGGGGCAGCATTGGGAGGAAGAACTCCACGCCGCAGCCCAGGTACCCCTGCACTTTGCAACCATGGCAATGACGGGAACTGCTGTTGCTCCCAACCGCTGGTCGCCGAGAAGATGGGAATGAGTGGAGCTCAGAAGAATTGGGGTCCCCGTGGCCGTGGCTCGTGGACATCAAATCCCCTTCTAATTGTGTGTGCGACATGGTGCCTTGGCATGATTTCGAGGACCACGAAGGGATCCGCGTCGTGGAGAGAGGAACACATAGGTGCCGAGAAGAAGCAGCGTGGGATGGGAAGAAAAAGAGGAGCACAACAAGGGTCGCACGCGGGAGCGGGAGAGGCTAGCGCGCGGAGGAAATCGAGCGTGGGAGAGGCAAAGCCCGCACGTGGGAATCCATTGGTGCCGAGGATAGCAAGCGATTCTGGCTCGGGAAAGTTGGCCAGCGATGACTACGGGATGGCCATCGGTGAAAAATAGAAGAAAGGATAGAAAGGCTGTTGGACAGGTTTTTTGGGCCACAATAGCTACAATAGCATTCACGGATGCATTTAGCCCATCTGTAGGAGATGCTCTAAGCACATATAATTGGATTCACATCTGCATACCAATTGCCAAAAAAGGAAAAGAGAAAATGCAGAGCAAACCTCCTATTGAGGGCTTTAGGCTGGAGGGGGACGACGCCGGTGCAGCATATGAGTATTCCTGGTAAGCGAAAAATACATATCAAAGGTCAAAGGAGATAAGTCAAGAAAATAAAGTAAAGGAAGAATGGGAATGAAAACAATTTGATATAGGCGATGCGTGGTCGCCAGCCGATCTATCTGTCGCCAAGGCCAGCCACGGATCAAATCGAACAGCAAGGGAGAGGAAGCAGATGCGCCAGCAGGTTCGGCCATCGTGCAGATCCTCCACCAGGCCACCTGGGGCGACCACCATGGTGCTAGGAGAGACGGAGCCTGTGGCAAGGCGGAGCCACCACGGATTAGATCCGACAGCAGGGGAGAGGAAGCAGATGCGCTAGCAGGTTCGGCCACAGAGCAGATCCTCCACCAGGCCACTCGGGCTAGCCACCAAGGTGCTAGGAGAGGCGGAGTGCGTGGCAAGGTAGAGCTGGAGAGGGTGGGGGCGGGCTGGTTGCGTCCGCGTCCTCATGGCTACCAGCGACGATGTCGCGACCTTAGGGAGGGGGGTGTTCGTGCAGGGAGGCAGCCGCCGGTGGTGCCCCACCGGGGGGCCTCCGCCGCATAGCGGGGGCGCCGTGCGGAGCTTGCAGAGGTGGCTGCGTTCTTGGCCTCCCGCAGCGCCACGACGCTAGGAGGGAGGGACGTGTGCGGCGTAGAACCGGTGGCAGGGACTGGCGGGACCGGCGTAGAGCCCTATTTCGGGGCGTAGCGGTTGGAGGGCACAACTGGGGGCTGGGGCGGCATTCCAGCAGGGGTACGACGCAGGCGGCGGAGGTCGTAGGAGCGGTGGGTTTTCACGCTGTCGTCGGCGCTGTTTTTTTTATTTACACACCACTACGTCATGGATTTTTAACTTTTTTGCCATCCTTATGGATGGCACTCCTTCGTTTGCCATATTTGTGCGCGCCCCTACACATTTGCCATCGCAAACAGTAACCCTCCTACGTTTTTGTCATTTTTGCTGAGGTGGCATGCCAGCGTGGCAAGGAGCCTAGGAGCCCTAACTTGGCACATGAAATGACCATGCTGCCCTCGCCTCCTTCTTCTGTCTCCAGCCAGCCCAACCCTGAGTCAAACCCAGTCCACTCCCCCTTCTTCCCCACTCCTGGCGATGGCGACGGAGGCTGTGGCGGACGCGGCGGCAGGGGCATCGAGTCTCCTTCCCCTTCCTTGGACGCAGGACGACCATACTAGGTACTGCCTGCACTCCCCTAAACCCTATTTCCCTAGTTGCGTTCCCCAATCTAGGGTTTCGATTTGATTCGGTTTCGATTTGATTGGTGGTCCATTTGATTGGTGGTCCATTTGATTGTAGTGACGTTGCGGTAGCCATTGTTGTTGATCGTATGCGTTAAGATGAAGTGGACTAACTGCCCTCCTTGGTAAGTTCGATGTGCCATAGTGTTTGGTGTAGTTTTTGGGATCCCATAATGTTTTGGAGTTGGATGTCTCCTAACTCCACATGTTTCTTTATTTGTTTATGATTATTGTCAGGATTGATTATGGCAATGCATTTAAAATCCACATTAGCGTTGCTAAGCACACAACCAATGTTGATTATGGATCTGTCGAAATGGATGACCAAGAGCATGATGTTTGGATTGATCTTACCAGTCACTGCTCTCTATCTAAATTTGTGAATGAAATGGCTGGAAAGATCATTTAGGGTAGTGGGCAGTAGCTAGTTGTTTGGGGTCTAAACAAGGAGGGTGGGATAGAATAGAAGGTTACTACTGATGAGCAGTTCAGGGAGATGATAGAAGCTAGATGGGATAAGAAGGAAATGGATGTCAGATGTGAAGTACTTGATAAGGATAAGGTATCATCTAGATAGAACAGAGATGCAACAGCAGGAAATGTGCCAAATGAGCATAGTGTTTATGCCACATTCGGTGTAACAGCGGAGCAAGGAAATATTGAATGCACAGATGATGCTTGTAGCAGTCCAGAGCATACAAAATCAGTTGATGTTGTTATTGATTGGTCAGCTTTCACAATATTACCCGAGGAAAACTTAGATGGGGATGCTACTATTTTGGTGGATGAGGAACAAATCTATGAAACCATGGGCTTCAAAGCTGTAGATGAGGGGATAGCAGGTGTTGATGGTCCACTAGAGATTCTAGTGCCAGAGATTCCTCCTAAGGTAGAAGAAGAAATGGAAGCAGCAGCTATCCCTGTTGATGACAATGAAGCAACTGAGCCCTTGTTTTTCTATGATAGAGACAATCCTGACATGTTTGTAGGCACACTATATCCATCAATGCCTCAATTTAGATTGGCAGTTAAGCAACATGCTATAGTCAAATAGTTTGAGTTGGGCACCGAGAAATCTGATCCTGAAAGGTTTAGAGGATTTTGCAAATCAAAAGGATGCAAGTGGATTATTAGAGCTAGAACTCAGAGAGCTAACAGTGTCAGGGTATATATTACTAACTATTTTTTGTTCTAGAATATGTCACTGCTTTTTTATCTTGTTAACCTGCTGTTTTGTGGTTTGTATGAAACTTAGTTCATAAATATAGTCTAATGTTGGCTTGCTTGTTTGTTTGTTTGCAGATATAAATAAACTATAATGTGCATACTTGTGCCTCAAGAAGGAGAGTTTTGAACAGGATGGCATCCCAGGCATGGATTACAGAGAGAGCAGTGCCTCTGCTTAAAGACAAGCCTCAGATGGGGGCAAGGGAGCTCAAAGAAGAGCTTGAGAAGAAATACAAGATCAACATAAATTATCAGACTTGCTGGTATGGTAGGCAGAGGGCTGCAAATAAGCTTTTTAGTAAGTGGGGCGATTCATTTGATTGGTTATTCAGATTCAAAGTAGAGATAGAGCTTAGGTCCCTAGGTAGTGTTGTTGAGATATACACTGTGAAAGTAGGCAAGAAGGTTTATTCAGTAGATTTTTCTGTGCATTCAAGGATAGTATAGATGGCTTCCTAGAGGGTTGCAGGCCATACATTAGTATAGATTCCACTGCTCTCAATGGGCAGTGGAATGGACACATGCCTATAGCCAATGCTATAGATGGGCACAATTGGATGTTCCCAATAGCATTTGGCTTCTTTGATTCTGAGACCAAAGTGAACTGGATTTTGTTCATGGAGCAGTTAGGCAAGGCACTTGGTCCATTAGACAAACTAGCTGTGTGCATAGATGCCTACAAGGGTCTAGAGGTTGCAGTTAAACAGGTATTTCCAAGGGCAGAGCAGAGGGAATGCTTTAGGCATTTGATGGACAACATGAAGAAAATGTTTTCTCAAGGATAGGGTAGTGGTTCATTGTTGGGTCAATACATGTGGCCAGCAGCTAGAGCTTACACAGAGGAGAAGTATGAGAGGCTCATGGCCAATGTTGTTGCAGGTTCAGCAGACATCTTACCTTGGCTAAATGAGAATCACAAGTTACTCTGGGCTAGAAGCAAGTTCTCAGTAGACATTAAGTGTGACTACATAAACAATAATCTTGCTGAGTGCTAGAATGCTTGGATCAAACATCTCAAAGACCTACCACTGGACTCCCTTGTAGATGTAATTAGTATCAAGACAATGGTCTTGTTTGAGAAAAGAAGGAAGATCTCACTAGCTTTGACTGGTGTCATTCTTCCTGCTATCATTCACCAGCTAAATGCTACCAGCAAGGGACTAGATCATCTCCAAGTGACTAAAGGGAACCCCCAAGAAGCTAAAGTGACTGATGTACAAGGGTGAGGAGATCAGAAGGCATGTTGTCTACCTAGATCTGCAGGAGTGTACATGTAGGGAATGGCAAGCCCTGCCCACATGCCCTTGCTATGATCACCACTAAAAGGCAGCTAGACATGGAAAAATATGTCAATGGGTACTACTTAGTGAAGAAGTTACAGGCAGCTTATGCAGGTGTGATACCCAGCATAATTGATAAGCAACAATGACCTGCAGTTGACAAGGGCTTCAAAGTGTTTCCACCAGTGGCTAAGAAAAAGACAGGACTTGGGAGACAAAGGAAGAATAGGATTCTCAGCTATTTAGAGAGAACATGAAAGCAACAAGGCAAGTGACATGTAAGAGTTGTGGTGAGCTTGGCCACAGAGCCACCAGCTGGAGGTGTCCACTAACAGGCACCAAAAAATGTATGTTTCTTTTGCAATTTCATCAGTTATTGTTATTGTAACACCCCGGTGTTATGCCAGCCTTTAGGCACTGCAAATCATGCATATTGTGCATCATCAAGCATCCTAAGTATCCATGCCTAATTATGTAAATAATAACTAAAACCATGCTTCGAAACATATGAAACATGCTCGTGAAACATGAATGTTGCATACACTTGTTTATAGTTGTTTTTGCCCTAATTATGCTTGCTAGGTTAGTAAAACATGTTTGGCTATAATTGTAAATCATCTAGAATTATTTAACACAGTTTTTGGAGCAAAGTTTGTATTCAAACTTTTGACAAAGTATGCATTTGAAATTTTTATTGAAAATGGTCAAAAATCCTCCATATTTAGCTTTTGCTTCCCAAGTCAAAATCTATGCAAAATTTTTAGTTGGTCCCTAAAGCAAAGTTGTAGAGGATTAAATTCTAAGCAACTTTTATTTTTGGGACATTTTCAAAAGAAGTCATTTTCTTGCTCAAAAGGTTATTTGAAAACTGATATTTGAAAATTTCTTAAAAATAGAATTTGAAAAATGGTTTCTCTCCTTTCACGGGCCACCGCCTCACTTCTGGCCCGCCAGCCAAAGCCGGCCCAACGATCCACCCCACGCCGCGCCTTCGTCTCGGCCCAGCCCACCTCACGCAATGGCTTCCTTCTCCCCCCGCGCGCGTACACGTCCGACCGCGTCAGGCACGCCGCGCCGCGTGGCGAGCGCATGCCGGCGACACCGGCCGGGTGGCGTCCCGTGGCCCCCGCAAGCAAGCGTGCCTCGCCATTTTCAAGCCACCACAGCTCTGCTTCTCCCTGCGCTTCTCATTTTTCTCTCCCGCGCTGCCTCTCTGCCTCGCCCCGCACCGAGCTCCGCTCGCGCCGCCATCGCCACCGCAGCCCCGCCGGCAAAATTAGTCGCCGATGCTCCACCATTGCCCTCAATCGAGCACACATCGCTCCGCCTCGCTCCTCGGCACCTGGTGCTCACTGCAGGGACACCATTTGAGCAAGGTATAGCGGTCTTGCGCGTTTCGCCGCCGTCGGTCATGGCGCCGCCGCGCTTGACCCCGCCGTGGAAAGCTTCCCCCTTCCCTTCTCCATCCCTTTGTGTAGCCTGCTCAGGTTCACCACCTTCTTGCGAACCCTGCGCGCATGTCCGCTTGCCCGGACATGGCCAGCAACGGCCGCCGGCCCACTGGCAGCGCCCGCACCGCCATGGTGCTTGGAACGCCGGCGTGGCGTGGCGTCTCGCCTTGGCCGAGCTGGGCCAGGACGGCCTTGGGACGAAGCTCCGAGCCAGGCCGCCGCCCTTCCCCTTCGCTCGGTTGCGCAGGCCAAAAGTGGCCGTGGGCCAGTTGTTCCCACGGGCTGGCCCAGTAGTAATAGGAAAAATGGATTTCGGTTTTCTTTTATTATTTGGGAAGAGAAATACTTTGGAAAATGTTTGTGTACTCATTTTGGCTCCAAATTTGTTGAAACAAATTTTGCTGTGTTCCTTGTCACCAGATCTACATGATAAAAATATTGCATGTAATTTTTGAGATACTTTTCTGTAGAGCTTTATTTAATCCTTGATATTGCTGATATCTTGTAAAATGTGTAGTAAAACCTATATGTTTCAGAAAAATATGCTTCCAAGTGTGTTATTCTTCTTGTATAATGTACTTCCTAGGAAAAATATATGCCATGCATGTCCTGTAGAAAAATTGTGAGATGTAGTTCAAGTGCCTTTAATGACTGATTTTTGTTATTTTTGCTAGAGAGCAAAATTTGTATAAAACATGCATGTGATAATTTTTGTACAGTGATTATTTACTGTTTAGAACCTAGGAAAAATACTAAATCTGTTGTTTGACACTTTTCATAATACAAAGTATTTTCATGCTCATAATTAGGTCCAAGCTTGTCATTTTTGTGTAGGCTATTCCAGTTATCCAAATGCCATAAAAATTTTATGATAGACTACTTAGGGTAGCACTGTGCTATGGTAATTTTCTAAGATTTTTCTAAGCTTTAAAAATAGATGTTGCTATTCAAACCTATTATTAATTTGGGTTTAATCAAATGTTGTCTTATGTGTGATTAAGAAATTAGTGAAGCTTTGGTGTATCTTTGAAGCATTTAATGAGATGTGTTGACTCAGCATATTAGTAGTAGAAGAGAATACAGTAGATGACATGTGCTTATAGTATATGTTCTTGGATGATGTTGACTGCCTTGCATTCCAGCATATCCATTGTGCTCATTTCATCCGATGCACCTTTTGCATAAGCACTTACGCACATGCATCATACAGGATCACAAACCGAGAACCCAGTCGTCATACCTGAGGAGCCCGAGGAACAACTCGAGGTGCAGCCGCAGGAAGTGACCGAAGCAGACGAGGAGGACGTTGAGGAACTTCTGGAGTGCCTCGAGCACCGCCCGAGCTCCTTCGAGAGAGGCAAGCCCCGAAGCATTTTTCTCCCCGGTTTGCAATTATTAATTAAATGCTTTACTTTAATTGATGCATTACGTTCAGGAGTTGTTTGCAACCGTTGCTGTATTATACCTTGTCTACCTTTGTTATACTATATCCTTGTTACCCTGGTATCCGCAGTCGAGTTAATGCTTAGCTGGCTTAGACCGATAGAAGTCGGGTGATTTTCTATCACCTGCGAGCTATAGGTGGTTACCTGGATCTGCTTGGAGAACTATGTAGTCATGGTATAACTAAGTATTAAATGAAGTTGAGACCGGACGGAGACTTACAGAGTTTTGGGCTATAGTGCTTTCCGTCTGTGTCGATTAAGGACCGACCGTTGTTGGGCCTCAGGTCATGTTGAACGCACGCCTTACATTTAGCTGGCCGAATAAAGTACCTTTCGACCGCGAAGCTGGGAGATTATTCGGGCCGAGTAGATTGCCCGCAGTGCACTGTGCTGGAGCAGGTGTGGTAGGACACGGGGGTGCGATGATAAGACCAAAGGGCACTCGGTCGGCCCCCGGGTACATGTGGTTCCTGGCAAACTCGAGATTCCTAGATAGTTGACTCGGTGACCGATACCTCACTTTAGCGGGTGAGTGAGGTTTGTGTAAGGAATAAATCACCAGCTGGTTAGGAATCAATTCGAATCGCCATCGCTCCTGGATAGTGAGCACTTGACTTGAGTGACTTCATCGTAGTAATGTTGATGGAACACTTGGACAGTTATAATGAATATGCCATTATGAAAGTTGTTAATGATCATTGGTTATCATTATTTGTTTAATCACATGTTTGCTCTAGTATAGGTGCAAATGTAGTTGACAGGTTAATAATAATTAACTTGACAATAATGCTTTTGGAAAGGTTCTTGAAATACTAAAAATGTCGCTTTTTGCAAATGAGTCAGCTACCCTACTATAAAGCCCTTCATAATCCTTGGTGTCACTTTATTTTCGGTTATATCGGGTAAGTCTAGCTGAGTACCTTCTCGTACTCAGGGTTTTATTCCCACTTGTTGTAGATGGGCAGATGTATTACGGCTACTGTATCAACTGCCTTTATCCTGCGATGGGTGATGCTTAGGACCATGGGCATGGTCATTCCTTACGTCTCGTCTGATGCTTTTGTTGGAGATGATCATTAGCTGGCACTGTATTTGAACTCCGTGTGAGTGTGTGTGGTTTTGAACAAATAGCTTCCGCTACTTCTTTTTGAACTCGTTTTGTAATAACTATGTTTAAACTTTGATGTATCTGAGATGCGAACTTTTATGTAATATGTGATGGTGACCGCTAAACTTATTACGATCTTGGCTGGTATGTGAGTTGGTTTGAAATCCTTCGTGATTTCATGGACTATCGGGTTATACGGGCTTAAGTTTGCTAAATCGTCTGCTCTGGCGGATGATTTTTTACTTAATTTCATATAATTGGTTGGTTCTGTTACAGCTGGCATCAGAGCATGGTTTATCGTGTTACTGTTCACAAGTGTATTTAAAACAAAAAGGCATTTGAAAAACGTGATTTCTAAACTAAAAAGTGTGCCAGTGGTCATATCCTTTATGCCCAGTTAAGGACTCTAGGTGGCTTAATTAAGTACTGACTTGGGGTTCTTGCATCATATTTCTCTTTGGTTGCTCATACGGCATGCTATTGTATGAGTGCCACTTGTTTGAGTGGTACGGTATGGATCATTTGCCTCTACGCCTCGGTAAGTGTGAGTTGTGAGAGCATGATCGGATACACCGCCCATCTAGGGTGAATGCTTATATGATGCTGGAGTAATTACATGTTCTACGCATGTTTTACAAAGGTATCTCATGTGTGGGTATTCCGTCTGTTGAGGCGATGCGTCAATAGGACGATGGTTCAGGTAGTTACTATCGTTGTACACGTATTTGGGGATTCGTGTAGAACGTGTAGATAAAATTTACTGCTTTTGTGCATTAATCGGGAATTGGGCTGAAATGAATCTTCTACTGGTACATAACAGCGTTATCATGTAGAACGTATTAGATACGTATTTGAGAGATTGTTTGTATGCCACCTAATTCGTCGCTAGAAATTATTTATTTCATAAGTTTGTGAGAACGTACGGCACGTACATACATCATATTACTTGTGCATTTCATTCATGTCATGCATTCCTCCCCTTATAAATTGATTATCTCATTTTGATAAAAGTTGTATCACCTAAAATATGTTCCCATGGAGTAATAAAAGAAATTTTGCTACAGATGGCCCGCACGAAGCAGATCGCCCGTAAGTCCACCGGAGGAAGAGCACCTCGACATCCGTTGGCCCTGAGGGAGCACCGCACCATGGACACCTTCTTGAGCAAGTTTGGTATGCTGACCTTGCTTTGGAGAGTGCTCCATGATGTGGGGTACCCAGAGGGTCAAGAGCCGGTGTACTCTTGGAATGAGAGCCAGTTAGCAGAGGATGGACTTGCAGTGGTAGAGATCACAGTTCCTGCTCTTGGTGATGCTCTAGAGTGGGATGGTTGGCACTTGGAGTTTGAGGGTCGCACTCCTGTTGAGGGTGCAGAGGGAGCAGCTTTCCATGTCATCAAGGACATCATGAGCAGATTTCCCAGTGAGCTTGCAGCAGCTCTAGCTGGCACCTTTCCTAGGGATGATCCTCGTGATGCTATTTGGGTTCAGCCTTAGGGAAGTGCCTTGGTCAGAGGTCCAGTTGAGGGACAGGCTAGCGACAACCATGCTATGAGTGCTATGTTCGCTGCCATCAGAGCGTATGAGGGTCTTGAGAGTACCTACTGGACTTTGACTGGCTTACGTGGTCATGATAAGCTCAAGGTGAGAAAGCAGAAGAAGAAGCAAGCACGTGCTATAGCTAGTTTGCAGGAGCAATTGGCTGATATGAGCTTACAGCAGGACCAGGCGGTAGAGAGAGGTGATAGAGCTATGCAGCGGGTGCATACGTTGACTCAAGCCAACAACAATGCAGACCGCATGATTGGACAGTTGGTTCAGGAAATGAATGAAGCCTGGAACGAGAGGGACCTTCTGCTGCAGAGGGTCGATGAGCTAGAGGAGTACAACGTCAACCCGCACGAGGAGTTTCATGCGCTCTACAATGGGGTTGGCCCATATGCTCCTCCAGACGCTGCTGGCATGGACATCGACGACGAGGATGAGGACGAGCCTATAGTTTCACCTGGGGGCGATGGTGACGTCTCCGATCCCGATGACGGCCCCGAGGAGTAGGCTAGTTGCCTTGCGCTAGTGTTTAGGTCCTATCACGATGACCTTTCTTTTGTTGGCATGTAACCTAATGTATCTTGCTTTGAACTTATCAGACTTGGCATGTGATTGGAACTTGGCTAGTAATGCGATATCCGAACGCATAAAAGTCCAATGTATGTATGCTGGCAATTTGGTTGAATGGACGCGATGTTTGCTTTTGAAGTAATTTAATTAGTGATGTTGTTTTAATTGGGATGCGATTATTGTGCCTCTGTTTTATTGTATGAATTTATTCTCTCTAGTAAATTCAGTTTGGCATAATTTTTCATTCACTCACGATTATTACAGCTTCACTCAAGCATTTTCCTATTGCTGAAATATGCAGATGACAAATACTTGCCGTACCACGTATGAGGCCGCTGAGACCGGTGCTAACGGTGCGGGGACTGATGGTGGTGGTGGGAACCATGTCAACAACAATGAGCCTCCCCATGAACCGCATTTGCCACCTCCTCCCCCATTTACCCTAGAGGTGTTCCTTGCACAGTTGCTCGGGAGTCAGCGCAACATGGAACAATCCCAGAAGAACATGGAGGATTTTCTGCGTACCATCGCCAACAATGTTCAGCGTGGTAATAATCAGGGTGGTGACATTGGGGTGAATCAACATAGCAGCTTCAAAGATTTTATGGACACCAGGCCGCCGATATTCAAGGAAGCAACAGAACCACTTGATGCTAAAGAATGGATCAACACTATGGAAGATAAATTCCGTGTGTTGAGGATGACTGAGGTATTGAAAACTGAGTATGCTGCACATCAGTTGCAAGGACCGGCAGGAATGTGGTGGAAGCACCATCGCACAACCTTCCCTCCAAATGCTCAGATTACGTGGAGAGAGTTCACTGAGGCCTTCCATGGAGTTTATATTCTACCTGGGCTGACCGAGATGAAGTTGGGAGAGTTTTTGACGTTGAATCAGGGCACCAAAACCGTGACGCAATATTTGCATGCCTTCAACAACTTGTGTCATTATGCTCCTGACATGGTTGACACTAATGCTAAGAGAATCGCCAGTTTCAAGAGAGGACTCAATCCGAAGATGATGAAGCATGTGGGTACCAACACTCGCACCAGATTCAATGACTTCATCAGTGATTGTCTGAAGTAGGAAAAGAACAACAACGCCAGCACCACAGCCAAGACTCGCAAGAGAGCCCTAGAAGGTGGTCCATCCCAAACAAGAGAACCTATGGGAGGTCGTCCTCCCTATCGTCCATCTGCACCTGGCGCTAGGTTCAGGCCACCACAGCAGAGAGGTCAGAATTTCCGAGGGACCCTAGAAGCCTTACAAGATGGCAGTACAGTCTAACAAGGCAGCTGCAACTGCGGTACAGGGCAGTTCCAAGGGAGCTGTGGGATCTGCTGGTACAGTAAGGGGGCCCTGCTATAATTGTGACCAGCCCGGCCACTTCTCAAGGTTCTGTCCTTATCCGCCCAAGAAGAAGCAACAGACCTATAATGCTCGTGTGCATAGTACGACTGTGGATAAGGTTCCTGAGGGAGAGCCCGTAACCGCTGGTAAGTTTCTTTTCAACCAAAACCCTGCAGTTGTTCTATTTGATTCTGGATCATCACATTCTTTTATGAGTCAAGCATTTGCACAGAAACATGAACAACTATGCACAGAATTAGGTTATGGTTACCGTATAAGTTTAGCAGGGGCTGATGTTTTGACCAATCGGATGGTTCGAGGGGCAACCCTTGAATTAGGTAGCAGGAAGTTTTGAGTGAACTTGATAGTTATGCCTGGACTAGTTCTGGATGTCATTATAGGTATGAATTGGATAAAGAATTGGAGAGCAGTTATAGATACAGGAAGTCGGGTACTTACCCTTAAGGATCCCCTGGGTGAGGATACTTTCCAAGTGCCATTGCCTCAGAGAACAGACCTTATAAGTGTGACATGTGCTACTGAAGTTATTCCTATTCATCAAATTCCAGTAGTGTGTGAGTTTCCAGATGTATTCCTGGATGAGCTACCTGGTCTTCCGCCAAATAGGGATATTGAGTTTGGAATTGAGTTAATCCCCGGAACAGCTCCGATTTCAAGGAGACCCTATCGGATGCCTCCGGATGAATTAGTTGAGCTGAAGAAGCAACTAGAAGAGTTATCAAAAAAGGGGTTTATCCGGCCAAGCAAGTCTGAATGGGGATGTAAGGCCTTGTTTGTGAAAAAGAAGAAAGAGGGCACGTTGAGAATGTGCATAGATTACAAGCCACTGAACGCTATAACCATCAAGAATAAGTATCCCTTGCCTCATATTGATGTTTTATTTGACCAGTTAGCCAAGGCTAAGGTGTTCTTAAAGATAGATTTGAGATCCGGTTATCATCAGATCAAGATTAGGCCACAAGATATACCGAAAACTGCATTTTCCACCAGATACGGGTTGTATGAGTATCTTGTCATGTCCTTTGGCTTGACAAATGCTCCGGCATACTTTATGTTTTTAATGAATACAGTTTTCATGCCAAAATTGGATAAGTTCATGGTTGTGTTCATTGATGACATTCTGGTGTACTCCGAGAACGAGAAGGATCATGAAGAGCATCTGAGAATTGTCTTGACTAGACTTAGAGATCATAAGCTATATGCTAAGTTTAGTAAATACGAATTCTGGTTCAAGAAAGTTCCTTTCCTTGGTCACATTTTGTCAAAAAATGGAGTTTCAGTCGATCCAAGTAAGGTGCAAGAGGTTATGGATTAGAAGGCACCGACCATAGTTCCTAAGATTAGAAGTTTCTTAGGATTAGCCGGTTACTACCGTCGTTTTATACCGGACTTCTCGAAGATTGCAAGCCAATGACAAGTCTGCTATAGAAAGATCACAAGTTCGTGTGGATAGAGGAGTGTGAAGCAGCTTTCCACACCTTGCGGAAACTGTTGACCACTGCTCCTGTTCTAGCACAACCGGACATTGAGAAACCATTTGATGTGTTTTGCGACGCATCGAAAACTGGATTGGGTTGTGTCCTTATGCAAGAAGGAAGAGTCATTGCTTATGCCTCACGTCAATTGAGAAAGCACGAGGGCAACTATCCAACACATGATCTTGAACTTGCTGCAGTTGTGCATGCCCTAAAAATTTGGAGATATTATCTACTTGGTAATGTGTGCAATATTTTCACAGATCACAAGAGTCTTAAGTACATCTTTACCCAACCAGAGCTGAACATGAGATAGCGAAGATGGTTGTAATTGATCAAAGATTACAACTTGAACGTGCAATATCATCCTGGAAAAGCCAATGTAGTGGCAGATGCTTTGAGTAGAAAGTCACATTGCTTGAATGTGCAGCCATTACTTGAAGATGGGTTCGATCTGATGCATCCTGCTGTGTTACATAGTATTCAGATTAGTTGCTCTTTGGAGAGTAGGATAATAGAAGGCCAGAAAACGGACAAGGGAATGTTCCACATCAAAGAGAAAATAAAAGAAAAGTCGTCTAAGCACTTTAAAGTGGATGAACATGACGTGTTGTGGTTTGATGACCGTCTTGTGGTTCCCAAGGATCGAGAGCTTAGGAATAAACTCATGGATGAAGCTCACCTTTCTAAGCTATCTATCCATCCGGGAAGTAGTAAGATGTATCAAGAACTAAGGCCTCGTTATTGGTGGACCAAGATGAAGAAAGAAGTTACAGCATATGTTGCCAGATGCGACACGTGTTGTAGAGTGAAAGTTATTCATATGAAATCTGCCGATTTGTTGCAACCTTTGTCCATCCCAAGTTGGAAGTGGGATGATATAAGTATGGATTTTATCTCAGGTTTGCCCACTACTCAAAAGGGACATGATTCGATTTGGGTGATTGTGGATCGTCTTACCAAGACCGCTCATTTCCTACCTGTCAAGACAACTTATCGACCACCTCAATATGCCGAGAAGTATATTGCAGAAATTGTGAGGTTGCATGGTATACCAAAGACTATAATATCCGATAGGGGGCCACAGTTTACGGCTCACTTTTGGGAACATTTACACAAAGGCTTGGGAACTAGTTTGATTCATAGTACCGCTTATCATCCTCAGACAGATGGTCAGACTGAACGAGTGAATGCTGTTCTGGAGGATATGTTAAGAGCCTGTGTGTTGTCTTCTAGGGGATCACAGGAGTTGTGGTTACCATTAGCTGAGTTTGCTTACAATAATAGTTATCAAGAAAGCATCAAGATGGCTCCATTCGAAGCTTTGTATGGCAGAAAATATAGAACACCACTAAATTGGGTCGAGCCAGGAGATAGAAGGTATTATGGCATTGACTTTGTAGAAGAGGCCGAGAAGAAAGTTCATATTATTCAACAAAATATGAAGGCGGCCCAATCACGTCAGAAAAGTTATGCAGACAGAAGAAGGAGACCCCTTGTGTTTGAAGTTGGTGACTATGTTTATCTGAAGGTCACGCCAATGAAGAAGAAACGGTTTGGAGTCCAGAGAAAGCTTGCCGCTAGATACATAGGACCATACAAGATCTTGGAAAGAAGAGGTCCAGTAGCTTATAAGCTAGAGTTACCTGAGACAATAAGTACCGTCTTCCCAGTTTTCCATGTATCACATCTCAAGAAGTGTTTGCGTGTTCCGGAGGAAAGGATAGAACCTCAAGGCATCAAACTCAAATCAGATTTGGTGTATCGTGAGCAACCGGTCCGTGTGCTAGACACTAAAGAACGTGCTACTCGGAATAGTGTGGTGAAAACATACAAGATACAGTGGAATCATCATGATGAGGGAGATGCAACTTGGGAAACGGGAGAATATCTATAAAAAGCTTATGAAGATTTTTATAACAAATGGTTTGTAACCTAAATCTCGGGACGAGATTTTTATAAGGGGGAGGGCTGTAACACCTCGGTGTTATGCCAGCATTTAGGCACTGCAAATCATGCATATTGTGCATCATCAAGCATCCTAAGTATCCATGCCTAATTATGTAAATAATAACTAAAACCATGCTTCGAAACATATGAAACATGCTCGTGAAACATGAATGTTGCATACACTTGTTTAGAGTTATTTTTGCCCTAATTATGCTTGCTAGGTTAGTAAAACATGTTTGGCTATAATTGTAAATCATCTAGAATTATTTAACACAGTTTTTGGAGCAAAGTTTGTATTCAAACTTTTGACAAAGTATGCATTTGAAATTTTTATTGAAAATGGTCAAAAATCCTCCCTATTTAGCTTTTGCTTCCCAAGTCAAAATCTATGCAAAATTTTTAGTTGGTCCCTAAAGCAAAGTTGTAGAGGATTAAATTCTAAGCAACTTTTATTTTTGGGACATTTTCAAAAGAAGTCATTTTCTTGCTCAAAAGGGTATTTGAAAACTAATATTTGAAAATTCCTTGAAAATAGAATTTGAAAAATGGTTTCTCTCCTTTCACGGGTCGCCGCCTCACTTCTGGCCCGCCAGCCGAAGCCGGCCCAATGATCCACCCCGCGCCGCGCCTTCGCCTCGGCCCAGCCCACCTCGCGCGCTGGCTTCCTTCTTCCCCCGCGTGCGAACGCGTCCGACCGCGTCAGGCACGCCGCGTCGCGTGGCGAGCGCCTACCGGCGACGCCGGTCGGGTGATGTCGCCGTTTTCAAGCCACCGCAGCTCCGCTTCTCCCTGCGCTTCTCATTTTTCTCTCCCGCGCTGCCTCTCTGTCTCGCCCCGCACCGAGCTCTGCTCACGCCGCCATCGCCACCGTAGCCCTGCCGACAAAATTTGCCGCCGATGCTCCACCATTGCCCTCAATCGAGCACACATCGCTCTGCCTCGCTCCCCGGCACCTGGTGCTCACTGCAGGGACACCATTTGAGCAAGGTATAGCGGTCTTGCGCATTTCACCGCCGTCGGTCATGGTGTCACCGCGCTTGACCCCGCCGTGGAAAGCTTCGCCCGTCCCTTCTCCATCCCTTTGTGTAGCCTGGTCGGGTTCGCCACCTTCTTGCAGACCCCGCGCGCACGCCCGCTTGCCCGGACATGGTCGGCAACGGCCGCCGGCCCGCTAGCAGCGCCCGCACCGCCGTGGCGCCTGGAACGCCGGCATGGCGTGGCGTCTCGCCTCGGCCGAGCTGGGCCAGGACGGCCTTGGGCCGAAGCCCCGAGCCAGGCCGCCGCCCTTCCCCATCGCTCGGTTGCGTAGGCCGAAAGTGGTCATGGGCCAGTTGTTCCCACGGGCCGGCCCAGTAGTAATAGGAAAAATGGATTTCAGTTTTTTATTATTATTTGGGAAGAGAAATACTTTGAAAAATGTTTGTGTACTCATTTTGGCTCCAAATTTGTTGAAACAAATTTTGTTGTGTTCCTTGTCACCAGATCTACATAATAAAACTATTGCATGTCATTTTTGAGATACTTTTCTGTAGAGCTTTATTTAATCCTTGATATTGCTGATATCTTGTAAAATGTGTAGTAAAACCTATATGTTTCAGAAAAATATGCTTCCAAGTGTGTTATTCTTCTTGTGTAATGTACTTCCAAGGAAAAATATATGCCATGTATGTCCTATAGAAAAATTGTGAGATGTAGTTCAAGTGCCTTTAATGACTGATTTTTGTTATTTTTGCTAAAGAGCAAAATTTGTATAAAACATGTATGTGATAATTTTTGTACAGTGATTATTTACTGTTTAGAACCTAGGAAAAATACTAAATCTATTGTTTGACACTTTTCATAATACAAAGTATTTTCATGCTCATAATTAGGTCCAAGCTTGTCATTTTTGTGTAGGCTATTCCAGTTATCCAAATGCCATAAAAATTTTATGATAGACTGCTTAGGGTAGCACTGTGCTGTGGTAATTTTCTAAGATTTTTCTAAGCTATAAAAATAGATATTGCTATTCAAACCTATTATTAATTTGGGTTTAATCAAATGTTGCCTTATGTGTGATTAAGAAATTAGTGAAGCTTTGGTGCATCTTTGAAGCATTTAATGAGATGTGTTGACTCAGCATATTAGTAGTAGAAGAGAATACAGTAGATGATATGTGCTTGTAGTATATGTTCTTGGATGATGTTGACTACCTTGCATTCCAGCATATCCATTGTGCTCTTTTCATCCGATGCACCTTTTGCATAAGCACTTACGCACATGCATAATACAGGATCGCAAACCAAGAACCCAGTCGTCATACCTGAGGAGCCTGAGGAATAGCTTGAGGAACGTTGAGGAACTTCCGGAGTGCCCCGATCACCGCCCGAGCTCCTTCGAGAGAGGCAAGCCCCGAAGCATTTTTCTCCCCGGTTTGCAATTATTAATTAAATATTTTACTTTAATTAATGCATTACGTTCAGGAGTTATTTGCAACCGTTGCTGCATTATACCTTGTCTACCTTTGTTATACTATATCCTTGTTACCCTGGTATCCGCAGTCGAGTCAATGCTTAGCTGGCTTAGACCGGTAGAAGTCGGGTGATTTCCTGTCACCTGCGAGCTATAGGTGGTTACCTGGATCTGCTTGGAGAACTATGTAGTCATGGTATAACTAAGTATTAAATGAAGTTGAGACCGGACGGAGACTTACAGAGTTTTGGGCTGTAGTGCTTTCCGTCTGTGTCGATTAAGGACCGACTATTGTTGGGCCTCAGGTCATGTTGAATGCATGCCTTATATTTAGCTGGCCAAATAAAGTACCTTTTGACTGCGAAGCTGGGAGATTATTCGGGCCGAGTAGATTGCCCGCAGTGCACTGTGCCAGAGCAGGTGTGGTAGGACACGGGGGCGCGATGATAAGACCAAAGGGCAGTCGGTCGGCCCCCAGGTACATGTGGTTTCTGGCAAACTCGAGATTCCTGGATAGTTGACTCGGTGACCGATACCTCACTTTAGCGGGTGAGTAAGGTTTGTGTAAGGAATAAACCACCAGCTGGTTAGGAATCGATTCGAATCGCCATCGCTCCTGGATAGTGAGCACTTGACTTGAGTGACTTCATCGTAGTAATGTTGATGGAATACTTGGACAGTTATAATGAATATGACATTATGAAAGTTGTTAATGATCATTGGTTATCATTATTTGTTTAATCACATGTTTGCTCTAGTATAGGTGCAAATGTAGTCGACAGGTTAATAATAATTAACTTGACAATAATGCTTTTGGAAAGGTTCTTGAAATACTAAAAATACCATTTTTTGCAAATGAGTCAGCTACCCTACTATAAAGCCCTTCATAATCCTTGGTGTCACTTTATTTTCGGTTATGTCGGGTAAGTCTAGCTGAGTACCTTCTCGTACTCAGGGTTTTATTCTCACTTGTTGCAGATGGGCAGATGTATTACGGCTACTGTATCAACTGCCTTTATCCTGCGATGGGTGATGCTTAGGACCATGGGCATGGTCATTCCTTACATCTCGTCTGATGCTTTTGTTGGAGATGATCATTAGCTGGCACTGTATTTGAACTCCGTGTGAGTGTGTGTGGTTTTGAACAAATAGCTTCCGCTACTTCTATTTGAACTCATTTTGTAATAACTATGTTTAAACTCTGATGTATTTGAGATGTGAACTTTTATGTAATATGTGATGGTGACCGCTAAACTTATTACGATCTTAGCTGGTATGTGAGTTGGTTTGAAATCCTTCATGATTTCACGGACTACCGGGTTATACGGGCTTAAGTTTGTTAAATCGTCTGCTCTAGCGGATGATTTTCTTACTTAATTTCGTATAATTGGTCGGTCCTATTACAGTTATACTAATCTATCTAAGTTACTAACACATCATGTATAGAAAGAGGACCAAGAAGACAATCACTATGTCTGGAAGGAAGAAGCAGAAGCCTAGTGAGGATGAACCAGCAAAGGAGGAAGAGGAAACATCAGCTCCCACCACTAAGGCAGCAACAACAATGACTACAAGCAAGAAGAAGAAAATTGCTGACAAAGAAACAACTAAGGATGGAGAGGTAGCAACAAAGGAACCTGTAAGGACACCAAGGACTAGAGCAGCAGCAGCAAGGGAGACAACAGTTAAGCAAGCACATGAAGGAGCTGTAGGCCAAGCTGTGCATGGATCAGCAGTGTAGGTGGATCAAGCACCAGGCAGCAAAAGGTTTGTTGCTTCCATTTACATCAACCAGCCACTAATGTACTGTGAGATGCACAAGCAACTAACTAGTTATTCACTTGCAGGAGGTTAGACTTGGATGAACCAGTGTCACCTGAGATAGTACCAGCAGATGAAGTTGCAGCAGTGCAAGCAGCCAAAAAAATAACCCCGAGGATGAAACAGCTAGCTACTAAGGTGAAGAAGGTAACACCAACAAAGGCTGGCAACTAAGGCATAACCACTGTTTGAATGACTGTTCTTTTATATGTATTTTGGAGACAGGAACTCCTATGACCAATTATGTATGGCTGTCATGGACATGTTATGTATGGCTATCATTGCCAGTATGGACCTGTTATGTATGGACCAGTTGTGTATGGCAACTGCTAAACCTAATAATGGATTAGCTTGGCATGCAAATTTCTGTCAATTTCATCATCTTGTTAGCTGTCATGGAATTTTTTGCTGTTGTCATGACAAAAGAACCATTTGATGCTACATACAATAGGCAACAATGTTCAGCATACATTTTTCCATTCCATTAACATGTTCAGCATACATTTACCTACTACTGAGAACAACCATTCACTTGAACACATACATTATGGCAACAATGCATATAACAAATAACACTAAAACCAACATCTTAAGCAAAGAAATCAGGGCATCCATCTTGGCTTCCATACTATTCTTCCCAGCACACTTTGACTGTGCTTCTTCTTCACCAAATCCCCAAGCTTCTTCTACTTCTTCTGCACCCAGGCCAGCTTCAAGATCAATGACAACAAACTTCAACTCCATCAGCTTCTTCAAGTATGCTTTCTGGAATTCATAGAACCTACATCTACCAGTCATCTGCAAAATACCCAACAGTTAGGGTTCTTCAACCAAACCCAAAACCAAAACCAAAACCAAAACCAAGAAAAATTCAAAATGGATCAAGGAAAAGCCTTACCCCGGGCACATTTCTGGGACACTTGAAGAACATGCGCCCCTGGTTGCCGTTCTCCGTTGTCCTCACTATCAGCTTGATTACCCTCTCTCTCTCTCTCTTGCATGTGGGACACATGATCAGCGGGAGCCTAGTCTCCTTCTCGGTGTCTTCCTCCTCGATAGCCCACGACGCCATGCTCCTTGATGAAGAGGGCTCCATCCTCTGAGCCATGGGGTTGAGGATCAACTAGGGAAATAGTGTTTAGGGGAGTGCAGGCAGTACCTAGTATGGTCTTCCTGCATCCAAGGAAGGGGAAGGAGACTCGATGCTGCCGCCGCCGCCGCGTCCGCCACAGCCACCGTCGCCATTGCCAGGAGTGGGGAAGAAGGGAGAGTGGACTGGGTTTGACTCGGGGCTGGGTCGGCCGGAGACAGAAGAAGGAGGCGAGGGCAGCGTGGTCATTTCACATGCCAAGTTAGGGCTCCCAGGCTCCCTGCCACGCTGGCGTGCCTATCTAACGTGCCACCTTAGTAAAAACGTAGGAGGGTTACTGTTTGCGATGGCAAATATGTAGGGGCGTGCACAAATATGGCAAACGGGGGAGTGCCATCCGTAAGAATGGCAAAAAGTAAAAATCCCGTTGTGTCGCGACCGCGATTGAGGCAGATGAATTTGTTGGGCCGTGGGTCCCATGGGGGTGTGGAGCGTTCGAGAGGCTGGGCACTTGGGCGGATGTGGCGGGCATCGGTGGTAGCGAACAAGATCGGACGGGCAGGAACGATTTATTATTGATGAACAGGGATCTACGAGGGAGCTGCGGGTGCACAGTGTTTTTCAAAAAACAAAGATCAACATCACATGTATATTATGTCAACATCACAAAATGCATCTAGAACATCACTTATATACTAAATGAACATCATAAAATACATCTAGAACATCATATGTGCATTACGTGAACATCACAAAAATACATCATAAACATATATACCACGTGAACATCATAGAATATGTCATAGAACATCACATATATGCTACGTGAACATCATAAAATATATCATGTGAACAACACAAAAAATAATATAAAACATCACATGTATATTACGTGAACACCACAGAATACATCACAGAACATCATTGTATACTTGGTGAATATGACATCTCATGGAACATAGCAAATAAAAAATTAAACATGAAAAAATAATTAAGTAAGTTAAAATAGAAAAATAGAAAATAAAAAATCTATAGAAAACATAAAGACAAAAGAGAAAAAAAAAAAGAAATACAAAAAAGAATAAAATATAAAAATAAAATAAGATAAAACAAACACAATAATTAATTATAGTAAAAACAAAAAGGAAATAATATAAATAAAAATATAAAAATGAAAAGAATAATGAAAAATCACATGAAACAAAAAACAAACAAAAAGAAAAAAATTGAAGAAAGGAAAAAAAAGAAGAAAAGGAAAGAAAAGAAAACAAAACAAAAAAGAAATAAGATAAACATAAAAATGAAAAATGAAAAGAATAATAAAAAATTAGATAAAAGAAATAAATAAATATAAATAAAGAATGGAGCACAAAAAGAAAAAATAATAATAAAATAAAATAAAATGAAAGAAAAGAAAAAGAAAAAGAAAAGAAAAGGAAAAGAAAAGAAAAAAGAAAACATACGTTTATATATATAAAAGAAAGAAAGAAAATCCGTGCTTGCGCTCGCTCTGTCGCTCGTGCATGTGGGCCGCACGTGGGGCCTCGCTGAAACGCCGTGCAAGCAGCAGCGCGTGTCGTGATTTGCGCGGGATAATTCGCACGCTCGCCGTTCGGCGCGGGGCTACCGTTCGGTCGTTCGGACCGGATGGTTTCGGCACACAGAGCACATTTGGCGGGAGAAAGAAGAAAAATGGCTCGTTCGACTGGTTGAAAAACCAGCCGGATTTCATCGTGCGCGTATGAAAAACACTATTCACTCTCTCACAAATTCCTTCAGATTCATCCAAATTTCTCTAAATTCCTCTCAGCGAACAGGGGCAAAGACGACGCAGCGGACCGATGGACCGGACAGTGTGGTAGGGTGTATGTGTGTGTTCATTGCAGGAGGTTGTGCGTCCCTCTCGGAGAGTTGAAGGCATCTGCCGTACCAATTTCATCCTTCCTTAACTTGTTCCTAATAATCACTTCGCGATCGGCATTTAGGCCTTGTTTAGATGTCATCTAAATTCCAAGTTTTTTTACTCTCTCTCCATCACATCAATTTTTAGCCGTTTGTATGGAGTATTAAATATAGATAAAAAATAACTAATTACACAGTTTAGTTGGAAATCATGAGATGAATCTTTTGAGCCTAGTTGATCCACGATTGGACAATATTTGCCAAATAAGACGAAAATGGCACTATTCATCGGGTTCACTTTTTTCAATCTAAACAAGGCGTTAATTCTTCGAGCATTACGTGGACCACCACGCCACGCTATGCCTGCGAGCGCCAGCAGCAGGGTGGCGGCGTGCCAGGGCCATGTTTAGATTGCAAAAAATTTCAACCCGATGAATAGTAGCACTTTCGTCTTATTTGATAAATATTGTCCAATCGTGGATCAACTAAGCTCAAAAGATTCATCTCGTGATTTCCAACTAAATTGTGCAATTAATTATTTTTTTTACCTACATTTAATGCTCCATGCAAACGGCTAAAAATTGATGTGATGAAGAGAGAGTGAAAAAACTTGAAATTTTGAGGGTATCTAAACAAGGCCCAGATGCCCCGAGACGGCCGTCGGCGAGGAACAGTCGCCGGTTGGTCGCGGTAGCCTGTCTCAGCTTTGGTACAGATTATAAGCTGCTGATGACTAAAATAAGTTGAATTCAATAGCCAAATGTTATGTTTTTCAGCAGCTTATTCTGGCTACGCTTATTTTTACAGCTCCCATTTATAATAAAAAACAGAAGCTAAATCAGACCAGCTTATTTTAACTGTCGTTTTCACTCTATTTATGCAGCTTACTTAGAAACGCTCGGCATGAGTGATCGGCACAGCGAGGACCCCACGAGGAGCACGACAGCTAAAAAACTGGGTGGGCTGGGCTCAGCTTGGGCCTTGGGGCTGGGAAAGGCTACTAGGCCCATTGGACTACATGTATGAGGCTGAGTATATAAAAAAAACAAAGGGCCCTTTTATGCTTTTACCTTCCTAAATTATAGCAGCAAAACCATTTAAATTATCTCCTTTGCTCACACAAAAAAAATTATCTCCTTGTCCTGGTTTGAAAAGATTTTCAAGGTGGTGCCAAGTCAAGAGGGTTCCGTGTCACGACGGTCACCATGACCGTGGCAACAAATCGGCAAAGGGACCATACCTTCAAGCTAATATCCTTACTTATGTCCAATACACTCTCATCTTGTTCATGCATCTTGCATTGCAATCCTATCATCATGTTTTACTTAGGCAGTCGTGTAGGAACAGAAGTAGCCAAGAAGAAGATAAACTTGGAGCCTGAGTATGAGTCTGTGGCCAAACCTGGACTCCTCCACACTCATAGTCAATGCTCAAGGCAGGTACCTAAGCATTCTCCCTCTTTTACACATGAACTTGACCATATGCTATTTATTGCATGTTTATTATCTATCGTATGATCATGACCTAGTACATTTAGTTGTAGGCTTTCATCATTTTTTGTTCTTAACATTCCTTGGAGTACTATTTTGCATTCTTATAATGTAATCTTACTTACTATCATATTTGGTCAGTAGAGTCCAAGTATGTGACAAGGACATCACTCCTTGCGAGTTGTACAAGTTGCTTGATCAATGAACGTGTAGAGGAGTAAAGAGCTAAAAGATTGTCCTAGGGTTGTAGCGAGATATGGTCTCAGATGGCACACAACTTGTTCGTTTCGGCTGGATTGACTTATAAGCCATGGCTGAAAGTGCTGCTAGTTGGTTTGATGTGAGAGAAAAATACTGTTCATTGGCTGATAAGCAAAGCTTGTAAGCCGAATACAGGCTGCCGAACAGGCTGATAACTCGTTCGAGCAGGTTAAGGACCGCATCAAAGCACACTCTCGTACCCACCGCATGCTACGTGTGGGCATGGTAAGACTATTAGCACATTGCGACTGGATAAATTGATGGGTGTGGTGTGCATTGGTATGAGGCGTGTGAGATGCCGATACTTCTGCTCATTGAACAACCTGTCTAAATGTGCGAAATGTTGGGGCAATGAGTTGCCCATTGTGGGCCGATGCTTTGTATAGGAGGTAGCCTGATTCTTGTGTAGGGAAATTTGAACCCTTTTTGCGAGATGTTATTTATCATTTTGAAATGACGCACTCTTAGATATGAACAAGCTCTTCAATGTATATGGAGATGTCTTTGCCTACCATTGATAGGCCGGCATGTCACTGAAGTTGTTGCGTTGGCACGATTGATGTCCGACCACCACGAGATGGCACCTAGTCCGGGTTGTCTCGTTGGATTTTAGAGATATGCGAGTTGTTTGTATTGTATTGCACTATTTTTCACCTTCTTTTGCAAAAGGATGATGAAGTTTTATACATTTTGACCATCACACTTCGAGGTATACTTGATAATAAGGGCAACCATGCCAAACTTTTGTTTGTAGTAGGAATGTAGGTAGATAGATGATTCTGAGCTATATACTGAGTATGGGGTTCTAGGTCACTTAGAGTATACTGGATTATTTTCCTTTTCAAGGGTTATGTATACCATTTTGGTACAAAGGCCATTTTTTTTCTTCTAAAATCTCTATTGTCTAAAAATAATATTACACTAATAAATGGAAACTCAATCACGCGATGCGTCGCACGGAAGCACGAGCGCGCGATGCGCCACGTCGTCTTCTTCCTCGCGACCCCGCCACATCATCTTCAACCTCTGTTCGAGAATCTATGCCCAGCGGGCTTAAAAGAAGGAGGGGTCTTGGGAGGCGGCCGGATTGGCGGTGGTGTCGGGTTGATGGGGCAGCGAGCGGGGCGTGCGCGGGACAACCGGATGGGGTGAAGCCGGCAGCGAGGCGAGATGCTCGAGCTATGGCTCATCCGGTCAAGGTTAGGCAGGGGCAGAGCCAGTGGAGGTGAAACTGGGCTCTGGCCTCCCTTGCCCGTGAGAACTTTGTTTAATAGGGACTGCATAGACTAGCGACTGTCAAGGTGTTAGCAGCTGCAAGGCTGCACAAAACCAAAATGAAGGTATGTCTGAACCTCATCTGCGGCAGGCGGAACTCCAGGAGCAACGACGGCTCAAATGCTCCATGGCGATGCTTAATAGAATACGGAACCTGATATGTGATACGACATTACATACTACTTTCTCGTACTTCAAGTTAGCCCCCCTTAACTATTGGTCACGCTCCGCCACTGAGGTTAGGGGAGGGCGGGGTGGAGTGGCGGTGGAGGCTCGGGGAGGGAGCGTGTTGGTGTGGCGAAGATCTAGTCGAAGTTAGGGGGCACAAAGTGGAGCGGCGGGGTGGGCGGAGGACGGCGCGGGGTGGGACAGACAGGGCGCGCGGACGGAGGAAGATGATGGTTGCGCCTTATCTGCCTCGCTTATAAAATCATGAATAAATAAATAATCAGCGGTCACAAAGGGGAACGGCTCATTTCTTGGTTACAAAGGAAACAAAAATGTTTTAAGTATAAATTGTTAACCATACATACATATAAATCATTTTATGTATTTATGAGCTCCTTATACAGGTGATTTAACTTTTAAGTGTTGTACCGTATCTTATTATACATAAGCGAGCTGTTTAGAAAATCGTTGTACCTATAATAAAAAGGAAACACCCACATCAAGCGTACAAATTGTCGTGTGAAGTACAACTGAGAAGCGTACAAATTGGTGTGAATGTGAACTGCGAAGCTGGAGTCAGACTTCCCACTCTCCTTCCTCTAATGGACGCAGCAGGGCTTTAAGCCCCAAAGCCTCGACGCCGAGCACAGCTCCCGCCGCCACCGCTCCCCCTTCTCATCCGCGGTCTCCTCCGCCTGCTGCTTCTCTATCGATCTAGCGAGGCCGGAGATCCATCACCATCTAGACGACGACTGGTCCCTTCTCGCGTTGGTTAGTAACCCTTGCTCTGATGAGTTCCTTCGTTCTAAGGGAGGATTTGGTAGTGTTCTGAATCAAACACAAATCGATGTTTTCTCCATTTCAATCCAGTTAGCCGTCGATTTTTGTGCTGCGTGGTATTACCCTGCTAACGCAATCCAATCCATCCGGGCCTTGGTTTGATAGGGTTCGTCTTCGTCAGCGCGCAAGATCGGTACTTGTGAACATCTGAGCAGTTCCCGGTGCCTAATTCCGGCGCGGGCAGTGTTGGGTTTTCGATAATTTTGGGGGTTCACCTGAACCCTCATGACCCAGGTGAAGCCCGCCCCTGGGGGAAGGATGCTGACCGTGCTGCGGGTGCACCTCCCGTCGGAGATCCCGATCGTCGGCTGTGAGATCACGCCGTATGTGCTCCTGCGGCGCCCTGACGGCGGCGTCTTCACTGACGACGTGTCTGAGGCCGCGCCCGTGGATGGATACTTCATGCGCTACAAGTGGTGAGCAGCCCACCTCGAACCTTTTATCTCTTCCGTCACAGTTAGTACAATTTATAGTCAACCAAGCACGGTTTAATCCATTTGAGTTGCTATTGGACGCAAGCTGCTTCATTTACGTGCTGTTTGGTTGGTTCCACAGTAACGCAAATGTAAAGAAAATTAGTTCAATCGTATCTCTCACTGGTAACGTTCACAGCTTTAAATCATTTACGTTTGCGTTGGCGTTACCAACGGTACACCATTTCAATACTTGATTGTTTCCAGAATAACTGAGTCATTAGCAATTTTAAGCACATCACATTCTGGTTTGTTGAAGTGTTCGTTTCGTTTTGTTTGTCATACTGAATATGATATCTGCTCATAGGATGCTATAAGCTAAGATACATCGCTAGTTTGGATACTCAATTGGGCTCTTGCTAGACAAATATGATATCTGCCAAATCATGAGTTGGAATTTTTTTTTTGCATAGTTTTTGACTGGCATAGTAAATTTTCTGATCCAGCATAATCCACGGGAACAGTATAGTCATTTGGAGTAGTGCATACTGACTGGTAGATATATGAATAAGTGGACGCTTAAGGCTCACTTTCTAGTTGCTATGTTTTCCTTATTTATGGTGCATTAAGCACCAGCAAAATGTCTTACAGTGTATAGGATGCTTGTAGCCTTGAATATTGTCTAGAAATGGATGTACCTGCTGAACATGTTACAAGACAACTGGTATAGGATGTGAATGTCACTTTTCTAGTGCTGAGTCTCCATACTACAAGCAACTTAAAATAATCTTTCATTTGTGATGCCCATTCTTTCTTTTCTTCCCCGCCCCCCTAATCTCCTATAACACAGTTTTGAACTTTTTAGACAAGAATACCCATGAAATCCTGAATATTGATTTTTCTTTCTTGAAGGTACCGCATACAAAGTGATCGTAGAGCCGCTATCTGCAGTGTACACCCAACGGAACAAGCAACGCTTCAGTGCATAGGGTGTCTGAAGTCAAAAATACCTGTTGCTAAGAGCTACCATTGTTCTGCTAAGTGCTTCTCTGATGCTTGGCAACACCACAGGGTTTTGCATGAGCGTGCTATAAGTGCTTTAAATGAAAACGGAACTGAAGATGATGAGTTATTTGGCAGATTTGGTAGTGGCAGTTCGAGCTCAGGGATTATTAGTGCTGCGTTGTCTGGTTCAACATCAAATCTTTCGCAGAGCTCAGGTGTTAATAATGGACCTACACCTGTATATCCAACAGGCACTGAAAAGAGTTCAGGTGAAACTTGGTTTGAAGTGGGATGCTCGCGAACATATACAGCAACTGCTGATGATATCGGGCATGTACTAAGATTTGAATGTATAGTTGTGGATGTCGAAACACGGGGGACTGTGAGAGCTCCTACTTCGGTCATGACATCCCGTGTGATCCCAGCACCGACCCCGACTCCGCGTCGCTTGATCCCTGTGAATGCAGCTGATGCAATGGGCCACTTTGATTTAGATAGCCGGACTTCTTCTTTTGGGACATTTACTGTGCTGTCCTACAATATTCTTGCTGATACTTATGCAACAAGTGATACATACAGCTATTGTCCAACTTGGGCACTTACATGGGCTTATAGAAGGCAGAATTTGTTGCGTGAAATTATTGGTTACCATGCTGATATTATCTGCCTTCAGGAGGTATGAATGCTTTTGTTTTTCATGTTTGAAGTTTAAGGCTCTGATCTACTTCTATAATTGTTAATAAATTGCACTTTTATTTGAAACATAATAAATTGCACTTATTATATCAGCATGATGAGTTTAAGAAATTACTGTTGATGTTGTTTTCTTCCTGTCAATTTGTGATATCTTGATGTTGCTCCAATGCTTCCTGATACCATCCTTTACTCTTCCTTCTGTTAATTCTGAGTAACTATATTGTAGCTATAGCAATAATGTCAGTGTGCTTTCTTCATTGGCCCATGGTAGGATAGTTTCCCAGCATCTTTCTGTTGAATGAGAAGTTCTATCACAACATTTCTGACTGCCTTCTGGATTGTCTTTAAATTGTTTGATTTTTGTTACTGGATTGTGCTACATCCTCCTTTAAACTCATGAAGCATATAACATAAGTGACACCTGAAATTATTCCCTTTGTCATATGATCCATCATCCATGTTTCAGAGAGTAAAGATATTTTTTTTGGTAACAATTAGCATAAAAAGAAAAAACAAGAGAGGAAAGTGATTTTTTTTGGGAAAGAATTAGCATAAAAAGAAAAACCATGCCATTTCTATGTTTCTAAAGGTGATCTATACGTTACTATTTGCAGGTACAAAGTAATCACTTTGAAGAATTTTTTTCACCGGAGCTTGATAAACATGGGTATCAAGCTCTTTATAAGAAAAGGACAACAGAGGTTTGCCTGGTTCTTTACTGCTTGCTGTAAAACCTTGGTATGCTGTAGTGCTTAATTTCGAAATATTGCTGTAACAGGTGTACACTGGAAGTCCTCAAGCAATTGATGGTTGTGCTACTTTCTTCCGACGGGACAGATTTTCGCATGTCAAAAAATACGAAGTGGGTGCCTTTATTATTCCTGTAGTGTTTGAATTGACTTGAGACTATCAGCATCTAATACTTTCTGGACTTTGTTCTATGCAGGTCGAGTTTAATAAGGCTGCTCAGTCTTTAACTGATGCAATTATTCCTGCCGCTCAAAAAAAGTTGGCTCTAACTCGTTTGGTTAAGGTACAACCAATCTGGAAACTACAAATATACCATACGTGCTACATGGTCGGTCATTACCTTACATCTATTACTACAATTCTGCTAATCTTTATCTGCCATGCAGGATAATATTGCGCTAATTGCAGTTTTAGAAGCTAAATTTGGTAACCATGGGACTGAAAATCCTAGTAAAAGACAACTTCTTTGTGTGGTAAGTGCTTCCTTACTATCGCATGTTAGCATCAATAATATAATCTCTTTACTGCTTTTAAGATAATCAAAATCATGTCCATGAGTCTGGTGAGAATAGCTATGCTGAAAACCATGTAGCTAGAATAAGGATGTCATGTCATGCAACCTTTTCGGGTCCTGTTAATGAGCACTAGAGCACCAAGATGTTCTCTCATGGTTAGAAAAATAAAATAGAACACCGAATCAGTCAGCGTTCTTTTTATTTAACGTAGTTGTGGTGCTCTTGTTATGTCAGGGCTCTATTTGCATGCTATCTCTTTTCATAATAACCCATGTAATGCTGATTATTATAGATACAACTTGTTATTTTGATAATCTTTTAGTTTTGAGTTCTTTAGGCTTTGTTGTTATTTTTGTGTTGTGAGTAGTTGATGGTATCTTTACCAGTGAGAATGCTTTCTTTTCCTCATCAAGGAGAACCATGCTCTCTCGTGCCCAGTTGCGAAGCTAGGGAGGGGCTGGAGGGTGCCTGCCCCCCTAACTTTGCTATTTTTACATTATTACCCCTTAATGACCTAGCTAATCTACCATGTAATTAAAGAGTAAATGGCCCCCCCTATTGAGATTTGTCCCCCCTACATCTAAGTCCTGGCTTCGCCACTGCTCGTACCACATAAATTTGGCACTTCTATTTTTTTATCACTAGTTCATTTGGAATTTAGTGTGCCACCTCTGTTAGGTCAATGTTCATTGACCATAATTTGCTTGCCATCCTTTTTAATAAAACTACCTTTAGGTGTGGGATTCTTAGAATGAAGATAAATGGTATGGTATAGCTAGATCCATACATTGATCAAGCCAGACTGAACTGCTCTGCTAGACATGAGGATAATGGTAACAGTTAAGGAATAAATAACATATTAGAAGACAGGTAAACTGGTCATTTGCTCGTCTAAGCTTTTTAGTCTGGAAGGTGGTCAACCATATTTTTACTTGGCAAAAGTGACAAGAAAACCAAGGTCCTCACTGAACAGTGAAAAAAGAGAAATGGAAGACTTTCAGTTATAGACTTAGTGTTCAGTTTGGGTATGGAAAGCTGAGCTCTTTTGACTAGATCATGTCAAGTATCCCTAGTTTCGTTGGGCTTTTGAACATATCAATTGATCTTGTTTTATTGTGTAGGTCTCTTGTACCACCTATGTTTCTATTTACTTGTTGTATCTGACATAAATGCGATCTCTGGTCTAAGTGTGTATTGAAATTGATAAAGAAGTAACTTTGATGGTGGTCTATTCGTATCCATTTTTACGCGATAGCTATGGATAATAGTGGTCAAAGTTTCTAAAGTTTGTCTATGTCTGTAGGAGGCATCTGTTTTAGACTGGAGATAGTAATAACATATTTTAATATTTTATGCCTTGTGGATCTCATTTGTTCTTGATTTTTTGCAGGCTAATACACATATAAATATCCACCATGACCTTAAAGATGTGAAGCTATGGCAGGTTCAGATCACCCCCCTTCCCCCTATGTAATTTCATAACATTTTATAATTTCTTTAGCTGATGAATCTCATGGCTTTCAAACTCTTGCAGATTCATACCCTCCTAAAAGGGTTGGAAAAAATAGCTGTCAGTGCAGACATTCCAATGTTGGTCTGTGGAGATTTTAATTCAACTCCTGGAAGGTTTGTTAGATATTAGCAGCCCTTCTTTTTGTTTCTGTTAGAGACTTAAAGAGTTATTGTCTTTCAGTTTGAATACTTCTAGTGAATGATAAACAATCATGTGGTTCATGTAGTACGTCACATTGGCTTCTTGCAAGGGGCAAAGTTGATCATTTGCATCCAGATCTGGCAATAGATCCTCTTGGAATTTTGCGCCCACTAAGCAAGCTGACACACCAGCTTCCTCTGGTATGTTTAGTCTATCATGGATCTTACCTATTGGTTTCCCTTTTTATTCTTGTTGTGGCTCTGAATAAAGGATTTGCTTCTTCATAGGTCAGTGCATACTCGTCATTCGTGAGTATGGCTGGTGTTGGCTATGATTTGGATCACCAGCGAAGGAGGATGGACCCCGCGACAAATGAGCCATTGTTCACAAATTGCACAAGGGATTTTACTGGTACCATAGATTACATATTTTACACAGGTTAGTGCTTATTGCTCCCTCCCTCCCTCCCTCCGTCCCTCCCTCCCTCTTTACTTTGGCTATCTCTGTTGACCTGGAATAAGTAGATGTTAACGTTGTCTTTTAACATGCTCTACTATTTCAGCGGATTCATTGACTGTGGAGTCATTATTGGAACTGTTGGATGAGGATGGCTTGAGAAAAGACACAGCTCTTCCTTCTCCTGAATGGTCGTCGGATCATATAGCACTACTAGCAGAATTCCGGTGCAAGCCTAGAGTTAGACGATAATACTTTAGGTATGGGCAGAATACTACTACTACTCATGCAGTACTGCCTTTGATTTTACTTTTTTTGTGTGTTAATCGTCTTTGTAGGTAATAGGAATGTCTGTCTCCTATATTCTGAAGTGGTATGCTTGATTTTGGAACTCACTGAATGCACGATCTGCTAAAAAATGTGCTAGCATATGTGGCCATGTCCTGACCCTGCATGATATTCTTGTTCTCTGTGTTTTTGTATACTTTTAAATCTGTAGCTCTACTCTTGATGTGCTGATGTTGCCCATTTTACTATCTATATCTCATATCCTAATTCATTCATGTTCACCAGGAGGAGCTGTAGGGGAGGATTCTCGACAATCACACGAGAATGTACCCTCGCGGAAGCCAGGAACGAGAAGCCTAAGGGAAAGAGGCTTGTGATGTTCCTCACCCTTTTACATTTCCACCCTGATGTTTCTTTAGTGGCACTAGTTGGAATGTGACTTCCTATAGAAGATATATCAATGCAAAGAGAAATAATTTAATAGATTTGTATGTCATTTTTAGTTTTCCAGCCTCACATTCTCGCCTCCTCACCTTCAATGTGGGTTTGTTGTCCACATTTTTGTTTCCTACCATGAATTTACTCTAGTAGTTCTTACAAACTGGAAATGATCCCTTCCATTGTGTATGTCTCTTGAGCGGGGATCAGCTTTGGCGTAGTTTTTTTTTTGGTGTGTGTGTGTGTGTGTTGAAGATGCTTTAGTTGAAAAGTGATGTTGGGTTATCATGAAGGGTATGGAACAAATACCTGGTGAGGCTGTCGCAAAGAAATTGAGCTTCACATTGGGGATGCTATATTGAATGAAAACTGTGAAATCTGTGAAATTTGACGTCTCTTTTGCAATGGTTTACTTGGTTTCTGAAACACCCATCTCAATCTATCATTATATTTCGATTCTTGAACTTGCTATACTATGTATCTTGTTTCACATGGCAAGGACATGTTGAAACTGGCTTGGAAGAAATGAATTTTCCCCAGTTCATTTGTAAACCCCCAGGATCGAACTTGCTGGTGGCAATGCCAGTGTAAAAAAACTGATGGAAAGACAAGCAATGCAAGTTGCGGCAGTCTGTGATGGATGTCACCTGCTGCGCTGTCAGCATCTTGACGCCACTCCCTGCCTACAGTAACAGCAGCCTGTTCACTATTGCTGCCTACAATTCATTGCCGCTGCTATCCCTGGTACGTAAAAGTTAAAGCCGCATTAGATGGCTTGCCTCTCTAGGTTGGTCCTGTCCCTGAACGGCCTGATCGTATCTGAATTCTGAACTTCTGATACAGTTGCTGCCGGTAATCTCACTCTTTTACTGCTTGCTTCCTCTAAGGATTATCGATCATGGTATAATATTTTTATCTCACGACAAGTCAGCATCAGCCAACTTATCGGCCGTAGAAATCATGAGCCGAACAAGGCTAGTTCAAAGAAGGGACTGCTTTGTTTTGTTTTTCTTTTGCCATGCCAATTCGTCCAAGAGTCCTGTGGGATAAATGGCTAGGTTCCGGTGCGTCACCGATGCAATTTCGTATCTAAAACGAACGGTCTGTGTATGTAGTGGCGGTAGTACTCTAGACAAGTGGCCTCGTTCGGCTTGCTGAAACTTGGCTGAAAAACACTCTTCTGGTTGAAATGTTGTGAGAGAAAAACACTGATCCAGCTCTGGAAAAAAAGAAGTTGAACAAATCGGATTTAAGGTAAGCCCAACGGGGCCAAGATGTGATATGAGGTGCCCTGATATGAATGCAATGACCAAGGAAGAAGAAAAAAGTTGGGCAATGGTAAGTGGCAACGGCCGCAATAGCACTCTCTTTCCTGCTGTCAAGCCAGGCAGTCCGCGATGGCACATGGAGTTTCAGGCTTTCCACCAGAGCTGCTCGACTGCCGCCGCCGCCTGCGACAGTCCCCACGGCGAGGCGAGCATCAATGCTCGAGTTACTGGGGCCATCGGCCATAGCCAAGAATCAATGCCGGGCCGGACCAGCATCGCTGCACCTGCACCATGCGCTGCAGGGTTGCTCCCTTTCGTGTCCGTCAACACGAGGGCGAATTGGCAACGGAACGACCGAGTGGACTCTCGTGGCGTCCATGGCGGCTTTGGCAACGCCATCATCACATCGTTTCGAGTTTTCGACAGAGCTCAACTTCACGTCACGTGTGGAACGTCGTGGCCGGCACTTGGATCAACAGCACCGGGTTAGGTCCATGAATTCCACTGGAGCAGTGACCACACTCCAGGACAGCTTGGTTGGTTGTTTTTTTACCAGAGTCCGGACAGACAGCTGGGCCTCCCGGCCGCTGCCGCACTGTCGGTCAGGCCATGAAACAGTGTGCCACTGCGAATCCGCCTGTGACCTGTCCATACCACACCGGCACGACGCGAGCAGTAGCCCGGCCGGGCACGCCATGGCTAAGGGCGTGTATAGATGCAAAAATTTTTAGGTTTTGGTACTGTAGCACTTTCGTTTGTATTTGGTAATTAGTGTCTAATTATAGACTAATTAGATTCGAAAGTTTTGTTTCGCGATTTCTCACTCAACTGTGTAATTAGTTTTTTTTATCTACATTTAGTACTTCATGTATATGCCGTAAGATTCGATGTGATAGGTACTTCGTAAAATTTTTAGAAACTAAACGGGCCCTAAAAATACCTGAGACAAAAACACTTTTTGGATCGGAAAAAAGAAGACCAACGAGGCGGATTGAAGGTAAGCCCGAACGGGGCCATAACTGCCCCTCACCAAACCCCCCAGCCAGCGGCGGCCCAGCTCGCTCACTCACTCACTCGCACTTGAACCGCAGGCCGCAGGGAAAGGAGAGCTAGCAAGACACAAACTCGGTCGTCGTCGATGGCGCGGTGGGCGGCGGCGGTGCTGGCGCTGGCGGCGGCGACGGCCATCGCCATGGCGTCCGTGGCGGGCGGCGACATGAGCGCGGACAAGACGGAGTGCGCGGACCAGCTGGTGGGGCTGGCTCCGTGCCTGCAGTACGTGCAGGGGCAGGCCAGCGCGCCGCCGCCGGACTGCTGCGGCGGCCTGCGGCAGGTGCTCGGGAAGAGCCCCAAGTGCCTGTGCGTGCTCGTCAAGGACAAGGACGACCCAAACCTGGGCATCAAGATCAACGCCACCCTCGCGCTCGCGCTTCCCAACGCCTGCGGCGCCACCCGCGCCAACGTCTCCCACTGCGCTCGTAAGTTGCTTTCTTCTTCCTTCAGCCAGTGCTAGCCAAGACACAAGGCCAGCGCCCGGCGTTGCTTTCTTTGTGCAAATGGCATGATGTCAGTTTTAGCTGGCCAGCCCATGGAACTTCACCAGCTGCATTTTCAGTTTTCTTTGTGGAAATGACATGATGTCAGTAGCAGAAATGCAACTTTGGCCGCCGGCCTTTTCCTCTCAACTTTAGTGCTTCGTCGTTCTCTTCTCCCCAAGCCAAATCATGGGTGCACGGCGATGGTAAATAGTAAAATCTAAAATGTGTGTTCGTGTGTTCTTTTGCTGCAGAGCTCCTGCATATTCCTCCGGGCTCCAAAGACGCCGCCGTCTTCAGCCCCGGCGGCGACAAGGGCTCCACTGCCGCTCCAGGTCAGCCTGCCTCTCCTCCGTTATTATTGCCTCCATGCGTCGCACTTCATTCATTTGACGTTTTATTTTCGAGAAATTAAAAAAAAAACAGAGATCCTTTTGCCATGATTACACATATTTTGAGCATGTTTATATTATGAAACACTTCGGTAAGTGACCACTAAATAATAGTGCCCCTGCACAGTAGAAAATGTAGTGATTTTGTCACGCGAATTAAGAAGACAATTCTGTCCAATTTATCCCCACCAATTTTTTACTGTTGGAAAACACTACTACACTACACTCGATTGAGATCTGAGTATCTGACCACCCTCTGGTTGTCTTTGCAGCCAAGGACAACTCGACGGCGACGACCGACTCCCGCGCGCTGCAGGCGACCAACGGAGGCGGCGTCTCCTCCTCGGCGGCGACCGCTGGTGCTGCACTGACGGTGCTGCTCGCCGGCTACCTTCTCCTGCTCGTGCCTGAGCTGTCGCCTAGCTCATTCTAGACCTCTGTCAAGTTGTGCCACCAAAAAAATTACCAGAAGAATGTGATGTGTCGTTGTTCTAGTACGTGACGTGACAGACAATTTGCTGCTGCTGTTGGAGTTGTTGTTGTAGTTGTACTGTGTTTCCTGTTCTGCTATGGGTATGAGATGTTACGGCGTGTGTTAAGCTAGGCTAAGACGATGGAGTATGGGTATTGCTAGCTTCGATGTAGTACACTGTACCAGTACCTTACGGAGTACCTGTCATCTGGTTGCTGATCCTTCTTGTTCTTGGCACTGTTTTCTGTGAACATTTGACGCATTTGATCAGTCAAGTAACTTTTCACTCCTGGTTTGTCCAATCAGCACAAGGCTGATCTGATCAGAGCAATGGTGGTGGAGATCGAATTGTCGATAGGTCAAAACACACATGCGACAGGCACTACATTGCGTTTGTACTTTGTACGCACACGAGCAGTCGCCGTGGGCCGGAACGGGCGGGGCTTTGGTGCCGAGAAACTACTATAATGTCCCTGACACTCGGCCCGGCCCATCCTGAATCCAGCACACGAGTTGGCTTTCGATGAGGCCCATCCAGACGGTCTAGCCCAATGCCAGCCAGCGCTTCCCGTTCTCGTCCACGGCGGCCTCAGCTCAATACCAAGCCAGCGCAGGCCTAGGGTTTCCTTCCTCCTCCAGTGCTCTGCTCGCGCCGCCGCCGCCCCTGTTTCCTTCGTGTGCCCGTGAGCTCGTCGGCCTCCGTCCGCAATTGAAGCGTGAGGTGAGCCTCCTCTACTCCAGTCCATCCATCCCTGCGATATGCCGTAGCTGCAGGTTTTATGCTGCGTCGCGTGTTTATTTATTGAGATGTTGTTATAGTACCAATTTCCTGTTTGGGAGACTTGTTTGTTGTATAAGCGTCCTGAATCCTCTGGTGTTAAGATGTTTTTTCTTGTGCCATGGCTACTACGTGATGGATGAGTAGCAGTAGCTCTGATTTTGTTCATTTTAAATGTTGGATGCTGTGCTGTGTGGCCAGGAATCTGGTGTGGCCGTGTGGGTTCCTGCTTATTGATGTCATCTGTAGAGACTTTGTGATAGAACTTTGAAGGGTCTCCTAGGTTTAGATGTGGTTCGTGAATGAAGCTGATCTGTAGGTTTGTCTAGTTAAGCATCGAGCATCGTGAAGGACACATATTTCTTAGCGCAGTACTCTCAATAATCATGGATTTTTCAGTGTTCGTTGTCGAATAAAGCATGGATGTTTTATTTTAGCAAACAAAACCTGATTTCTGCAATGGTCCGAAGCCTCTCGAATGCAAGGTGGTGTTGATAATTTGTAATCTTGCCACAGCAAGCAAGCATTCTTGGAGAACTGATAGAATGCAAGGTGATGGTAATAATTTGTATTGTGCCATAGCAAGAATCTGTGAACTTCACTTCTCTTTCATACTGCAAGGGGCAATCTGCTGGACACCAAATGGAGCGTGTTCTGTCCCTAGATGTGTAATGTTGTTAATCTGTTTGCCAGTTTCTACTTCAAAGCTGCGTTTTTTTTTGGAAACCATGTGATAGTTTATGTTTACCTAACTGCAGTTTGAATGAACTTTGTGGCCGAAGGATCTGATTCACCTTGATAACTGACAACTGCTTTCTACAAGTGCAGCATGGACACCCAGGTGAAGCTTGCTGTTGTGGTGAAGGTGATGGGCAGGACCGGCTCCAGGGGTCAGGTGACCCAGGTCAGAGTGAAGTTCTTGGATGACCAGAACCGTCTCATCATGAGGAACGTCAAGGGCCCAGTTCGCGAGGGCGACATCCTCACCCTGCTCGAATCCGAGAGGGAGGCCAGGAGGTTGCGCTGAGGTGGTTGTGTGTCTTGGTGGTTCTTGTATGGAGTTGGATCAATGTCGAATTTGTGCTATGTTTGTTGAACTTGGTGTGACCCTTAGAACACCTGCCTTATGATTAGTAAGCCTGGTGATAAGGTTGCAGTTTGGTTTTGTGATACAGGTTGAAAGTGCGCTTGTGCTGAGACATGGATATCCTTTGCTATATTAGCTCAATCGATGCATGGATTGAATACTAGTTGAATTTCAGGGTTTGATTCTGATTGGTAGTATGGTCGTCTATGTGGTTTTGTCATAGTCTGATAGTCATGGTGGTGGCTATCTTAATCTCGACATTTGGTTGATGAGGGTCTTAGTGCTTCACCAAAGGATCTTGTTCTGGTGATCACTTAGATGTTGGTTAGATCATTTTATCTGTATGTTTTCTCATAACCTGTTGATTGAATTAGCTATTTCTATGGAGAGTGCAAACAAGATATAGAAAGGTTGTTGGAGGGTATAAAGATATAGAAAACGATTTTTACTCAAATAACTCTAATTAATGATTTAGAGAGTAAATTTTTATAAAATTTCTATGGAGAGCGTGGATGACTCTATAGAGTGTATTCAAGATATAGAAAATATGTTGGAGGATACAAAAATATAGAAAATGGTTTTTACTCAAATAACTCTAATTAATTATTTAGAGAGTAAATTTTGCCTAGTATTTTGGTAAAAACAAAAAACATGTACACGCCTTGTATAGGGCAGTGAGGGAGTAATATATGTTGTAAAACTATAAGGCCAGTCTTAGCGGAGTTTTTTCTCACTGTTTTCATCGCCATGAAACTCATTTCAATCCATTAAACTTTTATCAAATTTCTCTTCATTAATACTATGCCACATTAGCTTATTTAATGCTCATGAAACTGTCATTGAGACTGACTAAGAATCGTTGAAATAAATGTTCAAAGATAGTAATATTTGACTTAGGACAAACCTAACATGAAACGTAAAAAAACGGAAGGAGTACTATTTAACTATTTTAGTATCGCAATCTTTATTTAAAGCCATTCTTAGTGCAATTGCATGTAAGCATGTTTCATGACAATTTCAATCTCATTAAATAACATCTAAGTGATCCAATTGCATGGCTATAAAACTGTAAGAGCAAGGTCAGTAATAGAACCTCAAGTGCTTGGCTATAAGTCAAAGTTATAAAATGCAACTTATACAATAGTTGTCTCATATTTCTACAAAAAGTTTTTTTTAGTATTATGCGAGATCATATCTCATATTATTTTTTTATTCCTTCTCACATATACTTACTACTTGGGCGAATTACTGTATATGTTGTCCTGCACAAATTGTTGCTTGCATGAGATCTAAGGTCTACTCTATTTTCTCCTCCACATCAGCACTGGTTCTAAAATAAGAGAGATAGTAGAGATATTGGCACTGTTAATGTTATGGAACCGAGAGTTCTGTTTGGTCATTTGCTTAAAATTACTACTCCTTCCGTCTTAAACTATAAGTTATTCTAATTTTCTTGGAGAGTTACAACATCTCAAGATATATACATAGTGTGTATATCTTAATAGTTTTTAATGTATTTAGTATTCATAACGAAAAGTCATAATATTATAAAAGGGGTGAAATGATATGTTGTGCAATTGAAATATTTACAGGGTATTAAAAATGTTTCACAGTATTGGGGGAGGGGGGGCACGGCCCCCCTAGCCTTGTCTGGCACTGACCGTGATATTAAGTGTATGCTTTTAGACTTGTACCGTGATAATAAGGGTATATTTTTCACCCTTTATTCGATGGATCCTTTGGTAAACGTACCGGTTGAACAACCCTATGACACTCGTCTTCCTCGTCAAACCTGCAAGCCTTGATATCTGTATAACAAGACCAATGTTACTAGAGAAATTATATTTATACCCCTGTTAAAATGTGTTAGAGCAGTAATAATTGCACTTTAGTAATAGAGATAGTAAAAAGGCTACTAAAACTAAACGGTCTCATACCTATATGTGCATTTATTACGAGACAAAGTTTAAATACTAGAAGTGTACTTTTGGGAGTGACCCGAGTAATGCCCACGACCCCGCCTAGTAGCCACTAGCTAGTTGCTAGCCTAGTTCATCCACAATGAGGTGGTGTTTAAATTTAGGGACTAAAGTTTAGATGTGTCACATCGAGGTGTCACATGGGAGTGTCCGATAGTAACAATAAAACAAATTACAGAAGTCCTCCGAAATCCGCGATACGAATTTATTAAGCATGATTAATCCGTCATTGGCACCTGTTTAATGTAGCACCACATTGTCAAATCATATACTAAGTAGGCTTAAAACATTCGTCTCGTAAATTAGTCGCAATCTGTGCAATTAGTTATTTTTTAGTCTATATTTAATACTCCATGCATGTGTCAAACATCAGATGTGATAGAGAAACTTTAGGGGGAGAAACTAAACAAGGCCTGAGCAAAGCATGTAGAGTGGGTATACCTGCTAAGTAGGGTTGAAACCTATTCATCCATAATGAGCAAAGCATGGAGAGTGGGTATGCCTGCTAAGTAGGGTTGAAAACGAACTGAAATTATCACGACAGCAGTCTGTTTTTCTACCTTTGACCCGTATATTTCCGTATTTTCGGAAAAATCTGAAAACCGGACCGAAGCCGGGTCAAAAGTTATTGGGACCGGGACGGAAACAGGAGAAGCTTCATCCCACACGTTTTCACAGGGTCCTGTATTTGGCCGAAAATATCCAGTATTTGTTCCATATTTCTCAAATCCGGGATGATCCCAAGCAACAACTACCCTAAGGCCCAATAACTAGAAGGCCCACGCCTGCAGCCCAATAATGCACCCCTATGCCCTCTCCATCCTAGCCTGCTGGTTGCTGCCTTGCTGTTGCTATGCTTCGGGCTGTAGAGGCATACTGCTGATGTGTGCATGAGGGTGTACCGTGTACGCCTACCCCGTGCGCAGGGGCACGTTTGTTTGAATTTATTGGTCGGTTTATCAGATAAAATTTATAATAATTTTTTTTCTTATAACAAAGCAGCTTCAGCCGACTTTAATATCAGCCGAACAGGGCCCGGAAGTGCTACTTGCCTTGTGGGCATTAACAACTCAGGCATTGTTTACTCCAAAAAAAATTTACACCCTATACAATCGAATGTTTAGACACATATATAGAGTATTAAATATAGACTAAAAATAACTAATTACACAGATTGTAAATACTTTGCGAAACGATTTTTTAAGCCTAATTAGTCCATGATTTGACAATAAAGTGCTACAGTAACACATGTACTAATGATAGATTAATTAGGCTTAATAAATTCGTCTCGCGGTTTATCGACGGATTCTGTAATTTATTTTTTTTATTAGTATCTAAACACCTCATGCGACACTTTCATGTGACACCCGATGTGACATCCAAAAACTTTACGCCCTGGAACTAACAAGGCATCATACACAAACGTTAGTGCAGCAGTGCATGCATTTGAACACAGCACACTTGCAACGGCCGATGATTTTTGCGGCTGATAAGCCGATTGATATTGTTTTATTGTGAGAGAAAAATAGATAAGTTCAAGCGAACGGGGCTGATCAGCCACATTCGTGTTCCCTTGCGAGAATGAGAATGATGATTTTATAGTTGTTGTGGGTGTTGCTGCAAGCTGATTATAGAATGCAATGTGCTCAACAAATGTTCGTGATCCCGGCTTAAGTGTCTGGTAGAACCATGCATGAAAGAGTGAAAAACTTCAGTGATATATAGCCTCTTGTAGCATGTCCGGGAGGCCGTATCGTATCGTGGATTATTTACTGCTGGTTGGTTTGGTGTAAGAGAAAAACACTGTTTCTGGCTGAAAATTTACGATCGAGCAAGCGAACAGGCTGTTGGAGTCTTGGGCGCACTGGAACAACACTCCACAGTACTAATCGATATATATACATATATGTTGACCATAGATGATGCATTACTTTACTTTAAACTCCTATATAAACAGCTCAAATCAATAATTTTGTTTCACAAATACGCTATACATATATGCCTAAATATTATAGTACTAGTAAAATAATGAGCTTTTTTTCTTTGTTTAACCATTCGTCCATGTCTTTTATTTGAAGCCTTTGTCCTTGCTTTTCAGCAGGAGAAAAAACTTCGCCCCTACTTGTCCATCTGGCCTCCCATCCCCCAAGATAATTTTCTGGGCCGTCACTCGTCACGATCTCATGGCGAAGCGGCGAGCTCTAGGCCGCACCGTGTTGTAGCCGCGGCGCAGGTGTCCCCGCCCCACCGTGACCGTACAGCGGCGACACGAGGCCTCCGGGCGTCGACGGCACGAGCGGTGCGCACGGGCTCTGCCGGGGAGTTGTGCCGAGCCTTGGCGGGCCGGCGCCACCGCGCGGCGACAGGCTGACCTGCTCCAGCGACCGGAACTGCAGCTCCGGCGGGTAGTCCCGGATGCACCCGATCCTGGGCCCGGCGCCGGTGGTCCAGCGGAACGAGAGCTGGTTCCCGAGCTGGTACGAGTGCAGGCTCATCTTGGAGTTGATGCGGTGCAGGATCTTCTCCTGCGGCACCACTACCACCTCCTCGCCGTCGCCCCCCTCGCCGCCCCGGATCAGGTTCTCCTTGCAGAAGTCCAGGCAGTCCCCGAACGCGCCCGCGCCCTGCTCCCCGCTGCCCTTGCCCAGCCGGCTCTTGCTCACTGCCAACCGTGGAGGCCGCTTGCGCTGCAGCCGGCTGCCCGACGAGGACCTCTTCATGGCCGGCGTGCCTGGTGTCGCCGTGCTGGTTGTTGTTTTATCATGGCTCGTGGATGGTGGCGTGGCTGGTGTGGCCTTTGCAGTGGCCTTGTCTTGGTCAGCACCAGGGGGGTGAGACTTGGAGGAGTCTTCTTTTTTGAAAAAACTGGAGGAGTCTTCTTCACTTGCGGGATTGCTGCTCTCCGTGTGCTTGAGCTGGGAAAGGCTGCCCCTTTGCCTGAACCACTCGTCCTCCTCACCTTCTGATGGGCTCAACTGTAGAAAAACAACAACCAAAAGATGTTCTTGTGTCAGAAAAAATGGACAATGTAGGTAGGTTTATGTTCCTGGGCTAAGATGGTATATGTGTAGCAGTATAGGTACATCACTCTGATTTGCTTCTTCACCTTGACATTGTTGATAAATAAGGCATTTTCATATTTATTTTAATCCATAAAAATGACGCAATAAAAATAAGAGTGACGTCATGAATAAAATAACAGAAACAATTCATGACAAGTGTTAACATGATAATAAGGCAAATTATAGAACCGAAACATATGTGAAACATTGTTTTATTCAGCTGAAGCCTCACAGACATGATCATAAATATAAAAGATGTGTTCTCAAATATCAAGATCATGATGATCACAAAATTAAAAGGAACCAGAAAAACAGTACTAGCATAATCATCCAAATCAACCAAGCGAGCATCATTTGAATATGAAAGTAGTATTGCCTAGGAACATCATGATATTGATAATGAAACTCGAGAAGAGGGTGAATGAGATTATACCCGCTTGGCGGAGCCGCCGCACTGAGAAAGGCCATGGTGGTTCTTTGTTTTTGTGTAGTCGCCCCGCTTCGATGCAAAGTCTGAGATAAGGACGTCGTGAAGACGCACCGCTACAGGTTCACCAGCGAGTAGTCGTGCCACCACCGACACTCCCCAAAAACGTAATCGCCCGTCTTCACCCGAGCAGATGAAGCCCACGACGGAGACGCGTTCCGGAGGCCTACTCTTCCATCTCTAGTGCTCGCCGGAGGTGGAGCGGGAAAGACTTGCGCTTGCTGGAAAGTGGTGTACTTCGCCAAGAGAGCTTAACCGAGAGGGGAGGATTTGTCTTATAGGCGGAGGCCAGAAGACGAGAAGCCGACAGCACCGAAGGGTCACACCTCCCCCCTGCGGTGGGAGAGACGGAGACGGAGAGCCAGAAGTCACGGGAGTTAACAGAAACTCCTCCAATCAATTCGTCACAGGAAACTGAGTGTCAAAAATAAAGGCCTCGCCCGCCCGTCCGCTCGCTCGCCGCCGCCGCGGGCTCGGGCCGGGCCGGGCGGGCGGCGGGCGGCGCGCGCGCGCGCGTGGCATCCAGGTGATTCACTTTTACTTCTCAAATAGATCGATCAATGATCAAGTATTTAAGTAGAGTCGCCTCTCGATTAAATTCCCATATGGTATAAAAACCATTAATGCACATGTACGGACCATAGAGTTTAATAGAGATATTAAATAAATGGGCCAAGCCCATAATATCTAACAGACATTTGTAATATTCACATACCTATTCTTCAGATAGTTCATGAACTCACGAAAGTTCGCCTCCGTAGGGCGGTAGTGCCCACTGTGTGGCCAGACAGCCTGAAATATCTAAACTGAATCAGACAGGTGACCTGGGTGCTGTACAAGTAAAACACTACGAGGCTGGAAGGGAAGTGTTGATCCATGCACCCTTAAAATCCCATTCTCCACAACCAGTCTGCCAGCAGCAGATGTGGCTCCACCAGCGAGGAAGCTGGAGTGCTGAAATGTGCCCTTGCTCTTCTGCAACAATGTGATTATTTTTCATCTGTCAGAGGCCAGCTCTACTGTCTGCTTAAGGTTTCAAGGTGGTGTACTGGTGTGGTTGGACATACCGTACCGATGTATAGAACTCTCGTTGTGCTCAGCACGAAGATCCATTTTGCATCCCTGGGGCCTTCGGATGTGTCGACGATTTTGTTGCTCAGCTTGTACATCATCTTTCCATCCTCAACCACGACCTCATAGGACTCCCTTTCTTTCTGCCCAAAGTAGCAAATCATCTACGGTTTCAGATACGAAGCCTTTTCTGCTCTGAGATTTCATATTCATTGGTGTGAGGGTTGGAGCACAAACCTGATGCATTGCTGCAGCAGCTTCCATCTTGGACAGTGGTCATCAATATTAACCTCCTTTCCTTCACCTATATCCAACCTATTAAAACGTGATTTCAGAGAACTTTGAACTTTCAGCTGGTTTGGAGATAGATTTAAAACTTTCACATGGACTGTACCAGTAAAAGAAAGGCTGTTTGCTCTCACAGTGTAGCCAATATTGGTAGTAGTAGTGGAGGTTGTGGCCATACCGATGTCGAGGGTCAATCTGCCCATGAAACGTGAATGTTCTGTGATGTTCTTTCATCAATTAGTGTTTGAAAGAAATTGTTTTCATGCGTACTGCTTCAAGCCAGTGTTGCAGTGCGAGCTTCTGAGCTTTTTCATCCTTGGAAAGACCTTTTCCTACCTGAAGCAAAAACAGAAGAACACCAGATACGAATTCAGTATTCAATCATACTAGAACAAAGGTATGACAACGGTCCTTTGGAAATCAGACTACATCGTTTTAGTAGTTGAGAATATCAGCTTCATAGCAACAATGTGCAGTCAGCATATTAAAGCCAGGGTTCAGCAATAAAAAACTACCAGACCAAATTTGACAGTAACGGCAGAATAAAATTAGTTCAACTTGTTTAGTTTATGAAGTTTACAATGTTATGAAAACAACTAATGCCAAAAAAAGGATAACAATAACGCCAAGAACCAGTATAGTAGGACCATAATACTATAACACACAACTGCGCTACAAATTCTAAGTTCCAAGCTCAAAATAATTGTTAAGTAGCATAACGTGTAAACACATGAATTTTTACCTTGGCAGCTCTCATTCTGGCACTAGACCACCTCGAGAGGGCTGACTCAGGCTTCTGTACATTGAAAAATGACACTGAATTGCGCTTGAGCAATGCAAAATCAAGTAGTTTCCACCTGGATTTGGTATACAATTCACGAAATTCAGTAACATTGCCCCATTGTCAAAATCACACTATATCACGTATGAAAAATGCATGATTAACACAAGGAATTTTACAAACCAGCGTTGTTCAACAAGAACAGCACAATCAGCAAGCTGATGCCTTGTCCTGAAGCTCTTGTACACCTTCTGCACTCTTAGTGCTGCAGCCTGGTGCACTGGGCTGACCATCCCAATTACCGGAGAATTTGGTGGTAGGTTTTCCGTGGACCTATATCTTGGCAGGATGATGGTCTTGTAGATGTAACTCTTCTTTGCAGGTTGTAGTTTCAACTTGAAGTGGATCACCCTCCCTTTTTTCAAAGCTTAAAGAGCCTCTTACGATGAGTCTCTTCGAAGTCAGTGCGTCAAGCAATGCTGGTGGCGATTCAAGGGTCTCAAGTGTGCTGAGATTATCAAAGCTTAGAGACCGCACAAAGATCCTGTCCATACCATCATCGTCATCCTCAGGCAGGTAGTCATCTGGTGGGTATGAGATTGACAGCCCCATTTTCCTGATTAAACTGTAATATGTGACGGTTTTCTTTGTTCACCCTTTTGCCTAGCGTTTTCTCTGATATGCCTTGCTGCTTTTGTTCCTCATGCGAATCTCTTCAGGAGTTTTCTATGAGTGCGTTGACACCCTTTGCCAAGAAGGAAAATCAAATCAAAGGATATATGGCCCCGTTCGCTGGTCTGAAATTTGGCAGAAACTGGCTGAAAAACACTGTTCCGGCTGAATTGCTGTGAGAGAAAAACACTGTTCCGGCTGAAAAAAGAAGCCGAACAAGCCATTTTTAAGACCAGCGAACGGGGCCATAAAATGTAGGACCTTTCAATTGGAAAGCACATTAGAAACAGATTCATGAATTTCCTTAACTATTCACAATTTTACCAAGGCATGTCAATTATAATTGAAAAGCCCCGTGTAATATCTCTTGTGATAAAATGTATTCAGCGAGGTGCCAAGAAGAGGGTAAAGAAAGTTCGTTAAAAGGAAAAAAAAAAGGAAAAAGAAAAGTAGAGGGGAAGAAAGAAGAGACCAAGAAATCTGTGCATAAGTGTTTCCGGGAAAAGAACAGGCCAAGAAGTGAAAATCGAACAACAGTGAGTTTTATCTCTACCTTCAAATTTCTTGCGCCATCCATCCAATAGGACCTCTTGACAAGAGGTCTGCGAGGCAGAAAGATGAAAAGAACAGCAAATTTTGCAGGGCAAACGGGAGGAGATTTAGGAACCAAGCATAAGTGGTGAATGGCTAATGACCATGCAACAGGGGCAAGTGGGAAAAACACTTGGCGATGGTGTCTTCGCCCCAAAAATAACAAATCAAGGTTTGAGGTGCCTGAATGTTCTCAGGGGAAAAAGGGAAGATGGTATACTATTTAGTGTTGTTAAAATTAGACACCAGTTAAGAAACACGACGTGTGTATAACTAGAAGCGTAGAACTGATATTGCCTTAGTGACTATCACCACAGGAAGAACAATAATAGTAGCATCTGTTGCTAACTTGCAATTGCTAAGCATTTCCCTTGGTACTTGATGGCCAGCACAAGAATAGTTCCAACACCGTGACCCCGATGATCGGCACACACGCCGAGGTGAAACGAGCTACCACACTAACCCAGCAAAATTATATTAGCAAGCTGTTTACCTCATGGGCATTCCACCGAACACCCCACATGCGGTGGCATAACTTGGCATCCATGCTTCCGAGTTTCCGACGGCTCACAGGTGACTGCGCTACGTACGTAGATCGGGTCACAATTTTGAACTTTAGACGAGACTTTCATGTCTTCTTCTTGAGTCATCTTCTCCGCTTCCTGCACTTCGCAAAGCATCACTATGATCCTGATCCATGATGCTCCCTCCTTTTTTCCGTTTTCCCCTCGCAGCTGCGCTGAGAAAAAAACAGATATAGCACACAAGCTGCATCCGCCCCGTGAACCTAATCTTGTCCACCACTGCGCCCGTGCATGAATCACGCCATCACGGCAGCTAGCATCTAGCTACTCCCACACCACGCATGGCGCTGCCGGTGGTTAACTCAAGTTTGCATATTGTACCGTTTCCGGGGTCCGGTGGCCTGTGCGGGAAGGACGACTTGTTACACTGCACTTCAATCCACCCATGTGTTATTTTTCACTTCAATCCTTCACGATTCATTTTCCATGGTCTATTTTACCGCCAAACCATAACCATGATTTGATATTTCCTCCTCTAACATCAAAACCAGACATATTACTTTCTGAATTCTAAAAACGTTCAAATTACCTCTTGGTACTGAATTGAAGTGACTTTGAAGGCATGCGCACTTTCGTCCTTTTTTACATAATATAAAAATCTGGTAAAATACTGATAGACCAGGACGCTAAGGTTCCCCACCGAACCGGTTCAGGCTTAGGCTAGCCCACGGCCTGCTTGAGGACTAAAGACAAGGTGGCATATACTCAAGCTAAGATGGACCGAACTAGGCCACGTTTAGTTTCCTCAATTTTCTGAATTTGACACTACGTAAAAAGAAGATTCCGTCACATTAAACTTGCGTGGTACATGCATGAAGTATTAAATGTAGACGAAATCAAAAACTAATTGCATAATTTGATTGTACTTTGCGAGACGAACGTTTTAAGCCTAATTAGTCAATATTTGGACAATTATTACCAAATACAAACGAAATGCTACAGTGCACTGCAGTGCAGCTTGATTTCCGGCGGCGCCAACTTTGACCGGAACTAAACGCTGCCCTAATCGGATTCTAGAAAAGATAGCTTATATAGTAGAACTAAAATTCTTCTGTCGTATATAAAGAGAGGCAAGGGCAATCCCTTGTAATCATCTCATATACAATAAATCCAACGCAAGGCAACACACCTAACTAGACTAGGGTATTACGTTATTCGGCGGCTTGAACCAGTATAAACCGATGTCTTCGAGTTCATCGTCGAGTTCTGCATACGCCGAAGCCCATCATACATCGTCTCAGGTAACCTCGTGACGTGTTGTCAGTCATCAAACACCGACAGCTAGCACGCCAAGTAGAGATTTTCGGCGAATTCGCGTTCGAGAGCTCGATGGACCTCAACATCACCATGGTTTCCCGGGCGAGATCAACTTTCATCTTTGGTTCCTGGATCTGTATGGCGGACGACTCCAAAAAGCTCCAAAGTCACCTCGTGGAGATCCCGGCGGATCAAACGACTCTAGCAAACCATCAAGATACGATGGAGGATCTCGTCGAGAAAAATCCTACCTGGACTCAACATCAGCTGACATAGTTCGAGTATTACTCGGACACCGAATCAACTCTTCGGTCATCGGCCAACCACGGTCTCCTAGTTCGACTTCCACTCCGACTCAGGAATACGGCTTATGTCTACCAGGAGTCGGTTTCGAGGGTTATGTGGTCCGCTTTCATCACGGAGGCGGATCAGGAGACCCCTTTAGCATGGGCTCAGCAAGGCTTGGTTGTCTCGGTCACGTCAGAGGGAAACATTGTGCACTGGCTGGGAGTTTGGCCATTCATGGACTCATCTGATTCATCAAGGTTAGTAGGCATGATGAGACGGTTGTCGTTCCAAGTCGCCACGCCACTTCCAACCCTCGAGGAGGAGGGCTCTACCGAGATTCTCTCAAGCGCCTCAACAGCCGAGTCTGGCACCAATAGCACCGCCACCGTCTGCTATGGCCATAGCCGGGAAGTTTTCATGCTCCGCGCCCTAGATGTCAACTCAGGCGATGAACCGTTGTCAGTCTACCGACGCACTCGAAACAGCTGACGAGACAGAGGAACAAAAGTCTGCTCGCTTGAAAAAGAACCTCAAGGGAAAGGGAGGTCGAAGTAGATAAGAAAAGGGGAACCGGTACAGAGAGATATAGTTGGAGAGGAAGAAGAACAGTAGCCTAGGAAGGAGAAGTATTCTGTTGTTTGATAATTGATTCGATGCCTGGCTTGGCCTCCACTAGTCACTTGCCAACCTATCGCAGCGTCCCTAACATCCTTCTCCAGCACGAACTCGAGCATGACCTGCTCGAAGAGGTCTCTCTTCTTGCTCTGCTGCGCTAGTCCAATGGCCATCTCGCCTGGCTTGTTGGCGCCAGCGAATACGAGGCGCGGAAGGCCTCAACGTTGCCCATCTTTTGGCAGCAGCCATTATGGGTGAGCACCTATCCAAATCCTGCTCGTCCACGTCAACTTCTGACTGAGCGAGCAACACTTCCACCGTGGTCGCGTCGCTGCACAACGGGATGAACATCAGTGCGGGGAGAACACGTTCCGCTCGCTTGAGCGTGGGATGGTCCCGGTCTGAATCGCACCATGAACAGCCCGTTCGAAGCCGGTCTTCCATCCCCTGGAGGAAGCGACGAAGGCCATGGAGTTTAATACCACGACGTCTGTACCAGCGGACACGAGAACACCAAGGCAGTCCTTGCGTTTGTGGCGCAAGAAGAGGATGGCAGCAGTGTCGCCGCCCTCCGCCCTCGCGTTCACGTTGTAGCCCCTGTCAACCAGCATCTGCAGGATCTCCGACTGCCCAAGGCGCGCGGCTAGGTGAGTCAGTCTGGACCTGTTGCTCCTGGACGTCTTCATTGAAGCTTCGGAGTCTGCATCGGACCCTAGCAAGGTCTGGACGGCACCGGCGCTGCCACAAAGTACGGCGTGCTGGAGGAGCGTTCGGCTGAGGTTGTTAGTGGCGGTCGACATGTACCCGCTACCGAGGAGCATGCGCAGGAGCCCGTGGACTCGTAGTACTCCACAGCGCACCATAACACTGACTCGAAGACTCGTATCAAATTCGAAGTTTGGACAGGAATGGGCACGGATCTAGGCCGCGCACACCAAGGTATTTGGACAAAAGGATTGGCACATTCCGGGTGGATTCTTCTGTTGAAATCCGGATGAGAATTATTTTGTGCGAACGTTTTGATCCGGTCAGAAACTATAACGGACCCGGAACAAAAATTTCTTTTTTTGACACTATGTGAAAAAGAAGATTCTCCCAGTCACATCTCCGACCCTCTCTGATATATATATGAGTGGAATGATTAAATGTTGACGAAATCAAACACTCATTCCTGGTTTAGAATGAGTTTTGCTCTGGATTGGATCCTCCGCAAACGAACAATTAATCAAACGATTTGGACAAAATTATTCAAATAAAACATTCTTTCTGTGGAAAGTTGTGAGTGGCTATTTTGCCGAACTGATCCGGTCAGAAACTATATAATCTGTGAAATTGTTGTTTTGCTGAAATCGGAGCTAGATACATTCTTCTGTTGGTTGTACCAAATACTTGGTGCAGATTTCAAGACAATTAATGCAGATGAACAGGTAGAAAATACTAATGCCCTATTCGCTATGGCTGAAAGTACGGTTGACTAATTTATTGTGAGAGAAAAATACTGTTCATTGGCTGAAAAATACAGCTTATAAACCAAACGAACATGTACGTAATAACAGTTGCTCGGTAGGAAATGCTTTGCCTGATGAGAGTTTGAACAGAGCAACTAGTGCTGGACTTTCTGACACAAACGAAGCAACGGCCCTGTTCGCTTCTCTTATAATCTGTTTTTTTCAACTTATTTTTTTTTTTTTTTAAGTCGGAATAATGTTTTTCTTTCACAACGGCCCCATTCGCTTGTCTTAAAAATAGCTTGTTCGGCTTTTTTTTCCAACCGGAACAATATTTTTCTTTCACAACAATTCAGCCGGAACAGTATTTTTCAGCCTGTTTCAGCTAAGTTTTAGACCCGCGAATGGGACCAACAAATCATCCAGAGTGTTTTCGACTTTTTTTTTTTTCAGCGAAGCGAACAGGGCCAACGTCGCTGCCAATGACGCGGCCGACAACTCCATGGCCAGAGACGTGACTGTGGCCGTGACTGACATAGCTAGCTGACGAGCTCGCCGACGTGATCACTGCAGCGTAGATGGTGAGATTAGCTTGCGAGGGAACGTGAAGCGTGAGAGGGGTGCTAATCTTGCCATCCAGCCAAGCCCGCAGTACCGCACCCGGTATTTTTCAGGGTAAGTTAACAGCCTATTTGCTTGTTGGTTTCAGCCAGCTTAAACTAGTCAACCAACAGTATTTTTCTCTCATAAAAAACCAGCACTAACCAACTCAAACCAGCACCAGCACCAACCAGCGAACAGACCCTAAATTTACCCTAAGGGACATATAACCCTACCTAATGCATCATTGAATGTGCATTGGGATGTGTGCACTACAGGAATCTCTCTCTAGCCGTACACACATCCTAATGCACTCCTAAGGGTAAAAAAAACTGCCTCTGTATGTGTAAGGCAGTGACGAAAAAACTGCCTCTATATGTGTAAGGCAGTGACGGACCAGGATCCAAGAGTTTTCCACAGCGTTGACTACCCGCTAGGGGCTTTGACTAGTCCACGGTCTGCTTGAGGACACGAGACAAAGGTGGCGTGTACTCCAAGCTAAGAAGGACTGACCTAGACCTTGTTCGCTTTATCTTATAATCCGTATTTTTTAGCTTGATTTTTTAGACGGAACAGTGTTTTTCTCTCTCAACAAATCAGGCGGAAACAGTGTTTCGGCTTGTTTTTTCAGCGAAGCGAACGGGCCCTAATCGGATTCGAAAGATAGCTTTTGTAGTAGAACTAAAACTCTTCTGTCGTATCCAACTAGGACTAAATCAATGCGCCTGCCCTTTGGACTATGTAAAGAGATGCATATAAAAAAAACTAAAACTCCCAAAATAAATTGACGTGTAAACGCATTTTAGAAACTTTGTATTGCGAAAGTTTGAGATGCAAATAGTATGAATGCATTGATGCTATGCATTTGCGCTGGTTGTCTTATGTTTTTGTTGTGAAAAGTTTTCAAAACGCATTAGATGTCAATTATAACGTTTTGGAATTTTCTAGATTTTTTGAATATGTTTCCTATTTTTCTATAGACAAATCTATATTTTTAAGCTTCTAGAGATATTTTCATGATATTTAAATATTTAATTTGGATTTTTTATCTAATAATGCAAGACTAGCATTTTTATCAGAGTTCCTATAAGCTTCGACACGTTTTTTTATGGTTTATTTAAAAGCCTTATAAAGTATTTACCTGAACTAACAAAAGGATGAAACCACCCTCGAAACCATCTTAAACATTAACTACCATCACAAGGCTTTACTGGGCTTGGGCCTATCTAAAATGGGACAAATATGGATGTTCTCCGTCTGACCACATAGATCACACACAACGGGCCGGATACTGTCTCTCCCGTTTGACCATTTCCGTTCCAATCGTAGTGAACTCCATCCGTGCACCTATCCCTTTCCTGCGCGCCACACGGAAACACAAAAACAAATGAAACGTGATTCGTCCCATCCATTTCCCCCCATCTCTGTCAGCTTTGTGCCTGTGATTCTTCTGGAGGAATAGGTCGGCAAATGTGAGCGGTTTCCCCCGGGCTCATTCGCGTGTCCTTAAACATCCGCTTCTTTTTTCATCCGGAACAGTGTTTTTCTCTCACAAATTCCTCCAGATTCCTCCGAATTCCTCCCAGCGAATGAGGCCAAATCAGATAGCTTAAAACAGTGACGACAAGGAATTCTTGTCACAAAACATAACAAAGATCACCAGAATGTATCAAATATTTTTTCCCTCTAAACATACAACAACATCAAATGAGTTGATATCCGGGTGCCTCAAGCAATGTTGACACGCATTACGGGGCTGCTGTGGTCTTCTCCAGCTTCTGCCAAACAGCGCTCAAGTTGCAATGCATGAAAGGGACATGTCCACCTCCGTGTCAGTTCGTGATGGACTTGCATTGAACTGGAACGTATCGTGGTCCGATCGATGTCGCCGAACACTGGAACAGGCACAGCATATGCCTGGGCCTTGTTTAGATTAGGGCCTTGTTTAGATTGCAAATTTTTATAACCTGGATATTGTAGTATGTTTTATTTGTATTTGACAAACTTTATCTGATTATGAACTAATTAGGTTCAAAAGATCCATCTCGTGATTTACAATCTAAACTGTGTAATTAGTTATTTTTTTATCTACATTTAATGTTCCATGCATGCGTCCAAAAATTGATGTGATGGAGAGAGAGTGAAAAAACTTGGAATTTGGAGGTGATCTAAACAAGGTCTAGGGTTAGAAATCAGTATTTGGTACTGTAGCACTTTCGTTTGTATTTGATAATTATTGTTTAATCATGGTCTAACTGGCTCAAAAGATTCGTCTCGTAATTTACAATCAAACTGTGTAATTAGTTATTTTTTTATTTATATTTAATACTTTATACATGTGTTCAAAGATTTGATATAATAAAGAGAGTGAAAAAACTTGGAATCTAAACAAGACTCTGTTGTAATTTCGTTATGTCACTTCAGTGGTTGATCAGGCCAGGCAGCGGCAGCAGCAGCAGCTACCGGCGCCATCATTCTGACAGTAACACGGAAACTGATATTCTGCGTCCACTACGAACTTGCTTGCTTGGTGCACAATGCAAGTAGCTGAATATACATCCCTGTCATCCATCCTTGTAGTTGTCGTATAGCAGGAGTAAGTCTGAAGCAGGTTTATAATTGACTACTCATTTCATGAGACCCTACATTAGATTAGGATCTAATCAAATACAGAAATACTAGGGCCTTGTTTAGATCACCTCCAAATTCTAAGTTTTTTCATTCTCTCTCCATCACATCAATTTTTAGCTGTTTGCATGGAGCATTAAATGTAGGTAAAAAAAACTAATTACATAGTTTAGTTGGAAATCACGAGATGAATCTTTTGAGCTTAGTTGGTCCACGATTGGACAATATTTACCAAATAAGACGAAAGTGCTACTATTCATCGGGTTGAAATTTTTTTCAATCTAAACATGGCCTAGGCCCTGTTTGTTTCTACGTGCCCTCTTAAAATTCCTGTCACATCGAATATTTAGACGTATGTATGGAGCATTAAATATAGACTAATTACGAAACTAATTATACAACTTGCGACTAATTTACGAGACGAATCTTTTAAGCCTAATTAGTCCATGATTTGACAACGCGGTGCTACGGTAACATATGCTAATGACAGATTAATTAGGCTTAAAAAATCGTCTCGTAAATTAGTCTCCATCTATGTAATTGGTTTTGTAATTAATCTATATTAAATGTTCTTTATTAATATCTAAATATTTGATGTGACATGAATTTTAGGAACAATTAAAGAAACAAACACCCTTAGTAGTTCATTTTGGGTAGCTGAATCTGGTCGCCGGGACAGGAGTTTCTCTGTCTCTTTTTTTTTCTTTTTCAATCCAACAGACACGGGAAAGCTTTACACTGCATTTGGCTGATATAGTTCTCGCTTATTCTCTCACACAGAATACTATTCAATCATCTCAAACAATCAAAACAACACTGTTCACCGGACCATCCGAACGACCTGTATTTGCTATGAACATTGATCTGTTATCAGCCCCATACCTGATCAGCCAACATTCAAGTGTTCAGTGCCAAGAACACCAATGCTGCAAATAATTCTGGTGGTCACTGCTGCTTGCTGCTTGGGCAATGGTCGGCACCAGAGCCCAGCGATAAAGCACGCAACCATTATCTCAGGCCACTCGAGCAATGGCCACCCCTGACCCCTGTGCAGCAGCACGTACGTCCCACTGAATTCGTACACTTGTCATTGCTGGAATTCAGGGAAATCATCGGGGATTCAGGAAGAGGCAGCAGGATTTAAAGAGAGATAGGACTCGTCAGCGAGGTAGGGAGGGACCGAGAGACCCCCACGCCGCACAGGATCATTCAATACCCTGCTGAGGCCCTTGTTTAGTTCGTAAAAACTTTTTTCAAAAAATGCTAAAGTGGTATCACATTGAATCTTGCGATACATGTATGGGGCATTAAATATAGACGAAAAAAACTAATTACACAATTTGGTTGAAAATTGAGAGACGAACGTTTTAAGCCTAATTAGTCCATGATTAAACGTTAATTACCAAATAAAAACGAAAGTGCTACAGTAGCCAAATTTCCAACTTTCGCTCAACTAAACACGGGCTTGAATATGACAGGCAGGTTTTCATCAGTTCTTGTCTCTGCTCCTGACACTGAAAGGGACGGGTAGATTATTGCTACGAGTATAGATAAACACAAGTTATTTGGACAGATTATTATTCAGAGCTGAGCAGCAGATCATCGTCAGTAAAAAGAAACGCGGCAAGGAAACCCTTCAAGTGTACTCAGCCTGATCCCGTGTTGTTTTCCGTGTGCATTCATACTGGACTACCAAAAAAGGCACAAGGAACTGGCAAAAAAAAAACAAAGATGAATCACCTTGGAAGCTTTGGATCGTAGCCTCGACGCATAGATGAAGAAGCCAAGGTATGCCGGGCAAGCCAAAAAAGAAAGCTCTCATCTGCCGGGTTGGTGCGGCGTCGCCCTCGCTCCGTCGTTGCAGCGGCCGCCCCCATCAACAAATGCGTCTCAGCACAGTTCCGATCCCCACTCCCCCCCGCGTGCATTTGCATTTGCATTTGCTTGCACGGGTTGCCGAGTCGCCGTCGCGTCCCGCCGTCGTGTGGCCGAAAGCGCCTCGCCATCGATGCCGGCCGCCGGCTAACGGCAACTGCAACTCCACGTACCGACTGTACTGACATGAGGCATGCAAGCAGTCCGGCCATGGGCCATGGCCCATCCAGGTCCAGGAGGCAGGAGGCGAGCGTCCGAGCGAGACGAGAGAGAGCCCCCGGCCGTCCCGGCGGCCACATCAACGGAATCGAATCCCCGTGTCCCGCACACGTCGGCGTCGGCGTCAGATCAAACGTGCGCGCTACTCCACCGCGACCGATAGCGAACGAGACCACAACTGTTGGTCTGCTTGGAACGGAGCGGAACAACTTCCACAGCGCAGGGACGGATCGGTTCTGGTAAGAATTTTGTCACGGATAACAGGCTCAAGCAGCAGCAGTGATTCGTCAATGGGACGTAACGATGCAGGATTAGCTGGGCGACCAGGCGTTGGAGGAGGACCGGAGGAGCGAGGGGACAGGAGTCTCGTATTTTTTTTTTCCAGTCAACGAATATTATTTTTCTCCTACAACAAATCAACCAACAGTATTTTCAGCGATGGCTTATCGGCCGTACTTTTTCAGTCAACGAATATCATTTTTCTCTTACAACAAATCAGTCAACAATATTTTCAGTCATGACTTGTCAGCTAAACGAACAGGACAAATGGCTGCTAAGCACCCACGCCCAGGAGGCGGCCGCTGAGCTCAGCTCAGCTGCCACGCACGCCGCCGCCACCAACAACGCCACCACCACCACAGTCCACCAGCGCGACGGCGTGAGCGCGCGAGATTTTGACCGCCTCCCCGACCTCCCAGCGGCCCAGCCCCGTTTCCTTCCTTCCCTTGGATTGGACGCTCACGCTCCCCCCTGCCTTTCGCGGCACTCCACACGCGCGCCGGGGCCGAACGCTTCCACTGACGCGGGGACCCAACCGGCATCATGGCCCCACGGATCAGTCAAGCCTACCGTTAGGCGACTCGTACGCCCTCGCGAGGCGCGCGGCGTCTGCGTCTGCGTGCGCGTCCGTCTCTCACTCTCACCTCCTCCGACCCTCCGCTTATAACGAGAAGAAGCAACAGCTGCAGCAACAAACGCGCGCGGCACGGCACGGCAGCCTGACGCGGCAGCTAAACACAGGCAGCAGGGAAGGGAGGGAAGGGGAAGGGAGAGCGAGCGAGCGAGATGAGATCGAGGGTGGCGCTGGAGCCGCTGGCGGAGGAGCCCGGCGGCGGGGAGGAGGAGGCGGCGCGGCGGCGCTCGGGCCTCCACGCGGCGCTGCACCGGTGGGCGCGCCTCCTCTCCGGGGGTGCGGCAGGGGACGACGCCCGACCGGCCGCTGACCTGCGGGTGCTCCTCTCCGTGCTCGCCTGCCCGCTCTCCCCCGTGCCCCTCCTCCCGCGCCTTCCCCGCCACGTACGTGCGCCGCGTCAACAGTCTAACACCTTCCTCCTCCTCCCGCACCGGCGCTCTAGCTAGCTAGTGCGTGTACGCCAGCGTTTGCTTCGCTTAGAATGATGGGTGCGTGTGTTGTGGCTGGCCGTACGTGCAGGTGGCGTCGTCGGCGCAGTACATCATCGAGCAGTTCAGGGCCACGACGGGGTGCGGGAAGCTCGAGGACGGCGCCGTCAAGAGCATGTACGCGTCCGGCCGGGTGCGCCTCTCCATGCTGCAGGAGCCCGGCGGCGGGGGATCAGGCATCGGCGGTGGGCGCGGCCACGAGGGGAGCTTCGTGCTGTGGCAGCTCGCGCCGAGCATGTGGCTCGTCGAGATGTCCGTGGCGGGGCAGAGCGTCGCCGCGGGCAGCGACGGCCGCGTCGCCTGGCGCCGCACGCCCTGGCTTGGCGCCCACGCCGCGCGCGGCGGCTCCCGCCCGCTCCGACGCGCGCTCCAGGTTGGCTGGCACGCCCGCTCTCCCACTCACTCACTGCCACCACCGATCTCTTTGTTTTTTTTGCATCGTGATGCCATGTTCCTTTTACTTCCGTTCGCCTTTTTTCTCGTCGCTTTGCCGATCGCCATGGCAATGCTCGCATGCACAGCGTTACTGCTGGCTGCTGCTGTGCTAGCTAGCCTGGCCCATGCCTGTCCATGACAGGCGGGCCCCACTGGCGCCATTGCTTAGCTTTCCCTCTGCTTTCGCATGCCAATCCATCGAATAGCCTCCTGCTTTTGCGCACGCCCTTTCGCTTTGCAGTCCATGAGTGAAAAAAGAAGAGCAGAAGATCCCTTAAACAAGTCGATGCGAATGCGAATGCGAATGCGAATGCGAATGCGAATGCGATGAAGCACCTTGGATGTACATGGCCCTCTGCATTGCACAGTTGTTATCTTGGGATCTGCAGCATGCCACACTGTTGATGTCATGATTGCCTCATGGCTCAATGCTCTGCTCTCATTTGAGCTCTGCAGGAGAGTCCCAAGTCCTAACTGGCTTTCTTTGACCTGGGGAGAAGGCATTAGCAGCAGTAGGTGGTGTGAGATTAGCCTGCCTTTAATTCTGCATCCGTCACATGGTGCTAGAATAATAAGAATATCTCTCTCTGTGGACTGCTCTTTTTATAAAGAGCTTCATCAGCCTAGTGTGAATGTTTGTTGGTTTCATCACTCTGGTTCATCATTACGCTTATCCCCGATCAACTTGGCAAGTGGAACCCTTGTAGCATATAGGTTCATCCTGAGCCTACACTATGCTAGTGTGTTTGTGGGAGTTGACGAAGATACTTTTATGTTTTGGCTGGACAACTTGGCAGGGAGAATACACAAGTCCTCTGCCTACGAAACTGCATGACTATGTCTGTCTTATTTTGGGAATATTATGAAACAGTGTTCCTAATCCTTTGAAAGGAAATAAATCCCAGGTTTTGAGCTTTATCTGGTTGGATCGATTAAGACTCTGTAAGGCTGTCAGTAGGTATCTTTCAGCAAGGCTATAGCAGTAGGAAAATTGGGGGCCGAGGTCATGCTCTGATCCTCAAGATCTTCGTGCTTACCGGATCAGACATTAAAATAAATTCTGCAGAGGTTATATCTGACTGGCCTACACCCTAGTTTATTGTTCGAGCCGGTTTTTAGGGTATACCATTAGGCCAATTTGATAATGAGTACAGCTCAAGTGAGCATACGACTTTTGGTGGACAACTTTGAGGAAGCACAGGGACATAATACCATTAAGTTTCACTAGGTCCTTCAGAATTGGATAACAAATGTTCTAGCTACTTCAAAATGTAGTACTCATGCTGGAGGATTGTACGGATGCAGCACATATGTTGAGGCGCTTAGCTGTTTGTACCATCACAGAGAATTTTAAACAAGGGTGCTTTGTTTAGCAGTACCGCATCATTATATCAGCAGTGTCCTCTGTCCCATGGCAATAAATTATGGTGTACTGACATGTTCTTACCAAAACACTGACGCTGGGAATGCACTGCCAGTTCCCACTTGCTAGCTGTTGCATGTTCCACTGCCCTCTACTCTATGAGAATAGCTGAATGTTCTGAAATTTCCCCCAAGTAGAATCATCTGATATAAAATTTCAGAGTGAAAGCATATGCACTTGGGCTCACTTAGATTACCATTTTCTTGGAGAATTTGATCTGCTCATCTGCATTTTGCTAGCATTGGTGGTCCTAAAAGCACCAAACACATGCGTGCCAACAAGTCGAGGTTTTTATCTGCTCAACTTTAGCATTGGTGGTCCTAAAAGCACCAAACACATGCGTGCCAACAAGTCGAGGTTTTTATCTGCTCAACTTTGGTGACATATGTATTTTTCATTTGTGGTTTTGTTGCATCCATGATCCATGTGCGTGCACACACATGCACTACTATCTTATTACTACAAGTTGTCACTGATGAGCTTGCAAAAAATTGTGATCATTTACATGTTGGCTGACAGTAGAGTGAATTGGTGATTTGTGCATGCAGGGCCTGGACCCTGTGACGATCGCGTCCATCTTCTCGACGGCCGAGCACGCCGGCGAGAAGGAGGTGGACGGCGAGGACTGCTTCGTGCTGCGCCTGGACGTGGGCCCCTCGGTGCTGTCGAGCTGGAGCGACGGCACCGCGGAGGTGATCCGGCACGGGCTGACGGGCTTCTTCAGCCAGCGCAGCGGCCTCCTGGCCCGGCTGGAGGACTCGCAGCTGACCCGGATCCAGTCCCCCGGCGCGGCCGCCATGTACTGGGAGACCACCATCGCGTCGGCCGTGTCGGACTACCGCGCCGTGGACGGCGGCGTGGCCGTCGCGCACGCGGGCACGTCCTCGGCGCACCTCGCCCGGTTCGGCGTCGGCGTCCGCGCCGCGCGCGTGGTGACGCGGATGGAGGAGTCGTGGACCATCGACGACGTGGCGTTCAACGTGCCGGGGCTCGGCCCGGACGCCTTCATACCGCCGGAGGAGGTCAGGAGGAGCCGGTCCTACGGCGCCGCCATCGCCGGTGGCAAGTGAGCTCCACCATGTCAGGGCTCCGGCGTTTGTGTAACACATTCTGCATAGAGAGAGAGCTTTGTTAGTAGCTTCGCCTTTGTCTGCCTTCCCTTTGTAACTTTGTGAGTGAGCGTGGCATCGATGGTCGTGCATGTACATATATGTATCTGATATTCTGATTTACCCTAAAATAATAATGACAATTTCCAAAGCCTCTTTGAAGGCAATGGTCACTTTGGCAAGTTGGTTTGGGTGGTTCGCGGATGGCTGGCGCTTGACACTGTCTGCAAATGAGCGGCATTAGCATTGGCGTTCGTTTCTGCAGGAACCTTTGCAGCATTAGCATGCGCTTGACACTGTAAGCCCCCTGTCCGGTTGCCCTTGTCCTGTGCCGCTGTCCCCTTGCGCCTAGCATCAGCACTTGCGTATGTTTCCAGCGCGATCACGTCACCAAAAGGCTAGTACGCAGGTCGCGCTCCGGAGGCCTGTTCCAGGATGCTGCTTGTCTTCTTCGCGGCATCGGCACGGCAAGGCAACCGAGCTGGCCGAGTGACCGGCCGGCCTGTTGCTCGGTCTCCCCTGCCGTTTTCGTCGCGGTAATTGGCTTGGCAATGGCAGCTGAGGTAGGTAGTGTCACTCTGATGAATCTCTGATCGAGTCTCATGGTGCGGAAGACTTGTTGAGTCTTTAGGTCACATGGGTTACTTCAGGTCTTCAGCGATCTGCGCTGTGCGTCGCATCGCAACGACCACTGCATGCACAGCACTCCTCGAAATGCTCAAGCGTACCGGCGACCAGAGGCGCCGAATGGTCGCCGCCCGGCCCAGTACACACTCGCTCACGCTATCTACCCATTCGATCATTAGCCGATCTGATCGTGCCAACAGGCAAGACCCGCATGGCTGCGTGCACTGCATTGCTTAATTACTTGAGCAGGGCCAGGGGACAGTCAGCATACGCACGCGTACGTTGCTCATACGGGCTGACAGTCCGCACATGGCGGCCCTTCCAGTTGCATGCATGTTCTAGTACTTGTAGTACATCTAAAGATGGCAATGGGTAGCTGAGACCTCAAACCCGATGATTTTTTACCCTATTAGGCTATGGGTGTGGATTAAAATTCTTACCCATGGACATATTAATGGATAAAAAGCTTTATCCATCGGGTATGTGGGTGTGGGCGTGGTATTATGTCACCCGAACCTGCAAACCCATGGGTCATATGTCAACCCATCAGAACAGCCCAACAACAGCCCAATCCATGCCATATAAAAGAGAGATGCAGCCGGCTCTAACCTAACCCTAGCACACATTCCACTCATCTCTTCCTATCCGTGCAGAGCGGCGGCGGCGGCGCATCAGGTGCAGCCGTGCAGGCACGCAACACGCTGCACACTCCCACTCTCGCACCACCCGACCACCGCACGTACACACTCAGCACTCATCTCGTGATCTGGCCGTACTCACTGGCTCCGACGACAACGGCCGGTGACCCTTCTCCTCTTGTCCTTTAACTGTTCTTGTTACCTTGTAGCTGTGCAGTTACTAACCCCGCCCCCATCCTTCGGTCCCATTCCGAAGGGACGCCGACGCACTTGACGCCGACCGGCTGCCGCAAGTCCGAAGGAGAAAGAAGACGGCACACAAGATCCAGCTGCTCCGCCAACCTTCGAGCCCGTGCAGCTTGTTCCTTTCAAAGATGCGGCCGTCGACCGCGCATCTGCTCCAAAGCGGCCGTCATAGAAGGAGAAGGTTCGTGCTGGCCGTGATCCAAAACGGCAGCTCCTGAAGTCTTCTGCAGCTAGAGCTACTGGAACGCAGGGTCGGCCTCCTCGTTCCCCCACTTCACCTGCTGCTGTCATCCCAAACATCAAGTCTCTAGGGTATGTACACGTTCCAAAGCTACTGTAATTTTTGTTAGACATTTAGATCAGTACAAGACTCAGCACGTGTTGCCTAGTGTATATCTATTTTTGTGTAGTGTTTTAGTATATCTATTTGAGATTAACTATGAGTACACGTTCCGAATTCAGTAGCTTACTAGCTTGTAATGTGTAAGTAGTATTAACTACTAAGGCTTTTTTTATGCTTGACAGATTTAGAAAAATGTCTACCTCTACTGGAAGTCAATCTCCATTGTCTCAAGCATCACAAGCACATTCAGAGTCACTTCCAGTATCAGGATCACCTGAGCCTGAATCTGTCAATGACTCGATGCCAATTGAAATAGATGACGATGAAGAAGAAACTGAAGAAGATGATGGTGTTGCGGCTGGTTCGAAGAGGAAGCTCACTTCAGCTGCTTGGAAAGAGTTTAAGAGAGTGAAGTGCAATGGAATAGTGCGGGCAACATGCATATATTGTTTCAAGCAGTTGTCTGCTAGAGGGACAAATAGGACAACTCACTTTCGAGTTCACTTGAAGAGCTGTGTGCAAAAAAATCAAGATGAATGGAAAGACAATGGCACATGCTACTTTAAGGTTTAACAACACAGATGCAGGAACTGTTTCAGTAGAGAACTATACATTTGATCAAGAGACGGCTAGAAAGGAACTTAGTGCAATGATAATTCTACATGAGTACCCCTTAAGCATGGTTGACCATGTTGGCTTTCGTAGATTTGTTGGTGCACTTCAGCCGCTGTTCAAAATTGGTACAAGGAACACAATAAGGTATAAAAATTACACTGTTGCTCTGTTTTAAAAATTGTACTGCTAGTTTGTTATAAAAATTATACTGCTGTTTTGTTATAAAAATTACACTGTTGTATTCTTATAAAAGTTGTACTGCTGGTCTGTTATAAAAAAAATGTAGTGCTGGTCTATTGTAAAAAATACACTGCTGGTCTATTATAAAAATGTACTGTCGGTTTGTTACGAAAATTACACTGCTGTATTTCAGATCTGATATCATGGTGCAATACGAGATGGAGAAGAAGAAAGCTATTGAATACATGGCTGATATTTAATCAAGGGTGGCTATTACTAGTGATATGTGGACCTCTGACAACCAAAAGAGAGGTTACATGGCCATCACTGCCCACTTCATCGATGAATCGTGGACTCTTATGAATATTATCATGAGGTATGATATAGTTTTTGTACTTTTGATAGATCTGATTTATGTTGTTCATTTAGACAATGTTCTGAATATTTGAATGCAGGTTCATCTATGTTCCATCTCCTCACACCGCTGATGCCATTGGTGAGGAACTGTATGAATCCCTGGTTGAATGGAATATGGATGAGAAGATATCCTCAGTTACTCTAGACAACTGCACCACAAACGATGCGGTAATCCCTTATCTTGTGAGAAATATTGGAAAGCAAAAACTGTTGAATGATGGAAATTTATTACATATGTGTTGTTCTGCTCATATCCTTAACTTGATAGTAAAGGATGGGTTAGAGGTGTTGAAAGATGCAATTGAGAACATTCGTGATAGTGTAGCTTATTGGACAGCCACACAAAAAAGAGTTGAAAAGTTCGAGGAGATAGCTAACTTTGTCAAGGTAGAAACCAAGGTAAAGGTAGCACTTGATTGTAGAACAAGGTGGAATTCGACTTTCACCATGCTTAACATTGCTTTGCCTTACAAGGCTGCTTTTATAAGAGCAAGTCATGTAGATAAGCAGTACACTTGTTTGCCAAGTGAGGAGTGGACCTTTGCCGAGGATGTTGTGGAGAGGCTTAGATTATTTAATGACATCACTAACTTGTTCTCTGGGACTGATTATGTGACAGCTAATAATTACTTCTTGAAAATTGCTGAGATTAGAAAGAAAATTAGGCAATGGTCAGCTTGTGGCAATCCATTGGTAGAAGCCATGTCAGCTAAAATGGTAGCTAAGTTTGACAAATATTGGACTGACATTCAAGGTCTGATGGGAATTGCAACTATCCTTAATCCTCGATTCAAGACTGTTGTTTTGAGGACTTACTCGGTACAACTGGTAAACCATGTGAGGACAAGGTGATTGAGGTCAAGAACTTGTTAGATGACTTGATCTGTGAGTATCATGTGGAAGATGAGGGCAGCCCAACATCAGCTTCTCTAGATGGCAATGGTGATGACTTCTTGTCCTCTGTTAGTGCACGTGTTGCAAGTAGAAGGCCAACAAGTATGGGGTTTAGATCTTTGTTAGATCGCTACTTGGATGAAGAAATGGTTAACATGCATACAAAGAATTTCATTGTCTTGGATTGGTGGAAGGTGACTGGAACTAGATTTCCAACCTTGAGGATTGCAAGGAACATCTATGCCATTCCTGTTACCACTGTTGCTTCGGAGTCGGCTTTTAGCACAAGTGGAAGGGTGCTTAGTGAGCATCGCAGTAGGCTGACTTCTAAGATGCTGGAGGCTCTCATGTGTTCCCAAGATTGGTTGCGTAACAAGTATAAAGGTATTATAAATGCTTGGTTTACTAGTTCTGCAATTTATTTCAGCAAATGTCTATTGAATGGCTGCAAACTAATCCTTCTCCATTTTGTAGTTGATGAGAAATCTAAACAGCAGGCTACCTTTTGGTCTTGTCTTCAAGATATACAAGAGGGTCTTTAGGTGATGTTTCTTTCTCTTGGCCCTATTTTTTATATTGGTTAGTTCACTAATGTGTTGGGTTTACTTCATGCAGGAACTTGTGATTTGAGATTTCCTCTCCAAGTTCAAGTGTTGATGTACTTTTGGTTGCAAGGATGAAACAAGTCAAGTGCAAGAACAATTGATTTGCTGCTTTCTAATTATGATTGTTATTTCTCAATTGTGAACTTGAAATGAACTTGTAATGACCTTGTGGTGTGGTTGCCTTAATGGCCTGAACTCTTAGTGTTGTGGTGGCCGGTGGGATTGTGACTTTGTGAGTGGCCAAGTTGGTTAGTCTGGAACTCTTGATGAGATGACTGATGTTCTTGGTGCTATGTGCCTATGTGTGGTGCTGCTGGTGATTAGATCTGGTCATTTAATCATGAGACTTAAAACACTTATGCAGTGGATTATTGTTTATTTATCTTGTGTTCTTGGCTTGCTGCGTATGTCTATATATTTTATATTGTTTAATTGTCTAGTGTTTCTGGTTGCTACATATGTTTGCATTGGTAATATTACATATGTTTTTAGGTATGGGCAACCCATGGGTACCCGAAACCCGCATGGGCATGAGTATGGGCACAGAGTTGTACTCGTGTATAGGTTTCTTAATGGGTACGATTTATCCTAATGGGGATGGGTATGGTTAGGCAATCGGGTAGAAACCCATTGCCATCCCTAGGTACACCAGCTCTGCCTCGCTCAGGCAAGCGCGACCTAGGACTAGGAGAGGAGACGACGACGGGCGTACCATGCCACTCGTGTCGTCCCTCCCTCCTCTGGTCCTGCTCGTGACCTCATCCGGTCCCTTGTGGCTTGTGGGTCGATCAAATCACATGTCAAAAATGTCCACGGCTTTCAAGTTGTTGCAACAGTTGTTAGCTACTGGGCTGCGTACCTCTGTCTCCTTGTGTCGTGCCAAAAGAGCGTCGTCGGCAAGAGATGTTGGAGGTGAAGCTGTATCATCTTCAGTGGTATGGTCCCGGTCGAAAAATCTGAGCCGGATGCATGCAATGGCAATGCTGTCGTCTGATCTGATCTGATCGAAGGAGCAGTGCCGAGACGCGATCGAGCTAGCTAGGCGGGGCGTGCCATGTGCGATCTTTGTTAATTCGGGTTCTGATCGAGGAGGATGCGATGTGTGAGCGTTGGTCAGTCAGTAGTCGCCCCTCTGGGCATGCATTCAGTAGTAGTGACACTATCAAATCAGAGGTGATGTCACCCCGCAATGATTTGGCTAACTAAACTAGCTAGTTGTAGTAGACAGTATAGCGACTGTATCTAATGTTCGTCTCCAACGGAATCAGCAATGTTCTGCCTTGTCCTCGATCAGGCCATGGATATCCCGTTTGTAGCAGATTGCATCAGCTCGTGTTGGCTAACTAAAATAGTACATTGCAGTTTTGAAGTACTCCATCCGTTCTAAATTATAATTTATTAGACTTTTTTATCTTAAATTTAACCGCTCGTCTTATTCAAAAATATTATGCAAACATAGTCAAATTTAAGTCATTCTTGAAGAACTTTTGTTAATAAAGCAAGCCACAACAAAAGAAATGTTATTTTGCACAAAATTTTGAATAAAACGAGTGGTCAAACTTGGGATAAAAAAAAAGTCAAACGAATTATAATTTGCAACTGCAATGGATTCTCTCTGTCTCTCTCTGTTTTTTTGTTTGGATAAATATATTAGCCAAGTTTAGGAAAAGACTAGTCCATCACCGTGCTAATGTGCAAATGTAAGTATTAGAAGTTAACTTACCTACAACTAATTAAAATCACTTCTCTTTGCGCTATATCGCTTGAGAAGTTTTTCTTTTCTAACCCATTACCCATATACCAAAAATATTGTCATTCTAGTTTTTTCTTTTCAAAAGTCAAATAAGTTTGGCTAAGTTCACAAAGAAATGTTTTTAGAAAAAGAGATATATATAATTCGCTCTGAAGGACAAGCTATATTCAGTCTAGGGCGTTCAACTGTAGTTTTCTTTCAGTTTCAGCACCGGTAATGTCCTCTCTGCAAGTCTGCATTTCTGCTGGCAAACTGTTCCATATAGTAGACGTCATCGTACTAACACAAAATCAAAATGGTTTGGTTAGACATGCATGATCACACATTTCTTGATTCCACATTTAAAAGTAAACCACCTCTATGACCAAAACTGAACCTAACCTTTCGTCGTCATTTAATTAATTAATTAGACGCAGAGCATGAATAATGGGGATTCAGAAAGTGGACGAGGGTTCAGAAATTCAGAGAGCTGGTGGCTTCCCTCTGACGCCCAGAGCAATCCATTTATCCATGCGCTGAGCGCATGTCGTACGCCCTCGCGGGTTTCCAAAGCGTCAGATCGAGACGTCTGAACCAGTAGTAACAATATATATTAGTTTCACGAAAGGATTAGGTCTTTCCAACAGAGAGAGAGGTGTGAGGACTGAGGAGACCTCAACCGAAAGCGCGATGCTGCTTAGATCACCCTTAGTTGCTTTTGCTCCGATTGCTGCATGCGCATCTACTGGTTTGGTGATTAGGTAACTGAATAGGAGAAGGAAATTGGATTCCAAGATTCGTAATTGTAGTGTACAGGGACGGCTACCTGCTCTCGCTAAACCTCGCGGAGTGATGGGAAAATGGACATGTGTTTTTCTTTGACGTGAGATCATTGACATGTTTGGAACACAGCTTTTGACGAAATTTTTTGCAAAAAGGCAGTACATTTTTTTTTTTGGCGTTTCCTAGTTTCATTCAAAGGGGTGCTCCACGTAGTGCTCGAATTGCTCCGGACTGAGTCCATGTAGAGCATGCAACAGCCCATTTTCGCTTGTTGCTTGTCAAGCTGTCATGGACAGGCGTGCCTCTCCTGGAGCGCTTGCTTCGGCCCATCACGGGTGAGGGGCCGGCCCAAAGCTTTCGACTTTCCCCGCCCAGTAGCACCTATATACAGGACCAAAGCTTTTAAAAAACGGAGAATGTAGTGCTCGCGACAATGGCGACACTTTATTATGAGCCTGCTCCCCAAGAGATATTGGAGCATATTTAACATTTTTTGTTTACCTATAAAATTGACTCAAGTTTGTATGTGCTTTGATATGGACATTGACAAAGCATTTTTTTTACAGGGTGTCCCTTATAACATGAAAACTATAGCCATTTTTGTTTTTTTTCAAATAGTGCCTTGAAATTCAAATTCTATTTTTAGCCTTTCTTGAAAATTGGCAAAACCATGAAAATTTAATACATTCTTGCCATAAAAGATTCTAGTGCAAATGTTAAGTAGATTGCTCAATATTGCCATACTTCTTTTAGACGATTCATTAGTATTGCTTCATTGCATACTTTATTTTAGCGGTTCATCAATAACACTTCTATATTTCAGGTGCCTAAATTTTAAGATGATTTTTGGTAACACTCTTATACCACCAACTAGTATAAGTAAATTGTTACTTTTGTAATTTATTATTTGTTTTTGTGTCATAACATATTAAATTTTTGTCCTTGTCTACCTATAAAAATAATTATAAATTGTTAATTGTCTTTGTGTCAACGTAAATTAGATTTTATCGGGTTTGTGGTTTTGTCTAACGAGTTTTTTATTCTCGGTACCGAAAATTGCAGATTTCACCTACAGAAATTGCAACGAACGAAATCTGCAATTTTAGTATAAAACATATACAATAAGCGTCTTCTGAAAGGAAACTAAAATTCAGGCACCTAAAATTTAGCAAGTCCCCATCAATAATGCCTCATTACATACTTCATTTTAGGAACTTGACTAAACTGCCTTAGAAACAGCGCAGAGTGACCGATCCACTTCAAAGACGATTCATAATTTCTTACTTCCTGCCTTGAGTGGTTTTTGTATGTATATATGGGTGGGTGGGTGATGCACACATTGTGGATTTGCCTACACCACTACACCACCCCTTGGACAAATACATGGAAAAATAGCTTCACAGTCTAGATTGCACATGCCATCAAGGATGGCAACGGTGGCCATTGTGTCACTATTAGTTTGCGTTTTGCCGCTTCAACATCAGTCAATGCCAATGTGTGGCAGACTGATGCGGCTGTTTTTGTTAGTCATGTATAATAAACTAGCAGGTGTCAACGGCAACATGGAGAGACAACAAAAACTAGAACTTATCGATTGGCCGGCATCCACCGCCATATGCCCAAGCTCCATATTATGAAGGACGACAGAAGCCGATCGAACATCGCCTGGCCCGTCCAACCCGATAGACCCTCTTTCAAAACGAAATCATGTGTAATTATAGTACAAAATCTTTTTCCTTTTTTTCTTTCAAACAATATCAGAAAGGTGCTAACAATACAAAACGGAAACTAGGACACACATGAAACAAAATCAAATAAAAGGCTTGACATTTGAGGATTTACAACAAATAAATTATCATCTTAGAACCAACACAAAAATTCACGTAAGCAATTGCATACATGATCTTGAATAAATTATGTACATCATGAACAAGGTAGCCACAAAAGACAGACATCCACAATCCATTACCAATCACTGCAACTAGGAAAACAAACAGCAACTAAAACAAATGTATTGTTGTTGGCGATGCTTAATTAGTTAATTTTTTCATATATACTGACATAGCGCCAGAACAAATTATGAAGTATTGTCTAGTACATATTCATCAATCAATATACAAACTCAAGAAGCTCATGGCACCATAAAATTCAAAAAGGAATGAAGAAATTTTAAAGGTCTTAACTGGAGGTTGATGATCAGTCCTCCATCCTTAACCCCGAAGCTCTACGCGAGACAGATCTCCGCTCAGCATACACAGTAAGTATCTCCTTGAGCCTGAAATAGCACATTGTCAATTAAATAAAACCAAAAAAAATTGGAAGCAAACAAACAAAACACTTACATTTCATGCTTGTCTGTGGCGCTGGACATTTCCTCAAGAAAAGTGGGCAAAAGTTTTCCAAAGTAATGTGCAACTATTAGTTCTAGTTCTTCCAGTTCAATTTCACAAGCCTACAATGATTAAAAACAATGTGTGACTCGAGTAACGAATTATAGTACTATTTAGATAATACCTGAAATAACATTATGCATACCAATGCTTCTTTTGGCCCATGAACAATAAAATTGCGCAGGAACGCTGCAAGATAGCCATCCTCTCCAGTAAAAGAATAATAGTGAGGATTTTCCTCGTGAAGATCCGGATCTGCAACATAGTCTCTCTGATGATTTTTCAAGCTTGTGGGATATCACCAAATGAAGATCCAACTTTAAACTTATATGGTTCAGTCACTTGATATTCATCAAAGAAGTCAAACACTGACATATATTTCACCTTTAACGTCACCATTCTAATCCTTTTAGGAACTGGATGATGCTCGTCTTCCAAATGCCGCTTACCTGGAGATGAAGGATGCAACGGCATTGGTGATGGCAATGGTGGTGGAGATGAAGGCACTGCCTGTTCGCTTGTCGTAAACGATCGTAAATTTCCAGCCGGGAACAGTGTTTTTCTCTCACACCAAACCAGCCAGCGGTAAATAATCCACGATACGATACGGCCTCCCGAACAGGCTCTTTATCACCCTTTGGCGGTGGTGATGGCGATTGTTGCAGTGGCAGCGGCTGTTGCGAATCCACCAAAGGGTAATTCCGTGTATCATACGGCTCCTCCTGGTGCGGCCCTGGTGGCCCTGGTGGTATGAACTGAAGGGTGGGGTTGACCAACTCAGCAATGGGAGGCGTCTGGGACTGTGCAAACGGCGGCAGCCCTGGTGGTCCGAACTGCGGCGCGTAAAGGGTACTGGTTGGAGGCGGGCGCCGGAGCGTACTGATGGGAGGCGGCTTTGGAGCCCTAACGCGGCGGCATTGGGAGGCGGGGGCGAGATGGTCGGAAGTGAGAAGCGGAGAGTGCCGACGGGGCGGCGGCCCCCGCGCCCAGGTCGAGGGTTTTGCCCCCCGCGTTGAGGGTTTTGCGCCCTGTGCCCGCTCATGACAACAATCGGCGGCGGCGGCGTGTGGGTAGAGAGGAGGGGGCGAGGGTGCTTTGGAGACGGCGGCCCGTCTCGTTTAGGATTTCGAGCGGCGGCGGCGGGAGCTAGGTGGGGTGTGTGTGTGGAAGGGGGCGATCTGCGGCGGCGGCGGGCGCTAGGGCTTCGGAGAGAGGAGACGCTGCGGCCAGTCAATCGTTTGCGGGGTGGGGGGCGATCTGGACTCTGGAGCGCTAGGGTGCGGGCGTTCGGACCCTGTACTTGTGCCGGCCGGCAAATTATTTTTTCGCGATGGCACGCGCGGGATGGAAGCCCATCTGCGTTTTTCGGCCCGCGAGCTGAGCATTAACTGGAGGACGGACGTGGCTCATCACCGGCCCAGCCTCCCTCAAAAAAAAAAAACACCGGCCCAGCCACTGGACGTGGGCGTATGTGGCGTTGGTCCACAAGCCTGGCATGTCGGGACTTGGAGTTGAAGCAACTTCCTTCGTCTCCTTCTCATCTCTACTGTAATCAAAACTATATTAAGTTCTCCCAGAAAAACATCATCGCTGAGAATATTCAATCATTGTGCACCTAAAAAAATATAAATAGAAATTTATTTCCATTAAAATCAAAAGCTAATAAAACGCTCAGACTAAATCTGACTGCCACCATTGGATGTGGAAAGGTAGGCTTCTCACCCCCGCCCTCCATCCCACGCGTGCGGGCTTCAAACGCACCCCGCATCCCCCTGATCGGCAGACACGCGCGATAACTGGTTCGATCCCTACTCCTCCCTCCCTCCTCCCTTCAAAAAAAAAAAAAAAAACTGTTGTGACTCCGCGTTGTCCCAAAGCAGGAGGCACGGGCGACGCCCCAATCTCCATGCCATCGCCCCCTCTCCCCCTCCTCCACCTCAGCGCTGCTGGAATGCTCTGCTGGGAGGCTGCGCAGGCGCAAGGAACGCAGCGTCGGCCTCCCTGCAGCCTCGGGTCACTGCTGCTATCCTTGGCGGCAATGGAGACGGTGGTGGCCGGGGCGCCGGATCCGGTGTCTCCAAGGCCGGATCAGCGCGGTGCTTCGTCGGGCGGGGGGCAACGCATCCGGCGTCCCCCATCTCACCGGCAGCGGCGGCGGCGGAGTGGCCGTTCGACGCGGCGGCGCTTCAGGCGCTCGTCGACCGAGTGCGCACCGACGATGTGGACGCCACCCACGAGGTGCGCCGCCTCACCTGGGCCTCCGCGAAGTGATTTCGCCTAATTGTCATACTGCTCTCGCTCGATTTGGTGACTGGTAGTCACGGGATGCAAATCCCATGTGATTTGGTCATGTCTTGCAGGGTTCATCGCACTGATGATGAACTCTGCAACGTTGGAAGTAATTGGGTTGTCCTTTTTTGTGATTACGTCTTCTCTAAAAACGGCCAGGTTGCACACAAAAATGGCCAACTAATTTTCTTTTTCCTTATTTAAGGTGTATTTGCCAACAAGACATATAAATAACTGCAGATGAGACAAAAGTTTGAACTGTTCTAAATGTTTTGTCACGAATCGCTTTCAAGTTCTCTTTCCAGATCACAATTTAGTAATTTTATGTATTGGTCCTGGGAGTTGAGAAGACTGCTTCACAACAAGAAATAAAGAAGCCATATTACAATTTGGCTCTTCGCCTCCACCCAGAATGTTTTTCTACAGTCATTTAGTGCAATGTATCTCAAATATAATGTTATATGCTGCCAGGGAGCCAAAGAGAAGTTTCAGCAACTGCAGAAGGTTATATCCATTCTTAGAGACAGAGAGAGAGAGTTTTATATGATCAGACTGGCATCACTTTTTTTTTTGCGAATCTATCATACTGGCATCACTGATGATGATGTGTGCACCTCTTTTGTAGCACTCCAGTTCTACCTTTGAGATTCAAGCAATATTTTTCTGAATCTTCCTTTTTCATCTTAGGCACTGGTTGGAGAAGCTGCAGACAATCTTCAGGAGTACTTCAGAACAATGTACAAGGAGGTATGGTTGCTTCTATGGCAGTTGCAGGCTAATGTTGCCTATTAATTTATAATTATATTTTTTTAGAGAAATACAGTAGGGAAAACCCTTTTATAGCCTAGTAATTTACAATTATATTTTTTAGGGAAATAAAGTAGGGAAAACCCTTTTGAGTTTAGTTTACCCTGTTTTATCTTATGAAACTTGCTTGCTTAAGAAAAGGAGAACGCTGAACAACCATAAAAAAAATGCTTCAGCATAAACCTTGCAATTGGATTCTTTAGGCACATACCTCAGTATGATTATGTTTTAGTTGGAACAGTTATTCCTAATCTCCTGTCATGTTCTCTAATTTTTTTGCTAATTTTTTGCCCTCTGCAGGTCTGGTTTGGATGACGTTGTACATTGACACAAAACCAGGTACGCAATCCTAATCTGCTCCAGTGAAATTCGATTAGTTTCTTTGTGCTCAAATCAAATTTAAAGAAACCCCTTCTCACTTCTCTCTTCTGTTTTTATTTTTCTGTGGATGTTGAGGCAAGATTGAAAAATAGCACATTAATAACAGGTCTTTCAGGTTCTTTATGTATTGACAGGTTGTCTTGAGTGTCCTATAGCTACATACAACTACAAGTGGTGCTTACTAGATTTAAGGGGCTTTGAAGTTTGAAAAAATATGCTAATGAATTATAGCTCAGTGAAGTGCCTATTTTGTTAGTGTCCAGGTCAACTAATGTTGTTTTCACCAATCCTCTTAAACTGGCTACATGGATGCAGACTGTAGAGTGGTGTAAAAATTGGTAGAGAATTTTTATCGCATAGACTTATGCATTGGCGGACACATTGTTCCCTAAAACCTGCAGATGATGAGCGCCATACATTGGAGGACAATACCTTTTGATACCAAACCAACAGAGGTCGCTATGTAGTCCAAGAACAATGAACTTGCTAATGTTGCTAGCGTGCTTGAGGATCTCCAGCAGCTTAGTATGAACAAGGATGAGGATGCATCTCCGGTTGACCATGTTGCTCTCTTGTGTGAGACAGAAAGCCTAGACCACCTTTTATGTGTCCGAGATGCTGCTGCCCTCGGGTCGGCTGATGAAAGACCTAGGTTTAGGATAGGTAAGTGTCCAGCTCCACCCATCTTGCTATCTGATCAACCATGACTTGTTCTATGAGTTGGAGCAAAGAAAAGCAAGATGGGTCAGTAAACCTGATGGATCCATCAGATATTCAGATCTGAAACGATGCAAAATCTGATCCCAAGAGAGTGCACCGGAAGCTGATGTTTGGCTCTCAGCTAAAAATAATGTAACTAAATCATTAGAGATTTTGTTCTAAATGATAGCTTGGTATCTAATTATGATATGTTGTGTTTCCTAGGTTGGGCTTTTCTATGTTGTTCGTGGCGAGAACACCTCAGATTCCGGTTTAGTACTGGTTTCAAAAGTTCAGTTCCGATGAACAACAATACTTGAGCTTATTGCTGTTTGCTATTTTTTAAAAAAAATTGTATCCTGATGCATAATCCAACACTTGATCCAAGGCCAGCTTCTGCTGAGCGAGTGATGCACAGACATCTCTGCATCTGAATCCTTAACATCCTTAACTGTATCTCTCGGTGTTTGACGTTGTTGAACTGTATCTCTTTTTCTTCGTATTAGATGATGAAACCTCCAAACAATCTTAGGACACCTTCTGACACAGTGCTGGTAGCTCTGTGAGTGAGAAGGCAATTCTTTTCTGATGATAATGCAATACTTATCCTGTATAAAAAATCAACATAATGGTGCTTTATAGAACTTATTAATTAGTCTTCTACCCTGTTCAGGTTATACAAATTATGTTTTTGATGGACCTTTAAATTATGTTCTTGATGGACCTGCTTCAACTTAAGGAGTTTACCATTTCAGGTTAGCTGCGCCAAATGATGCAAAGATCTATTAATTGTTTCAAATCTGTGTGCTCTTGCCTTGTATGTTAAAAGATTTCAGCTACATGTGCGTTTGTAGGCCAATGATGCATTTGGAGACTGGAAGGAGAAGTCCAATCAGAATCGAAAAATACATAAATCATAGGAGGTCAAGAGCCACAAATTTGTAGTCTCAAATATCAGTCAGGGCTTGGTAGGAGCCTGATTGGTGGAATCCTAAGCTGGAGAGAGTAAAACCCATATGTCTAATGCTGAAACGACCATGTATCCAAACCTGTCCTGTGAGGTGTGTCCAGGAATATCTGTGACACCGCCCAGAGCTCAGCGCGTGCTCCTTCCTCATTGAGGAATTCCAACTGAGGGATCAGCAGCTATGCCTGTAATATTGACATCATACATCACCCTGTGAGCCTGTGACCATTACACGCCTTTACCAGACATTTGCTCCTTTCAAAGAACCTGTTTTCAGAAGTTAAGCCTCATTCACTGATGTGCTCACGCTTCAGCATTCCACTGAACAAGATATTCTCATTTCTTGTTTGGAAGGTTTAGCCAAATAAGCGAGCTACCATTTTGAGTTATACCTTCATGATAGGTATACCAAGTCAGTTGTTAATGTCTTATAGCCCTCGGGAGAAAAGGCTTTGTTGTTGTTGTTGTGAGGGACCTAGAGGAAGAACAACCCTGAGACTAGCTAAGTGGTTCTGGAGTTACAAGATCAATCTGGTTGGCACTTGAAGACTCTAGTTGTAGCCAAAATACCCTACATTCTGAAAGGCTCCATGCAATGGTTCTCCATACCGTCTCATTTTTTCCTTAATAAAAACTAAAAAGGAAAAAGAGATAATAGAAGAATGCCATATAGTTGCTGTTTTTTTTTTCTGATTCAACACCCGTGATTTACTATTAAAGACAGTTGTTTTTTAAAGGCAGGTATAAGTTGTTACTTAAAGGCAAATATATATAGTATCAAAACTATGTGGGGCTAATATTTTCGCATAGTTTTCTTAAAGGGAGTTCAACCCTCAAATTTCATCAGTTTGAAACAAACCTCAGATGCAGACAACGTCCAGAATAGCAGATAATAGCTACCTAAAAGAAAATTTTAAAAGGAATATATTGCTGACACCATGGGTACTGTCTTCAAAAGGCGATGGCAGCTATGCTTTACCGCATGAAGCCCAAACTTCACTATAGGGGGGAGATGCTATCACTGCTGATGGTAGTTGCCGCTGCCTGATGAGTGGGAACATAGGCATATGATTTGCCAGCAGGGTGTTGCTGTGAATTCCCATGGTAGCTGGCTCCATACCAGTTGTTGAAGCAATGAGGTGCCTGGAAATAGAAACTTCTAATTAAGCTCACTGTAGTATAAAAGCAGTACAGTATAGCAGACATGAATAATTAAATCTTTGTAACCTATTATTTGAGGATGAATTAAAATCAAGCTTATTCTAATGTTTTAGTTCCTTTTGGAATTCTTTTCACGTTTATAAACATGGTGCCCTTGATTTTTTTTAAAAAAACTTTCGAATCACACAACACAGTAGCACATTAAACAATTTCTGGTAAGAATATTATATGAAAGTAAGCTTTAATAAGAGGATATTGTCTTTTCTAAAGCTGCAAGTCAAATGAGGATATGGGTTCATATCAGAATAAGGTCCTGTTTGGATCTCATTCTATCTCATTTTCATAGTAATTCTAGATAGTGATTTAGAATTTGGACCTCATGGGGTAAAATGAGGACTGTTTGGATCTCATTTTCGTTGTGATTATTACCTTCGCATAGCGAAAAATCTCCAAATAATAGGTTTGGGTAGATAGTCCAAGTGTTTGGATCTCATTCTCATTTTCCCACCTCATTCTCGTTTTTCTTAGGAGATCCAAACAGAACCTAAGCTTCACAATTTCTTTTACCCCATGAGGTCCAAATGCCATGCTAGGTGGTCCAATGCTCCAACAGTAGTCGCTAATGCAACAGCGATTGATAATTGCCCTAGCTATGTATGTAGGGTGTTGAAGCATTGGCGACGGCGACTGGAGTAGCACATTCTAAATTTCTAATTAATGTTCCTGTATGATGAAAAATAGGAACATGGGAAACAGGCCATAGGAAATACGACATACCAAATTGTTCTGATTGGGCCATGATAACCCCCTGTAGCCCATGGTTAAAATCTGCGACATACAATTTTATGTCTTTACGATCTGAGCTAAGGGCATCTGCAATGTTTGGAATTGACCACTTTTCTATATAATGATGTGACATCATTTGTTAGAACAAGTCCCAATGTATTGAACCAGCCTCAGATCGATAGGTGGGTTCCACCAGAATAAATAAAAAAAAACTAGCCTCCTCTCTTTCCCATGGCCACCCACTTCTCCCTCCCCATTTGGCTGGTCGGCTAGAGGCCTCGCCCCTTCTCCCCACCAGCTCCCCGTGGTTTGTCCCCTCCCCTCTGCACCACCACGACTAGGGACAAGCACGGCGCCCCACCCACCAGCGCCCTACGGCTCCGCCCACCTCTCCAGCTGATGCTCACCTCAGCGTCCTGCTTGCCGGTGTCCCCGCGGCTCCTCCCCAACCAGTCGGACTCCTTCTCCGACAGCACAACACGGAGTCTTGAGCATGGGCATGGAGGCAGAGTTGCAGGGACAGAGTTGCAGCGGACGCTGAGTCACGGCAGTGCTCAATCGTGGGTGCTAGAGGGAGGATGCGGCGATGCCGAAGGTGTTGTCTCAGCGTTTTGGCATGACGGAAGGAGCAGCAACAAAGCCGGCTGGGGAGAGATGGGAAGGTGAGAAAGAAGCACAATTCTTGGGAGCAGGTTCTATCCATGGGACCGACTCCTGTGTGGATTTGAGTCCATACTCCATAGTGTATAGGAGCAGATTCAATGGCTATAAGACCAGTATAGAACCGCTGATTGCGGACACTTCAACGATTCTGATTCTACGATTTTATTCAGTAGAGTCTATGTTTCTAAAATTTTGATGTTCACGATCTTATGATTACTATCCTCCCTAAGGCCCTGTTCGGGTGCAGTATTTTGGATTTTGAGAAAAATGCCATGGTTTTGTGAAATACTTTGGTTTTAGAGTACCATGAAGTGTTAGATGCAACAAACTTTATGGTTTTAAATACCATGAGGTTCTAAGACTGAAGTTTCTTGATACTACAGTTTCTTAATACTACAAGATCCAAACAAGGCCTAAATCTCTCCGATTCGTTTTAGAATCTAAGATTTTGACAACCTTGCTGTAGCCGGGCTGCTCCCACATGTTAAAGCATAGCTGCGGAGGCTGGAAATGGCACATTCTAATTAATCTTGTTGTATGACACATAGGAAACAGGATATACAGGATTTATCATACCATATTGTTTTAATTAGGATGGGGCCTCTGAGATAAGAACATTCTGTACATGTAACTATGTAAGAACTTTCTAATCTAAATTTTAATAAGAGGAGATTGTCCTTTTTTTTTCTAAAGTTGCAGGTCAAATGAGGACATGGGATCAAATCATAAGCTTCACAATTTTTCTTTTACCTCAGGAAGTCCAAATGTCCTAGGTGCCTCCTTCTGCTCCAGCAGTAGTGGCTGCTGCAACAGCGATTGATAATTTCCATAGCTACGTATGTTAGGGGCAGGGGGCATCGGTGTATACACAGGGTTGAAGGGTCCAGCCCACTTGTTGAAGCATTGCGGCGGTGGCTGGAGTGGCACATTCTAATTAGTATTGTTGTAGGATGGTTATTCAAAATGGGCACATGGTAAAACGTAAACAATGGATCTGAAATACATCATACCGGATTATTTTGATGGGGCCATGATGAGTACCCAATGTAGACCGGCTGCTCCCACCTGTTAAACCATAGCTGCGGAGGCTGGAAATGGCTCATTCTAATTAATCATGTTGTATGACACATAGGAAACAGGATATACAGGATTTATCATACCAGATTGTTTTGATTAGGATGGGCCTGCGAGATAAGAACATTCTGTACAGTACTCTGAGCTCCATTTCGTGCGTGGTTGACTTTCTCAGCCGAGAGCCTGAGGAACAGAAAATTCGTTTATACAAAATAGCTCAAATATCAGCTAAAACTAATGAGCGATAGCTTTCAGAATACTCAAAGTTTTGCTAATTTCAAACAGATCGTCATTGCACATATATTCAAAGAACATAGTACGAAACCTGCCTTGGGCGTTTGTTCTCAGACTCATAGGAATCGGTCTCACCCACATGGATCTACAGACACAAGGGAGGAAGCTTTAGCTCATGGGAACTGGGAATTCTTTGAAATAAGAAGAGCAGGACATGATAGAAAATACTTACAGCAGTATTGTTTGGCTCATTGGCAGAGCTGCCCATCAGAGCAATCTGGCTTGCTGAGGTTTCAATGCCTACAAAAACTGGTAAACTCATAAGCAATGCCATACAGCCATAGTCATAAAGAGAGACTCGGTAGTGCTCTTTGCACACTCATATGGACTGCAAAATAGCACGCAGTTTGTAATTATCCTCTCACCCAAGCATAGAATCATTTGAATTCTTGGATAAGCATTAGCACAGAATTAATTTTTATCTGCTGAAAAATCTGGCTGCCCAGCACAGATTAAGATTAGATTCTACAGTGTAACTATGAACCAGCAGATAATAATATACCCTTACACGACGTAATTGTAAAAAAAGAAACAGATCATACAAGATTAAGATATGGCCATAAAGGCATGGTACAAAAACCAGGCATATCCGTATTTCTCACAGCAGAAACCACGAGTACCATATGTAGCTCTGAACACCATAATAACAAAGATATGTATTATGTGGAGCGTGAAAGCGTCTAAGCAGAAAACAAGATAATTCGCCAACAGTGTTGTACATAACCACTGAAAAGGTATAACAAATGAACAAGATAACTCGCCAACAGCGTCACAGAACACAGGTGCTCACAAGTCACAAGCATGTTGATAACAAGAAAGAAGGTCAGCAATTACCTGGAGTCATTTTCAGATGGTTTGCCAATGCACAGGGATGCAATATCTGCCACGGAGAGGAATATAAATATTTTCCAAAAGGATGCGATCTACGTGCTTCCACTTTCAGTGCCTTCTTCTCCGCAAGGTCGACAGCAACCAGCGCCCCTCCACCCGATGTACTGGTTGACTTGAGGTAAAGGATGTCATTCCCATCTGTGCTCAGGGTGGGCCAAGCCGATGACAGGTTCTTGAATGTCAGTCTCCAAGCAGATTCACTCTTCTCGATGGACAGCAACGCTGAAAACACCGAGTCATCGACCAAAATGTCATGAACATCAACAATGCGTCCCTTGCGCCAACAGTTGGACCCTATGTTCCTAGTCCATGTCATGGCACTCCAACCATCCACTGAGACCTCTATCCTGGTCTTGGGTTTCATGGGTTTGTCATTGACCAGCGTGATCAAATCTGAATCGTAGAGCACATCGTTGGTCCTGGGGTCAACCGGCTTCTCAGGAGGAACGTCGTCTGGGATCTCTCTTTCGATCTCACGGTGTTCCATCTCAATAAACTTGATCAGACCATTGACGCAGGTGAGATCGCGAAAGCGCCTAACTCCTAGTCGGAATTGCTTCACTCGTTCTCTGTTTTTAGGCAAGGGCTCAGGCAATGGGATGTACTCAGCATGAAGGGGTTCTCGAAGGACGTCTCATACCAGAATGCCTCGCAGCAAATCAACCCATAACAGCAAGCCATCTCGGATCACGAACACCTTGTCAGGTATAATAAGGATCTGAGGACATGGATTGGGCAGTTCCTTAGTCGTCCATGTTGCATCCTCAGACGAGTAGATGTGAAGCCGGTAATTATTCATCTTCAGCACGCGACGGAGTGCAATCAGGAGATAATGGTCATCATCACCACGGGGCACGATTGCGAACTCCACTCCACGCAGGCTATAATCATCATCTGGAAGCGGGAGGCTTTCGAGGGACGGGGACTTGGGGTCGCCCTTGTACATGAAGTATTCATACCGGCAGTTGCCGCCGAAGAGGGCGCTGAGAAGAACGAATCTGCCCTCTGCACCCACCACGTATGGGTGAATACACACATCGCCTCCCTTGCAGACGGGGATGGGGGTAACCCATGACTGAATTTCCAGGTCGGCGTCGGGGATGGCCATGGAGGGCTTGCAGTAGAGGGTGTAGAAGGACACATCCGGTGGATCAGCGGTCCAGAAGGTGACCTCCACGGTAGAGTTGCCCCCCAATCTTTTGGCTCTAGCCGTGGTGTTGTTCCTGCTGAAGGCGATGTGCGCCTCCTTGGCGAGGAGAATCGACGCCGGCGAAGGGGAGACGTTCCCGGCGCCGCTCGATCCGGACGCCATCACGATTTCGGCCGGGTTTTGGGGGGATTGAAGGAAGCGCTCGAGGATTTGGGTTTAGGGTATGATCAACCCTCGGTCGGTATGTGAGTATATTTCGTATTTTTCATTTCTTAGCCCTTTTTTCGAAAGTTTTCTCACAAATATACCCCTGCAGGTATGATTTCAAAATCTGGACCCAAGCTAACACGGCAAGGCGCCAGTACCTTTGGCGTGAAGCCCCTTGTACACGTGGACAACGCCTGCTGATCTGGCAGAGGGCTTGGCGCCAAGATCCATGGCGCCAAGCTTGGCGTCAAGATCCACGGCGCCAAGCTTTGCGCCAAGATACATGGCGCCAAGATGGGTATTTTAGCCCCACGCCCAGCCTTGCTTCCCGAGCCTTTTCCCCTTCTTTCTTCTTCCTCTCGCGTTCTTGCTCTTCTCGCTTCGCCCTACCTCACGAATCGTCGTATTGGAGCTTGAAAACTTTGATTTGTTCCGTGGATCTCCGAGAGCAAGGTATCCTTGCTCCCTCTTTGTATTTTTCACATCGATTCGGTATGTAGCAGTCGCTTTTTTCAACTTAATAATCGTCATTACTTAGGGTTTCTTGTATTTTTAAATTTTATATTATACAACCTTAGGATGCCAAGGCATGAAAAAGCTAGCAAACCAAGGTAACGTTGTGATGTTATTGGTACGTTGTTGTGGATCAAATGGGAAACTCTAGGTGTAGGGTTTGTTGTTAATTGCTTTCGATTCTTAGAACGAAAATGGCTACATTGTAGTTATGGCCGGATGACCGGAAATTCGTTCGACCCATTGCCTCTGCCCAGTGGTGTTCCAGTGCCCATGTGCTTTTGTGGCGACCCTTGCAAGGTGGCCAAGTCCAATGAAGAGGATACATATAGGCAGAGGTATTGGATGTGTTTCAATTTTGCGTTTGAGCCTACACTTCGTCAGCGCCGCATTAACAAGATGGTGAGGAAATGATTGCATGTTATGTTTATTTTTTGTAATATGACATCTTGTATGATTTTCTTATTTTGTAACAATTGCATTGGTTGTAGACCCCTCCACCGCTCTGTGATTTTGAGCAGTGGATCGACACTGAGATCAAGCCTGAAGACAATGAATGGATGCAGAAACTGTTGCGGTGGGAGGCTGAGGACAAGGAGATGATGGCGAAGAGACGCAGAGAGGCGGCTGCAGAAAAGGAGCACAAGGAAGAGGAGAAAATGAGGCGTGTTGCTGCGTTTAGGGAGGATAGGGAGAAGAAGCTTGAGCGTGTATGCCGAGCTAAAGCAGCGATGGAGGAGAATCTCGATGCCCTAAGGAAGGGAAAGTGGCCTCGTTGCACTCAGTAGTTCTTAGATTTCGTAGTTGTATGGTTATTACTGAACAATGTTATCCGGTACTAGAATTTTCATTGTGTTGTCTTGTATTGCGTTTGAAGTACTGATGGACTGTACCCTTGTACTGAACTTATTAGTTTGTTGTCGTGTACTTAAATTTGCACTGTCTTTATCATTGTAGCATTTTCAGTGCCATTAAATTACAACAGTACTAGCCTTTTCAGTGGCATTAATTTGCAACAGAACTAGCCTTTTTAGTGGCATTAATTTCCAATTGTACTAGCCTTTTCAGATGAAATGACTAAACATAGTTGTAGGCTTTTCAGTTCTAGCATCTAGGTTTTTTAGTAGCTTTTTTAGATTCAATAAATGTACTTTGCAGACTTAAGTACTTATATTTTACAGTTGTTTTGCTTGGTACAATTATTGGTGAACCTGGCTTCGGCTATATATGCGTAGTGCTCCTTCTTTTGCTCCATACCCTCAACACAAGTGTTCTGGTTGCTTTGGAGTTGCAATGTCTGGTGGAGGCTCCTCTAGCGGAAAGTGTGTAGGCAAAGGGAGAGGAAAGGGGGGGAGCAAGGGACCTCCCATTATGTGGGATGGTTCTCTTGGTCCAGACTTCTTTGATGAGCCATTAGATGAGTTTCCTTTGGAGAGCAAGAGTGATTTCACCAACGAGGCACCTCTTAGAGGTTATGATAACCGGAAAGAAGACTGGCCAAAATGCCGCCACGGTCAGGATTGCTTAGTGCATATGTGCAACGACGCTGAAGGTGGCGGTCGTCGTTTCTTCAGATGCCCGCGAGGATGGGTATTTGTTATGAACTATATCTTGTTGCAAATATGTTTATGATGTGTAGTAGTACTTATAGGAGAGACTGATGGGTATTTTAGGATTCGAGCTGTGAAGAGAACTGTGGCTACACTAGATGGGTCGATCCTCCACCTATTTATCCCCATCGCCAATACATCTTGTACCTACAGGGACGCGTTTTTGACCTAGAAAGAGAGGTTGAAAGTGTTACCAAGGACGGGGAGGACGATGATAAGAGCGATGGTGTCGAGGAGCCACTATGCACTGATCTATATTGCCAATGCCCTTATCACAAGAAGAAGGGCCCTCCTCCGCCACCACCACCGCCACCAACAATGGGAGGGTATTGTGGAGAGGGCGCAACTCAGTTTGCTATGTGGGAACATTATTAGTAGTAACCTGTTTTAGTCCTTTTCAATGTTGATGTTCCGTACTCTTTGAATTCCCTAAGGCATGTTATGTTTAGTTTGCGGCTTCTTTATCCTGTTTCTGCAGAGGGCGCCACATGCCATTGCTAGTTTTGCAATGTTAGTTCATGTACGGTGGTCTAATTGAATGAATGAAGTACTTTTGCCGGCTATTCATCTCTATGTATTGAAAAAAACAATTTAAAGAGTTGCTTAGTGGGTGATGATGTGGATATTTGACGGTGACATAACAAATAGATTACTTAATTAACTGAGAAAACTGATGTCGCTGAGTAATACGAACTCCAGGCAGAAAATTTCAGCATAATTTCCCCTCTTTTGGGCTTCAATCCATACACAATTACAAGATGAATATTTAACCTCAATACAACATGTTCAAACATAGAAATATATGCCACATTCATCTGAGACCATACACATGAGTAGTTTAATAATCCACACAGTCCATAAATATAGTCCATAGAGTCCTCAAAAGTTCATAATGAAAGTCCACAAAGTCCATAATATTACATAATAACATGTGCAACGAGCCGTTACTGCCTCCTACTCTTACCCTTACCCTTGTGATCAAGAGCATCGGTGCCCGGAGTGTAAGGGTTAGGAGGACGTCATCGCCTAGTGCCTGAAGGCTGTGTACGCTGAGTGGAGGGAGCGTCGTGGAGCTGAGACGGGCCAAGCTCATCGTGCCTATGGTCCACGTCATCGTCCTCGTCGTCGTCGTACGCAAGGCCAGTGGACCCTATAGGTGCTTGGCTAGACGAACCTGGTCCTCGTCTGCCTGTGGAAGGAACGTGCACGTCTTGCGTCGTGCCTGTCCTGCAACCACAACGACCAGCCGCACGGCGTAGCCGACGTGACAGTCTCTGTTGTACAAAATTATGTTAACTGAAAGAATTTAACGTATTAATAATGTATTTGAAAGAATATTTTTAATCTTACGTCTAGGAAGGTACGAGTCTCGTCGTCCCTAACCCTCGGGGCGAAAGCGCTCAATGTTTTCAACAGAGCATTTGAGGGTATTGCCCTGCAACAAAGTTCCCAGTAAAAATGTGCTTGTGTGTTGCCTCCTCCACAAGCAAACATAAACATATAATTATTGATATCAAACTTAACATAGAAAAATAAGGTAATGGACTTACCACTCTGTCCAAGATTGGTCCTGCCTCCACCTGCCTTCCTTCACGAGTGGATTGGTCGTACGTCGTGTCTTCATCGTTGGAGGACTCGATGTTGGCGTAGTCATCTTGTGTCCATTGAGGCCTCAACCTGCAACATGTCGCACCTTGGTACCAAGCTTGGTAGTTCTTGTACTCACGATCTGTGTGTGGCAAGTTATTTTCGTCGAGGTTGTCGTACCAAAGCACCCATTCGTCAATGTAGTGCTGGTGGTGCTTCTCCCAATAAAAAATCTTCCTGTTCTTCTTGCGATCCAACCTGCACGCCACTTTCGATGTTAGCTTCTTAGGGATGAAATTGATGCTAAACAACGACAGCGCCTACGCTATATCAGAATTAATGGAAATGGACCATCTCGAGACAATTGAAATATGAAAACACTTACTTGTGTAAGTCGACGCTAGTCGAGAATGGAGCCGGTGGCCAAAGCTGTCTCACTCCAAATTGGCGTGCAACTCTCTGTGGGAGGTGAAACTCGATAGCATAGAAACAGATCAGAGGGCACCTCATCCTATAGAAGTCATCGTTGCTCCAACAAATGTTGCTCAATTAAAAAGGAAGTGCCCCCTCTCCATCATACGGCTCCCAAGACACCTACAACATGTCCACAAAAGATGTCAGAAGCTATACTGAACCATTTGAAAGTCGCAACAGGAAATTAAATTTACTTACACTTGACGCCGTGAGCGCGTCTATCTCGTTCATGAACTCTTTGTAAGCCCGATCTTGGTGCGCGTGCGGAACCTTAACCTGGTCCAATAAGTACGCCCAAGTCGGCTGCCAACTTGGAGGCTGACCTAGGAACCAATCATGACGATCTAGAACCTCGGGACGGCCAACTGGTAGATGAGCCCACATCCACAACTGGAGCAGGTACACACATCCACCAACTGACGATGAGGACATCGTCCGACGACACGCCTCGCAAAGCTGGTGGTAAAGAAAAGCCAACACTGTGGAGCCCCAGCTGTACTGACCCGCCTGGTCCCAATCAGTAAGGCAGTGAACCCACATCCATGAAGCAGTGTCACCAGTGCCGTCGGGGAAGAGAACACAGCCAAACAGGTGTAGGATCCACGCCCTGCAGTAGTACCCAACTATTTCCGCATCGGCCTTCTCGGGGCACTGTGCGAACTATCTGCCGGATCCAGGAGATTAGAACTCTAGAAGTGTGAGCCCCTTGCTCGGGAACCTCACGCCCAAGGAAGTTCTCAACTCGTGCTCTCCAACCTTCTGACCTGCACTGGCCAGTTACCGCGTTGCCGTGAATCCTCAGACCTAGCATCTTCTGACAGCAGTCCTAAAGCGTGACTGTCATCTCTCCGAAAGGCATGTGAAAGCTATGAGTCAGACTCTCAGGCCGCCACCTACATTTTAGACAAATCAAGATCATTTGTCAAAAAACGAAGCGCATGAACAAATGGCCATGAATGCAGGCAATGATTGAAGATATTACCTGTCAACCAAGGTAGTTATGGCCGCTGAGTTGAACTTGGGCAACCCCTGACGTACCTAAAAAGAGATGACATCTAGGCCAGCTCTTTCTAGGAACAGGGTGTACCCATCGTTGTACTGCATGTCCAAGAACCCATCGTGGGTTCTAGAATGAAGGAGCGGAAGGTCCTACATGGAATAAAACATGAGCGTGGGCCATTAGTTGATGAACACATGTACGCTCACAAAAATTTGAACAAGACGTATAAATTATTACTTGCCCCTCCGCTATGACGTCCTCGGTGCGTCGCGTCGTACGCCGGGTCGAGCAGGTGGAATTACGTCATCCTACAAAAATAAGTCAATGAATTAGAAATTAAATGTACAATGAAACATAAACTTAAAAAGTTGAGGCATGCATAAATAATTCAATGAATACGACCAAAAAGAAATAATAAAAACAACCAATTGTCCCACCTCACTAATCTGCCAATGGCAAGTGCGTGAATTGTGGCCCAGTCTACCGCACTTGCCGCACTCGTACTGCTCTAGATCGGTAAGAAATGGGGTTCCTCTCCCACGCCTGGTTCTTTTGGGTATCTGATCCATAACCATCCTGTGCCTCGTCCTCTTCCTTGATCCACGCTTGTTCCAACGGTAAGCTAGATCCGCAATGTACTTTGGCCTATCATATGGCGGCCACTCTCTATGGTCCCGAGAAAGGCACGAAGCGAGGGCTCCATGTGTGCACAAGCGTGTTGACACTAAACTCGTGAGGTATCCTGCTCTTGATATTATAGTTGTGATGCCTAGCTGCTGCCACCAAATAAGAACATACAAAGTGGTACTGCCTTGGTTTACCACAAGTGCATGTGAAATGTTCGAGGATTACCACATATATCCTCGACTCTCGAACCTCGCCGTCGGACGTTGTACCGCCCCTATGCTTGACCTGATAAGTCCCTGTGGCATGGTCAAAACATGTAACCTCATGTGTGCTAGCTCTTTCATTTGCCTTCTCTAGATGTGCCTTTGGTTTCGGAGCCCATATCTCTCCATCACTACGCAACTTCAATGCATGGGCGTATCTATCGTTGAACCAGGCAACAAGCTTGTAGAATGTGAATTGAACGATTGCATTCACGGGCATACCACGGATCCCCAATAGCAACTTATTGAATGACTCGGCCATGTTGCTGCACTGAAACTCGTACCTCCATCCACCGGCGTCGTGGGCTCTTGTCCATTTGTCCAAATCCCTCATCAAACTTGTGAGCCATTGTCTACCTTCTGCATTTGATGTGGTTCTGACCTGCTCCAACTTTTTCTAAAAGTACTTGTCCTCAAGCTGTCGAGCAGCCTCCTGGAACAGGTCAAAGTTATCCTTCACACCATCCTTTCGGAGTAGATTCTCGGCAAGGTGCCGAGTACACCAACGATGGTGCAAAGGTGCATACCCCTCTACCTGCTCTCGCACGGCATTAAGTATGCCCTGGTGCCTATCAGATATGATGCCAACCTCCCTGCCAGGCCCAACAACATGTATCCGGACTAGCCTCAAGAACCATCCCCAACTGTCATTGTTCTCCTTCTTAACCAAAGCAAATGCCAAAGGAACCAACTTGTTGTTCGCGTCACAGGATATGGCTATAAGAAGTGTGCCCTAGTATTTGTCAATCAAGAACGTACCATCAATGGAGAAGACAGGACGACAGTGCCTAAAGGCCTCGACACACTGAGGGAAGCACCAGAAAGCACGGAAGAATATCTGCCTACCATCCTTCTATGCATTTGGTTTTGGGATGTACTCATAATGCATGCCTAGATTAACCACTTTGATTGCATTGAAAAGTACTGACAGCTGCTCATACCCATGCTCCCTGTCCCCATATATCATCTTCCACGCTCGCTGCTTAGCCCTCCAAGCTTTACCATAAGTTATTACATAACCTCCATACAACTCCTCAACGGTTCTAATAATTGTCCTAACCTTCATGTTGGGTTCTCCCTATAATATTCCCATCAACCGCTTAGCGATGAAGGTAGATGTCAACTATCGATGCTTTAGTGTCAGCACATGGTCAGCACAATTGTATGGCCCACAACTTTTGTGATCTTCCATTTTTTGGTGACCTTTTGCTTCCTTGCACAAACCCTCCATGGACATCGTTCCTTCTCACACACAATAGTGTAACGGTGCTCCGCATATGAATGCAAGACCTTGTAAGGTCTCTTTTGTATCACTGCAAACGCCTGCAACCACCTCTTCAATGCAGGGAGGTCATTGAATACCCTGCCTTCCTCAATTACCATGTTAGGGCTGGCCTCATGAGCTTCTAGGAGCTCATCATCACGTCCTTCTGCACACACCTGATCGGAAAGAGTAAGACCGCTGAACTCGTGAACTCTTGGATCACGGCGGTCGGGAAAGATACACCTCATCATCTCAACATCACTCTCTGTCAGCTCTCCAACCGGCCGATCATCATCAGAATCAAGAGCCCTCGCCATCTCATATGGCTTCGAATCATTAATAATTTCAACACTATTGGAGCCATGGAATCCATCTCCACAGTGTACTTGCGCAGCAACAGAAAGCACATACACATTGTTAGGAATATCTCCTGCAACATAAGTAAAGAAAATGAGAAAAGAATGACATGGTGGATAAGACAAGGCGGATATGACACTTACTCGGATGATTCAGTGTCAAAGGGATCTCATGAGGAGGATCTGCCACAACATCATGAGTCTGAAAAGCATCTCCAACTGCCTCGTGGGGGGTAGATTGAGCATCTGGAAACCGTAGGTGCAACCTCCACATCCGCATCAGGTTCCGGGACGGGAGGGTCGAAGTGTGCTTGCTGACCCATTGGCGGAAAAAACCCATGAGGGATGGGATCGACTAACACCCGACGCACAACCACGTCCAAACTTTGAAACTGGCTCTTCATAGCCGATCTCATATATCTCTCCCACTGATGCACACCAAATTGGGATCACCTTCCTTAGCATGTTGGGAGGGTAACCTAGGTGAAGTACACCCTCAACTTCGATGCCATCGTCATCATCTCCAAGGCAATGTAGCTCCTCCCGAGTCCTTGAAACCAACTCACTAAATGAAGGCTTCTCATTGAATAACACAGGCACGTTATGCATCTCAACAAACTTAACATATCCATAGCGATCTCTTTCCACGGTGCCTCCATGATATATGGTCACTAGGTTGTCCATCTATTACTTCATACAAAAATCCAAACATAGTCCATTTAGTCCAAAGTAGCGGCTATATATATAGTACCTCTCTAATAATACATACCAACAAACTACACCGTAAATCCTAAATAACTGTCACGGGCTATCTAACTATAATTATCTAACTATATTTATCTCACTAACTAAATCAACTAACTAGCTAATAACTATATCTATGTACACTAGCTATCTAACTATATCTATCTTACTAACTAAATCAAATTTATACCTACATTGCATATTACAAAATCTTACCTATCCGTGTGTGACGTGAAGGACAGGATCGACAAAAGCGCTGGGCTTGGCGCTAAGGGCGTGAGGAAGATGGGCAAGCAAAAGGCATGGGCCTGAAGGCTTGGCTTGTATGCTTGGCCTTGGCCTTGTGAGGCGTGAAGCGGTCGCGTGGCATGCGTGTGGCGGTCATCGACGGGGAGAGAGAGAAGAGAGGGAGAGAGAGGAAAAGAGAGAGAGGACGACGACTTAGATATTCCAGGCTTGGCGCCAAGCATGGCGCCATGGATCTTAGCGCCAAGACCCCTGCCACATCATCAAATGTTGTCCACATGTACAATGGGCTTCACGCCAAAAGTTCTGGCGCCTTACCGTGTTATCTTGGCGCCAACGATGCTGGCGCCAAGCTAAGGGCCCAGATTTTGAAATCATACCTCCAGGGGCATATTTGTGTGAAACTTTCAAAATAAGGGCTGAAAAGTGAAAAAGTTGGGTATATTTCTAACTTCTCCTAAGGCCACGTTCGTTTGAAGGGGTGGTTGTTTGAAAATATTTCAGGCTGGATTCATTATAAAATTTCAATAAGCTTCGGTCAACAGGAATCATTACCGGTCTGGATTCGGCTGAACCGAATGAGCCATAAGGCGTGTTTAGATAAAGCCCTCCCAGACAGCTCCATCTCAAGACAGAGATCACGACCCTAGCCGTCCAAAATCGATCACCAGGAAAACCAAACATGCCTTAAATTACTTTTGTCCCATCTATTAGTTAGTTCGGTTTGGTTTTACTTGTTGTGATGTGACTATAATAACTTTGAACATCTCTTTTTTCACATAAAACTTTTAGGTACTTGGATTTTTCAAATTTCGTGATTTCATTTTTTCAAGAAAAAGTCCGTGATTCATATAATACACATTTTTGGTAATGTATGTATTGTTTTAACAACTATACCATCATAAATATTTCATTAAGTGGATATATCTTTTTTTTGTGTATGTGGAAATTTAATAAAACGAAAGGGGATGTTTGGGACTGCTCCACTTCGTACTTTTTAGCCCTGCTTCACGTTTTTTAGCCAAATAGTTCAGCTCTACGCTATCTTCTCAAGAAAAAAAAGTAGAGTTGTGAGAGCACATAAATAGGTTATAGAGCTTTCTACGATGGAGTTTGTGGAGTAGAGTTTGGGGAGCAATTCCAAATACGCCCTAAGTAACATTTTTACAAGAGAGTGAAATAACCCACCCTCGGAGCAAAGAAACTTTGAAACTTCCTAGACCTAATCTCATGAAGAGGATATATCTACGATCTTGTTTAAAAGAAAACAGATATCCAAATGCTACTGTGAATCCACAAGATGAAAGGTGCTACTTGAATACTAATTTTAATACGCTGTTAAAAAGAGTCGCTTTTTAAAGACAAATCACTTTCTTCTTTTAAGAAAACAGAAATGAATTATATTACGTTTTTTGAGCAACAGGAATTATATGTCGTTTTATAATATGATATGCTTTAGTACAAAGTTTTTGTTGTAGCTTTAAATCTATGTTTTTTTGTAATTAATTAAAATAATTTATAGCTGTAGTTTCTGTGGTCCAATTGTGATGAAATTTTTATGGTGAGATAATTATTGTATGATTGAATAGTAGTAAAAATTTCATACTCATTGGATCATGTATAACTTAGTTATAGATTTATTTATATTTAACAAGCATAAATCTAAATAAAATCTATAACTAAGTTATACATGATCCAATGAGTATGAAATTTTTACTATAGTTTAAGCATAAAATAATTAGCACACCATAAAAATTTCACCACGAATGGACCATAGAAACTGCAGCTATGAATTAATTATAGAAAAACATAGATCTAAAACTACAACAAAAAATTTGTATTAAAACATACCATATTATATATTTACTATGTAGATCTACTCATGTGGAGTCTAACAAAATTGGACTTTCCATTTTATGATTTTTCTATGATTTACTATGATTTTTTAAAGGTTGAACCGAAATAAATAAAAAAGAAAAAAGACAAAACCGTCTTCAAAAACCGCTTATAACCGGGGTAGGGAGTTAAGATGAATGGTTTTATAAGTTGAGAGAGGTGTTTTACCCAGTTTTAAAGTTTAGAGAGAAAAAACGGACTTTCGAGAAAGTTGAGGGAGGTAACATGGACTTTTTCTTAAAATAAAAGAATTTAGGACTGGGACTGGGCTGGAGCGGCCCACAAGGAGCCTTGTACGAGAGGCCCAAAGCCGATAAGCTTACGCCGTGTTTGGTTCTCCGGACTAAAATTTAGTCCTATCACATCGAATGTTTGGACACATGTATGAAGTATTAAATATAGACTATTTACGAAACAAAAAATATAGATTGAGACTAATTTGCGAGACAATTTTTTAAGCCTAATTAGTCCATGATTACACACTAATTGCTACAGTAAAAAAACTAATGACGGATTAATTAGGCTTAATAAATTTGTCTCGCGGATTACTCACGAAATCTATAATTTAATTTTTTATTAGTCCGAACACCCTATAGTCCACACACATGTAACATCCGACGTGACCTAACTAACTTTTCGTGAACCAAACACGCCCTTACAGCCTGTTCGGCAGACCGTAAATGATCGTGGATTATTTACCGCTGACTGATTTGGTGTGAGAGAAAAATAGCCGTTCTGACCGCGCCGGAATGGAAACGGGCCTCTTCTCAGCACGCCCTTAGGGTCTGTTCGGTTACGACGTTCCGGTCCTTCCTGACTGGGAATGGTTCCGGACATGTAGAAAATAACGAAGAAACAGCGAGGCCAGAATCGATTCCGTATAACCGAACGAGGCCTTAGCCGTTCTGACCGCGCCGGAATGGAACCGGGCCTCTTCTCAGCAGCCTACAGGCCAGTTCTGTGCTGCCCATTTTCGTCTGGGTCTCTCTCAGCTCTCAGCTCCAGCTTCTCCGTGGCGCAAGCGCGGCGATATCCGATCCTGACTGCAGCTCTGCAACAGCGAAGCGCCCGCCCGCCCGCGCCCCTGCCCATGCCCTCGCCACCGCTGCCGTCTCCCTCCACCCTTTCCTCTCCCGGCCCGCCTCCGTGCTCCGCGTAGGCCGCCGCCTCCCACCCCTCCTCCTCCGCGCCACCTCGTTCACCTCCGCCTCCCGGGATTTCAACATCACCTTCGCGGAGCCCGCCCCGTCCAAAAAGGCCCCGTCCGCGCAGCCGCTGGTCCCGTGGATCGTCCGCGGGGAGAACGGCAAGCCCCGCCTCAGCACCTCCCCGCCGCCGGACGTGCTCCAGGCCATCGCTCTCGCGGAGGCGGAGGCCAACAAGGCCGCCAAGAAGGAAACCCTCAAGGGCCAAAAAGGCGCGGTTGCCGCCGCCGCAGCTGCGGCTACTTCCAATGCCAGCGTCAAGGCCCGGAAGGCCGCCCCGACCGCGCCGCCCAAGTTCTCCAAGGCGGCCAGAAGGTTTTACAATGAGAATATCAAGGAGCGGGAGCCGCAGCGGCTCGCCAAGGTCCTTGCCGCCGCAGGAGGTAGTCCTTGTCCTACTCTATTTCTGACCTCAAGCCTCGAATCAAGTAGTAATAGCTTAACGTTCCTTATCCTAGATCAGATTAGTTAAGACAGATGCTTTTGGTTTTTGATTCTAGTGGTATAACAGCTGTTGTTAGTTTGTGGAGATAACCATGCTTGTATGATACTATGAATATCTCCTGGATTGTACTAGCACCTAGCATTTTTGGCCAAATGAACTACACTAAAAAACCCAGGTTGTTCTCCTTTGGAATCAGACAGCTCTCCCAAAATTGGCGGCTTCTATTGCATACTTGGCTTGTTTGCTCCTGATACCTTTAGGAGTTTGGGTTGCTATTTCCACTTGTCATTTGTAATATTGTGGAGATTGGATTTTATTTAGTTCCTTCCAAGTAACTCTAGAAATATAACACTTCACTCTTCAAAACTTTTGGTTTTGATTACCAGTATCTGTTAAGATGCTTACTAGACAACTATTCCCAGTGGCATCAAGAAGGACCAGTGAGGAGTTCATCTTCCAAGGGAAGGTGACTGTCAATGGTTCAGTCTGTACTTCTCCTCAGGTATGAATTCTCAGAGTTTTTGTCTTCCATGAAGATACTTGTTTTGGTACCATAATATTTTACTTTCATAGTAATGTTGTTGCCACATCCAAATTTGCTCTCTGTTGGTCTTAAGAGCAACAATTGTTTGGTCCAAGAACACTTGAACCGTTTTATACGATTTGATTTTTTACCGAACTTTTTCCATTGCATTATACTATGAACAAAACTTCATTTCTGTGGTTAAATCAAAGGATAAAATAATTCATTTTGTGCAGACCAAAGTTGACATCTCAAAGGATTCTATCTACGTCAATGGGAATCGCATTTCCAAGAAGCTGCCTCCGAAGCTGTATTTTGCTGTTAACAAGCCAAAGGGGTTGGTCTTGCTTTCCATACTTGACTTATGTGCTGCATCATCAGTGGTGTAGGTGTGTAGCCAAGGCCTGGGCTTCATGTGTTTCAGCCCTGGTTCTTGGTCTACAAGTCCATGGAAGCTCACTTAACTGTATATAGAAATATCATAGTTCATAGTCATAAGGGACTTTAGGCATATTTGAACTGGCTCAGCCTGGGACTCAGGTTATTTCTGACACCATACCTGTGCATTAATCATGATGCCATGATTATCTTGTATTCCAGTGAAATATTTTTGAATCACAGAAAAGGAATCATCAATCTAATAAATTTTGTTTCTGTGCTACAGGTACATTTGCTCATGTGGCGAAGACTCAAAGTCTGTTGTCTCCTTATTTAATGATTATTTGAAGGGCTGGGTATGTTCCATATCAGGGCCTCACATAACATTCATATTATAATGATGTTAATGGAATTCACAAGAATTGATGAATTGCTGAACCTTTTCTGACTATGAATCTGTATTGGGTAAATCTCTATGCATATTTACAGAACAAGATTCAACCAGGGCAGCAAAAACCACGCTTGTTTACTGTGGGTCGTCTTGATGTTGCCACGTCTGGATAATAGTCACAAATGATGGTAAGTTTATCATACTTGGTAATATGTACTCCCTCCGTTCAAACTGTAAGTCATTTTGGCTTTTCTAGATACATAACTTTTGCTACGTACCTTGAACATAGTAAAAGCTACTCCCTCCATTCCAACTTATATGTCGTTTTTTTATGATCTAAAAAAAAACTTATATGTCGTTTTGATTTTCCTAGATACATAACTTTTATTACGTATCTAGACATATCGTATATCTAGGTGCATAACAAAACCTATGTACCTAGAAAAACCAAAACGACCTATAATTTGGGACAGAGGGTGGTATGTATCTAGAAAAGCTAGAAGAACTTACAATTTGGAACGGAGGGAATACTTTGGAAAAAGGCAGTTTTTTGTCACCCAAGACTTAAGCTTGATTTTTGTCCTCTCTTTTAGGTGAGTTTGCTCAAAAACTTGCACATCCTTCTTCAAATGTAACAAAAGAGTAAGTTTACTGTCTTTGGCAGGTTATCTGTTATCCGAATACTGTAATGCAAAAGTAACATGTCGCTGGAACAGTAACAACAACAACAACAACAACAAAGCCTTTTAGTCCCAAGCAAGTTGGGGTAGGCTAGAGTTGAAACCCAACATGAGCCCCTGGTCACGATTCAGGCACGTTAATAGCTGCTTTCCAAGCATTCCTATCCAAACAGAGATCTCTACGTCTATCCCATCCTTTTAGATCTCTTTTTATTGCCTCCTCCCATGTCAATTTCGGTCTTCCACTACCTCTCCTCACGTTGGTATCTCGACTTAGGACTCCACAATGCACTGGTGCATCTGAAGGTCTCTTTGGACATGGTCAAACCACCTCAACCGATGTTGGACAAGCTTTTTTCGATTGATGCTACCCCTAGGCGATCACGTATATCATCATTCCGAACTCGGTCCATCCTTGTGTGACCGCAAATCCAGCGTAACATACGCATTTCCGCGACACTCAGTTGTTGGACATGTCGTCTTTTTGTAGGCCAATATTCTGCTCCATACAACATAGCGGGTCTAATCGCCGTTCTATAAAACTTGCCTTTAAGCTTTTGTGGTACCCTCTTGTCACAGAGAAAGCCAGATGCTTGGCGCCACTTCATCCACCCTGCTTTGATCCTATGGCAAACGTCTGCATCAATATCTCCATCCTTTTGTAGCATCGATCCTAGATAGCGGAAGGTATCATTCTTAGGCACCACTTGACATTCCAACCGCACCTCTCCCTCCTCATGTGCAGTGTTGCTAAAGTCGCATCTCATGTATTCTGTTTTAGTTCGACTTACTCTAAAACCTTTGGACTCTAGGGTCTGCCGGGGTCTGCCGCCACAGCGCTAGTTTTCTATTTACTCCTGCCTGGCTTTCATCAACTAGCACTACATCGTCTGCAAAAAGCATACACCAAGGGATATCCCCTTGGATGTCCCTCGTCACTTCATTCATTACCAAGGCAAAGAGATACGGGCTCAAGATTGACCCTTGATGAAGTCCTATTTTAATCGGGAAGTAATCTGTGTTACCATCATTTGTTCGGACACTAGTCACGGCATTGTCGTACATGTCCTTAATGAGGGTAACATACTTCGTTGGGACTTTATGTTTGTCCAACGCCCACCACATAACATTCCTTGGTATCTTGTCATAAGTCTTCTCCAAGTCAATGAAAACCATGTGTAGGTCCTTCTTCTGTTCCCTGAACCTCTCCGTAACTTGTCTTATTAGGAAAATTGCTTCTATGGTTGACCTTCCGGGCATGAAACCGAATTGGTTCGTAGATACCCGCGTCGTTCGTCGCAGTCGATGCTCTATAACTCTCTCCCACAGCTTCATCGTGTGGCTCATCAACTTAATTCCCCTATAATTAGTGCAACTTTCGATGTCTCCCTTGTTCTTGTAGATTGGTACCAATATGCTTCTTCTCCACTCCTCTGGCATCTTGTTCGATCGATAGATATTGTTGAACATCTTCGATAGCCATACTATACCTAAATCCTCGAGACACCTCCACACCTTGATCGGAATACCATCAGGTCCAATCATTGGATGCCCAAAAATTGATGGGGTCATGTGCATTCCTGATTTAGTAGAACCATTGGATGCCCAATCAGATACAAGAAAGACCCGCCTAAGGATAGTGGTATTTTTTTTGTAGCTTCATTTATTCTGTCCTGTTCCTCTTTGCTTTTGGATTCACCTATTCACTTGAGCAATGTGGCTGTTATTTGCCCTCAGGACTATTAAAAAATAGGTGATTTTGCTTGTCCTCTTACTCTTTATCGGTTGTTGTATATCCACTATAGCCACATGAAAGTTCTTTTGAATAGTATCCTCTGGGAATGGTTGTGTATTAGTTGGTACTTTATAGCCTTCCAAAGTGCTTGGCAAACATTTGAAGTCCATCACAACGTGTGGCAAGCAACTAATTCCATGGATAATTTGTTTGGAATTAACATAAATTCCAATGTGTTTCAGTTACTTTCTGCAATATTTGAAACTATCCTAACTTGCATAAATAGAACATGCTGCTGTTGATTGCCTGTGATGAACCTTTTCTTGCATTATTATATTTCAAAGCCTAGTGGAATAGGTATATTGCCATATCGGTGCAATGTAAAAAAGGGTGCAATAGCTATATTTTGTTATATTACAGCATTTATTTCACTTCTTCACTGTCACAGTATTTCCATAGATGAGGAAGTGTAATTACATTTCACATGCTTGTTGGTTGAGGAATCAAGCATGTAGTTATTGCAATTTCCCCTCTACCCTTCGTCCCTACTCTAATGCCTTGTTATAGTCCCATTTTTGTTGGACATACTAGTAACATTCTAACATGTCAAGTTGTTCTTTAGTTGCTGCAAATAGACTTGACTGAAGAAATGTTCTAAACATGCTAAGCATCGCGTGTTATTTTCTATTGCTCGTTGATATTGTTGACTTCTTGCAGGTTCATGAAGGACGAAATCATGAAGTCCGTGAACTTGTACAGAATGCAGGGCAACAGGTTTGTTTGTTTTTGTCCACCTGTTCTTATGTAGTTTATTGTCCATTCCTAGATGACATTTTATTTTGCAGAATAAGTTGGTTACTATATTTATTTAGATCTTGATTTGAGATGGCAGCATAATGTTGCTTTTGCCTTCTGTTTTCCACTTTACTGTTAGAATGGGAACCGGAGATACCTGATGACCACATTGCCTCCATCGCACACATATTTGTAACACATGATGGCCTGATGGTGATGTGTGCCACACACTGCTATTCACTGATCTATACTCCCTCCATACCCGAAATTCTTGACGTTTAGGACATAATTGTGCTTACTAAGGAGTGATAATTAGGGGGTATTTTTCCCTGTCTGCCCCTATTAAATATGGTTGCGCGTGCATCTCATACGAGAAAGTTACCCATCTCAGATGGCTAGTGCACTGAGGCGTGAGAGTGGCGAGCTGGGGTCGATTCCTGGCGGCCACAATGTTTTTGATGGGGGCTTCATTTGCATGGGATTTTTTGCATGGCACTGTTGGGCCCTGCGTGGTGCGTTTTTGAGGTCAGTTTTTGCAAAGGATTGGTCGTGGCGCGCGCGCTGAGCCGTAGAAGTCGTTGGGCGCGTTTGTTTTCTCATTTGGGCGCGTTTGAGCGCGTTCCTTGGTGCTACGGCCGTGTTGCACCGCAATTTTTTTGTTGTTTGCGTTGGCGCCACGGGATTCTAATTTTAGCGCTCGCCAGCTCCGTCGTTTGAGTTCCACGGTGCGTAATAAAACTTAGTCTTTCCCCCGGCCTTGCTTGCTTGCTTGCTTAAACGCCTCATCTCCTCACTTCGTTGCTTGCTTGCCGTGCTAGCTTGCTTCCTCACATGGCTTAGCTTTTTTCCTTCCACATCTACGGCGCAATGGCTGAGTCTTGCTTGGCTTTGATCTAAACATCCGTTTAGAGGATGATGACGACGGCAACCTTCCCTTGGATCTCAACGAGCATGAAGGTGACGACGGCAACGCTGGATTTGATTTGAACGAGCCTGAAGATGACGAGCATGGCAACGGTACTACCTCTTCTTGTCTTGTGCATGTAAAACACCATTTTTTTTCCTCCTGCTGCATGTTCTTCTCGTCGCTAAACGAGCATGTTCTTCTTTTTTTTATAGGATTCGATTTGAACTTGCCACTAGATGAATTTGGAGCTGTTGATTTTGATTACGTACAAAACCTAGCTGGTGAGTACTATGAATAAGCTTGTTGTTTTCCCTATATTTAGATCATGCCGTGACTACATTTTACTATGAATAAGCTTGTTGTTTTCCCTATATTTAGATCATGCCGTGACTACATTTTACTATGAATAAGCTTGTTCTTTTTCCTATATTTACATGTTAGAACAAGATGTTGAGACTCCCGTTCAAGTACACCCGCCGAAGCATGACTATCCTGAACATGTTAGAAAACAAGTGTAACTGTGCGTAACTGTGCCGTGCGCGGGGAGCGGCGGAAGGCGGCGGGGAGCGGAGTGACGCAGCCATTGGGCGCCTGCGTGCGTAACTGTGCCGTGCGCGGCCGCGTCGCCGGTGAGTGGCTGCGGGCGGTTGCGTGCTGTCCCCCACGAGAGGAGACGAGGGAGGGAGGGAACTGGGCTGAGCCAGGAAAATGGAGGGGAATTTCTCGGTCGAGCTCGTGATTTTTCTTTTTTCCCCTCGTTGGACGGATAACATGGAGTGGAAAGGGAATCTGGCATCATGGAGTGGACCTCGCGACTCCCAAGTACCTGGGTGGGGCCAGGGGTGCCAATCATCGTGCGGTCTATAGCTAGGCAATGAGTTTAAAGGTTTCTAAAAAATTTGGGTTTCTGAAAATAGAAGCCAAAATATAATTTACCAACAAGTAAAAAGCCTAACCTAAATAACCGAAAAATTAGTTTGGTTTATTCCTTTTCTGGTTTAAACCAAAATTGTGAACAAATTGTGATGCTCAACCTCATCCAACAAAACATTACTGATACAACGACAAATACGAAGATGGTATACTTGTTTAGTATTCTCTTTAGTACTCTACTATTGGACCAATTTTGAATGTCATGGTCACTTGCTGCTTGAATATGCTGCTTCAGTTTCGATGTAATCCGTAGATTCTTCATCCTTTTTTTTTAGTAACGTGGATTCCTTGCTTTCAGTATGTGCTAGTGTCTAGAATTGAAACTTGATTTAATTTGTAGAGATCTAGAAGAGTTAAGTTGTTCCTTATCTACATATTTGCTCTACTGTGAATTGATCCGAGACTTTTCTTAGCAGCTGCTAAGGTCATCCTGAAACTTGTAGCATGGTATATCAGCACCCAAATGGATTCTATCAGATTTTGTTAAAATTGTTGCAGTATTGACACTAGCTAATAGGCCTTGCTCTTGGACTCTCTGTTGAGTTCTTGTACTCTTTTGTTTTTGAAGTTATATCGATTCAATGAAAAGAAAAAGTGAAATGAGAAGCTCATCGCTGAATCTGCTTTGTCGTTGAAAGGATCAAGATGCCCAAGAGGGGGGGTGAATTGGGCTAATTCGAAATTCTCTTGCAATAAACAAATCCTACGGATAGCCCAATTAACCCCTTGTGCCTAGAAAAGTGTTTCTATCAAACTAAAGCACAACGAACTCACCACCTATGTTCCAACCTTACTCAAGCAAGCAATTCTATGGATGTAAAACAAGTATTGAATTGCTCAAAGTAAATAGGGAGAGAAAGGAAGCGGCGATGTTTTTTGCCGAGGTATCAAGAGTCGCCACTCTCCACTAGTCCTCGTTGGAGCACCAGCGCAAGGATGTAGCTCCCCCTTGATCCGCTGCAAGGATCAAGTGCTCTCTATGGGTTGATTCTTCGACACTCCGTCGCGCCGAATCACCCAAAGCCGCTCACAACTTGAGTTGGGTCACCCACAAGCTCGGCCATGGGTGAACACCAAACTCCCAATCACCACCAAGCCGTCTAGGTGATGGCGATCACCAAGAGTAACAAGCACGAACTCTCACTTGACCACATGAAGCCTAATGAGAAGATGGATGCACACTTTGCTACTCTTGATTTGCTAGTGAGGCTACTCTCTTGGATTCTCAAATCACAAACACCTCTCTAGGACCTTGCTCTTCTTGGCACTCACAAACGTGTTTCTCGGTTGTTGGAATGAGCAAAAGTTTGCTCCACTCACGAGTGGAGCTTCTATTTATAAGGCGACTGAAAAACTAACCGTTATGAGCTTTCGCAGGGACGACCGGACGCTCCGATCGTGATGACCGGGACGCTCGGTCAGTTCAACCCGCGAACAAACATTCAAGTGATGACCGGGACGGCGAGGTCCGGTTACACCGACGGACGCGCGTCCGGCCGCTCTTGGATGCTTATCAGTAACAACCGGACGATATTTGGATACTGTGGGTCGGTTATATTGACCGGACGCGTCCGGTCACTCTTTTCCAAGTCTGGACCCTTACTGGAGTCGACCGGACGCTAGCCCTCAGCGTCCGGTCACACGACCTTCCAGCGTCCGGTCACAACAGACTTAACCACCTCAGTCAAACGAATCGGCCGGACCTGCTGCCGGTGTCCGGTCGCCGCACCGGAAGCCAGTCGTCCGGTCGTTGTTTGACCCTCCATTCACTTCTAACTTTCGAACATATGTGAATGAAGTTTGCTCCAAAGGATCTTAGGCATTCATAGGAGCTACCTAGAGCTAGTTTTAACAAGTGTGCACCACACCTAACTCACTAGACTCAACTAGGTCAAGCTACCCGTTCATACCCCCCTTTATAGTACGGCCAAAGGAAAAAAACAAAGTCCTAAACTACTCTAAATGTCTCTCCAACTCCAATCGACACTTAGAACTAGTTATCCTTAACCTTGTCGTCCATCCTTTGAAAACCGAAACGATTTCCATCAGAGGGGCATGACAACCTCGATTGCCCAATCGATCTCCATTACCATGACCTAACTTAGTTGCCTCTGCAAAACACACGTTAGTCATAGTAATCTTGTATTGACATTAATCACCGAAATCCAACTAGGGGCCTAGATGCTTTCAATCTCCCCCTTTTTGGTGATTGATGACAATACCACCTCGAGTATGTTATGGAGTGAGGTTTTTTTTTTTTTTTTTTGACGGGCTTGGTTCATATAAGCTTTTGTCAATAAGAACAAAAGAGTTAGTCAAGCTTATATGACCCAAGCCAACACAATGTACTCAAAGGATATGAATTAAGCATGAGTACAATTAACAAAGCTCATTTGCTTCGAAGTATAAACGCGGAAGCAAAAGCAAATGAGCATAACACAAGTGATATGACATATAGAAAATGCAAAGTAGAAGTCACACATGTCAAATATCACAGTCACGTAGATAGCACTATCACATATATATAATAGTATGCATGAAAGTAAACACACGAATGCATAAGTAATAGTGTATCACACAAATAAAACTCCAAATGTATATAAAAAGCTAATACTAGATAACTAGCTCCCCTAAAGCTCGCTCCCCACAGTCTACATACTCAAAACCTCTCCCCTTTGGCGTCAAACACCAAAACCTAAGGGTTTCGGTCGGCGGGGGCTGCAGTGGACGAAGTGGAGGCCGAGGTACGTGGAGCAAGATGGGCCAGGCGCCATCATCATCGACCACGAGCTCGAATCGACCGACCCTCTCCAGGCGGGAAGTGTCATTTGAAGCGGTCTGGTCTGCAGTGCTGGGTGTGGTCCGCCTGTGATCTTTGCAAGTATGTCCGTCGTGGGGATCGACGAGGCTGACAGAGACGGGGAGCTTCACGAGTAGTCACGATAGTTGGAGCTGCTTTGTGAGACGGACCGGCGAGTATGCATGTGAGACGGAGTAGGCATGCTTGGTCAACTCATTGAATGATGCTCCAAGACTCGGAGAGGCGACGACTCGAGCACGAATAGGGAGGAAGAGCTGCGCTCTGGTGAGAAACCCGTGTGATAAGGAGTGAGCTGCAGGGGCTACACACAGTGAAGCTAACCACCGGGACACTGTATAGGAGGTGAAGTGAATCGAATCGAGGCTGCCCTCGATCCTGACTCTGGCTTAGCGGGCTGCATCTTCTTTGAGTCGTCGAAGTGGTAGGAGGTTGTGCAACTGGGGCGAAAGGCGTGGCGGTGGGACCCCAATAGTTGTCACTACATGTTGCATGAATCCCATGAGCCGCTGCTTTGCATAAGTAATCGCTTCTTGGTCTTTGAAGGAGCTGCTTGCTTGTGTTGGAACTCGTCCCGACTGGCTCGAATCTTGCGGGTTGGCGGTTGTCTCTCAGGCTCGCTGTGGTTCGATCTCTTGCATCCGCTCAAGAATAGCTATGAGAGCGGGGTGCATGCGTGGAGCCGGTGGAGCAGAACTAGAGCTACCGGCCTCGTGACATCGTGTCTGCGTGGAGGCATCTCGAGGTATAGGCCGTGGTAGTCGTCGTCGAGCTGCCATCTTGTACTCACTCACTCCTGCTGTGCCTCTAGCTCCTCCTCCTCTGTGGTTGCAATCCTCCGATGATCTCATCCTTTGAGTGCGGACTCAGCACGTCGGGACGACGGCTAGGTGACTGGGTGCCCGAGGAGTGGTATGTCCGATCCATTGTGAGAGGTTGTAAGTCGGGAACTCAGTAGTGGCACTGTATACTCATCCATCATGCCAGGGGCTTATCCATCACAACTCTACGGATGAGGAAGGTGATCCAGTGAGCATAGGGAAGGCACTGCTGACCCTTGAATCCCTCACTATAGTATCCTCCATCTCTCGATGAAGGAGGTCCCGGATGTCAAACATCACATCTGCATGATGGCATTGAGAAGCCAGAGTCAAGCGAGTTAGGCCCTCTCTCAGATCCCAACACGGGAGCAAAGTGTCCTCCCCGATGATGGCCTCTAGAATCCTCATTTGTAGGAGTCAAGTCACTTTGGGGTTCTGCCGACCCCTCACCAAACGGCTCCTTGAAGCAATGCCGCACTAAGTGCAGAGGGGGCACCAACCCTCCATGAGGACGCTGGGAGGTCCCTCACGACCATAGCAAACCTCATGCATCTTTACAGTGCTGCTCTGTAGTCTCGAGATCTCCCGGCTCTGCTTGGTCACTCTGTGGTCTTTGCCGTTGAAAGCAAAGTGAATGTATCTCGTGATGAGGATCAATGTAGAGCGAGGCATAAACCGACGGACCCAAGATGGTACATATATCCCCGTCCGTCAATCAGATCGATCCGATCTGGCAAATATGACAAGTGTTGCCGAATGCTCTCTCCATTTGCCGCCACAATGGACTCTATCCGCAGACCCTCGTGATCCGAACACCGCCCCTTCGTTAAGATATGCATTGTAGAAATCCTCATGCAAAGGGCGTGTAGAACCCCTCATTGCTCTCTCATCCCTCCTCGGAGGAAACCAAACCTCAAACTCGACAAACCGCATGTTCTTGAACTCGCTGGTGGTCAAGAGGGCAGGGGGCCTCCGATCATCATCACACGGGTCACCACCAACATTCTTGGTGCGAGCCATCCGGCCCGACAAGATGGTGAATCGTCATTGATGAAGATCAATCTGTCAAGCTGCCGCTTTCGAGGCTTGGCCTCGATCCTTACTCGCGAGCTTGGCTCCGAGTTGACTGCCAACTGCCAGACGAAACACAACGGAACCGACTCGCTGCACGATAGAATAGATGGATATACAAATAAATACCATATATCTAATAGATGCGAAATCCTAATAGAGAAAGCAATGGAGATGCGAATTTGAATCGAGTGGCTTTCTACCGACGATCAAACAATCCGAGAATAGATAAGATGTTACGTGGGGGATCTCGGAACCGGCTAGGGTTAGGTCAAATGCCCTGAATGCAATTGGAAATCAGTGCATTTAGAATTTGATCTAGGTCACAGTTGGAGATCAAGATTGAAAACGTGAAAGTTCGTCTTACCAAACAATGGGAGGATAGGGCAATAGCGGCGAAGATTGGCGACCTCGAACGATGAAGCAACGAGCTAGGGCGCGAGGAGGGAGGCGAGGCATCGAAGCGAGAGGCAAGGCAGGCGGAGCTCGGGGCGCGCTATCGCGACGGGCGGTGGTGGTGGACGACAAGCGAGGGCTTGTGGCTAGGCCGGGCGCGAGGCTCGCTGCCTTGGCTCGGGGAGGCTGCGGAAGGCGGGAACACGGCAGCATGGACGCAGAAAGTGGCCGTAGCAGTGGCTACTGGCGGAGATGCGGCGGCGGCTCGGGCTAGGGTTCGACGGAGGGCTATTAGGTTAGGTCAAAGCAGAGGACGCGGGTTAAGTAATCCCCAAGAACGTGATGAAAAGGAAGCGGGAAAAGAGACTTGAAGTCACGCGAGATCCATTGGCCGGACTTTCCGGTAGTAGCGACCGACGCGCTACCACCAGCGTCCGGTCGATTCCAGAGGTCCAAATCCTCTGGAATCGCGACCGGACGCGTCCGGTGGTCCATGACCGGACGACGCAGTGTGGTCCGGTCGTAACAACTTGACCTTCCTCCATTGGACCGGACTTTGAACCCTTTTCGACCGGACGCATGACGCAGCGTCGGTCACTCCTTCAACATCAGTTCACCTCTCGTGAACGGACCGGACCAATGACAGAGCGGCGTCCCGGTCTGACGTCCGATGCACCTTTTCCGACAAATCTTCAACCTTCCTTCATACGCTGCTGTTCCCAATCAAGTCCCAACTTGAATAAGATCCAAATAAACACCAATTGGGGATGATGTGAGTGACCTCTCTCAAACCCTCATATTTTTCAAAGTATTTTGCCTTAGGCTATAATTCTTTTTAAGAAAATAGGCAACAAGAGGGCAAATGGAACAAAACGACAAAACAACATTCATGCATGTGTAATGTTTGTAAGTAAATCTAGTTGCTTGTCAAGTTTGATCCAAGGTTAAGCTTCTTCACACGCTCTTGGCGGTTATCTTAACCATGTTAGACAAGCCCTATTTGCATTGCCACAAATTAAACATGTTGTATATTACAATGAATGCAAGGGACAACACAAGCTCAATTTTTGGTGAAGTTACTAAAATCAAGTACATTGAGCTCGTTCGCAATCTACAAAATGTAGCCTCATCTAGTGGTTTAGTGAAGATATCCGCTAATTGATCTTGGATCTTACACCTTCTAGTGATATATCATTTTAGCTACATGATCTCTTAGAAAGTGATGGCGGATATCTATATGCTTGGTGCGAGAGTGTTGAACCGGATTATTTGCAAGTTTTACCGCACTTTCATTGTCACACAAAGAGGTACTTTCTCTAGAACTACTCCATAGTCTAGTAAAGTTTGTTTCATGTATAATATTTGTGCACAACAAGCACCCATGCTGCAATGTATTCCGCTTCAACGTGTGGACAAAGGCCACACTATTTTGTTTCTTGGAGGACCAAGACACAAGTGATCTACCAAGCAAATGGCACCCTCCGGATGTGCTCTTTCTATCAACTTTGCATCCGGCATAGTCCGAATCGGAATAGCCAATTAATTCAAATAAAGCTCCTTTGGGATACCAAAGGCCAATGCTTGGTGTGTGCTTAAGATACCTAAGGATTCTTTTTACGGCAATTAAATGTGTTTCCTTAGGACAAACTTGAAATCTAGCACACATACACACACTAAACATGATGTCGGGCCTAGATGCGGTTAAATATAACAAGCTACCAATCATAGAACGGTAGAGAGTTTGATCAACCGAGTTACCTCCCTCATCTAGGTCGAGATGTCCATTTGTAGGCATTGGGGTCTTGATTGGCTTACATTCATCCATCTTGAATCTCTTGAGAAGATCTTTTGTGTATTTCTCTTGAGAGATGAAGATGCCTTCTTTCATTTGCTTGATTTGAAAACCAAGAAAGAATGTAAGCTCACCAATCATTGACATCTCGAACTCCTTAGACATCAATTCACCAAATTCTTTGCATGAGTCTTCATTTGATGATCCAAAGATGATATCATCAACATATACTTGACAAATGAAGATATGCCCATCAAGCTTCTTGGTGAATAGTGTGGTGTCGACCTTCCCAATGGTGAAGCCCTTCTCAATAAGGAAATCCCAAGGCGCTCATACCAAGCTCTTGGGGCTTGCTTAAGCCCATATAGTGCCTTGGACAACCTATAAACATGATTAGGATATCTAGGGTCTTCAAACCCGGAGGTTGATCAACATAGACTAGTTCATTAATAAAGCCATTTAAGAATGCACTTTTTACATCCATTTGATATAGTTTCATTTCATGATGTGATGCATATGCAAGGAGGATACGGATGGCTTCTAATCTTGCAACCCAGGCAAAGGTTTCTCCAAAATCTAAACCTTCAACTTGAGAGAACCCCTTTGCAACTAGTCTTGCCTTGTTCCTCACAACAACACCTTGATCATCTTGCTTGTTGCGGAACACCCACTTTGTTCCAATGACTCTTGCATCTTTTGGTCGCTCTTCAAGATTCCAAACTTCATTGCGCAGTGAAGTTGTTCAACTCTTCATGCATGGCATTGATCCAATCCGGATCTTTAAGAGCATCTTCTACCTTGGTAGGCTCATAGCAAGAGACAAAAGAGTGATGAGCAACAAATGAAGTAAGTTTTTGAGATCTAGTCATCACCCCCTTTGTTGGACTCCCTATGATGAGATCTTGTGGATGATCTTGTAGGAGAGGTGTATTTCTTCTATTGACCACTTGAGGAGGAGGTTGTGGAGCATCAACATCTTGTGCTTGTACCACCATTTGCTCATGGGAGATATGAGTATCTTCATTTTCTACTCTCCCAACTTTTTCACCATCTTGTGGTACATTTGATGAAGAGGGTTGATTAATGACTTGTACATCATCTTCATCATCTTTTGGCTTGATGTCTCCCACGGAATATTCTTCATAGCCTCCCTCAATGGTTCATCACCTACATCATCAAGATTCTCATGTGCTCCTTGGGAGCCGTTAGATTCATCAAATTCCACATCATATGTTTCTTCAACCAAGCCGGTGGCATGATTAAATACTCTATATGCTTTGGACTTCAATGAGTAACCAACAAGAAAACCTATATCACAACGCCTTTGAAACTTCCCTAGGTGTTGCCGCTTCTTGTAGATGTAGCACTTGCAACCAAACACCCTAAAGAAGGAGACGTCCGGCTTCTTCCCATTGAGCAACTCATATGGTGTCTTGACAAGGAACTTTTGAAGAAATAGGCGGTTGGATGCATAACATGCGGTGTTGATTGCTTCCGCCCATAGAGCTTCGGGAGTGTTGTACTCATCTAGCATTGTTCTTGCAAGAGTGATCAAAGTCCGGTTCTTCCTCTCAACTACACCATTTTGTTGAGGAGTATAGGTTATGGAGACTTCATGTTTGATTCCAACTTCATCACAATAAGCTTCTATGTTTGTGTTGTCAAACTCTTTGCCATTGTCACTTCTTATCCTCTTGAGCTTCACTTCAAATTCATTTTGAGCTCTCTTGGCAAACTTCTTGAAACAAGATGCAACTTGGATTTGTCATGAAGGAAGAACACCCATGTATATCTTGAATAGTCATCCACAATCACAAGACAATAGAGATTTCCTCCCAAACTCTTGTATGTTGTTGGTCCAAATAAATCCATGTGTAGGAGTTCTAGCACTCTTGTGGTTGACATGAAAGCTTTGGTTGGATGAGTGTTTGCAACTTGCTTGCCGGCTTTGACATGCACTACAAAGCTTGTCCTTCTCAAACTTCACATCCTTCAACCCTCTCACCAAATCATTCTTCATAAGCTTCTTGAGTGAGCTCATCCCAACATGAGCAAGTCTTCTATGCCATAGCCACCCAAGTGTTGTTTTGGTGAATAGGCAAGTCTTCAAGTTTGCATCTTTGGAGGTGAAGTCAACTAGATATAAGTTGTTGTATCTAAATCCATTGAATATCACTTGATTGTCATCTACCTTAGATACAACCACCTCCTTCTCGGTGAACAAGCATTGGAAGCCAAGATCACACAATTGTCCAACGGATAGCAAGTTGAAACTCAATGAAGCAACATAGAGCACATTGGAGATGGAATGATCATTTGATATTGCCACTTTGCCCAATCCTTTGACCTTGCCCTTTGAATTATCTCCAAATGTTATTTTCTCTTGTCCATCTACCTCTTCATCTAGTGAGGTGAACATACGTGGATCACCGGTCATATGTTGAGTGCAACCACTATCAATAACCCAATGACTTCCACCGGTCTTGTAGTTCACCTACACACAAGAGATTCAAGCTTTAGGAATCCAAGCTTGTTGAGGGCCCTTCACCTTCTCAACAAGTGACTTAGCCACCCAAATTTTCTTAGGTCTACTCTTGTTGGGGGACCTAAGAACATGACTTTCATCTTTCCACTTGAATCTTTTCTAAGCATGTAGTGAGCATTGAAAGCAAAGGGTCTAGCATGCTTGGGCAAGGGTTGTGGTGGTGGAGTTTGACACTCATGAGCAAAGTGGCCTTCTTGTCCACACTCAAAACATCTCTTTGGCTTTGGCTTTGGCTTTGATTGTTGGTGTTGAGCTTGAGCCTTTTTCTTCTCTACACTTGCCATATATCCAATGCCACTTCTATCCATCTTCATGCCGGTATTCATGAGTAGCTCACTTTGGAGATGCTTGCCTCTAGCAAACTTGCTCAATCCCACTTTGAGATGCTCTTTCTCCATCTTGAGCTTCTTGTTCTCTTCCTTGAGAATATCATTGTTCTTCTCCTCCTTGAGTTTCTTGATTTCTTCTTTTAGCTTCTCATTCTCAAGGATCACCTCTTTGTCATGATCAAGAGTTTCTAGCACAATGGTGTTGTGACTTTTCATTTCTTCAAGATCTTTCATGAGCTTCTCATTGTCACTCTTGAGCTTGACAAACTCATCATAGTTATTGCACTCAACCACTTGCTTGCCCTTGCTACTAGATCCATGCTCAATGCTCTCATCAATTAAATCATCACATGAGGTAGCTATATCAATCTTAACAACATGGTTAGTAGCATCATGTGGCTCATTTGGTAAGAATTCTTGTGCAATAATAAGAGTATCATAATTGATCTTTAGAGTTGTATATTCATCTTTTAGCTTATTGTGACTAGTGATAAGCTCATTGTGCACCCACTCAAGTTTATCATTTTTATCTTTAAGCTCTTTCTTAGAAGATTTGAGCTCCTTGAGTTTGGATGATATAGAATCATTTGTTTCTTTGAGCTCATCATTAGCCTTTTCTAATGTATCACACTTAGCTAAGAGTGAATCATTTTTAGCATCAAGTTTTTCATTTGTAGCCCTACTTTTCTAATGATCTTAGTATATTTTCTTAGTATTTTGACAAGATCATCATATGTAGGTGAGTCATCATCATCGCTATCACTATCATCATCACTAGCATGTTCATCATCACTACTATCATCACTCTTAGTTACCTTGCGTTCACCTTTGGCCATAAGGCATAGGTGTGTAGAGGATGATGGCGATGGTGGCGGTGAAGATGCAATATCAATAGCAATGGCGGCCCTTTTTTTCATCGTCACTATCATCATCGGATGATCCACTTGATGAATCAATGTCCGTGAGCCAATCACCGACAATGTAGGCCTTGCCACTCTTCTTCTTCTTGTAGAAGTCCCTCTTTTGCCATCTCTCTTCTTGTGTATGGCTTGTTCTTCTTCTTTTCATCTTCATCACTTGAATCATCTTTCTTGCCCTTGTTCTTGAACTTGTCTTTCTTGGGCTTTGTGCATTGATGAGCTAGATGGCCAAGCTTCGCCACAATTGTAGCAATCCATCTCGGAGATTGGCTTTCTTCTTGAGCTTGTGAAGAACTTCTTCTTCTTGCCATCAAACTTGATGCCACTCTTATTTAGCCTTTTTAGCATCTTGGTGGTCTTCTTCACCATGAGGGCAAGGCTTTCTTCATCATCTTCATCACTTGAGCTCTCATACTCAAGTTTTGCTTTGCCCTTGTCTTGGCTAGCTTTGAATGCTAAGTCCTTCTCTTTCTTCTTTGTAGAGGATGAGCCATCTTGTGGTGTGATGTGCATGTACATCTCATGAGCATTGATCTTTCCCAAGATTTGTGTCGGTGTAGCGGCGGAAAGATCACCTTGATGTAGCACGGTCACAATGTGCCCATATTTGTCAATGGGGAGGACACTCAAGATTCTTCTCACAACGCTTCGGATGGTGACATTTGAGTAAGTCCAAGCCCATTGACTTCCTCTACAAGAACATTTAATCGAGAATACATCTCATTAGCACTTTCTTTGGGAAACATCTCAAAAGAATTTAGCTTTTTAATCACAAGATGATAGCGTTCCTCACGCTCACTCTTGGTTCCTCATGGAGCGCACAAACGTCAGACCATAGAGCATGGGCGTCTTTGTGGTTCCTTACACGATTGAACACCTCTTTGCAAAGGCCTCTAAAAATGGTGTTGCGAGCCTTTGCATTCCATTTTTCATAATTTACTTCATCGCCTTGAAGTTGTGCGGCATTCCTAGGTGCGGGGAACCCTTGAGAGGCGGCTCTAAGAATTCCAACATCTAGAGCTTCTAAGTATGCCTCCATGCGGATTTTCCAATATGGAAAATCATCTCCCTCAAAGATAGGAGGAGGTCCATCCCCGTGAGACATCTTGCTCTAAGCGATTAAGCTTAAAAACGTGAGCACGAGGCTCTGATACCAATTGAAAGGATCAAGATGCCCAAGAGGGGGGGGGTGAATTGGGCTAATTCGAAATTCTCTTGCAATAAACAAATCCTACGGATAGCCCAATTAACCCCTTGTGCCTAGAAAAGTGTTTCTATCAAACTAAAGCACAACGAACTCACCACCTATGTTCCAACCTTACTCAAGCAAGCAATTCTATGGATGTAAAACAAGTATTGAATTGCTCAAAGTAAATAGGGAGAGAAAGGAACGCGGCGATGTTTTGCCGAGGTATCGAAGAGTCGCCACTCTCCACTAGTCCTCGTTGGAGCACCGCGCAAGGATGTAGCTCCCCTTGATCCGCGCAAGGATCAAGTGCTCTCTATGGGTTGATTCTTCGACACTCCGTCACAAGCGAATCACCCAAAGCCGCTCACAACTTGAGTTGGGTCACCCACAAGCTCATGGTGAACACCAAACTCCCAATCACCACCAAGCCGTCTAGGTGATGGCGATCACCAAGAGTAACAAGCACGAACTCTCACTTGACCACGCCAAGCCTAATGAGAAGATGGATGCACACTTTGCTACTCTTGATTTGCTAGTGAGGCTACTCTCTTGGATTCTCAAATCACAAACACCTCTCTAGGACCTTGCTCTTCTTGGCACTCACAAGCGTGTTTCTCGCTTGTTGAATGAGAAAAAAGTTGCTCCACTCACAGTGGAGCTTCTATTTATAAGGCGACTGAAAAACTAACTGTTATGAGCTTCATGGGACGCACCGGACGCCTCCGATCGTGATGACCGGACGCTCGGTCAGTTCAACCCGCTGAACCAGCATTCAAGTGATGACCGGACGCCGACGAGGTCGGTCGGTTAACACCGACCGGACGCGTCCGGTCGCTCTTGATGCTTATCAGAAGCGACCGGACGCTGGATACTGTGGTCCGGTTATATTGACCGGACGCGTCCGGTCACTCTTTTTTCAAGTCTCGGACCCTTCTGGAGTCGACCGGACGCTAGCCCTCGGCGTCCGGCCACACGACCTTCCAGCGTCCGGTCACAACAGACTTAACCACCTCGATCAAACGAATCGGCCGGACCTGCTGCCGCCGTTCGTCAGTCAAGACCGGAGCCCGTCCGGTCGGTGTTTGACCCTCCATTCACTTCTAACTTTCGAACATATGTGAATGAAGTTTGCTCCAAAGGATCTTAGGCATTCATAGGAGCTACCTAGAGCTAGTTTTAACAAGTGTGCACCACACCTAACTCACTAGACTCAACTAGGTCAAGCTACCCGCTCATACCCCCCTTTTATAGTACGGCCAAAGGAAAAAACAAAGTCCTAAACTACTCTAAATGTCTCTCCAACTCCAATCGACACTTAGAACTAGTTATCCTTAACCTTGTCGTCCATCCTTTGAAAACCGAAACGATTTCCATCGTAGGGGCATGACAACCTCGATTGCCCAATCGATCTCCATTACCATGACCTAACTTAGTTGCCTCTGCAAAACACACGTTAGTCATAGTAATCTTGTATTGACATTAATCACCGAAATCCAACTAGGGGCCTAGATGCTTTCAGTCGTCACTCCTCTATTGGCTGAATGGAAGGAGTAACTTGAGCTGTTGAGATCTACTCCTGTACCTAGTTCGTACAGGTAGCCGTTCCCATGAAAGATTCCGCTTCCCTTGCCCGTGTACTTTTATATATATAAATGTTTGTCGTTGAAAGATGAGTTACCTTAGAATGTTGACTGTGAAATTTTGTTGCATTCTGTTGCCCGATATCTCCACGAGATGTTTGCAACCTGAGGTGGAGAGCCTTCCGCGACCACAGATGAGATGCATACGCATGCCTGCGTGTCACATTCGATGAGTACGTTTGGCGTCTCACCTCAGCAGCACCGGTCATGTGCTTGGCCTCGCTCGCCTTCGTTTAATTTCACCTTGTTGTCAATTTGGTTTGGTTCCTCTTCCTCGTCCTCTGGTTTACTGACCGGTCGACAGAGCCATGTCGTAAAAGCCGCAAAATTTGTAGGAGCCGCAAGTTCCTGGTTTGAGCCACGACGCTACGACTAGGGACGACGTCGCATTGGCCTCATCGGCCTTCGATTTTTCCTTGTCAGAGCATCTCTAAGAGTACTCTATTTTCCTTCTTAATTCTTGATTTTTAGCAAGATGAGAAAAAACATATCTCCAACAACTCCTAATCTATGCTCCTAAAATTTACGCACTTGGTAAATCATCCCCGTTGTGCGTAACTTTGCGCGCAATAGCGGTCGCGCGGATCCCGTGCGTATCAGTCAATCTAAAGGTGGAAGGGTATGGGAAATAATAATAAGGAGGAAAGAGTTCCTGATTCAAATTTACGAGAGAGAATATATAAAAGTGGTTACGATAATTTAGAAATAATATAGTATTCCTGATGTAAAATTGTCTTTTATGTTTTAGGAGTGGATTATTAGAAACTCTTGAAGATGGCCTTCTTTTTTTCCTGCTAATATCTTTTTAGAAGTTATAAAACTATATGTTTTTAAGAAAAAAAATAGGATACTCTCGAAGATGCTCTCACACTGCATTTTCGGTCCCGTCCATGCCTTCTCCTGTGTTACCCGCCAGCCCCTTTTAAAAATCGCAAGTAATCTTCCCCAAACTTAGGGGATGATCGCACGTATCTCGATCTCGATCCCGGGCCGCTCAGTGAAGCTGTGGAGATTCGGCAAGGGCCCTCTGTGTCTCCCCTTGTCCTAATGAGAAGCAATCACAAACTCAACCAAAAAAACAAGATGGAGCAGCTTAATTCGAACACGGTACTTAGGTAACTCTGCAAAACTGGCACGAAGTTTATGGACGGAGAGAGTACTAGATAAAATTAACACCCACGTCTTACGATCTTACATACATATCTGGAACTTCAGTTTAGAGACGAAGATGGAAAAGACGTGGTGGCGTGTCGCTTAATTTGTGGCCTGTGGGCGCTCTATTGGCCGAATATAATGGATCAATGAAACTTGAGCTGTTGATTATGATAGCACTCCAGGCTCCAGCAAATTAGGAACGGATACATATAATAGTGGTTCCCATGACATCCCGGCTTCTTGTCCGTGTACACCATTTTTTATATGTTTGCTGTTCAGTTGCCATGCCCTCGTTGAAATTTATATTTGGCATACGATTTGAGTTAGAGCATTTCCAAGAGTTTCCTAAACTCTCTCATAATCCTTGGTTTTAGAAAGACGAGGAAAAACCACTCTCCAACAACTCCTTGTATTAACTCCTAATTTACGCACTTCACTTCGGAAAACGGAGCCAATCCACGTAACTTTACGCGCACCTCCGCCTCCGCGTATCCTTCCGTCGGCGCCAAATTTTCCTTCGCGCCGTGATTTGCCACGCCTTCTCTCCTTTCGCGCTGTCTCTCCCATCGCCCGCCTTCTTTTGCCGCCTTGTCTCCCTTCGCGCGCTCTCCTCCGTCGCGTCTTGTCCATCGCCGAGATCGCTCCTCCGTCGCCGCAGCAGAGATAGCGCTCCTCCAGCTCCTCGATCGACGCCGATCAAATCGTTTTGCCATGGGTTTCTGCGCCGCCGCCGCCATGGCTTCGTGCCGGCCTCTGCCGCAGCTAGGTTTTGCTCGTCGCTAGGTTTTGCCGTGTCTAGGTTTGGCCGCTTTTGTTTGCCGCGGATGGTTGCCGGCGCGCTGGTCGCGCGGTGCTATCTTGGTGCTTGCGGTAGCTGCTGATGGTGTCGCGCGGTGCTATCCTGACCGCTATGTTTGATCGCCTGGTGCCTGCGGTACCTGCTGATGGCCGGGAGACCGATCGAGATAGAGCATAGTTGCAGGTACCGTGCAGCAGCAGCTAGTATAGCCAGCCATGCTGTTGGCGTACGTCCTCATCTTCCTCGTCCACCTGTCCGCCTGCACCTGTTATGCCACCAGCCGGAACCAACACCTCCTCTTCGCTGGCTGATGTATTGATTTAGGCCCCGTTTGACAGAGCTTCACTTCACTAGTGAAGTCATTTTTTTTTTGCTTCAGCTCCACGAACAGCTCCACCAGTGGAGCTGAAGCGGTTTTGGTAAACCATTTGGCAAAATGGCTTCTCTGTGAGAGCATGTTTTTAGGGCCTGGAGGAGGAGCAGGGAGAAGCCACTTTTTTTGGCTCTATCCCACCCCAAATCACTGTGAGAGCATATTTTTAGGGGCTTCACCAGTGAAGCTATTTCACTCTACCTCGTTTGGCAGAAAACGGCTCCAAACGGCTCCTGAAGCCGGTGGAGAAGCTCTGCCAAACAGGGCCTAAATTTCTTTGTTTTACATTGTGATTCAGTGAACCTTTGCATTACATCGTGATTCAGTGAACCTTTGCTTTACCATATATGGTCATGTGCTTTTTAATTTGTATTATTTATATTCAATGAACCTCTTTATACGTGGCCGGCTGCATAGCACTGTCGTGCATGACTGTGCCCCTTGGTGATTGCTACCTGCTGCTGCAGCGCTAGCGGCAACTAATGCTACTGGACAAGCTGTCTGGTGATGATTGCTACTACTACTGCTTGCTGGGCAATATGGCTCTGTTCAGTTCATGGGTGAAAAGTTTTTACGTCACATCGGATGTTTTATGGAATGTTGGAATGGGTATTCGGATACTAATAAAAAAACTAAATACATAACTCGTATGGAAACCACGAGATAATTTTTTAAGCCTAATTAATCCGGCATTAGCACATGCATGTGGTTACTGTAGCAATTATGGCTAATCATAGACTAATTAGGCTTAAAAGATTCGTCTCGCGATTTTCAGACAAACTGTGCAATTAGTTTTTTAATCTATATTTAATGCTTCATGTATGTGTCCAAACATTCGACGTGACGAAGTGAAAGTTTTAGGTGAAAACTAAACAGGGCCTATGTACACAAAGTCCATGTACTGTAGCATATGAGAAACGCAAAGGCCGGCTGGGAGGAGGCCAACACCTGCTACGAGGTGCAGGGCTAGGGCGCGACGCAAAGGAACGGAGGCGGCGGCGGTGTATGTATGTGAGCACGAAGAGTTCTGCCTAAAAAAAGAGCCGCAAAAAAAAAAAACCCAAGTGAGACCACAATTTAATTTTTTAAAAGTGAAAATATTAGAAACTATGAGAGATGGACTTTTTTTTCTCCCAATATCTTTTTAGAAGTTGGAAAATATGGACTTTAGGAGGAATATTTAGGGAAATGTCGGTGTTTGGTGACCGGCAACTCGTCATGGGGTTACTCGGGACGATGATTGGTGGGCTTCGGCGTATGAACTTGACGGTAAACACAGAGACAACGATTTATACTGGTTTGGCCCACCGGGATGGCGTCCTACGCCCAGTATGGGGTATATAGTATATTGCGCCCTGCACTGTAGTGTTTAGACCGTGAGGTCTGTTCCTATTGCCGATCTAGGGGGCTCCTTTATATAGTCCAAGAGGCAAAAGTCCTAGTCGATTACAACATAGAAGTCCTAATAGGATTACAAAATAGCAATGTTACTAGAATTACATGGGAGGAATTCTAGTCGGACTATATCTTCTCCCTTCCTTACGGGGTAACCGAGGTACTATGTACCGACAAGCCCCCGAGCACCGTATGGTTGATCTTGGAAGCCTCCTCTTGTTCCTCCAGGTCTTGCCGAGTAGAAACAAGCTTCATCCGAGTACTCTTTTGAGAGAAACCATGTAGCACTTCCTAAGACCTTCGAGTGGTGCACTCATTGAGTGTAGCCCCCGAGCCTCTTGCTGTTTGGAATAAAGAGTTGGAGAGTCTTGTCTTCAATTCCTTGTCGAAGAAATTTAAATGCATCCGCTGAGGATATATGTCCCACAGCCCCCGAGCCTACAATCCGACTACACGATAGTCGCTTATAGGATCTTTTAGATGTCCTCAAGGGTGCAGCTGAGTGGTTGAATGCTTATAAATTGGGTCTTTCATCCTTGAATCCGAGCCCTTGGGCGTAGTTGGAGCGACACCGACCAATCCGAGGCAGTGACCGAGCCCCTGAGCTTAGTGTCGACTAAGTCAAGGAGGCGAAGAAGCCCGATCCGAGTAATGGAAATAGCCGTCGTGTTAGCCGAGTAAGGCAACTCTTAGGAGCATACCCCACCCAGCGGCGTGATGGCCGAGTAAGGCAGCTCTCGGGAGCGTACCCCACCCGACGGCATGGTCCAGTTCTGGTTCCCAGCAGGATAAACATAAAAATATGTTGTAATTGACATTCCGGATATCAAGTCGGAAGCAGGTCCCATGTAAAAATAATCAATCGGGAGCGAATCCTGGTACTATGAAATGCATATAAATTTTTTCACGTCTTGCTCTTGCTAGATGTAATTTCTCCGAGTAGTGCATCTCATACATATTTGTAAGCACTTCTATCTCCCACGTATGGTTGATGACAACCATATGAGCCTGTGCGAGGAAACGATGCGTCACAAATGTGAGTTCGTGCTACTCAAGCAATTGTACAACCGTTAAGAGAAGACTGGAGCAGTCGTGCTGCGCGAAAGAAAGAGAATGCACACGGAGCGCATGTTATACACCCAATGGGTGTCGTTCCGACTACAAGCTCGGAGCTGTGAAAGTAGTCGGGGATAGTATGGCCGCAGAGGCACACAAATAATATCCGGAGATATATAAAAACTAAAAATTAAAGCGCAACTTAGCTTAATTGACGATCGAGCAAAGTGATCGGCGAGTCGTAGTAGCCGATGTTGGTGAAGTAAATCAGCCAGCCGATTGGCTCGTCGAGCATCCGAAACGTATCGCCGAGTACCCGGAAAGCCGTCGTCAAGTACCCAGAAGCCATCGTCGAGTACCCGAAACCTCGTGCACTCGGACGGAGTTGATGTAGTCGCCGATGTAGTCGGACAATCTTAAAGTAGCCGGACAGCCTGAACAGCTGACGGACAGCTTGGACGGCTTGATGCAATCGAATGGGTACGCGGAGCCGTAGTGGAACAGGGGTAGTCGGCGCAGCAGAGTAGTCGGAGTAGCGGAGTAGTCGGTCACCGCAGCCAACTAGTCGGTTATTAGAGTCGGCACCATCCAATAGTTGAACTCGGCGGTGTGCGACAGTTGCTTGTACGATCCGGTGCATATGTGCATGCAAATAGCTTCGATTGCTAGCTTGTTTGCGTCATCTGACATGCCTTAATGGTACGTGTATGCCTGATGCCCATATGCATGCACTCGAGCTTCATGAATACGTTGATTTTTGGAATTATCTTGCATGTCGTATCCGAATAGAGTTCGTATCCAAGTGGATAGCGCGCGGACTTCTTGCCGTAGTTGATCTTTGGCCGATCCAAATCGGCTTTCTAAGAGATGCATTGGACTCGGATGGATCTGCGGCGGTCGTGGCAGAGACTCTGGACCAGCGGAGGCGACGGTTGCCTGAGTCTTGTATCGATCTGCATCGCCACCGAGGCCCGGAACTCGAAAGCAGGATAGGGTCGTCGTCATCCCGCATGACTTCTGGCGCCCTGTTGCTAGTTGAGAGACGCGACGAGACATCGCGTTCCCTAGGAGATTATCGTTGTTGTGATAATCCGAATTACCACGAACAACGCTGATGATGACCGTGAGAATGGCGAGTTGTCGACCAGGGCCGACGAGAGCCGCAGCGAGTTGTCGACGAGTACCGCGACAAACGTTGATGTTGAGGTCCATCGAGCTCTCGAACGCAATCACGCCGAAAGCCCCTCCCTGGTGCATCAGCTGTCGGTGTTTGGTGACCGGCAACTCGTCATGGGGTTACCCGGGACGATGATTGGTGGGTTTCGGCGTATGCAAAACTCAACGGTAAACGCGGAGGCAACAATTTATACTGGTTCGGCCCGCCGGGATGGCGTCCTACGTCTAGTGTGGGGTAGATAGTATATTGCGCCCTGCGCTTTAGGGTTTAGACCGTGAGGTCTGTTCCTATTGTCGATCTAGGGAGCCTTGCCCTCCTTTATATAGTCCAGGAGGCAAGAGTTCTAATCGGTTACAACGTAGAAGTCCTAGTAGGATTACAATATAGCAATGTTATTAGGATTACATGGGAGGAATCCTAGTCGAACTAGATCTTCTCCCTTCCTTACGGGGTACCCGGGGTACTATGTACCAACAGGAACTCTTGGAGATGCTCTTACCCTAGAACGTCACTACTACAAAAAAAACTTAATCGCGACCTTTTCAAAAGCCCTTCGGAGGCGGGCATGATTTTGAATCGTCTCGGTTAATGCCTCGGATTAACCAAGGTGGTCATTTTTTATTAACCGAGGCAGTCCTAAAATCCATTAACCGAGGCGGGCATTATAATGCAACCGCCTCGGCAAATCGTTAACCGAGTCGGTTATTTTATAAAGCCCGCCTCCTAAAATCTGGCCTAGCCCGCCACTATTTCAAAGCCCATAACAACCCCTCCTCTTGGGCTTATATAAATAGGAGAGCTAGGGTTTTCACTCACTCCTAACCCTCACACCCTCTCCCATTGCAGCCGTAATCCCTCTCTCGCGATGTCATGCCCCCCTCGCTACGTCGCGAAGTCGCACCCCCTCACTCTCTCCACCGGCGCACTCTCTCTCCCAAACGCGGCCATCTCCCAGACACCCCCTTCCCTCTCCTCTCCCCAACGCGTGCGGCCTCCCAAGCGCCCCTCTCCCTCCCACCGCACCCCTCCCTCTCCTCTCCGGCAGCGGGTAGCGCGGGCGCGGGCCCGACTGGAGCGGCTGTGCTAGCGGGCTCCTTCCTCGCGGGATCGACCTCTCTCGGTGCTACACGGCGGCTGCTAGCGGTGGCTACGCGAGGACGAGTCCTGCCGGTGGCGGATCCGGCGGAGACGAGCTAGCTAGTGGTGGAACCGGCGAGCACGAGCCCGTCGGCGGCGGATCCTGCGGGGACAAGGAAGCCGGCGGCGGATCCGGCGGGGAGGACCTCTCCGGTGGCAGGGAGGAGCTCTCGTCGACCACCACGGCGGTGAGCACGGCCCCGACATGGCGGATCCTGGCCTAGACCCGGGCCCAGTTTGGGCTGCGGATTTTCCTTTTTTAAATTTTTTTTACTCGATTTACCGAGGCGGGCAGCAAACTTCCTGGAAAAGGTCACATTAACCGTGACCTTTGATCCGAGGCGGTTGCCAAAAACGCCTCCGTAAAGCCTTTTTGCCCTCCTCGGTTAAAAATATTGTAGTAGTGTGTTTTGGGTGTGAAATTTGATGCATACTGCTGCATGTAATCCCTGTTGCCCGGTTGCTCCACGAGATGCTTGCAACCTGAAGTGGAGAACGCAGCGGGCACATGTGCCAGCCAGTGCCAGAGACGAGCCGAGAGCGAGATTTCTCAGGATGCTGGTGGTGCGGCTGGCTGACGCCTGGCGGTGCTTGACTGCTTCTGCTGGTACTAATCGACCTGGTCCCCGGCCGGCCTCATCCTGTTCCAAGCGGCCGCGGCGATGCACGGTACTGACGTCCGCATGCTTTGCTTACCGCGCGCCCGTCACGCTCACTTGTGGATCCGGTTGCGCGCGTAAAGCCATGCACCGTCTCGCTTGGGCGCCGCCGACCGGCACGGCAAGAACTGCGAGCTGAATACCAACGGCGGCTAGCACATCGACCGACTCACCGACACACCGCGGTGGCCGTCTCCGCATCTCCGGCGCCGAGCCTGTGCAGCTCACAGTCGCCGGGGGACGAAGATTCGCCGTTAGAAAACCGGACCCCTTTTCTGAAAAAAAGTAAAGTTGGGACTGCACGTTGTCGGCCCAAAGGGGAGGCGCGTCCAGGATAGTCAGTGGGTGGTCGTCCTTTGCACTAGCAGCATCGCGACCTGTCTCAAAGATATCCGAGACGAAGACCCCATGCGCGAGGAGATGACAAAACATTGATGGCCGCAATCATGCAAGCCTCTCGGGTTCAGGGTGCTTCTCCGCCGGTGCCCGAGGCTGATTCGATGGGGGGCCACGCGGCAATCCCCATTCAGGCATGGAACACAATGGAATGTTTATAGTGCATCTCATTATATAGATCATTGCCTCCCTCACTCCCAGCTGTGTTATCGAGGTGGGACTAAAGAAGTGTGCCTGGCTGCAGCTTGCTAGCTGGCTCTCTTGCTGCTGCGCTGCTGGTTGGGCTGGCGCTATGCAGTGGGCCACTGCTCGTTGGGCTGCATGCCTGCAGTGGGCTCTCGTGCTGCTGCTACTGCTCTCGGCCTGGGTTGCTAGTTTGGCTGCTCGTTGGAAGTATTGGTTTCCTCTTTTCTCGTTTCACAAAAAAAAAGCTTTCGCTTTTGCCACTAATTTATTTCGAGCAAAAAATCTTGAATATACAAAGGAATATTTCTCCCTCCGTCTAATCACATGTGCAATACTAAAAAATCCCTATAGCAAGGCGGGGCATTATCTAATTTTTATCGAGTATCCTATATTTGTTATGCACTTGGTCCTACGGATCAGTATTCCGTATTGATTTTTCGTATACCGACCGTGTTCGACATAATTCCGCTCGATTTGGTTCGTTTTCGATATTTCGTAAGTTCGCGTTCGTTTCGTGTCCGGCTTGACCGCTTTCTCGTTTTATTCAAATGTAAAAGTAGAAAACGGTTAAGGAGTTTTTCGACCGATCGTTTTCATCCTTAATCCCCATGATGCACCAGCAACCCGCCAAGCGCCAAGGCAGGCGTGCACCTGGAACCCACGGGGAGGATGAAACGTGCACCTGAAACGGTGGAACCCAAAAATGAAGGGATCCTACATGGCTGCATGCTGTTGTTCTGATTTCGACCTGAAGTCCGCTAACCGCGCAGTCACCATCCAGCAAGTACATTTGAATGGCATTTTTTGCAAAAATTGAAAGGGACAAGAGTAAAGTTGCAAATTAAAAATGCTATCAGAACATACATTTGAATGACATTTGCAATATGAGAATTAAAAATCCACTGTTGACTCTGGAGTGCGTACTGTTGTGGACTTGTGGTAGCCTGAATGAATTGATCGAGTTGGTTGTGTGCCCTAAAAAAAAAGGCGGAATTAGCCACCTGCCAACCCCATATTTGCCTTGCACCTGACCTGACCCACATGAGCATATTTGGTCCGTCTCCTAGCGTTGTGGTTTTTTCTTGTCACGCTTCACGGACGGAAACAGCCAAACGTGATTTGGTGCGCACGACGGCAGCCGCGCGCAACGGCTCATCAACGTGCTCTAGTTTCCGGCCCGGTCGGTCAAAAAGCAATCCGCAGAGGGAGGCAGCAGCTGGCCTGATCCAGTGATCCCTGCTGCATGCAGGCTCACGAATCAGTCGTGACGTCGTGCCCGGTTGGCTGTGCTTTGTGCACGTACCCAACGCTGGATAAGGGAGAAAAGAAACAGCAGCTGAACCTCTCCTTGCCAACATTGTGATTTCTGTAGAGTTTTCAACTTTCACCGTGTTGTTTTACATACTTTACGTGGACAGAGACCAATGAATGAACAAATAACCTAACATTTTTGCAGTGATGCTTCCTTCTCATCTTGCTACTAAGATAATCGAATCAATGTGCTTATAAATTAAAATACTACGAATACAAAGCCAACTATTAATATAGGATGTGTTTGGTTGGGTGGCTAGCTCCTAGCCGGACTCCCTGGAGGCAATTTTGGCCTATTTGGTTGCCTGGAAATGGATTGGGGCCTAGCTAGGACTGGTCATCCGTACCCCTTTAGCCTGGCCAAGATCGAGCAACCCCTTTAGCCTGGACAAGATCGAGCAACAAATCGGTTGTTCTTCCGGAGCCAGGCCCGAGCCAGCCCTGAGCTCGTTCCCCTCACCTCCTCGACGCCCCTCACCTCCCGGTTGGAGGTCCCGTGCGGCGACAGGGTCCTGACCAGGCGAACCTGGAGGCGACGCTTCACCTCCTCCGTCTGGAGCCGTCCCTCTCAGTCCCCCGCACCCTCTCCCTGCCCCTGCTCCCTGAGCGCTTGTGAGCCGCGGCCACCACCGCCGTACGGACGCGACGCCATGAGTCCCACGTTGAGGAACTTGAGCTCTGTCTAGCGAGGAGCGCTTGTGAGCTTGGATGCGCCGGCGAGCTCCTCTAGACCACCCTGCGGGCGGTCGGCGAGGGCCCGCACGCGCAGCCCGCGAGGAATTGGGCATGCGTCCGTCTCCACTGACGAGGCTGGCAGGACTTCGCGCAGGGGGTTCTGCTGCTCGCTGCCCAGTACGTATAACACAAGTACAAAAGGATGTTGTTTTTAAAAATTAGCCATGTACATGTCCAGAAAGTAGGGGGTGTGTTAAAAAAAAAATTTATCGCGTGGGGGTTCCGCTGCCTTCCCATCCGGGCGTGCTCGCTTCCTCGGCTCGGAGACGCTGACTCTGGCGGCTCTCCCTGGGTCTCAGCTCGGAGAGGCTGTCTCTAGCAGCTCTCCCTAGCCACGGTGCGGTCTTGCTCGCCAGCCGGAGGGTCGGGGCAGGTCATAGCAAGGTCCTTGCCGTTGAGATCGAGGTGAGTTCGAGGTTAGTTGCTCTTGCGCTCGGGGTTGCATCACCGCTGCCGTTGGATTTTAGGGTTTTCTTTTTCTCATAGTGTGGATAGGCGAGTGTATGTGGTTTTGTTCTCTCCCCTCTATCCAAGCATCTTCCATAGCATGCGAAGAGCCGTCATGGTTAGGTCAGTTGCTGTCAGTGGTAGACTTAGGATTTTTGCTGAGGGTATGTCACTATAATTTTTTCATACAATTTGGTATAATCCATATTATAATTTAGTTAACATTCTAATAATATTTGCGGCATCTAATATATTTTTAAGCGGAACTTCAAATGAATTTGCTAGTGTATGCCAAATAAATATCCAATCATCCAGCGGAAGTAACGTTGTTGGGTTGCCTTCACCAGGGTGAAGGGGTAGCTAGGGTGCTAGTCTCAGAACAGGAAGAGAGAGCCTTTTTCCTTGTCTTTGGGTTCTATTTATAGGGGACGTGGGAGATGCATATTTCGCCTCATCCCTTATAGGTCATAAATTTACATAAAAGTCCTCAGATCTACTATAGGCACCATACCTTTTTATATGGAGGGGGTAGGCACAGCCACCCCTACCCCCAACAAACGTCGAGGAACTATTATATGTGATGAGCAGAGCCTCTGAGCCTCAAACTCTAGTCTCCATGTTTCACCGGTGATCAATATTCTAATAGAAATAGTTTTAGCACTCCATGCGTTAGCTTGCAGATCCAATTTTTAAGTCTCACATCCATGTGGTAGCTTGCAGGTAACTAACTAAAAAGGACCAAATATATATTTTCATTGTAACAAAAGCGATCAACAAGGAGCACATGAAGAAACGGATCACCGGATAGGTGGGTTGGGATAAATTCTCCAACCTTTCAGTGTAGCAAAAGGAAGAAATAAGCAATAGAGGATTGTGCCAAAGTGCAAACCTCTTGCCGCTTGCCAGTTTTCGGCCTCCATGGCGCTTGGCTCCAGCGACCATCGGGCATCGCGCAACCGTGCTTGACGTCTGGCCTCTCCTCTCAGTCTTGCGAGATCGGTGTCTTAGGCGTCAAGCCGCCGCCACTCGCCCATGACTCGGCCTGCTGCGCCCTATAGCGATACGGCGAGTCGAGTACTCAAACCGGTGACTGCTTTGACTGGGATTGCCGTGGGAATCTATGATTAGCGAGCATGGTGTAGATCAAGGCCTCGACTTGCCCTATTGGTCTGCCCTTGTGGCCTGCTATCAACTGTGTGTATATGTGTCCAGGTGAAACATTCTCGGCGGCAGGCCACTCGCGGGATTGGATAGGTAAGTTTTTTTTTCGTAAACATGCATATACTTACAGCCGGATCCCAGGTATGTCGTGGACCTACCGGCATACCTTGTAGGTCCGCCACTAGTCTAGTTAACAACGCAACAAACGGTGCATCTTTTGGACTTACGAGCTAGGAGTTATGACCATTTTAGTGGAAGCTACACATGCAGTTTTATTGCTGCGGGAGAAACCGAGAACTCTTTAATTTCTCCACCAAGATGATCTTCCACTTGTATTTTTTGTGCTTATGTTCACACCTAACTAGAAGGATGTTCCTAGTATAAATAAACCATGTAATCTATTATTTGCAGGAGAGTTGATATTAGTACAATGTGAGAATTGATACATCTATTATTTGAAGGAGAGTTGATATTGGTACGATGTGAGAATTGAGTTGATCTCGTTGAGTGACCTCTGAGTAATTCTAGTTTTATCCTACCCACCACCACGTGCCATTCCACGAGTTAATCCTTATCACTGTTGCTGGTAGTGTGATACTAAACCTAGCTATGAAATAGGCATATAACCCGACGTTTTTTTAACCTTTAACACAATGATGTGAAATTCGTTGTATGTTTGAGGAAAAAAAGTATGCTCCCACGTAAATGCTCCCACGTAATTTTTACATGCTAAAGGATTTGGAGACATTTTTAATCTAATATATAATACAATAACATACAAAATTATATTTCAGCGTTACATCGGATACAGTTGAGTGCCTACTATTATATACACATATGCGAGCTATATATCCGCAAAAAAGTTACTTTCCCCGCCCTAGACTGCAGACACGAGCGTGCGATGTCGACACAACAGATCCTCACAAAGTTTTCAATCAATGTCAGCATGCACGTAATCTACGAATACAAAATTCTTCTGGAGCTCATGGAATGCATATGCTACAGCGGCACTAATCAAAGCAGCTGCACCGATCAATAGTCTGAGCTGAACATCTGCAGGAATCCCAGCGGTAGCACAGCCCACTACTGTCGCTCCCATGAATACCTTCTGCAGAGTCTGGAATGCATGATATGCTCCTTTGCAAGACGAGCATTTCAATGTGTGTTGCTCGTATCTGTCTAGCATCTGCATAACACAAAGTCAATCATAAGAATATAAGAGTTACTGGAACGCAGAAACACAGCTGACGAAAGTTTCTACTTCAAGTAGATGATACTGTTTCCAGATTCAGTCAGTAGAAGGTGAACTTTTGCTGTCAGTTAAGCAACTATTCTCAAATGGTAAGAGTGGTTCAACGCTACTATCTTTCCAAATGTTTCACTGAATTTGGACCTTTGTGATACTAAGCACTTAAGCAGGTTGCTGTAAATAAATTAGTTCATATGACAACCGATAATGTACAATATAAATTTGTGTGTTATAGAAACAAAGTGTGCCATACATTCTACACAGAAAGGGGAAAAACGAGTAAAAAAGATGACTGCAATCAGTTATCAATGCATAGAGCATTAAGGATGTAGGCAAAACAGATCCTTGACCACCAAAAAATTATTGCGATATTCAAACATTTTAAGTCTGAAGCAAAAATTATACTGAGATTCTTTGGTGACCCAGATAGCTTTTACCTCACGCTTTGAAAGGACGGTGGAAGGCAATGCTTCCTGGCTAGGATTTCCAAACCACTCAGGCTGGCTATTGCCAAATTTCCTTAGCCATGCCCGGAATGCTAAAACAAATCGATCAGCCTGTGTGGGTGTGAATGTGATCTTTGTGTACTGCTGATTAACATCTGTAGAAGACTCCTTGGTTGCAGCTAGGAAAATCTTTTCCTGGCCTTGAAGAACAATCATATCACCATCATAGACCAAATTTGAAGTCCAATGTTCATACCATCGAGGGACAAGCTACACCACAAAGAGAGAAAGAAGGTATCAGCATTTGACTGTACACATATAAATTCAAATATGATCAAGTAATAAACTCCGCCAATAATATATGCATACAGTAGGGACTAGGGACCTTCGCCTTGTTTCCCCACAAAAATATGAGAACAAGTTCATTTTAGCAGTTACAAGATTATATTGACAAAACAAATAGGAAAACAAAGGTTAAGTAAAGGAATCACTAAACAAGCATGTACCTGCCACCATGCTTTTCCTGGCATTGTAAACTGGAAAAAGTTTCGAGCGCTACAGACAATAGAACGAGTCTTCCCTGGGGCCATTGGAATGTTGAAAGAGCAAATCCATATGACCCATTTCTGGTCTCCAAAAATGGGTAACTTTGTGTCTATCTCTATTCTGTACAAACCAGTTAACAAAAGTTCAGAGCCGTATAACGACTAAATTGCTGAAGCGATAAATAAGAACCACTCCACCACACTGAAAGACAAGTAATACAATAAAACAAGAGGAAAGATGACCAGGTACTTTTGTGAAACTTACTTGTTTAATGCATAGCAAGGGGCCTCAAAAGTTGCAGTAATGCGAGGATTACCAGAATTTGCCCCTGAGTAACCCCAGGCACCACTTGACTCCATCTTGAATGTCAAAGGTTTGGCTCTATCTCTTCGTCCAGTAACCTGCGAGAGGAGTAAAGCTCTGAAACATGAGCGGATTTGCTGAAACCATGTATCTCAAGAGAACAAAGCATTTTGTTTGTCTATGCCACTGGCACAAGTTCAAGCCACATTGATAGCACAATTAAGTCAGCCAGTTATTTATTGTCCATTCAGAATAAGCAAGTAGCATACGAGAATAAAACTATGATGCAATAAAATATATTGGGTAAATCCACAGTTAAGGTGTAACAGTTAGTTAAATTTGCACACTGGCAATCAGAAAGATACGAGGCCGGACTCAGACCATTCTGCTCTTTTTATCATTATAAGTCATTTCTGAGGAATTTCAATGTATATATACTTATAAACAGCATTGAGGCGGTGATTTTTGGGCAAACTAACCAAAATTGATTACAACAAAACATCTTTCCTCGAATCACAAACTTTCAACTGCAAAATACTATCATGGTGTTCCAGTGTGGCAAGCAACTAAGCTTTCTCCCTTTACTAAGTAGTTACCTTGTGGTGAGCAAATTCTATATGGGACGGATCAGAGACGTTCTCCATCAACGTATCATAACCATAGAACAAGTCCCTCTGGATTGTCACCGTGGAGAAGGCCGGGTCGTCAAACTCTTTCGGCAACCTGAAACCAAACAAGATCGAATTCAGTCACCTGAATGCACAACCGAATTCAACCAATTAGCCGCAGTCCAAACCCTAACTCTACGCACATTGGAGGCTTGGTGGCAGCCGCTTTCTCCCACCCATTCTCATCGGGCCACACGAACAGCAACCCCTGGGAGACGAGGGTGGGGAACTTGATCGCGCACGCCTTCGGCGAACGCACCGCCCGGGCCTCAAGACCCTCGGGCATGGCCTGGGGGATCCTGGTGCAGGCGCCGGAGCCGTCGAATGACCAGCCGTGATACGAGCACTGCAAGCACCCCGTCTCATCGATCCTGCCCTCCTGCACAGGCTCAGACCAAAATTAGCCGAAACGAGGAAGAGATCCGGTAGGTAGGACACGTTGAGGGGCGAGGAAGGGATGCGGGCCACCGTACCGAGAGCGGGGCAAGGCGGTGGGGGCAGCGGTCGTCGAGCGCGACCCACTCGCCGGACTTGGGTTCCTTCCAGATGACGAGGTCGCGGTTGAGGAGCTGGAACGGAGTGGGGCGGCTGGGGTCGAGGTCCTCGACGAGGGAGACCGGGTACCAGTGGTCCCTCCACGAGAACTTCTCGCCGGACTCGGGCGCCGACGTGCTCGGCTCCGCCTGCTCCGACTGCTCCGCCGCCTCCCCTGGGACGGACGTCGGTGCAGCCACGCGTAGGCGGTTCCGAGGACGACGGCCCACGCGGAGGCGGCCTCCAGCCGCCGGCGCGGCGAGCGAGGGGAGCCGCGGCGCCACCAGGAGCGAGAGGGCTGGGGTCGTCGCGCGCATTTTGTCGCCGCACGTGTCGAAGTGAAGCGCAGAGGTTTTGGCTTTCGCGCTGGAGTCTGGAGATCTTCGCCGCGCCGACCGCCGATTATATGCTTCGTTCGCGGCCGCAGTCGGTGGTTGGAATTGGAAGCAGTGCAGAGCTTCTAGACTGGGCAAGAACAGAGTTCTGGCACGGCAACGGGGAGAAACCTGTTTTTGGCGGAAAAAACCAGTGGGCAGACCAAGAAAATTCCGGGATTTTCCCACGCTGGGGAGTGAACGCGAGGGACAAACTACTGATGATACGGCTAGAGGGAGTACTGTAGTACTGTACAGTGTACACACGGGGAGCGCAGTGTGGTTGCGTGACGGCACTCGACAGGGAAGGGAGGAAAGGCAGGGACGGAGAACAAGTGTGCGCGAGCACGCATGGCGCTTTGCGGCGTTTGTGTGGAGGAGCTTGCATTGGGCCAGGCAGCCGGCCCCCGACCGGGACGAATGCGCCCCGCCGCGGGAAGACCTGACCGGCGGTGAGAACGACACGAACCCACCCGTGGGCCGTGGCGGAATGCACCCGCACATTGTTTGCACTTCGCACTTTGCAGGGTTGCTACAAAACTGAAGAAATCAAATTCGAATTTGTTGAGCAATTCTACCTATTATTTCAGTATTTGTCCAGCAAAACAAAAGTATCCAGATTAAATTACCACATTAATCATAGAATAAATTCAATTACTCATCACTGCTACGTATAATACAAAAAAAAGACCAAGGAATACACTTGTATCTATTTTCTATCACAAACCCATGCCCCAAGCAAAACGTAGTTTCTTTAAATTGGCGAACCGATTGAATTTTAGTCCATATAAAAAAAGTAGAATCAAAGTTGCAATCCAAATATCTTTTGGACTTGCGGCTCAACTGCTGGCAGTGTGCTGAGCAAGGCCGTCCCATAAAATATACTAGAAAGTACGCACGGCTTTGCCGCGCAACTGCCAGTGTTGGGTCCCAGTTGTGCATCCCGTTTGGAGCAAACAAACCCATGGATCTGCTAATGCTTTTGAAATGGGTCAATAACGTCTGTTTTTTTTTTGGAAGCGGAGATTGTCTTGGTTAAGGTGTGTAATAATGGATCCTCTGGTTAAGGTCTAGTGTGGCAGAACCGCCTAATCCAATACATTTTCGAAAGTACTTATCTTTCATTGGACACCAAGTATCTAAGAGAGTACACTAAACTATGCGATTCTGTCGAGCCCACCTAACGGAAGAACTCGAAAATCCACATTTTTTCATCAGAATCGTAAATGAGAGTCAAAGCTTATAACTTTTTTAGCCATTTCTTACACCACTTTTGATACAACATCAGAGTAATTCATCAATTGATTATGACAGCGGAATATAACAATATCATCAGCGTTTCAGCGGGAATGATAATCATTTAATGACAAGTGAACATTAACATGATGAATATTTATATACATGAAATGATAACAGGTTATAAGACTTTCCTTTGTAAAACATTTTTTGTGAGAGTTATAAATCAACTCTATATCCGCAACGTAAAGGAAATCCTCACTGAGTCCACCAGGAGGTTTCCACACACAAGTGTCAGCTTCACCTGTTCCTGTCATCTGCAACAGGGTAGAACAAACCCTGAGTACTCAATTGTACCCCGCAAGACTTACCCGTCAGGATGAAAGAAAAAGACTCCAAGGTTATGCAAGGCTATTTGACTTAAGGGTTATTGCAACTGCAGGAAGCATTACTAAAGTGCATCCTTATATTCAAATTTTATTAGTAGTCATCATTAGTTCATCAACTAACCATTCTAGGTAAGCACCTATGCTACTTTTTAAGCCGGTGGTAAACAACCAGAACCATTTTTATCTACTTCCAAGTTCCAGTTCTTACTACGGTGCTAGACCATAACCAAGTCGTAGAGTCACGTAGAAACGGTGATTCACGAATCAATGTAGCCCAGTTGGTACCTCGAAAAACACACGCCTCACTTGTACCCCAGGCACAAGCAAGACCAACCCATTCCACTCCTATCAAGGGGTCCAGGTTCCCGTCCAAACTGGAACTGCAAGCCCCAACACCAGAGGCCCAACCTCGGTGCGGTGCTTAGACCTCCTACCCAATAATCCACTCTAACAGTCGGTCTAGAAAGAGCCGGAACCCATGACAAGAGAGTAACAAGTCTTCCCGCTTCCCATAAGCAAGTATATGCTCAGGATAATAAGTCTGTGACCTGACTAGTGTCCACAGCAACGGACGGTCCTCAATCGACACAGGCGGGACAAATGCAACCAGAGCCCCGCTCTGTTGCCCAACCAAGTCCAAGTCCATCCAAGCCTAGTCCCGCCCGGTCTTCATTTATTATTCATAATTATTCCATGTGATAGTAACATGATGTGGCCGCCCGATTTAACACGCTTTCGGAGGTACTTGTCTTCCACTAGACACTAAGTACCCCGAAAGGAAGCTAAATCGAGAAGTTCCGTCGAGCACACCCAATGGGAGAACTCGAACAATCCATATTTTACACCCAGGATCCAATGATGAGTACAAGCTTACGATACTTAGTCCATTTTATACAACATAAAGTCTCAAAAATCATTTATTACAATACCAGAGTTCAGAGTGCAATAAATTAAACAACGGAAATAAAATAAATATCTAGCGATACGATATGAGGATCCGCCTGTGCCCACCAGAAGAATCCTCCACACAAGGCCTAACCTCTCAAGGTGCACCTGCAACAAGGGTAAAATAAACCCTGAGTACACAATATACTCGCAAGACTTACCCGACTAGGGAATATATTTCTCGACTCTCAAGGAATATGATAGGCTTTATGGCTGGTGGGTTACTTGTTTGTGGAAAGCAACACTAAGAGTGTGTCCTTATATGATTAGCAGTCGTGTTTTATTCATTATCCAACATTCTATGTAAGCACTGTTTTATGTTCAAGCAAGGGTGGAGCAATCAGAGCTATTTTTCCATCTTTCATATGCTAGTTCTTACTACGGTGCCAGAGCGTAGTCAAGCCATACCGTCACGTAGAAACGGCGATTCGCGAATCAATGTGCCTAGCTGGGTACCCCGAAAAACACACACCCTGCTCGTAACCTAAAAATTGTACGAACATGATCAACCCACTACCCTCCTGTCACGAGGTCCAGGTCCCCGTCCAAACTAGGACTCCAAGCTCCCAACACCTGAGGCCCAGCCTCAGTGCGGTGCTTAGACCTCCAACCCCATAATCCACCTATAACAGTCGGTCCGGAAAGAGACGGAACCCATGACAAGAGAGGAACAAGTCTTCCTGCTCCCATAAGCAAGTATGTGCTCGGGATAATAAGTCTGTGACTTGACCAGGGTCCATGCAACGAACGGTCCTTAATTGATACGGACAGGGAAAAATAGTGCAACCAAGCTATGCCCCGTGGCCACGGGACACACCCTATTACACCCATCAATACCCATGCCATATCCCTACCCGGTCACCATTTCCCTTTCTCCCCTTTTTATTATGAGATCATGATAAATATAATCACCTGTTGTGAGTAACGACAGGTTACCCACGCTACCGATAAACCTAAGCAAAGCACTACTCGAACCTACACCAGTAGGACTCATTGGTATATATATATATATATATGCATGTGGGTAACATAAAATTCCTTCAATGTACATGCATCCCATTCATATAGATAAAAATTATCAAAAATACGGGTTATGCGCCGAGGCTTGCCTTGGGCAGGTGCAGCGTCAGTGGTGTCAGTCGTGGGCGGCTCCTAGAACTCCTCCAGCACGAAGATCTCCTCCTTGTACTCTTCGATCACCTCCTCGAACTCTTGTTCTCCCGCGGTCACGAACTCCACTAACTCGTTATATATATGCATGAAATGATAATGCAAAGCTTAAAATTATGACAACAGCAGCTCTAACAATATTAATACACCCACCAACTACTAAGCTAACTCTAATGGCTAAGATGCTAGGCTACCCATCACTTCTCCAAAACATGAATCATCCTAGTCAAGTATTACTTAGCGACTAAAGTGCATACCCTTCATTTATTCATGTTTTAACATATGTAGTAAAAACAGGGATAACTTAGCTACCCTGTTTCTCAACCTAATATAGGGCTACAAAAATTACAGAGAGCACATAATAATGTAATGAAGCCATTGTAAAAGTTTCATGGTCATAGCTATTACCAATTTGCCACAATAATTCCTACAATTATTACTATAATGATATTAAGTATTTTCAAACGATTTAATAGCCCTCAACATCATCACAGAAACATATTAACTAACTTCACTAACTGATAGGGCATGAATTTAGGAACCTAACAAAATTGGTTTCACAATTTTTGGACATCTACATAAATTGATATGATTTTCTAAAGTTCAGCTCAGAAACTAAAATAAAAACCATTTCTTAATTCGTGAGAAAAAGGAAAACCGAATTCTCCGGCACAGCCCACCAATGCGGCCCGCGCAGCGTGGCCCGCGTACGCGAGGTGGCCCACGTGGGGGAGCCCACGCGCGCTTGCGCGTTTAGCAGAAAAACCCTCGCGTTAGCCGAATATAACGCGACCCCAGAACACACTATTGCAATAGTCAGCGGTTAAGCAAACTGACCCTCGCCTTTTCTCACCTTCGCATCGGGGAGGTCCTCAGAGCTCCCTACGCGCTTCGGCGCCACACCGGCGACACTAGCCGGCCACGCCGACTACCTAGGGCTCCCACCGGCCCAACTAGTGGGTCGACCTCCATCTACGGTCCTAATGCCTATGCTAGGCGGGGGCATGGGAGAAGCAGAGTTCTCAAAAACAGTGGCCACGGCGAGCGGCCGCTCAAGACGGTGGCACGGCCATTCCGGCCACCCAAGACCACCACGCAGATATGTAGCTAGTGCATGAGCATCCTCAGCTTACCCTGGACTCGGCCAGAGCACTCGCAGAAGCCGGGGGGTGGCGGGGAAAGCTAGCCGCGTGCGACCCGAGGGATGCGGCGACGCTCTGCGGCGGCACGGCCGCGTTAGCAGCACCGGTGAGGCGGTAAGGTACGGGTGAAGTGCGCAGGGTGGCAAGGGGGTTGAGGCAAAACTGGTGGTGCAGGTGGATTGGCTCTAGCGGCTTCGAGGGGGCCGTTGCATTCCACCTACGCCCAACTCAACCTTATCGGACAGGCAGCGAGGAAACACCAAAATTGGCGCTTGGTCGTGCATCGATCAATGCGGAGTGGGGTTGGGGAGCTAGGGTATAGGCCTGTGAAAAGGCGTGCAGGGCGAATTGGGCCAAGGTGGTCCACCATGTCGCACCCAGACAATGCAGGCCTGGCGGCCATGGAAACAGAGGAGGAGGAGGAGGAGGGGGATCAGCGCTTGGGTCACCTCCTCCACGGAGCGGGGTCGACACGGTCGGGCGGTTCACGCGCTGGGCCAGGCCAAGACGTGCGCCCACACACCGATCGAAGTCGCATGGCATGAGCGGCGCAGCGACCGGCCGCAATGGAAAAGTGGGCGGACCCGACGCGATGCGACGCGTGACCCAGACGCGATCACAACACCGCGCACAACATGGAGGGGGGTAGCGAGACAACGGACAGGCTCATGCACGTGCAACAGCAAGAAGCAGTGGTGGGGCAGCAGCAGCCATGGTAGTGGGACATCGTGTAGGGTGGTAGCGGCAGCAGAGCACTGTGGCCCGTGGAGAGACGCGAGTTGACCCTAGCGGTAGGTGCGACACTGCCCACAACGTGGTGGGGGCAGCGGGGCAGCGGCAGGCTACGGCCGGCCACGGCCAAGCCAGGCGGACTGGGCTAGCCCAGCGGCAGCGCAGCTAGGCGCACGACACCGAGTGGCCCCGTGAGGTGACCGCGCGCACGAAGACATGCGTCCGAGCGATTGTTCATGCACGAATGTTAAAGCGCATCCCACGGCTAAACCAGCTCGAATACATCCCGACCACCAAGACCATACCAAAGAGGGTACCTAGGACTACCTCCCATGGCCAAGACGCGACGTTATCGATTCACAAAAATTTGCAAAATAAATCCACGAACATGGCCTCGTCAATCTATTTTTAAACGTAGAATACATTCTAAGTGTTGGGCTGATTTTCGTTGCACGTTCAATCTTCGAGCTACGAGAACTATACGCTAGCAATAACGCCTTGCTAAGACAAATGTTGCATTCTCATCTACAATTTTCGTGCTTCAAACTTTGTTCATGGTTCACATATAAGTTCTATAACGTTTTTGGTTAATAAAAATTCGTTTCCATCCTTAAGTGATATAATGTGAACCATGGAGTACTTTTCATTTATCATTTGCGTTAATCATTTTTGATGCCAAGAAGTTTATTTTTACACCTTCTTACATGTATTGACACATAAACATGATACTCAAGACATGATTTAGTCAATGTTTTACGCGGTAACACCGAGGGTGTTACAGCTCTACCCCCTAAAAAAAAAAATCTCGACCCAAGATTTCGTGAGCTTAGTGTGGAAAAAGGAGTAAGAAAATAATTTCAACTACAACAATTACCTTCAGGAGCTAGGAAGGAGATGAGGGTAGTGCTTCAAAATATAACTCTCAAGTTCCCATGCTGCTTCATCTTCCGAATGATGTTGCCATTGGACTTTGTAGAATTTCACCACATTGTTCCTAGCCACTCTTTCTTTTTCATCCAAGATTTTTACGGGATGCTCCACGTATGAAAGGTCCGGTTGGAGAGGAAGTCCTTCAATTTCTACTGCCTCATTTGGAACTCACAAACACTTTTTCAATTGGGAAAATGGAAAACATTGTGAATAGCTGACAATATGTCCGGAGCTGAATGCGATAAGCCACAGGACCACGCTGGGCCAAAACCTTGTAAGGTCCAACATAGCGAGGATCTAGCTTTCCACGAACACCAAAGCGATGCACACCTTTCATGGGGGACACCTTAAGATATACATAGTCACCAACTTCAAATTGCAAAGGTCTCCTTCTCTTGTCCGCATAGGTCTTCTGTCGGTTCTGAGCTGCCTTTAAGTGGCTCTGAATAATTCCAACTTTCTCTCTTGCTTCTAGGATAAAGTCAGGCCCAAAGTAACCACGATCTCCTACTTCAACCCAGTTGAGTGGTGTCCTGCATCTCTTGCCATATAGGGCCTCAAATGGGGCCATCCGAATGCTTTCTTGATAACTATTATTGTAAGAAAACTCGGCCAATTTCAAACATTCATCCCACTTTTCATGAAAAGAGATGACACAAGCTCTTAACATATCCTCAAGCACTTGGTTTACCCTTTTTGTCTAACCGTCAGTCCGAGGATGATAAGCTGAACTTCTGAGAAGGCTAGTACCAAGGCATTTCTAGAGTTGCGTCCAAAACGCGACATGAAAACTGACCCGCGATCAGAAACAATAGTAAGAGGAACTACATGAAGGGTTACAATGTGATCAAAATACAACTTATCATACTGTGTGGCTGTGTACCTTGTATCCACTGGCAAGAAATGAGCAGACTTTATGAGACGATCCATAATGACCTAAATAGAATCATATCCTTTGGCTATGCGGGGCAAACATGTAATAAAATCTATGAAATATCCTGCCATTTCGAAACCGAAATAGGCAAAGGTTGTAGAAAAACCGGTGTACGCAGATGGTCTGCCTTAACCCTTCCACAAAGGTCACATTCTACGATATACTTGGTGATGTCCAGCTTCATATTTGGCCACCAATACAACTGGCGTAAATTATGGTACATCTTGTTGCTTCCCGGATAAATGGACAGCTTGGATTGGTGAGCTTCATTCAAAATTTTTCTTCTAAGCTCATCACTCTTGGGGACCACTAACTGGTGCTTGTACTTCACCACACCTTGCTCATCAATGCTGAAATACGGACCACGCCCTTCGGCCATCCACTTTTTGATACGGGGAATCTCCAATTCATCCTACCTTTGCTCAGTAACAATTTGCTCAAGTAACTCCGAGACTAGTAATATGTGCTAAAACTGCAGAGTGAGAAAGGGGCAAAGGCTCTTCATCATACTTCGCCGACGTCGCGAGCTTCTTCCAGATCGACAGAAACCTCGGCGGCGTCGAGACCTTCACCCGGTGCTCACGAGCCTGCGGGGACCGGGGATCGGCATGAGAGGAGGATGCGGCGGGCGAGCAGCGGCGAGAGGCCGGTGGGCGTCGTCGGGCCAGCCGCGTGAGCATCCAATCCACGCCATGGCCGCTCCACAAAAAAGCACCACTGCCAAAGCGGGGCCCACGAATCCACGTAGGATCCGGACACGCGTCGCCTCCGATCCTGGACGTGGAATATATTCCATTATTTTTCTTGGCTTATGGCAATCGCTGCTTCCATCTAACCTCCACGTGGAGCGGACGTTACCCCGAGGTCTGGTTGGCTGGTTCGCCGGACGCGGGCCCTCCTTGTCAGCCGCGTGGCGTGGAGGTAAGCGAGAGCGGGTAAGCAACGGCGGGCGGTGACTAATGCATTAAGGTGTTGTACCTGACATCATATCAAGATCCACAGCTGACGTAGGCTGTAGGCCCCATCTCTTTCCGAATGATGCCTGCCGCCCCATCTGGCCATCTCCCTCCCGGCCATTACTCCGCCACGACTACGCCGCCAGCGCCCAGCCGCCCAGCTAAAAATCCCCCGGCTGTTCCTGAGCACCCGTTTGTCCGTACATGGCCGGAGCCAGCTGGACGTCGTCGTAGTAGCCGTGGCCCACGCCCCCGCTCGACGCCCGCTTCGTTCCTCCCACTCCTCCGGGATCGCCGATTCTCGAGCTGAGCTGAGCGATGGATCACGAGCGCAGCCCCAGGGGCAATGCTCGACGGAGCGGGAGCGGCGGCGCGTCGTCGTCGAAGCACAAGAGCGGCGGCGGAGGCGGCAAGAAGCCGATCAAGGTGCTTTACATCGACAACCCCATGCGCGTCAAGACCAGCGCCGCGGGTTTCCGCGCTCTTGTGCAGGAGCTCACCGGCCGCCACGCCGACCCCTCCAAGTACAGCCCCAACGACCTTGACTCCGGCGGCGTCGCCCAGGGGCTGAGCCCCAGGGGCGCGGACTCGTCGTCGGAAACCATCGTCGCAAGCCCCAGACCTGGCAATAAGGCCGCGCCGCACGGCGGCGACTGCGGCTACGATGGCGAGGACGACGACGAGGACGGTTTCAGGTCGCAGCTGCTGCTGGAGAACAACTATACGGTGTTCTCGCCGCCGACGCTGCTCTACGACCATCACCCGCACAGCAAGGTGTGATACCCCGGCCCATCGATCGATCTCCCGTGCCGCTCTGTACATACATGATTCTATCTTTGTCTTCCACTATTAACTGCTGGATACAAGTTGCAAGCAAATCTGTTTAGCACATTAGCACCACAAAAGGTCAGGCCCACAGCATCAACGAAAAGAAGACCCTTTTGTTTCTTAATTAGCTCACAATACCAATGTTTGGGTGATTCATTTTAGAAAAATAATAATCCTAGTCTAAGCCAATACGCGTACGATATAAAGCACTAGTAGTTAAATTCATCATTATTATGAAAAAATCTACACTTTTTACGTGATCTTGGCATTACCATCACTATCGGAAACGTTAAATTTGCCGAGTGTTTTTATGTTTGCCGAGTGTTTTTCCTCGGGCACTCGGTCAAAGAGCTATTTGCCGAGTGTTTCTCGAAAAACACTCGGCAAAATAATTACACTCGGCAAACAAATGGTTTGCCGAGTGTTTTATTTTTTACACTCGACAAACAAATGATTTACCGAGTGTTTTCTTTTTTACACTCGGCAACATTTTTTTCTGAAAAAGGAGAAAAAATAAAAAAAAAACTTTGTCGAGTGCCCCCGATCTGCGACACTCGGCAAACAAAAAAAAATCTACGTAACCGCACCTGGCCCCCAGCGCCCCCTCCCTTTCTTCCTCCGCACCTGGCCCCGGTCCCCAGCGCCCCCTCCCCATCTTTCCTCTCACCCGGCCCCTTCCCCTTCTTCCTCCCGGGCTTCCCCCCTCCTCCCTCCTCCTCTTCTCCTCTTCCTGGCCCGCCTCCCCCTCCTCCTTTCTTCCCCTCCTCCTTCTTCCCGACGCCCCGCCCTCGGCCTTCTTCCCCTGCCGCCCCTCCTCTCTCGGATCCGTGAGGTGGGGCCGGTGGTGGCCGGATCTGGGCTCTGGTGGTGGTGGCGGCGGCGGGCGGCTTCGCCCTCCCTAGCCTTCTTCTTCCCCCCCGCCTCCCCGCCTTCTTCCCGGGCCGCCCTCTCTCCCGGATCCGGCCTCCCTCTCCCGGATCCGGCCGGTGAAGGCCGGATCTAGCTCTCAGTGGTGGGGCGGCGCGGCGTGGCGGCTGGGCTTCGTGGTCTTTGGCGTGGTGGTGGTGGTGGTGGTTGTGCGTGGGTGTCTTTGGTGGCGGCGTGTTGGCGGATCTGGCGCTTTGGAGGATGGCGGCGGTGGGTGGCGGGCGGTGGTGGCAATTGTTTTTTTTTTTTACGGAAAATGTTTGCCGAGTGTTTTTGGGGCACTCGGCAACGTCTTCGCCGAGTGCCCGACAAAAAACACTCGGCAAACCCTTTGCCGAGTGTTTTTGGGGCTTCGCCGAGTGCCCCTCGCACTCGGCAAAGCTCCTGTATCCGGTAGTGCATATCCAGTTCTTGATGAGCTACAGTACACTCACGTAGTCACTTTAGTTTGTACATGCACACCTTTTAAGTTCAATTCTATCCATTTTGTCCTTTCATTACTATTTGCTACACATGAGCTGATTCTCGCTGCTCTTGTTCCCTGATGACTATACTCGTGTCATTGACGTTGCTTCATGCAATTACCTTTTGTTCATTTGATCCTTTCCATTGTTAATTTATGCTGCTCCCTCCGTTCCAAATTATAAGTCGTTTTTTGCCTTTTCTATATACGTAGCTTTTGCTAAGCATCTAGACATATGTACATACTAAAAATCATGTACTTAGAAAAGCCAAACGACTTACAATTTGAAATGGGAGAGTACTTTAATTTTATTTTTGCTGATTCAATTTGTTGATTCATATTAGGGTCGGTTTATCATTCCTCCCTTTTCTGTTTGGCGCTTTCATTTGTTTGACATTATTGGTTCACAGACCTAGTTTAGTGAGGGGCACATGTAAACCAACCTATTATTGTTATTATTATTTATATGAAGGCTATTGTATTTGGGAAATCAAGCAATAGATTGAAATCTTCATCATCCTTTCTCTTCTCCTATCTAGGTTGACATACGCCTACAACCATGCACGAATTCACACGTACAATTACGATCTATGTCATCCTCCTCCCCTATACTAACCATGGCCGACCTAGGGAGCTCCATCGGTATGGTCCGGCAATACCCTAGGCCCAGCCCAACAAATCAAGTAGCAGTTTTGTAAAGAGAAGAAAAAAAATCCTTTCCGTGTCATGTCGCATCCGTTGAGCTCTGTCTGCGAATCATGATGCTCACAGTGCAATCGACCTGTCCAAGTGCGGAGGCGCCATGGATTGACGAGGATAGTCACTAGCTAGCCAAAAAGATTCTTTGGGGTGAGCAGTGTATATTCCCCCTCTTGCCCTCAGTCCTCTTTCTCCCCAAATTCCAAATCGGTATCCTCCATATCTCTAATTTGGTGCTGTAGGCTTTTGTAGAGGGCATCATCACCTCTATTTCTCTTCTTCTCGTTATGACATTGACTTGCCTCTTGCCCAGTTGTGGAGCATAAAGGGCACGACAATAACTGAGCATTGTAGTCTACACTCAAGCACTCAGCCGCAACTCTTTGAACTCCCTAAGGCACAAACCCTAACCCATTTGTTATTCAAATATTCAATTTATCAATTTACGCTAAATTTAGTTTATAATTGATTAATGTAGCAAAAAAGTAGGCAGTAGGAATTAAGGATTTTTTGTTAAGTGGATGAATATGACATAATTTACCCTTAAGTAACCTCTGCACATGAATCAACATGCAACTAGGTATGAGTACAAGTTGGATGAATAACCCCAAGTTCTGCCCAAAGTAGAGCAAAACGTGAAGAATCCAAAGGTTTTGTGAAAATATCTGGCAACTAAGAATGTTCAATGTCTATACGATGAAGCACAACATTCCCTTTACCCCATGATCTTGAGGAAAGTGAAATCTTATATCAATATGCTTATTTTTAAATGTTGCACTAGGTACTTGGAAATACATATAGCACTAGGGTTATTATAGAAAAGTGGAACACTATTCAAATTTATCCCGTAACCATACTCTTTTAACTGTAGTATTATCCAAAGAATTTGATACCAACAACTAGCAACAATTACATATTCAGATTCAATAGTAGATTGTGCAATAGAAGATTGTTTTCTAAATGACCATGTAATAAGTGAACTACCCAAAAAGTGACATGAGCCAGAAGTACTTTTCTATCAATTCTAGAACCTCCAAAATCAGGATCAGAAGAAGACCTTAAGCTAATAGACACGGAGTAGAAATCCATATGCCAAAATTTTGAGTAACATGTAGATACCTGAACATCTTTTTTGGCAGCTTGCAGATGTGAAGCATGTAAGGAAGCTTGAAAACGAGCACATAGACAGAGAATATTGAATGTCTAGCAGTAAGATAAAGTGATCCAATCATGCTCCTATACTCATTTTGAGAAATGGGCTCACCATCTTCATCAAGATCAAGTATCGAAGCAGCTCCCATAGGTGTCATAATAGGCATGCAGTTTTCCATCCCAAAATGATGTAAAAAATCACTTGTATAATTACTTTGATGCACAAAAGTAGTCTAAAAAAGTAAGACAACTCTGCCATCATACTCATGTCAAATTCTTTACTGATCATTTCTTAAAACTTAGTCACCAAAGCATGAGATGCACACCCAAAAATGATATCATCAACATAAATCTGAACTAATAATGGATTATTGCCTTGTTTAAGTATAAAGAGAGTTTTATCAATATTTCCCATTGAAAACCCCTTTTCTATTAAAAATATTTTCAATCTACTATATCATGCTCTAGGAGCTTGTTTCAAACCATACAAAGTTTTGACAATTTTCAAACATGATTAGAAAACTATGGATTTTCAAAAACAGGTGGTTGCTTAAATTAAACCTCCTCATCTATGTAGCATCTATTTGATACAATCTAAAACCTTTAGGTGCTGCAAAGGCTAACTAATTCTAATGGCTTCCAATCTAGCAATAGGAGCAACAGTTTCATCAAAATAATGTTCTATTTGTGTAAGACCTTGAGCATCCAACCTAGCTTTCTTTCTAACGACAACACCAATACTCACTTTGTTTTTAAACACGAATTTATTTCCAATTATAGAGTGATCAAATGGAGATGAAAAACAAGCTCCCAAACTTTTATAATATTCAAAATTCTCTATTTTTTCATGCATGGCATTGATCCAAGATTTGTTGGTTAATGCATGGGATACATCTTTGGGCTCAAAAGAAGGAACAGAAGCAGAATGAGCATCAGAATCAATGAACCTAGACCTTGTTACTCTTTAATTTAAATCTCCAAACATTTGTTTAGGTGGATGTTTCCTATGAATGTGTTGAGGAGCATAAATTTTTGAAGCACCTTCTTGTTCATTTTCAATATGTGTAGATGAAGTAGTAGCTTGAGGATGCCCAACTATACCGTAGTAGTAGATGTAGTAGAAATTATAGGTGGAGAAATAGTAGGGATCATAACCTCATCTTCATCAACAAATATGCTCTCCCCCTGGATATTTTTCTTTCAAACCACGTGGGAGAGCTGTGTGTCATTTCATTAAGAAGAAGAAAAAGCAGGCTACAAGGAAAGGTCAGGAGACCATAACCAAAAAAACCCAACAACAGCTAATGGGATACACAGGACCCAGCCCACAACACACACACCCCCCCTAAATAAGAACAAGGTACTTCCCATGACTCAGCACGGAAAACCTGAGGAGACCAACTTGGGGAGGCTTCGGGCAACCAGCCGAACACCATAGTCAACACTCTTCTTTCACATTTTGGAGAACCATCTGGATATTTGGGGAGCCGCCCTCAAAAACACAGAAATTTCTTTGATTCGAAAGTTCCTAGGCCACTAGAATTATCAGGCTATTTAGGCCCTTCTTAGGATCTTTAGGCAAGCCTTTTATGGACTTACACCGCCAGCTAGAGAAATGAGTATCAAGTGGTTGAGGAGACAAGGAAACCAACCAGTATCCTGTGTCTTCTGAAGAATGACTACCCAAACTTTCCTAGAGAAGACACAGGACATCATAATATGTTGGATAGTCTCCCCGACCTGATCACAAAGAGGGCACGCAGCGGGATGAGGCAAGCCGCGCTTTGCAAGACGGTCGGTCATCTTGCTTCTGTTGTTGAGAGCAAGCCAAATGAAGAACTTGCATTTCAGAGGAGCCCAACTCTTCCAGATTTGCTTCCAAGGAGCGAACCTGATGATAGTACTAATGAAGAAGGCCTCATAGGCAGATTTGCTCCTGTAGCTCAGCCTAGGCGTTCTGTCTGACCAAACCGAACTGATTGGTTCTTCGGTCTTTTCGAAACTTCGGTCATCTAAAAACGAAGACCGTACCAATCCGTTAGTTTTAGAACTCAGGACCGAGCAAGTTCGGTCTTGGTTAGTTCGGTTCGGTTTCGGTCATGATCGAACTAACCAGACTAGACAAAGCAACTACTAAATAGCATAATTTGTAGCAAATTTTAGCAATATTTTTTTCTATTTCAAGACAAAAATAATAATATAACATATAAATTAAACAAAGTGATAAGAGTGATGGTTGATATAAACCCACTAGAACAAATATTATATCACTAATAATAGTCTAAAATACACATTATATCCACAAAATGCAAAATTTCGGTTAGTTCGGTTACCCGAGGTATATAACCGAACTAACCGTAAGAAGTTCGGGTAGTACGGACTCGGGACCGAACTAGTTCGGTTCGGTCTTCGGTTAATTATGCCCAGGGCTAGCTGTAGCTGCCACTCTTAGAGGGCGCAAAAAGTGCTAATCAGAAATAGCAGGATCCAAGACCATATCATCCACCGGATCCCAAATGGTCAAATATGCAAGAACCACAAGGCAGTTAAGGCGCCTTTGATATCAAATACCAACCTTCTATTGTTCAACGGCTCCTTTATTGTTCTCTTCTAGGAAATTCTCTTAGGAACTAACTTGATCAAGTTAGGAGCTGATTCCGGGATAGATTTTCCTTGAAATCATTGGTCAGCCCAAAATTTGTGTATGGACTAGCCTTGTACCTGCATCACTTAGACTAGTGCATGGACTAGCCTCATCAAAAGTAATTTCATAGGTTTCACGATGGCCATGAGAATGAGCAAGGTATCCAAGAAAAAACCCATCAGTTGATCTAGCTTCAAATTTATCTAAGTTTACATATTTTAACAAGAAGGGTAGGCCTGGTGCAGTGGTGAGAGCTGTCTCACTGAGTCACCAGGTCGTGGGTTCAAATCAGCCTCTCCGCAGATTTATGGGGGAAGGCTTGCCTCGGTTTTTCCCTTCCCAGACCCCACTCATGTGGGAGCCTCCGGCACTAGGTATGTCCTTTTTTTACATATTTTAACACAAAACATTTGCACCCAAAAGGTCTAAGGCCCCGTTTGGGAGCGCTCCATGGAGCAGATTCTCGAAGAGAATCACTCCCCAGCCGCCAAACGCATAAAAAAAAAATGACCCAATTTTCTCAAGGAATCCAAGTGAATCACTCATTTATTTTGTATACAAGTGAGGGAGCTGAAAAAACCTGCTTCCCCAGATTCTATCTAGCTCCCTGTTATATTTTGGTGGAGATCAGCTAAGAATCAATTCTCTGCTGATCCCCACCTTGCTCCCTCCTAGGAATCCAGTGGAATCACTCCATCGGAGAATCAAGGAGCAGAGCTAAAGAATCAGGGAGCGGAGCTCTCCCAAACGGGGCCTAAATAAGATACACTAGCACTATGCCATAACCAATTTACAACGACTATGTCCAAATCGAACCTTGAAAGGATCTAGCAAGGACCTAGAGAGGGGGGATGAATAGGCCTAATTAACAAAACTAAATTAAAAGCAAGCGATTAGTAGAATGTGGAGGGTCCATACAAACCCGTGGAGACTCCGCACATTGGAGAACAAATCAAAGCACGATGAAATTGAGAGCTAGTAATTTAGATCGAATCAAAGCACAACAAAATTGAGAGCTAGTAATTTAGATCGAATCAAATACAAGCCTTCTTGGGAGGTGTAGAAACCTATTCAAACTAAGGGTTGCACTTAGAGTTTGAAGGATGAGTAGATCGAGTGCAAACCCTAGAATATGACCTCAAACACAAGCAAGACCAACACAAGGACTATACAAGAGACAAGACCCGAGATTTATCCTGTGGTTCAACTTGCCACCAAAGGTTGTCAACATCCACGTTGTTGAGAAAACCACAAAGGCTTTGGGTCTCTTCCAACCCTATTTTCTTCTCAAGTCAAACACCAAGGTTGAGCTTGAGGGTCCCACTAAGATCTTCTAGGCAATACAAACTTCCTGGAGCACTCCACAAAACTTGGATGCTTCAACAGATGACCTCTAGTCGTCTAGGAGCCCTTGCTACAAGAGTAACAAACACCAACAAGCAGCTAGGGCTAGAAAAGTGTTCTCAACTTTGAAATCTTCTTCACAAGCTCCCTCTCTTCCAATCTGACCAAGTCTCACAAGGATTTCACCAAGAACCAAGCTAGAGAGGTTGGGAGCATTTAATGGAGGTAGGAAGGCTTGTCTGTTTGTAGGTTGAAGATGAATGAGGAAGATGACCACCGGGGGAGTAGAGGAATAAGTACTTATACACCCTCACTCTCAAAACGTCCGACTGGCCAAGTACGGAGGTTCTGCACTGGAGCCGCGGAGTTCCACAGAAACATGCGAAGTTTTTGCGCACGCTAGAAACAAATGGGAAGTAATATGCACTGGCTATTTGGGTTCGCTAGGTTTTTGGTTGATCTGATAATACAGCTTTTCTATACTTAATTTCGAAATATAAAACGAATTTAAACACTTCAAATGCCTTCAAGCCATATCCTTTTGAATTGGGTGTCTCCTTTCCTTGTCATGCACCCACGATCCTTTGTAAGCTGTCACTAAATCATAAATATCATTATATCCTTAATTGCATGGTCATCAACACCAAAACCCACTTAGTGGTTGGATGCACTTTCAATGGTCATATGAAGTTTTACCAAGTTTAGATCTCAAAAACACTCTTTGGAATATAGAAAGAATTAGATATAGTCTCAGCCCAGAATTTTCTAGAGCTTCATATTCTTCTAGCATTGTCCAAGCCATCTGAACCAAAGTTCTATTTTTCCTCTGAACTACACTGTTTTGTTGTGGAACACATGTTGATGAAATTGATGATCAATTTCTTTTTCAGCACAAAAGATATCAAAAGAAGAATTTCTAAATCCAGTTCCATTTTCATTTTCATTTCTAATAGCTTGAAGAGATCAATATATAATCTAAGAGCAAGACTTCATAAATGATTAAAAGCCTAATCTTTAGATGCCATAAAGTAAATCCAATAATATCTAGAGAAATTGTCAATAATCACTAGTGCATGCCCACTTTACAACCAAAAGACTCAGACTGTTGATGGTCCAAGTTAGGAGTTGCCTCGGTGCAGTTGTCGTGACCATAGTAAGCGGTAGGCCTGGGCATTCGGCTAAACTGGTGAATTCGGTTCGATTAACTTGGTTTTTAATTATTTCAGTTATGGCATTGTCTTCAATGAAGTTATTCCTAGAAATCAAATAACTGACTAACTTCAGTGTCAATTAAATTATATCGGTTATCGATTAAACTTAATAACAGACATACTCATTATGTCATTGAAGCACCTGGACAGGAAATGTATCACACAATGACAAATATAATAATGAGTACATAAATCACAATTCAGGAGTTCACCGTCTCATAGATTCAACCATCACAGTAGACATAGACATAGGACATTCTCAGACTTTTTGACTCATAGCCACAACTCACAAGTTCCACAGGACATAGTCTCATACAAAGCTACAAATTCCAAACTAGAGTACTAAATAAAGGAACATGGCAACAAAGCAACGTTGTTTTTTTTTATCATCTAGCAAGTAGTAGACCACTAACATAGGTACTTTAACAAACAACACATGTAACCAACTAGAGTCCATGCCAAACCTATGCTCTTCTCTCCTGGATTAAATAATAAATAATATTCACAAAGTATATATATGTGCAAATATGATTGAAAACCTACCAAGTTGCTATGCAGAACGACATCACCATCCTTACTCACAGTCATAGACTTGGTCTTAATGGATTTTTGTGAAATAGTTAGTGAAGGGACGCTTAAGAAGGGGGAGGGGTGAATTAGGCAACTTTAAAACCAATCGGCCAACTAAAACCTTCTTGTCAAAACCTATGCAAGATTATATCTAGATGTGCACTACAGTTTTGGTAACTGTTGAGAGTTTTGCCCCCTTCTAACCAATCATGAACTAAGGCTCCTGTGCTAACCAATTTAATATGTAATAAGTTTTAAGTCTCTGAGCAATGAAGCTCAACTATGATGTAAAATTAAACTCTTGTGATTTCAGGCCGTTAGGGCCTAGCTGAAATATATACAGGTGGGGGACCCTGGTATGGCGCCTGGCCTTGCTACGTAATGTGTATGGAGGAGAGTGGAGGGGTGACAAGGCCTGGTGGCGGTGAAGAGTGAGGTGGCATGGCGCCTGGAGGAAGCGAGGATAGAGAGAGATAGGGTTAGGGTGCAGGCGCCCAAGGGTGTCAATATGACACAATCCCGAGCTATCCCATTAATTTGTAAAGTGTGACTCTTATACAATTAGACTCAACCTCCTGATGCTATAATTAAGGAAACCTCTAATTAAGGAAACTCCAAATCGAATCAAATCTAATCCAACTTCTTAGCCACTTTGCTCCTTGGTTGGGCGCTATATCGTCTTGCCTACCATAACATCTCTCCCCCTCGGAAATAGCTCAAATCCTCGAGCTGGAAGGAGGGATGGGCTTCGTGAAACGCCGGAACCAGCTCCCAAGTTGCTTCTGACACCGGCATGCCCGCCCATTCGACGAGGACGTGCCACACGCGCCATGGCGAAGTTACAGCGGAGGGCAGCGTTCCGGCCGCTGCACGGTGGTCGGCACCGTGACGTAGAGGAGGCGGGCCGGCCTTTGACCGGGGTGGTGTACCCCTGAATGGCTTCAGGACGCCGACATGGAAGACGTCGTGGATGCGTGCGCCCTCGGGAAGCTGAAGACGATAGGCCACCTCGCCGACGCGGCCGGTCACCTGGAACGGGCCGGCGTACTTGGGCGCCAGCTTGCCCCGGCCGCCAGGTACCAGATTCTTCGTGTGGCGGTGGAGCATCCGAAGGAGCACCCAATCGCCGACGGTGAACTCGAGCTCGCGGTGGTTGGCGTCGTAGAACCTGCGGGCGTGCTCTTGAGCTTGGAGAAGTCGAGCATGCACCTCCTCAAGGAACTCCTCCCGGTTGGCGAACAGGGTGTCCACCGCCGTCGCGGCGCTTTGTCCCGGGCGTGGGGCGCAAGTGCGGGGCGGCCGACCGTACACCACCTGGAACGGGGAGGTCTGGAGCGTCGTGTGGTAGGATGAGTTGTAGGAAAACTCGGCCCATGGGAGCCAATCCAGCCAGTCACACGGCCGATCCCTGTCAAACATCGAAGATACATGGTAATGGTCTTGTTGACAGCTTCGGACTGCCCATCTGTCTGCGGGTGGAACGCAGAACTCATGCGGAGCTTGACGCCGGCGTGACGGAAGAGGTCGCGCCACACATGACCCGTGAACATCGGATCACGGTCGCTGACGATGGACTCCGGGAAGCCATGTAGCCGAACGATGTCATGGAAGAAGGCGTGGGCCACCGACAAGGCTGTGTACGGTGGCCGAGTGGAATAAAATGAGCGTACTTCGAGAACCTGTCCACCACCGTGAGTAGGACGCTCTTGCCATGGACCTTGGGCAGGGCTTCTATGAAGTTGAGGGAGATGTCCGCCCACACACGCGATGGCACCGGCAGGGGCTGTAGTAACCCGGCCGGGTGTAGCGTCTCCGTCTTGTTTCGCTGGCACACCGCGCAGGACCGCACGAAGTCGCCGACGACGCGGCGGTCGTGCTCCACGAAGAACTCCATGCGGAGGCGAAATAGCGTCTTCTGGATGCCCTCGTGGCCCCCGTGTGGGCGAGCTGGAGGACGTCGTCGAGGCGGCGATGAGTTTGGAACGCGAAGACGCGCCCTTGTGTAGCAAAGACCCCTCGCGGGACGCATCAGAGTCACCGTGGTCTCCGGTGACCCGCAGCGTCGATGACAAGCAGCCTTGATCTGGGGGTCGGTGTCCACCTCTCTGTCGCAAATCGTCAAGAGCCGGAAAGTAGGCACCAAGATGGGAGAAAGCAGCCGCGTGTGGCTGGAAAAAGGACGGACGGCGGAAGCGCGCCGCCGCCCCGGGAGAGAAGGCGTCGCGGCGACGTTGGAGCGGCCGGGACGAAACTCCACCACGAAATCATACCCAAACAACTTGCTAATCCGGTGATGTTGCGAGAATTGTAGATAGGCGCCGGTCGAAGATGAACTTGAGGGCGTAGTGGTCCGTCCCTCGACGACTTAACGCCCGCCCCAAAGTAGGGGCCTCAATGGCGCACCGCGCTGAACAAGCCCCGATCAACTCACGCTCATACGCCGCCACTTTGAGGTGGCGTGCGGCGAACGGCCGGCTGAAGAAGGCTATGGGCGCGCCATCTTGATGCAGCACGGCTCGAAGCCCGATCCGGAGGCGTCGCAGTCCACGACGAATGTGGCGGCGAAGTCCGGAAGGTGCAGGACTGGTGCGGTGGTGAGGGCAGCCTTGAGGGTGGAGAAGGCGGTGTCAGCCGCGTCCGTCCACTAGAACGCGTCCTTGCGAAGCAGCTGCGTCAGCGGCGCGGCGATGATCCCGTAGTCCTTGATGAACCGCCGGTAATACCCGGCCAGCCCGAGGAAGCAGCGCCAGAGGCGCGCGTGCGTGGCGCGCGAGCGCGCTGCCAGATCGTTACCGCCACCTTGGCGTGTCCATAGCCACCCTCCCGGTGATGACATGTCCGAGGTAGTGGACCACCGAGGTGGCGAACGCACCGCCGACCGTTTGAGGTGGAGCCGGGGGCGCGGAGGACGCCGAGGATCGCACGCGCAGTGTCGGAGATGCTCCGTCCGGAGGAGTATGCAGATCGTGATGTCATCGAAGAAGACGAGGACGCAGTGGCGGAGAAATGGCTTGAGGACGTAGTTCATCAGCGCCTGGAACGTCGACGGTGCATTGGACAAGCCGAAAGGCATCACCAGAAACTCAAAGTGTTCGTGGTGTGTCCGGAACGCCGTCTTGTGGGCATCTGCAGCAGCAACCCGCACCTGATGATAGCCGGAGCGCAAATCTAGCTTAGTAAAGAACTTGGCGCCGTGTAGTTCATCGAGTAGCTCCTCGACAACCGGGATTGGAAACCTGTCTTTCACCATGACCGCATTGAGGGCCCGGTAATCGACACAGAAGCGCCACGATCCGTCCTGCTTCTTCACCAACAGCACGGGCGCGGAGAAGGGTGAGGTGCTGGCCCGGATGATCCCTTGGCGGAGCATCGCCTCACATTGCAGCTCGAGCTTGTCTTTTTGGAGTTGGGGGTAGCGGTACGGCCGGACCGCCACTGGCTCGGTGTTGGGCTTCAGATGGATGTGGTGGTCGCACGCTCGGGCCGGTGGAAGCCCTTCGGGTTCGGCGAACACTTCCTGGTAGGTGTCCAGCAGCAGGTCGAGGAGGGCGCGCTCGGAGCCTTTGTCGAGGCAGAGGTTTGTGGTGAACAGGGCTGTCGGGGACGCCGCGGCCGGCGCGCCGACGCCGGTCCACACCACCCGGCGACCGCGGAAGGAGAGCACCATGCGTAGTGTGGCGAAGTCCCAGAGGATGGGCCCCAACGACCTCAACCACGTGAGGCCGAGGACCATGTCGTACGGCGCCAAGGGGATGGAGAAACAGTCCACCGTGAACCTTTCGGTGCCGATCCGCAGCTGAACGCCGCACGCGAGGCCCTGGCAGTCGACGCGGTCACCGTTCGCGACGATGACGTGGGCGCCCGCGCTGTCGGAGAACTGAAGGCCAGCGCTGCGTGCTGCCTCAGGGTTGATGAAGTTGTGTGTCGACCCCGAGTCCAAGAGTGCCGTGAGCTCGTGGGCACCAATCTTGACGCGCAGCTGCATGGTGTCGCACGCCCGAATGCCCGTCGCCGCGGACAGAGAGATCATCGGCTTTTTCGGGTCGAATTGGGCCTCTTCAGCCGGTTGCGGCGCATCGTCTAGGTCCTCCGGCTCCTCCACGATGTAATCGGGAGCCTCCAAGTAGAACAAACGGGCACATTTGTGCCCGCGAGCGAGCGGCTCGTCGCAATTGTAGCAGAGGCCGAGCTTTCGGCGTTCCGCCATCTCCTCGGGTGTGAGCCGCTTGAATGCCTTGGTGGAGTCGGCCGTGGTTCCCGTCGCGGACGCTGGCATGGTCGACGGAGCGCCCCCCGGGCGGCGTGCGGCCCGCTGGGGAGCTGGAAGGGCCAGACGCTGTGGCGCGTTGCGACGTTCGAAGGCTCGAGCCAAATACATGGCGTGCTGAAGGTTCTAGGGCTGGTGTAGCTCAACATCCACCCGAATGTAGTCAGGAAGGCCACCTGTGAAAAGCTTGGCGCGCTGCAGCGTGGTGAGATCCTCCGCGTGCGCTGCCCTGGCCTGGAATGCCTCCATGTATGCGTCCACGTTGGCGCCGAATGGCAGCCTGGCCAGGTGGTTGGTGTTGAGGGCAGGGCCGAAGCGCTGTAGGCAGTATCGACGGAAATCCGGCCACGATGGGCGGCCGATGTCGGTCTCCAGTACAAGGTACCACTGCTGGGCGACTCCCTTCAGGTGATATGAGGCCATCCACACCTTGTCGCATTTGTTGAGCCACCCCAGGGGATCATCGCGGCCATCGTACGTGTCGAAGGTGATCTTGTGGTACTTCGACACAACGACAGACTCCCCTTCCGATGGCGGCGGGGGGTACAGTTGTGATGGGGCCATGTGAGCGGAGGCCGGGAGCAGCATAGGAGCCACGGCCCTGAACCCTGGGATTGGCGACGGGGAGGGCGGAAACCTGATCTGAGTGATCGGCACCCCCCCGGGCAGTGGCGTTGGCGCCTGCTGGTACTGCTGGGAATGTGGCGGCGCCGGAAGGGACAGCGGCATGGACGGTGCCACCGGTGCCGAGGCGGAGGAGTTCTCAGTGGCGGCCGCGATCTCCGTGATCATCGGTGAGGAGGATGCGGGCAGGCGAGGGACGCCCCCAAACCCTGGCAAGCCAAAGTGAGGGAACACCGGCCTGCTGTCGAGGGCCGAAAGGCACGCTCCCTAATCCGCCAGGTGGTTGTTCATGGCGGTCATCTTAAGTTGCATGCTGGCCAACATCTCAGCGATCGAGGCCAGGGTGGGCGGCGGCGCGGGCGGCGTCGTGTTCACCAGGGGCAGCGACACGCCCGACGTGGGGCTGGTGGTGGATGCGGGTGGGATCGACGACGATGGAGCAGTGGTGGAAGCGGCGGAATCCATGGGCAGCGATGGAGCTGATACCAGGTTGGTATGGCGCCTGGCCTTGCTACGTAATGCGTATAGAGGAGAGTGGAGGGGCTGACTCTGGCGCTGGCGGCGGCGCTGGAGGAAGCGAGGGATAGAGAGAGATAGGGTTAGGGTGCCAGGCGCCCAAGGGTGTCAATATGACACAATCCCAGGTTATCCCATTAATTTGTAAAATGTGACTCTTATACAATTAGACTCAAACTCCTGATGCTATAATTAAGGAAACCTCTAGTTAAGGAAACTCCAAATCGAATCAAATCTAATCCAACTTCTTAGCCACTTTGCTCCTTGGTTCGGCGCTTATACGTCTTGCCTACCATAACAGACCCTCTCCCCCCGGTGACATTATCAAAAAAAAAAGTTTTGCACTGTAACAGGACCGACCAATTATACGAAATTAAGTAAGAAAATCATCCGCCAGAGCAGACGATTTAGCAAACTTAAGCCTGTATAACCCGGTAGTCCGTGAAATCACGAAGGATTTCAAACCAACTCACATACCAACCAAGATCGTAATAAGTTTAGCGGTCACCATCACATATTACATAAAAGTTCGCATCACAGATACATCAGAGTTTAAACATAGTTATTACAAACGAGTTCGAATAAAAGTAGCGGAAGCCATTTGTTCAAAACCACACGCACTCACACGAAGTTCAAATACAGTGCCAGCTAATGATCATCTCCAACAAAAGCATCAGACGAGACGTAAGAATGACCATGCCCGTGGTCCTAAGCATCACCCATCGTAGGATAAAGGCAGTTGATACAGTAGCCGTAATACATCTGCCCATCTGTAACAAGTTGGAATAAAACCCTGAGTATGAGAAGCTACCCAGCTAGACTTACCCGACATAACCGAAAATAAAGTGACACCAAGGATTATGAAGGGCTTTATAGTAGGGTAGCTGACTCATTTGCAAAAAGAGGCATTTTTAGTATTTTAAGAATTTTTCCAAAAGCATTATTGTCAAGTTAATTATTATTAACCTGTCGACTACATTTGCACCTATACTAGAGCAAGCATGTGATTAAGCAAATAATAATAACCAATGATCATTAACAACTTCCATAATGTCATATTCCTTATAACTGTCCAAGTGTTCCATCAACATTACTACGATGAAGTCACTCAAGTCAAGTGCTCACTATCCAGGAGCGATGGCGATTCGAATCGATTCCTAACCAGCTGGTGATTTATTCCTTACACAAACCTCACTCACCCGCTAAAGTGAGGTATCGGTCACCGAGTCAACTATCCAGAAAAATCTCGAGTTTGCTAGGAACCACATGTACCCGGGGGCCGACCGACTGCCCTTTGGTCTTATCATCGCGCCCCCGTGTCCTACCACACCTGCTTTCCGATTAAAGGCGGCTGCGGGCAATCTACTCGGCCGAATAATCTCCCGGCTTGCGGTGAAAAGGTACTTTATTCGCCGACTAAATGTAAGGCATGCGTTCAACATGACACGAGGCCCAACAACGGTCGGTCCTTAATAAACCATTGCACGGAAAGCACTACAAGTACAAAACTCGTAAGTCTCCGTCCGGTCTCAACTTCAATTAACACTTAGTTATACCATGACTACATAGTTATCCAAGCAGATCCGTGTAACCACCTATAGCTCGCGGTGACGAAATCACCCGACTTCTACCGGTCTAAGCCGAGGTAAGCATTGACTGATCATTGCGGATACCGTGGTAACAAGGATATAGTATAACAAAGGTAGACAAGGTATAATGCAAAGAACGGTTGCAAACAACTCACGAACGTAATGCATCAATTAAAGTAAAGCATTTAATTAATAATTGCAAACCGGGAGAAAAATGCTCGGGGCTTGCCTCTCTCGAAGGAGCTCGGCGGTGATCGGGGCACTCAGGAAGTTCCTCAACGTCCTCCTAAATCCGCTTCGGTCACTTCCTCGCGGCTGCACCTCGAGCTGATCCTCGGGCTCCTCGGGTATGACGTTGGGCTCTCGGTTTCACGATCTGTATGATGCAGTGCGTAAGTGCTTATGCAAAAGGTGCATCGGATGAAATGAACACAATGGATATGCTTGAATGCAAGGTAGTCAACATCCTCCAAGAACATGTACTACGAGCACATGTCATCTACTGCATTCTCTTCTACTACTAATATGCTAAGTCAACACATCTCATTCAATGCTTCAAAGATACACCAAAGCTTCACTAATTTCTTAATCATACATAAAGCAACATTTGATTAAACCCTAATTAATAATAGGTTTGAATAGCAACATCTATTTTTATAGCTTAGAAAAATCTTAGAAAATTACCATAGCACAGTACTATCCTAAGTAGTCTACCATTAATTTTTTATGACATTTGAATAAGTGGAGTAGCCTACACAAAAATGACAAGCTATGGCATAATTATGAACATGAAAATACTTTGTATTATGAAAAGTGTCAAACAACAGATTTAATATTTTTCCTATGATCTTAATAGCATACCATCACTGTACAAAAATTATCACATGCATGTTTTATACAAATTTTGCTCTCTAGCAAAAATAACAAAATTCAGCCATTAAAGGCACTTGAACTACACCTCATAATTTTTCTACAGAACATGCATGGCATATATTTTTCACAGAAAGTACATCACCTAAATAGATCAACAAAATTAGAACCATATTTTTCTAACCTATATTCTATTTATTATACATTTCACAAGATATCAGCAATATCAAGAATTAAATAAAGCTCTACATTAAAGTATCTCAAAAATGATATGCAATATTTTTATCATGTAGATCTAGTGACAAGGAACACAACAAAATTTGTTTCAACAAATTTGGAGCCATTTTGAGCAAGTTATAAATTTCCAAAGCATTTAAACAGAAATCTGAAAAATCATTTCTTAAACCCTTTCAAAAATCAGTCGACGAAAATGCTGGATGCACCCGGTCTTTGTGCACCTGCACTGAGAGCAGTATACCGACGAGCGGGCCCCCATGGTCAACGGCCCCCACCTATCGGCGAGACCAAGGCAGGGCGGTGGCCGATCCGGCCGCTCAGCGCCGACGGTGAGTGTGCCAACCGGCCCGGCGGTCACCAGTCACCTGCAAGCTCACCCGCGACGAGGCGAACACGGTGCACCATGAGAAGGCACGGGAGGAGCTCCGAATGGGGCTCGACGGCGCGCATGGCGGAGCGGTGGCGTGGCTCACCGACGGCCGGCCATCTCCGGCCACGGCAAGGCACGGGAAGGAGCGCACGAGGTTCGCGAGGTCAAGGCGGTTCTCACGCGCGCGAAAGGGAGGAGAAAGGTGGAGCGGAGAGGGGGTGCCCACGGGAGCGGAGCTCTCCGGTGAGCTTCGGCGCGCTCCAATGAAAGCAATAGCGGCCGGCTCGAGCCTTACCACATCGAATCGGAGACGAGCACAGCTGCGATGTGGAGGCGGAGCTGCGGGCGAGATGGAGGGTTCGACGGCGAGATGGGACGGCCGGGCGAGCTAGTTCCGGCGAGACGCGGCGCAGATGGTGATGGCATATGGGCGGCGTCTTGCATGGATGTTCTTCTTCTTGAGCGAGTGAGAGAAAATGAGATGGAGGGAGGAGGCGGACGTCGCTTTCAGCGAGATGTAGGCAGCGTGGAGGGCGAGAAGGGCGAGCCGATTCACACTGGAAAGCTTCACGCGCTTATGGCGGCCACGCCATGCGTGGCGTGTCTTTCGATCGTCGGTCGGGCGCCATGTAAGCTGAAGCGAGCAAGCGAAAGCGACAATGGTGAGGGCAGTGGGTAAAGCAGGTAGCGGCCCATAAAGTGAAAATGTGATTTTTTTCAAATTATTTTCAATTCCTTTTTCATTCAAACAAATTTTTGAACTATTTCAAAGCAGTTTCAAAAGTTGGTGTAAAAATGAAAGTTGTTCCATTTTTCAAGATCTACAACTTTTCTTTTATGACCAAAGTCAAATTCCAAATAGATTTTGAATTACAAAATAAAATCAATATTAATTTAAAACCCTAATTTTGAAGAATTATTTTTCAAGGCAAAATTTGGTAAAAATTTAAATATGAACTTTGCTCCAAATTGTATCCTAATTATTTCTAGCTGTCTTAGTGATCAAAACAAGAAAATCAGGGCATCCAAACATGAGCATGGCATTTCACATTGTTTTAAACATAATGAATTTCAATCAACTTAAGCACCACAAGAAATGATACTTCATTTCTTTCAAAATAAAATGCATGAATGATGCTTATGCATGAGGTGATGATGATTATGCTTATGGGATGAAATGGTAATGCACGCTTAACAACGAGGTGTTACAGCCCTCCCCCTTATAAAAATCTCGTCCCGAGATTTGGGTTACGAACCATTTGTTATAAAAATCTTCATAAGCTTTTTGTAGATATTCCCCCGTTTTCCAAGTTGCATCTCCCTCATCATGATGATTCCACTGTATCTTATATGTTTTCACCACACTATTCCGAGTAGCACGTTCTTTAGTGTCTAACACACGGACCGGTTGCTCACGATACACCAAATCTGATTTGATTTTGATGCCCCGAGGTTCTATTCTTTCCTCCGGAACACGCAAACACTTTTTGAGTTGCGATACATGGAAAACTGGAAAGACGGTACTCATTGTCTCAGGTAACTCTATCTTATACGCTACTGGACCTCTTCTTTCCAAGATCTTGTATGGTCCTACGAATCTAGCGGCAAGCTTTCTTTGGATTCCAATCCGTTTCTTCTTCATTGGCGTGACCTTCAGATAAACATAGTCACCAACTTCAAACACAAGGGGTCTCCTTCTTCTATCTGCATAACTTTTCTGACGTGATTGGGCCGCCTTCATATTTTGTTGGATAATATGAACTTTCTCCTCGGCCTCTTCTACAAAGTCAATGCCATAATACCTTCTTTCTCCTGGTTCGACCTAATTTAGTGGTGTTCTACATTTTCTGCCATACAAAGCTTCGAATGGAGCCATCTTGATACTTTTTTGATAACTATTATTGTAAGCAAACTCCTCTAATGGTAACCATGACTCCCATGAACCCCTAGAAGACAACACACAGGCTCTTAACATATCCTCTAGAACAGCATTAACTCGTTCAGTCTAACCATCTGTCTGAGAATGATAAGCGGTACTACGAATCAAACTATTTCCCAAGCCTTTGTGCAAATGTTCCCAAAAGTGAGCCATGAACTGTGGCCCTCTGTCAGATACTATAGTCTTTGGTATGCCATGCAACCTCATAATTTCTGCAATATACTTCTCGGCATATTGAGGTGGTCGATAAGTTGTCTTGACAGGTAAGAAATGAGCGGTCTTGGTAAGACGATCCACAATCACCCAAATCGAATCATGTCCCTTTTGAGTGGTGGGCAAACCCGAGATAAAATCCATACTTATATCTTCCCACTTCCAATTAGGTACGGATAAAGGTTGCAACAAACCGATAGCTTTCACTCTACAACATGTGTCACATCTGGCAACATATGCTGTAACTTCTTTCTTCATCTTGGTCCACCAATAACGAGGTCTCAGTTATTGATACATCTTACTTCTTCCCGGATGGATAGATAGCTTAGAAAGGTGAGCTTCATCCATGAGTTTTTCCTAAGCTCTCTATCCTTAGGAACCACAAGACGGTCATCAAACCACAACACGCCCTATTCATTCACTCTAAAATGTTTAGACGGCTTTTCTTTTATTTTCTCTTTGATGTGGAATATTCCCTTGTCTGTTTTCTGGCCTTCTATTATCTTACTCTCCAACGAGCAACTAATCTGAATACTATGTAACACAGCAGGATGCATCAGATCGAACCCATTTTCAAGTAATGGCTGCACATTCAAGCAATGTGATTTTCTACTCAAAGCATCTGCCACTACATTAGCCTTTCTAGGATGATATTGCACATTCAAGTTGTAATCTATGATCAATTTTAACCACCTTTGCTGTCTCATGTTCAGCTCTGGTTGGGTAAAGATGTACTTAAGACTCTTGTGATCTATGAAAATATTGCACACATTACCAAGTAGATAATGTCTCTAAATTTTTAGGGCATGCACAACTGCAGCAAGTTCAAGATCATGTGTCGGATAGTTGACCTCGTGCTTTCTCAACTGACGTGAGGCATAAGCAATGACTCTTCCCTCTTGCATAAGAACACATCCCAATCTAGTTTTCGATGCGTCGCAAAACACATCAAATGGTTTCTCAATGTCCGGTTGTGCTAGAACAGGAGCAGTGGTCAATAGTTTCCGCAAGGTGTGGAAAGCTGCTTCACACTCCTCTGTCCACACGAACTTGTGATCTTTCTATAGCAGACTTGTCATTGGCTTGGTAATCTTCGAGAAGTCCGGTATAAAACGACGATAGTAACCGGCTAATCCTAAGAAACTTCTAACCTCAGGAACGGTGGTCTGTGCCTTTCAATCCATAACCTCTTGCACCTTACTTGGATCGACTGAAACTCTATTTTCTGACAGAATGTGACCAAGGAAAGGAACTTTCTTCAACCAGAATTCGCATTTGCTAAACTTAGCATATAGCTTATGATCTCTAAGTCTGGTCAAGACAATTCTCAGATGCTCTTCATGATCCTTCTCGTTCTCGGAGTACACCAGAATGTCATCAATGAACACAACCACGAACTTATCTAATTCTGGCATGAAAACTGTATTCATCAAAAACATAAAGTATGCAGGAGCATTTGTCAAGCCAAAGGACATGACAAGATACTCATACAACCCGTATCTGGTGGAAAATGCGGTTTTCGATATATCTTGTGGCCTAATCTTGATATGATGATAACCGGATCTCAAATCTATCTTGGAGAACACCTTAGCCTTGGCTAACTGGTCAAATAGAACATCAATATGAGGCAAGGGATACTTATTCTTGATGGTTACAGCGTTAAGTGGCCTGTAATCCACGCACATTCTCAATGTGCCCTCTTTCCTCTTCTTCACAAACAAGGCAGGACATCCCCATTCAGACTTGCTTGGCCGGATAAACCTCTTTTTCGATAACTCTTCTAGTTGCTTCTTCAGCTCAACCAATTCATCCGGAGACATCCGATAGGGTCTCCTTGAAATCGGAGTTGTTCCGGGGATTAACCCAATTCCAAATTCAATATCCCTATCTGGCGGAAGACCGGGTAGCTCATCGGGGAATACATCCAGAAATTCATACACTACCGGAATCTGATGAATAAGAATAACTTCAGTAGCACATGTCACACTTATAAGGTCTGTTCTCCGAGGCAATGGTACTTGGAAAGTACCCTTACCAAGGGGATCCTTAAGGGTAAGTACCCGACTTCCTGTATCTATAACTGCTCCCCAATCCTTCATCCAATTCATCTTTATAATGACATCCAGAACTAGTCCAGACGTAACTATCAGGTTCACTCGAAACTTCCTGCTATCTAATTCAAGGGTTGCCCCTCGAACCATCCGATTGGTCAAAACATCAGCCCCTGCTGAACTTATACGGTAACCATAACTCAATTTTGTGCATAGTTGTTCATGTTTTCGTGCAAATGCTTGACTCATAAAAGAATGCGATGATCCAGAATCAAATAGAACAACTACAGGGTTTTGGTTGACAGAAAACTTACCAGCGATTATGGGCTCTCCCTCAGGAATCTCATCCACAGTCGTACTATGCACCCGAGTAGGATAGGTCTGCTTCTTCTTCTTCGGCGGATAAGGACAGAACCTTGAGAAGTGGCCGGGTTGATCACAATTGTAGTATGGTCCCCTTACTGTACCCGCAGATCCCACAGCTCCCTTGGAACTGCCCTGTACCGCAGTTGCAGCTACCTTGTTGGACTGCACTGTCATCTTATAAGGCTTCTGTGGTCCCCTGAAATTCTGACCTCACTGCGGTGGTGGCCTGAACCTAGCGCCAGGTGCAGATGGATGATAGGGAGGACGACCTCCCGCAGGTGCTCTTGCTTGGGACGGACCACCTTCTAGGGCTCTCTTGCGAGTCTTGGCTATGGTACTGGCGTTGTTGTTCTTTTCCTGCTTCAGACAATCACTGATAAAGTCATTGAATCTGGCGCGGGTGTTGGTACCCACGTGCTTCATCATCTTTGGATTGAGTCCTCTCTTGAAACTGGCGATTCTCTTAGCATCGGTGTCAACCATGTCGGGAGCATAACGAGGCAAGTTGTTGAAGGCATGCAAATATTGCGTCACGGTTTTGGTGCCCTGATTCAACGCCAAAAACTCTTCCAACTTCATCTCGGTCAAAGCGGGTGGAATATAAACTCCACGGAAGGCCTCAGCGAACTCTCTCCACATAATCTGAGTATTTGGAGGGAAGGTGGTGCGATGGTGCTTCCACCACATTCCCGCTGGTCCTTGCAACTGATGTGCAGCATACTCAGTTTTTAATACCTCAGTCATCCTCAACACATGGAATTTATCTTCCATAGTGTTGATCCATTCTTCAGCATCAAGTGGTTCTGTTGCTTCCTTGAATATTGGCGGCCTGGTGTCCATAAAATGTTTGAAGCTGCTGTACTGATTCACCCCAATGCCACCACCCTAATTGTTACCGCGCTGAACATTGTTGGCGATGGTACGCAGAAAATCCTCCATGTTCTTCTGGGATTGTTCCGTGTTGCGCTGACTCCCGAGCAACTGTGCGAAGAACACCTCTGCGGTGAGCAGGGGAGGAGGTGGCAAATGCGGTTCATGGGGGGGCTCATTGTTGTTGCCATGGTTTCCACCACCACCACCGGTCCCAGCACCATTAGTACCGGTCTCAGCGGCCTCATAAGTGTTACGGCGAGTATGTCATCTGCATATTTCAGAAACAAGTAATGATTGAGCGAAGCTATAATAATTGTGAGTGAAGGAAAAATTATGCCGTACTGAATTTACTAGAGAGAATAAATTCATATAATAAAACCGAGGCACAATAATGTCCTCGTCGTCGTCGTCGATGTCCATGCCAGCGGCGTCTGGAGGAGCATATGGGCCAATCCCATTGTAGAGCGCGTGAAACTCCTCGTGTAGGTTGACGTTGTACTCCTCTAGCTCATCAACCCTCTGCAGCAGAAGGTCCCTCTCGTTCCAGGCTTCATTCCTTTCCTGAACCAACTGTCCAATCATGCGGTCTGCATTATTGTTGGCCTGAGTCAACGTATGCACCCGCTGCATAGCTCTATCACCTCTCTCTACTGCCTGGTCCCGCTATAAGCTCATATCAGCCAATTGCTCCTGCAAACTAGCTATAGCACGTGCTTGCTTCTTCTTCTGCTTTCTTACCTTGAGCTTATCATGACTACGTAAGCCAGTCAAAGTCTAGTAGGTACTCTCAAGACCCTCATACGCTCTGATGGCGGCGAACATAGCACTCATAGCATGGTTGTCGTTAGCCTGTCCCTCAGCTGGACCTCTGACCAAGGCACTTCCCTGAGGCTGAACCCAAATAGCATCACGAGGATCATCCCTACGAAAGGTGACAGCTAGAGCTGCTGCAAGCTCACTGGGAAATCTGCTCATGATGTCCCTGATGGCGCGGAAAGCTGCTCCCTCTGCACCCTCAACAGGAGTGCGACCCTCAAACTCCAAGTGCCAACCATCCCACTCTGGAGCATCACCAAGAGTAGGAACTGTGATCTCTAGCACTGCAAGTCCATCCTCTGCTAATTGGCTCTCATTCTAAGAGTACACCGGCTCTTGACCCTCTGGGTACCCCACATCATGGAGCACTCTCAAAACCAAGGTCGGCATGCCAAACTCGCTCAAGAAGGTGTCCGTGGTGCGGTGCTCCCTTAGGGCCAACTGACGTCGAGGTGCTCTTCCTCCGGTGGACTTACGGGCGGTCTGATTCATGCGGGCCATCTGTAGCAAAATTTCTTTTATTACCCCGTGGAAACATATTTTAGGTGATACAACTTTTATCAAAATGAGATAATCAATTTATAAGGGGAGGAATGCATGACATGAATGAAATGCACAAGTAATATGATGTATGTACGTGCCGTACGTTCTCACAAACATATGAAATAAATAATTTCTAGCGACGAATTCGGTGGAATACAAACGATCTCACAAATACGTATCTAATACGTTCTACACGATAACGTTGTTATGTACCTGCAGAAGATTCATTTCAGCCCAATTCCCAACGAATGCATAAAAGCAGTAAACTTTATCTACACGGTCTACACGAATCTCCAGATACGTGTACAACGGTAGTAACTACCCGAACCATCGTCCTATTGACGCATCGCCTCAACAGACGGAATACCCACACATGAGATACCTTTGTAAAACATACGTAGAACATGTAATTACTCCAGCATCATATAAGCATTCACCCTAGATCGGCGGTGTATCCGATCATGCTCTCACAACTCACACTTACCGAGGCGTAGAGACAAATGATCCATACACGACCACTCAAACAAGTGGTACTCATACAATAGCACACCGTATGAGCAACGAAAGAGAAATATGATGCAAGAACCCCAAGTCAGTACTTAATTAAGCCACCTAGAGTCTTTAACTGGGCATAAAGGATATGACCACTGACACACTTTTTAGTTTGGAAATCACGTTTTTCAAATGCCTTTTTGTTTTAAATACACTTGTGAACAGTAACACGCTAAACCATGCTCTGATGCCAGTTGTAACAGAACCGACCAATTATACGAAATTAAGTAAGAAAATCATCCGCCAGAGCAGACGATTTAGCAAACTTAAGCCCGTATAACCCGGTAGTCCGTGAAATCACGAAGGATTTCAAACCAACTCACATACCAGCCAAGATCGTAATAAGTTTAGCGGTCACCATCACATATTACATAAAAGTTCGCATCACAGATACATTAGAGTTTAAACATAGTTATTACAAACGAGTTCGAATAAAAGTAGCGGAAGCCATTTGTTCAAAACCACACGCACTCACACGAAGTTCAAATATAGTGCCAACTAATGATCATCTCCAACAAAAGCATCAGACGAGACGTAAGGAATGACCATGCCCGTGGTCCTAAGCATCACCCATCGCAGGATAAAGACAGTTGATACAGTAGCCGTAATACATCTGCCCATCTGCAACAAGTGGGAATAAAACCCTGAGTACGAGAAGCTACTCAGCTAGACTTAACCGACATAACCGAAAATAAAGTGACACCAAGAATTATGAAGGGCTTTATAGTAGGGTAGCTGACTCATTTGCAAAAAGAGGCATTTTTAGTATTTTAAGAACCTTTCCAAAAGCATTATTGTCAAGTTAATTATTATTAACCTGTCGACTACATTTGCACCTATACTAGAGCAAGCATGTGATTAAGCAAATAATAATAACCAATGATCATTAACAACTTCCATAATGTCATATTCCTTATAACTGTCCAAGTGTTCCATCAACATTACTACGATGAAGTCACTCAAGTCAAGTGCTCACTATCCAGGAGCGATGGCGATTCGAATCGATTCCTAACCAGCTGGTGATTTATTCCTTACACAAACCTCACTCACCCGCTAAAGTGAGGTTTCGGTCACCAAGTCAACTATCCAGAAAAATCTCGAGTTTGCTAGGAACCACATGTACCCGGGGGCCGACCGAGCGCCTTTGGTCTTATCATCGCGCCCGTGTCCTACCACACCTGCTCCCACAAAGTCGCTGCTGGGCAATCTACTCGGCCGAATAATCTCTCCCTTCCAGCGGTCGAAAGGTACTTTATTCGCCCGACTAAATGTAAGGCATGCGTTCAACATGACCGAGGCCCAACAACGGTCGGTCCTTAATCGACGCTGAGACGGAAAGCACTACTGATACAAAACTCGTAAGTCTCCGTCCGGTCTCAACTTCAATTAACACTTAGTTATACCATAACTACATAGTTATCTAAGCGAGATCCGGTAACCACCTATAGCTCGCGGTGACGTGAAATCACCCGACTTCTACCGGTCTAAGCCGGCTAAGCATTGACTCATTTGTGGATACCAGGTAACAAGGATATAGTATAATAAAAGGTAGACAAGGTATAATGCAAGAGCGGTTGCAAACAACTCCTGAACGTAATGCATCAATTAAAGTAAAGCATTTAATTAATAATTGCAAACCGGGAGAAAAATGCTCTGGGGCTTGCCTCTCTCGAAGGAGCTCGGCGGTGATGATCGAGGGCACTCGAAAGTTCCTCAACGTCCTCCTAAATGCGCTCGGTCACTTCCTGGCCGCACCTCGAGTGATCCTCGGGCTCCTGCATGACGATTTGGGCTCTCGGTTTACGATCCTGTATGATGCAGGTGCGTAAGTGCTTATGCAAAAGGTGCATCGGATGAAATGAACACAATGGATATGCTTGAATGCAAGGTAGTCAACATCCTCCAAGAACATGTACTACGAGCACATGTCATCTACTGCATTCTCTTCTACTACTAATATGCTAAGTCAACACATCTCATTCAATGCTTCAAAGATACACCAAAGCTTCACTAATTTCTTAATCACACATAAAGCAACATTTGATTAAACCCTAATTAATAATAGGTTTGAATAGCAACATCTATTTTTATAGCTTAGAAAAATCTTAGAAAATTACCATAGCACAGTACTACCCTAAGTAGTCTACCATTAATTTTTTATGACATTTGAATAAGTGGAGTAGCCTACACAAAAATGACAAGCTATGGCATAATTATGAACATGAAAATACTTTGTATTATGAAAAGTGTCAAACAACAGATTTAGTATTTTTCCTATGATCTTAATAGCATACCATCACTGTACAAAAATTATCACATGCATGTTTTATACAAATTTTGCTCTCTAGCAAAAATAACAAAATTCAGCCACTAAAGGCACTTGAACTACACCTCATAATTTTTCTACAGAACATGCATGGCATATATTTTTCACAGAAAGTACATCACCTAAATAGATCAACAAAATTAGAACCATATTTTTCTGACCTATATTCTATTTATTATACATTTCACAAGATATCAGCAATATCAAGAATTAAATAAAGCTCTACATTAAAGTATCTCAAAAATGATATGCAATATTTTTATCATGTAGATCTGGTGACAAGGAACACAACAAAATTTGTTTCAACAAATTTGGAGCCATTTTGAGCAAGTTATAAATTTCCAAAGCATTTAAACAGAAATCTGAAAAATCATTTCTTAAACCCTTTCAAAAATCAGCCGACGAAAATGTTGGATGCACCGGTGTTTGTGCACCTGCAGACCGAGCCAGATGGCCGACGAGCCATGGCCCCCCACGGTCAACGGCCCCACCGTCGGCCGACCGGTTAGGCGAGGCGGCCGCCGGCCGGCTCGCCGACGGTGAGCCGGCCAGCGGTGCGGTCACCACCACCACCTGCACTCACCCCATGACGAAGCGAACACGGTGCACCACGAGAAGGCACGGGAGGAGCTCGGAATGGGGCTCGACGGCGCGCATGGCGGAGCAGTGGCGCGGCTCACCGACGGCCGGCCATCTCCGGCCACGGCAAGGCACGAGGAGGAGCGCACGAGGTTCGCGAGGTCAAGGCGGTTCTCACGCAGCGAAAAGGGAGGAGAAAGGTGGAGCGGAGAGGGGTGCCACGGGGGCGGAGCTCTCCGGTGAGCTTCGGCGCGCCCGGCAGCAGCAATAGCGGCCGGCTCGAGCCTTACCACGTCGAGCGGAGACGAGCACAGTCGCGCGATGTGGAGGCTGAGTCATGGCGAGATGGAGGGTCGACGGCGAGCTGGGACTACGGGCGAGCGAGCGAAGTTCCGGCGAGGCGCGGGCGTATGTGATGGCGGAGCGGGCGGCTTGGTCATTTATTCTTCCGAGCGAGCGAGAGAGAAAATGAGATGGAGGAGGGAGGCGGACGCCGCTCGTGAGATGTAAGCGAGCAGCGTGGAGGGCGAGGCAGGTTGGCGGCGACGGACAGCATGGCGAAGCCACCGGCGATGGCGGCCACACGGCTGTCGTGTTTCGGTCGCCGGCGAAGCGAGCGAGCCAATGAGCGAAGGGCCAACATGAGGCAGGGCGGTTTAAGCGTCATGAATCTGGGCCCAAAGCAGCGGCGGCCCATAAAGTGAAAATGTGATTTTTTTTCAAATTATTTTCAATTCCTTTTTCATTCAAACAAATTTTTGAACTATTTCAAAGGAGTTTCAAAAGTTGATGTAAAAATGAAGTTGTTCCATTTTTCAAGATCTACAACTTTTCTTTTATGACCAAAGTCAAATTCCAAATAGATTTTGAATTACAAAATAAAATCAATATTAATTCAAAACCCTAATTTTGAAGAATTATTTTTAAAGGCAAAATTTGGTAAAAATTTAAATATGAACTTTGCTCCAAATTGTATCCTAATTATTTCTAGTTGTCTTAGTGATCAAAACAAGAAATCATGGCATCCAAACATGAGCATGGCATTTCACATTGTTTTAAACATAATGAATTTCAATCAACTTAAGCACCACATGAATGATACTTCATTTCTTTCGAAATGAAATGCATGAATGATGCTTATGCATGAGGTGATGATGATTATGCTTATGGGATGAAATGGTAATGCACGCTTAACACCGAGGTGTTACATGCACCCTTCGTTTCAACCCTATAAATTAACCTAGCAAGTTCACTAAGAAAGGTAAGCACACAACCTAGGAAAGCAAATAAATACGGAAATGTAAATGAGTTAAAGTCCTAGAGATGTGCAAACTCCTGCAATGACGATTTTTTTCTGAGGTACCAAGAAGCTCACGCTTCCCTCTAGTCCTCGTTGGAGCCCCTCGCATGGATGTCATTGCAAAGGTCATGCTCTTGGTTGGGTAACTCCATGGATAGTCCATGGGCCTTCCCCAAGCACAACTGGGTTTTCATGTGGCCTCCTTCCAGATCGCTCCCAGATCACTATTCTTCATCTCCATCAAGGAAACGAGCAGCAACTGGCCATATCTCTAGAAAAAAGATGAAGATCTGATTGCTATTGCTCCGTTGCTGGTGACTTGGCGATGCAGACACTGGGTATGATGCGGTTTGACATGTTGGTAGATGCAACAAAGGTTCAAGGTGGGGGATTGCATGGTGGATCCAACCACTAGTAGTTGCAAGATCAAGTGGTGGGCCAAATGATGGCGAGGCGACCTCTTCTTCCTCACTATTCTTCACGACGCAGCACTGTCATTCCATCCATATCGCAGGATGGCCCTCTTTGAAAGGGATCTTTGGAAGAGGTGAATAGCCTAATTAAAATTTTCTTTCAAAATACAACACTAGGCAAACTTGTTTGAATAAAAGGAGGCCCTAATAAGCACTACCTCTAGCTATGTTTCACAGCCTAGGGTGATCAAAACCTACACAGTTCTAGTTTCAAGATCAAATAAGCTATGTCACTAGAAATGTAAAGGCTTGGTTTGCTTCCTAAGATGACAAGCCTAATAGTTTTGCTCTATAAATTGGAACAAAACAAGTAATGCAAGAGTAGAATGGACAATCAATACCACAATGGAGACAAAGATGTATCCTCGTGGTTCGGTGACTTGCCAGTCACCTAAGTCCATGTTGACGCAAGCCTATGGATCGCCACTCCTCAGCAAGCTCAAGAACCCCTCAAGGTTGGCTCCCACGTAAGCGCTTGTCTATGTGCCGGCCAGCTCGATATACAAGGTGCTTGTTCAATCCCTGATTCCACTAAAGTTGCTCTTTGCCAACTCTGGCGAGCTTGAGCACAAGAACCTCTCACAATCACCGCCGGAGCACTTCACAATCTTTACTTGAGTGCTTCAATGGTGTCACCGTTGTCCCCAGACGTCTAGGTGGCGGCACCCACCAAGAGTAACAAGAAAACCACAGCAAACACAATTCTCTATTGCCACTAGATGCTATCTCTCAAAGCAAATGCGGTAGATCACTCCAATCTCACTAGGAATGCGGTCTCTAGCAAGTTTATGTCAGTGGAGAGGTTTTGTGAGCTCTAATGGGTGTGCAAGTCAGCAAGGGAGTCCATGAGTTCTAAAAGAATCGGCCACACCCTCTATTTATAAGCCCACTGAGAAACTAGCCGTTATGCCCTTATTGAGCAGTCTGACACAACCGGTGAGCTTCGGTGGTAGCACCGGAGCTTACCACCGGAGTCCTCAACGGTCACTGACACACATGTTAGAGGTAGTTGTTGAGGAGCTTTAAGCTCTAGTTCTCCGGTGACCACTAGACAAATCCAGTGGACTCTCTAGCCTCACGAGCACGAAAACAATTTCTTTGGAACAAAGCTCCGGTGACCGGTAGGCACCACTGGAAGGTTCCGGTGCTCCTAGAACGTTTCTGCAGAAAGTTTTTAGGCCACCTTTACTCTCTCAATGCTAGGACTCCTGTGCCCCCTTTTGAAACGTCCGGGATGCTCATCCTATCAGAACCTAAAATCTGATGCTACCACTTCGTTGAGCAACGGAAGTTAAGGTTTGCCTTAGTGATTTGAATTGTTCCCAGGGCATTGCACTAACCTCCGGTGGTCGAGCTCTAGTGACCAGAGGGCTCCTGTGGGCGATCAAACCATTCTGAAAACTAGCACCCAAGCTCTGGTACACCTCAGTGCACCTCTCTGGTGGGTCACCAAAGACTGTGGTGGGTGCAAAACATGTTCGTCGAGCTCATTTTCCAAACCCATTTTGAATGGCCAACTCCAATAGGTTTTCCACTGGACGACCATCACCTTTAGCACTGGTTAGCATTTTCAAAACATTTTTCAAAGGTTTTCACTTGCAACTCACCGCGCCACTCATTCTAATACACATGCATTGTTAGATCTCACCTAGTGGCACTAGATAACCGTATTAGCTAAAGATTTTCTTCCACACACAGATCTCCATTTTAAAGAAACTAGCGCCATTAAGCATTTGAGAGAGAGCTTTTTCAACTTGGTACAAATGGGACACTCAAATGGAAAAGAAACAGTAGGATCAAAGGACCACAGAACAGTATACTTGAATAGGTGGGTACAATGATTGAAGCTATGTGTCCAATTATTCAGTATCACTTTTTTTTAGAATTCCAGGGAGTCACCCCTGGTCCATCTGCATGCAGACAGGACCATAAAACTCAGCATGCATACATATGACCATAAAACTCTGCATGCAGCAAACCGGCCCACCCAAATGATACTCTTTCAGATTCAGGCACACCACTCCGATGATACTCGACTGCTCGTCCAGATTTTCTACAGGACACACAAGGGGAAATTTGTTTTGCCTAGTCTTCTCTCATGATCAGTGTTATCAGTCCATTCATCACTATGTATTTATAACAGTGTTTGCTAGCCGACATCCATGCCCTGTGTAATATTTCCACATCAAGCTAAGAATTTGTAACAGTGTGATCAGCCTGTGTCATCACTATATATGTATTTGTAACAATGTTATCAGTCCGTGTCATCACTTAGACAGCTTTGATAATAAAAGACCAAGCTAAGAACTATGCAATATTTCCACATCATGGAATATATTATCTCGTACACATGCAAAATGAATCGTGCTGGAATCAATAGCTAATACCAATAGCATCCTTAGTTCACTATACTCTTGCTGTACTCTTTATTTTCTGCATTAACACTTGCTTTCCCTGCATGGATCTTATTTTGGCAAGCATCATTAGTCATTTTCATTTGATGTTTCTTATAATTTTATAACAAGCACTACAGGAGTGTTATTTTGCCATATCCTTTCTCTTGATGATTACTAAACATATCTAATGCAGGCTATTTCTGAATCAGAGACTGGGTTCACAAGGGAGCATGACAATGTTTGGTCCAAATGAAGCTGAACAAGTTAATACAACTATAGCTACCAGTGATTTCAGTGAGGAGCACGACACAAGTACAATTGAGTGTTTTTTTCTGAAAGAACTCAGATTTGCATCGTGCTATTGTTCATCTACTCTTGGGATGCACTATCTCTGAACTAACAGTAAAACTAAATCGATGAGGTCATGTTAGTTTTATTTCTAGTGCCAGACGGCAAGTTCTTTTTCTGTTCCTAACAAAAGTAAATTATTTTTTCTATAGGACAAACACTGGTACAAGAGACTAGAACCATGAATACGAAGATGACTACGACAATGGTGGTCAAGGCTATGACCATGAAGGTGACAAGGATTATGGCAATTATGATGGATGAAGACTATGGCTCTAAAGGGCATGGTGATTTCTGACTTTGATTATGACTTTTCGTGATGGGACCGGGAAGGATATACACTTCGCTTTGTCCCTTAAGCAATTTATCTTATGCCTAATGAACAATGATGTTCCTGACAACCACTCTAATTCGCATATCGTTCCTACTTAGAAGCATGTTATTTGTTACCTGGTTCACGCTGATTATTGCTTCCTTTTGTACATGTTGAATTTGGAAGGAAAACCAGGTAAAACGGTGCTGGTTGTGAAATAGTACTAGAATGGTCAATGTCCGCACAATATATATGTCTATTGTTTCTCTTGGTGACATATTTTGAGTTGCTGTTATAACCATCGCAATCACCTAATGCAAACCAGGTAAAAGTAAAACGGTGCTGGTTGTGAAATAGTACTAGAATGGTCGATGCCCGCACAATATATATGTCTATTGTTTCTCTTGGTGACATATTTTGAGTAACTGTTATAACCATCGCAATCACCTAAAGCGCCACAATAATTAAAGTAATAAAAATACAAAATAGTCATATTACTTAATTCCCAACGAGCAAAAGAACTGCTGCATACTGCTCGGGGAGTCTACAGGGTACGAGCAGATGAAATCAATTGGTATTGTTAGGGCATGGTTAGCGCCCGGACGTCCGTGCAGTCCGCCTCCATCCGCCTTGCTCCGACTCGCACGCGCACCCCGTCCTCGATGCTGTGTCTGCCGCTTCTCGCGTCCGGACGGCCAGCAGTAGCCTGCCTCGTCCGTCTCGTCTCCCCCCTCCGACGCGCAAGACCGCCGTGCATCGCTGGGCGGGCTTTCTTTCCCTTGACCCCCTCCTCGCTCTTCGAGAGGGCACCCGAGAGCCGCCTCTGGTGCATTGCGATCGTGGCGTCAAAAGCACTACAAGAAATCTGGGCTTATGTGACGACAACCAGATGACATCACTCATCTATCCCCGTGAAAACAGGAACTAAAACACTTAGATGCAACATACGCTATGTGTGAATCACAAACATCATCATAGTATACTCTACATGAAACATATTCAACATTCAGATAAAATAGATCAACATATGTGACAATAGTTGATCGTCATAAAACATAAAGCTATTAAAATTTTTACTCAAACAAACTTGGATAAAGAAAATGATGAAAACCAAAAATATAGTTACAACATGAGTTCTACAACACTTATTTTTATGATGACCTGTAACATTTAAAATCTTTTTACATCTCCCAAATTTTGCAACAAGTTCTCATATTTGAAAAAATTCAAGGGGATGGGAAATTATTCAAACCAAGTTGGAACGAGAAATAAGCAAAACAAAAGTTCTACATCTCGACTGGTTCTACAACTTTATTATTGATGACTTTTTCATCATTCGAAATCATTTTTATCTCAAAATTCTATTTTAAGTTCTCATATTTTAAATTTTAAATTTTGAATTATTCAAACAAAGTCGGATGGAAAAATGAACAAAACAAAAGTTATAGATCCCGATGAGTTACTACAACTTTGTTGTTGACCATTTTTTCATTTGAAATCATTTAATATCCCAAAATTCTATTTGAAGTTCTCATATTTTGAAATTTAAAATTTGAATTGTCCAAACAAAGTCGGATGAAAAGATGACCAAAATAAAAGTTGTGTATGTCGATGAGTTCTACAATTTTGTTATTAATGACTTTTTCATTTGAAATTATTTAATATTCTAAAATACTGTTCGAAGTTTTATATTTTGAAATTTAAATTTTAAATTGTTTAAATAAAGTTGGATGGAGAAATGATAAAAACAAAAGTCGTAGATCTTGATGATTTATACAACTTTGTTGTTGACGACTTTTTCATTTGATTTGAAATGTTTTTTATCTCAAAATTGCACCAGGTGAGTTCTGATGTTTTAAATTTCTCGTCTTGAATTATTCAATAGAACATAAGGATTTTTTTGGTCAAAACAAAAGTTATGGATCAAGGTTGGATTTAGATTACATTTGGAGTTTTTGACCACTTCATCTTTGAAATCACCAATACAGAGAAAATTCTATTTGAAGCTTGGTCCTATTTTGAAATTTAAAATTTGGATTGTCCAAACAAAGTCGGATGAAAAGATGAAACAAAATAAAAGTTGTGAAAACCGATTGAGTTCTAAATCCATCACCAAAATTAAACTTTTTTATTTGAAATTATTTAATATTCTAAACCCGAATGGATTCAAGTTTTATATTTTATATTTAATATTTAAATTGTTTAAATAAAAAAGAGGCAACAAATAATAAATACAAAAGTCAAGATTAAATAAATTTAATAATCTGTTGTAAATAAATTATTATTTAATGGGATTAGTAAAACATGAGTTTTAATTACATGCACCAGGTGATTTGCTGATGTTAGAAACTGCTCTCGTCTGCACTTCCCTAAACAGAACATAACTAATTTTTTTGGTCGTTTTTCACAGCTGCCATGGATCAAGGTTGTAGATTTAGATTACATTTGGAGTTTTTCTAGAGGCTTCATCTGCTAGAGCACCACCTACAGAGACAGTACAAGCCAGGCTTGGTCCTAGTCAGCTGTAGCCTTTGCTGGCCAGCTGAGATACAGCTGTTCGTGGTCGGGCGTTGTATGGCTGGTCATTGTTTATTATTTTAATCTGGGTTATTATTAAAATATGGGTTGATTTAATTATGTATTTGAACCGTTGATTTAATATATTGATCTTGCCATGGTTGTGGTTGTAAATATGCTGTGCTCGGCTGTTTGTGGGCTTGTCCAGGCAAATTCGGTATGGTCCAGCTCAGACAAAAAGAAATACACGTGTACTAGCCCAGCAAAATTTGCTTTGGGCTGGAAAAAATTCTGTGCTGGACCGGGAAAAATGTGTGGGCTCATACAAAAAATGGGCTGAAAAAAGAATCTGCACACTAAAAATGGGCCAAAAAAATATCGTGTGGGCTGAACCTCACTTGACTTAAATGGGCTGCAAATAAAATATTAAAAAACTAAATAGGCCGAAAAGTACAAAACAAGTGGGCTGTATACACATGGCGGTATTCTGTTTAATATGTTGTGACGATTTTAGTCATGTCACAGGTTAGTGACGGAAGAATTATTGTCATTGTATTAATGACAAAGTCCTCTAGTGGTCACAGAAGCTGGTTAGTGACCCACCTTTTGTGACGACACTGTGCCGGCAGGCAGCGACAGAAAACAAGCTGTTATCATCATAATCTAATTGTCATAGATTTCTTGTAGTGGAGCGAGATGCAGGTGGGGCATGCGACGGGCGGGAGAGAGGAGCGAGGAGGCGCAGGGGCGGATGCTTGGGTGTCCAGGCATACCCAACATTTTTGGAAAAAAGTTTAATAGTTAGCAAATCTATACACATATATAGTGAAGCTTCAAAATTATTGTTGTCTTCATCTTATATTCATTCCAACAATGAAACACGGGCACACCGCCCATCCCCCAGACCCCCACCGGCCCATCCCTCAGTTTTGTCAAATGTCAATTTAAAAAATCATAGATGCTTTTGTTTCGGTGTAGGGGTAGTAGCAATTCTTTTAAAAATGAATCGGTCCTGTTCGCTTGAACTTATCATCCTGTTTTATCAGTCATGGTATATTATTTTTTTTCACAACAAATTAGCGAAGATTATTTTTCAGCCTGAATTTTCAGCAAAACAAACAGGGTTGCAAAGACACGCAGGGTAGATTCCACGCCCACAAGACCACATTCGATTAGCATTCAGAGTAATGTTCAAGTTCAAAGCACCCTTTCTATTAAGCATCAGGTAGAGGTAGCAACCAATGACAAGTCATAATCCAAATGCAAGAGAAACAGAGACTGAGTATGGAATACCTTTAGTTTGAACTATATGTATATTTTAATTATGCTCTTGCAAACTTTTTTGTATATTTCAACTAAACATTATTTTTGGTTTGGGCATACCCAACTTTCAAATCCTGGGTCCGCCACTGCGAGGAGCAAGCGAGCGAGCAGCTCGGGCGCGCAGTGCAAGAAGGCCACAGCATCGAGCGGAGTGAGGTGCAGCGTCCGGATGGGACTGACGTCCGTAGCAAAGCATTACCGATATTGTTAGAGCCATTGTTTATAAAGAACAATGTATGATTTTTTTTTATTTTAACCCTTTTATTTAAAACTCGTTCAAGAACTGCTTATACAGGTTTGTAATGTGCAAAATTAGCATTGTTTCTAGGAACGGTGGAGTCGTAGACAAGAGCAGTGGATCAAGTGCGCATGCCTACTGCTAGCAAGTAGCAAGGCCACATTCCCCACTGATCCAGCTCGTGTTGTGTACGCAAGCGCTACCCCACCCGCACCCATGAGGCCATGCCCGGAGACTTCCAAGAAGCGCACGCACGCGCTTTGCATGTCTTGCCAACGCCGCACACCATCGGCCGGGCTCCCTTTTCGTTTCGTATCCCCGTCTCCCCTCACTCCCTCAGGCAAGGCAAAGATCGACGGAGCTGGCGCCGCGTTGCCCTCCCCTCATGCGCGCGGCGTTATTATAAATTGCTTCTCCCCACGGCGGCAGAAAGATGGCCTGCGAGGACATGTTTGCTCGCCGCGCCCACGAGCTTACTTATTAAAACCTGCGTCTACGTGCTCCCCCACTCCGTTGTTGGCAGCCCAAAACCTGCGTGCTCCCCCACTCCGTTTCTCAGGCTTTGCAGGTCACTGGCTCGGCTTGGCCTCATCGTCTCGTTGCGCTTGCGCCCAGGTGATTTTGGCACGCTTGTTAATTACATTGTTAGCAGGCAGGAAGTAGCATCTTCATCTTAACACCCACCCACCTACTACCCTGCTGCAACCGCAACGGCGGGGCGCGCGCGCGAGAGAGAGAGCTTGCGTTTGTTTACCCTTTGGCACCACCAAGCACGCACCTGCATTTCTTTGGCGGCTGCGCGCGCGCGGGCCATGGGGAGTTCATGCGTGAACCTCTCCCGCGCCGTCCTCCCCGGCTTCGGCGCCAAGGGAGGAAGCCGACGCCGTGGCCTCCTTCTTCCGTTGCTGTCGTCGGGGCGGCGGCACGGCAGCAGTGGCGCGGTGGTGGCGTGCTGCTCGTCGTCGTCCTCCACTACTGCTGCTGGCTCATCGTCAAGGCCGTCGTCGTCGTCCTTCCCGGCGCACGACGGGCTCGGTGGTGGCGATCCGGCAGGGGCCGCCGGCGGGATTGGTGTTGCCGAGTTTCTCGGCGCCAAGAACTTCCTCATCACCGGCGGAACCGGTTTCCTGGCAAAAGGTGATACGTGCTTCGTTTTGTATTTTCCCCCCCTCTGTGTGCTTTGGATAAAACCCCAAATAATCCTAGAAGTCCTGTGCTGTTCTGCGACAGTTCTTATAGAGAAGATCTTGAGAACAAATCCTGACGTCGGCAAGATATACGTGCTCATCAAGGCCAAGGACGGCGAAGCTGCGTTGAGGAGATTGCAAAATGAGGTGTGTGTCAGTGTGTGCATGGCGTTCATTTGCTATATACACTTCTTCTTTCTTTCTTCATACTATACTAGTGCCCCATTCGCGCGTTGTTCATCCATACGTGTGTGTCTGCAGGTCGTAGACACGGAGCTGTTCAAATGTCTGCAGGAGATCCACGGGGAAGGCTACGACAGCTTCATCGCAACAAAGCTGGTCCCCGTCGTCGGCGACGTCAGGGAAGCCAACGTCGGCATTGAGCCCGAGATCGCCGACGAGATCGCCGACCAAGTGGACGTCATCATCAACTCGGCGGCCAACACCACGTTCGACGAGCGGTTCGTGATCGATGCTATATACAGCATATATTGCTCCAAAACTGCTTGTTCCTTCTTCAGTGATCCATCGCCATGACCATCCACTTTCGATTGCTGGTCGCAGGTACGATGTCGCCATGGACATCAACACCGTGGGGCCGTTCCGGATCATGAGCTTCGCGCAGCGGTTCCGACGGCTCAAGCTCTTCTTGCAAGTGTCTACAGGTAGGTCTTCAAACTGGAGCTTGTGTTTTCCACTCCCCAAATAAAGCTCTCTCAGCACTTTGCTTGGATTGTTTGTCTTCGGTGAGCAGCCTATGTGAATGGGCAGAGGCAAGGCCTGGTGCTGGAGAAGCCGTTTCGCATGGGAGACACCATAGCCAAGGAGCTGGGGTCCTCGTCATCAGGTTCTTCTGAAGGGTATAAGATCCCCGTGCTGGACATCGAGGCAGAGATCAAGCTGGCATTTTACTCCAGAAGACACCTCGATAATTCTCCCTCGTTTGCTCAAGAAATGAAAGATTTGGGCCTAGAGAGGTAAATAATTAAATGAGACACCTACTATACACTAGTATAATGCAACTGCAGCAAACGAAGTAGAATGAAGTTTAGCTTCGTAAGGCGATGTTTAATTTGGGTTGTGATTGCAAATTGCATTGGTAGGGCAAAACTCCATGGGTGGCAAGACACCTATGTGTTCACCAAGGCCATGGGAGAGATGGTCATCAACTCCATGCGAGGAGAGATACCGGTGGTCACCATCAGGCCCAGTGTCATCGAGAGCACCTGGAGGGACCCATTCCCGGGCTGGATGGAAGGGAACAGGTACCAGTATATACATGTGTATCTTCAGTGACCAAACCTTCAGAGATGTATGTATCTTCAAGGTAATGATAGTGATCTCTCTTGCCATCGGCAAAATTGTCGATGAATACAGGATGATGGATCCTGTGATCCTCTACTACGGGAAAGGCCAGCTGAGCGGGTTCCTCGCCGACCCAGATGGTGTTCTTGATGTGGTAATAATAAGCTGCTAGCTGCTGATGAGTTGTGTAAACGTTCAACACGTAATGGACCATGCAATATCTGTCGGTAATGTCCATCTGCCAAGCCAGGTACCGGCGGACATGGTGGTGAACGCGACGCTGGCGTCGATGGCGAAGCACGTTGGCGGCGCGGCGGGGCCCGGGATGCACGTGTACCACGTGTCGTCGTCGACGGTGAACCCGCTGGTGTTCGGCGACCTGAGCCGGTTCCTGTTCCACCACTTCACGCGGTGCCCCTACAGCGACGCGGCGGGGCAGCCCATCCTGGTGCCGCCCATGCGCCTGTTCGACACCATGGAGCAGTTCGCCAGCTACGTGGAGACGGACGCGCTGCTGCGGAGCATCCGGGCGTCCTCGTCCTCGTCACCGGCGGTGGCGCAGCGTGCGCGCGACCTGTGCGCCAGGTCCGTGGAGCAGACCGTCCACCTGGGCAGCATCTACCAGCCCTACACCTTCTACGGCGGCCGCTTCGACAACGGCAACACGGAGGCGCTGTTCGCGGCCATGTCGCCGGCGGAGAGGGCGCGGTTCCACTTCGACGTCCGGAGCGTCGACTGGAGGGACTACATCACCAACGTCCACATCCCGGGCCTCCGCAAGCACGTCACGAAGGGCAGGGGCGTCGCCGCCAACCAGCTGCTCGCCAGCACCTCCGTGTGAGTGTGACCGTCGGCCGGCCGGCCGGCCGGCCGGCAAAAGGGACACGCGACGGCGGCCGTGTACAGTATCTGCCAGGCCCAGACTGTTGCTGTTGCTATATGCCATGCCGTTGCCGCCACCACACCACGGCCGATGACCGACGACGACCAATCTTGCCGCTCCATTTCCACAGTATGTAGCAGCAATCTAAGGTTGACTTGAGCACACCATGCTTGCATCGCATTACCGATAGATATACGAGATTGTTCATTTCTCCTCCGTGTTGAGCTGTTGATTCTTGTACTCTCGTGTAGTCAAAAACAAAAATGAAGGCTGTGATTATCAGTGACCGAAATTCATCAAGGATGCACTCATGCACATATCACTCACACAAAACACTTTAGCAATCTGAACATCGTGCCGTCTGCTAGTACCATTCCTAACACTGTAAGCCATTCTTTACCAAAACTTAATTTACTGATGAAAAGGCGTTTAACAGTGCCTTGCCATTGATGAATGATGATACAAATTAGTACACGCCTATTGGTACAAGCTTACGCTACACAAGTACAAATGGAAGTACAGTCTTTTTTGCCAATTCCACGCCTCTGTAAAAAGTGCATAAAAGGGAGGGCGGCAAGAACTGTAAGTGGATGGCCGCCCTTCGATATATCACCTGAAAAGGCTGAAACTCGGGCGTGGTTTGGCACAATTGCTGTGTCTCAGGATTGCAGCATCTCTTGCACTGACCAATGGCAATGGGGACCTCAAGTTTTGCATAGTGCTTTGATATTCACCAGTTATTTCTTTCTGGCCCTTGATCCAGCAGATGTTGACATCGATTATCACGGCATAAGCTGGGGAATGGTAACATCCAGCTCAAAGGAAATAATCCGGTGTTCTTCGCGTCACATCTGGCTCACCTCTCCTAGGGGCTGGTTCAAACTATGATAATAGGAAAACAAAATTGGTAAATTGTATGCAGCAGTTTAGACACACATCATAAGATGATAAGAAGTCTATTTGGGGAGAAAAAAAATATGGATGCCTTTTCAGGAAAAAAAACATCTACATGCCACAATAGATAGTACATTCATATCAGGGTGATGCTACAAAAATGAGCCAAATAAAATGGAAAAGTAGCAGAATGATGTGGTAAAATTACCTGGATGAATGTGTGACTGTTGCAGTCGTCAACTTCCAAAATGGATGCCATATTGCCGCATCGATAGCAATAGTTTGGAGCACTGAATATGGTGACAACCTTTTGTTCCTGTAAATACATGCATCATGCATGATCAGAAAGATCACTTCACTCAACACTCAGCAAATTAAGCATCTAAAGGTCAAATCAGCTTACATGAGCCCAGTTATATCCCTCCATAACTAATTGATGAGCCCGAGCTACAAGTTTGAGATTGTTCGTGTGATTAAACTGCTCCGATATGTCCTGGAGAAACAAAGGAATAAATTAATAACTTCAAATTAAAAAGGTATAAAAGAGGTAACATGAAAACAGATGTGTAGTACCTGGCCAAAAGTGTAGCCAGCACCACGAGGGGATATGCCCCAACCACATCGATCGTCTGGATCTGACCATAAAAGATCGCACATAGGTCCCTCATGAGGAACCTCTTGGACTCGATCTAAGCTGCGCACACTATCAAGATTTTCAATTGATGGAGATAAACCACCATGAAGGCAGAAAATCTCAGATTCCACCTTCAAGAAGAACATAAATACTGTATCAGTAGAGTCCATGTTGAGAAAACACAAGGGATATAGCTACTTTATGGTATAGTACTAGGGTGGTAGAGACAGAACAAACAACATAATTCTTGAATGCATGATCAGGATTTAATGATTTATCATCATTTCGAATGTTTGAACAATTAATTCATACAATTTGATAACTAAAGATTTACAGAGAGGGCAACATATTCACGATGGAGACAGACCACAACATCACAATTCGCCAGCCTCTGCTCCATAGAACAGTCAGCCACAACACAACAAAGATTACTGACTCAACAACACAGCAAGTATAAAAAACAAAGTGAGAAAGTGAGAAGCAACATAGCAAAGCATAGTTGCCACCATATCACAACAATTTGATTCTAAACTGCTGGAATTCACAAACAAATGAAGACAACTCATGTTCAACAGGGTGTTCCACATAATTGGAACATCCGAAAACAGAATACAGACTCTATGGTTCTCAGTTTCTAACATGCTCTAATGGCTTAAAAGAAGTTGGTCATAAGTCATAACCCATAAATATACTGCTGCCTAAAGAATCTGAAATTGGTGAAGCAAAAATAGAACGATCAGATTCTAGCTACTAAGCTATTTGTGGTTCTAGCTACTACGTTATTTTAGTGTTTTAAGATTTGCATGCTGTGTATCGAGAAGATGATGCATAGAAGCGGCGCTCTAGATAAAACTAAAAAAAGGTAATTCCAGTCTTAAGAGTACACACCAGAGCTGTCAGAGGAAAATAATCAAAAAGATCCGTAAATGTCTTCCAAACATTTGCATTGCCATACCTGGTTTAAAATGAAGTAGTTAGCAACAGAAATGACAAGAAGCTAGGATTATGCTGACTTGTGGGAAAAATTATTCTTACAATCAACTTACACGAATCAATGAGTTTATATAAGATAACAAACAATATGATCGTTCAACTTTCATACCAGCTCCTAAGCATAGTGATGGTGCGCCATCAGATGAAAGCTATACATACACAATGAAAAAAAAAAAACTCTAGCAGTCCAAAGAAGTCTATTAACGCAGCAATGAAAAAGGCACAAGATGCCAAAGAGATTTTGTGTATGTGAGAAGAATTGCAATGACTACTAAAATAAATCTGAAGCTAACATACAACTGTGATTAAGAAAAAAGATTAAACATAGATCTTCTCACACAGGTAATGATAAAGCAAACATGTTATGCCTGGAAATGTAAGTTGAACTTTAAGCACCTAAGCAAACTCACTTTCGTCAGGCATTCGTCATAGAATCCATACACCTGTGTGATCTGCAAACATCATAAAATAAGAGTTTCAGTTTGAACCAGAAAACACACAAAAAAAATCATTAATAGGGATGGCATCTAAGGGCCTGTTTGGGACTGCTTCGCTCCACATTTTTGGGCAAAACAAGTGCAGCTCCACAACTCTGCTCCAGGAAAAAGGTGGAGTTGAGAAAGCACCTAAAGGGGTGCTCTAGAAACTCCAGGATTTTTTTTGGAGCTCCTCCACGGTGGAATTTGTGGAGCAGAGTTGGTGGAGCAGTCCCAAACAGGCCCTAAATAATAAACAAAGCAAAATCTGAAAAGGAAAATTATACGGGAATGGATCTAAATTGTAACAAAGCAAATTCTGAACAGGAAAATTATATTCACATATCAACAGCTAGAGTAATTTTCTCTGATCTCAGATTAAATCAAGGTAACAGGAGCCAGAAAGCAACATGTCGTAAGCATCAAGAAAATAATATTTGATTGTACCTGTCGACTCTCGTGGTTTCCACGAAGGATCGTAATTCGATGTGGGTACCTCACTTTTAGTGCTACTAGCAGCTGGAGAAGGAACACAATGTAAGTATATACTGCTTACTGATAATATGAAATGAAATTAAGACCATAAGAAATATGTTAAAGCATAACTTCATAAATCAGATTTCCTTTTCCAGCAAAAATTACATGTATAACAAGACAATTCTGCAAAGCAACAGAAAAACTAACTTGACAAAGAAAATAAGTAGTAGTTAAGTTTCTTACAGTGACAGTCTCAACAGAATAGTAGCCACGATCTACATAATCCCCCATAAATAAGTAATTGGTGTCTGGACACTGGAAACAGGAGACAATAAAACAGACAGGGATTAGAAAATGGAAACAATGGCTTCAATCTTGGGTAGAAACTATTTCCAGGGAATGAAGAAGCAAAGTTGAGCCAACATAGTTGGTACCTTCCCGCCAATTCGGAAAAGCTCTACAAGATCATGGAATTGTCCATGTATATCACCACATATTGTCACTGGACTCTTGACAGGCTGCATGCAAAAGTTACAGAAGCTTAGAAGCAAATACCTGTAACCTCACCAAAATACAGAACACATTAAATCGCAAATACATCTAGGAAACCTTCACATCATGCCATTATATGGATGCATGACCAGGTAGCTATTCTAGTAAATCTCTGTTTAATAAGCCAATGATTGAGCAGAATGAAATGGCATGAAACAGGCGGAAAACCTTAACTTACAGTGTTTATCCAATTGTTAGTGTTACATTCTACAAGGAACAAGATCAAAATGAAAGCACTGAAACTGTCCCAAAAGCAACGAGGCTGAAAGATCCAATGTCCAACTCCTTAATTATAACAGCATTGATACATAGGACCACAATAAGGGCCAGCCAAAATGGAGCATCACAATAAACAATGTTGTTCATACGGTGCAACGGCAAACATTATACAACATAGTTCAACAGCCTTTAGAACAAGCAATATAGGTACCCTCCTACACCTATAGTGAAACTGTGAAAGATACCCAGCACAACAGTGAGAGGTAAACTGCCAGCATACCGTACCTGAACGTTGCTTTCCTCCATCAATATCTCCTTGGCCTTCTCGCACAGTGCCTTAACCTGAAACATGTAGGACCCATTATGCCGTTTCCAAGAATGTTAGAATATCAACCTGCAGTCCTGCACATCTATGCACCAAGTATTCCTGCTTTTGGTCAAGCGGACTCATAGCATGCAACCATACATATATCAGCCCAAATAAGTACATGTACCATCATACCCTAAATATGCACTTTTTTATGGTCACTATTGCTTGGTCTGATTAATTTGGAAGATTTCAACAGATACAGCTTTCCATTTTTGTGCTACTTTTCTGCGAAAATAAAAGGAGATCTATTAACACGAACCAAATCTGAATCACAGCATCGGATTGATTCGAAGCTGCACTCTCTAGCCACAAGCTACACACCAAATCATCCCTCTATGCCACCGAACCACCAGACACCAAAAGAGGTTCAAATATCCCCAAAAATCACCGGAACACCGGATCACACTTCCAACCCAAACATTGCACCAAAGGGAAGGCGAGAAACCCTAGGCGCGCCCTTGCAACAGATCAAAGGAATCTGCATTCGCCAGATCACGCCGCGAAATAGGAAACCAGCGAAACGTAAACCCGAATGGAACGGGGGCATAGCCGCATAGCTGGGCTGGATCTCACCTCCTGCTCGGCGAGCGGGCGACACTGCATCAGCTGCTCGATCTGCGCGTCCAGGCCGCCGCAGCCGCCGTTGTCTACGTTCATGGGCTCCATACCGCGGCGGCCGTCTTCTATACGAGGAACCAGCTCGAGCTCGAGCTCGTCGCCGGCGGCGAGGCGAGGAGAGAGGGAGGGAGAGCGCGCGCGCGCGCGCGGGGAGTGAGACTGACAGAGTGGGGAAGGAAATCGGGGAGGAGGGGCAGAGCCGAGAGAGAGACTGGAGAGATTGGTCGGGAAGCCCGCCTGCCAGGTGGGCCTCCCTGCTCCACACATGGGCCCGCTCGCTCCATGCCGCGTGCGCTGTGGCAAGTGGCTGGGAAACGACTACTTGTCCGTGGCTGACAGGTTGGTCGGTGTGTGGGTCCATTCTGTCAGTAGTTCAGAACATTGTGGGCGTCAGGCAACGTGGAGCGAGGACCGAAAGAGGAAGCTCACTCACGGCCCACAGGGACCCATCTGTCAGGCCGTTGCGGCGTGTAGAGGTGGGATGGTTCACTGGCTCGTTGGTCCCAGCTTGCAAGGGGCCCATCTTCCAGTCACATCTAGTGCCAGGAGGACTCCGGTAACGGGCCCACGAGTCGGAGGTGAAGTTCATCTGCCGACCAAATTGAGCTTGCGATTGCGAACCAATCCCTAGTCGCCTGATCTGGGGAGAATGCATCTGAGACCGTGATTTTCCAGTCAAAGCTACTGCTCGTTTGAAGGGGAGCCTCCTGTGCTCCTCTTTGCTCGTTGGGTTTTGGTTCAAGAGGGGGAAGCCTTTGTGGAGACTGGAGAGGAGGGCCAAGATCAAGGGTGTTCCTTGTCCACTCTTCTCGATCCGGCAATGCGTGCAGCCGCCGGAGGTGCCCCGCAGCGGCGTGCGGGGGGCATCCGCGTCCGCGCCCCACTGGTGAGCTCAGCTCCATGCCTACCTTTCTTGGCCTCGAGTAGCAAGCGCACCTCCTAGCTGCGAGAGATGCAGGTTAGCTCAGAGATGGTGGTTCCTGTGCCAAAGGCGCCACCTTTCGCTTGAGGCAGAGACCTTTCTTCTTGAATCTGGCGTTTTCGTGCGTAAGGCTTGGAGGATTGCGGGCTTTGAGGATGGTTGGAACTCGGATGTCTCGATCCGGGTCCCTAGGGCTTGGTTTTGGAGTCTAGATCCAGTTGTCCATGGAGTGTTTGGTAATATTTTCTGGCGTAGTACTAGTAGTCTTCTAGGGGTTAGTTTGCTAGCTGTTTTTGCCTTGAGTAATGTTAGCTGTGGTGTGGATATGCCACTTTCTTGTTAGCGAGGAACAATGTTACAGGGAATGAGTATCACCAGAAATCTACTGCATTTTTATTATTGGCCCCACTTGCCACGAAGTCATCCTCAGTTTAGTAACAATGGACTGACCTTAGAAAAATTCTAGCTACTAGCTAAGATAGTCTCATTGCCCTGCCTATACTCTAGACTGTTCATGAGCCACAGACAGAAGACATACTATCAAAGAATATGTCAATCATATGGAATGAGTAATAAATGATAACAAAATACATTTCATATATGATTGAAATTATAGAATGGCTAATCATTACAGCATTATATTATGTATAAGCAGTTAAACACCTTATTTAGCAACATTACCTTAACTGGTAACCCTAAATCCCTAATATAGCAATGCTAGTACATAGTTAGCACACATATGCATAACTGTTGATGGAAACATAAGGGGCATCATTGCATCAAAATGGATATTATTAGGTGTCTGGAATTCCAGTAGCCTTGATGTTGGTAAAAATTGTTGGTACTTAGTTGCACTATTGATCCTCTTAACCTTTTTGCATATCTTTTGAAAACTCTAGAGTAAAGCACCCAAATGTTCATGCATTAAATGATAATAGATATAGATTACAACAACAACAACAACAACAAAGCCTTTTAGTCCCAAGCAAGTTGAGGTAGGCTAGAGTTGAAACCCAACATGAGCCCCTAGTCACGGTTCAAGCACGTCAATAGCTGCTTTCCAAGCACTCCTATCCAAACAAAGATCTCTAATCACGGATGCAGGAGGATATAAGCCCTATATCTCCTGTATCTATTTTTGGTTTCTGCTAGCAACTAGCAAGAGAAGGCCAAGGGGAGATCTCTGTTTTTTTTAGTCAAAGTTATTGTGATTCCTTTCGATTTTACTCAATCTTGAGATTGACTTAGCGCACAGATGAAAAGGCATTCACCAGCGGAACTCGATGTCCTTCAATCATTATTGAGATTTGCTTGCATCTCTACTTCACTAGCCTCAAGCATTGCTCTTATTTTTCCTCAATGTGATGTTTTTAGGTTTGTAGTCAGGGTTATTGTTTCAGAAGGTCGTACCCTTGACTCAGAGTTATAATCTTCCACTCAATCTAGCATTTTGCTTGTAGCTGTTGATTTTCTGTGATTTGAGTTTGGATCTTGGTCCTCAGGGTTTCTTTCTGGAGTTTGGGTTCAAACTTGTCAATTGTCATGGAGGTGATTAGATCACCCCTCTTTCATAGAGATGTTTCTAGAATTTGCTATTTTTGTAATTTGCAGTTAATTTCATACATTGAAATTTGATATCAATATGTGAACACCACTTAGCACAGCCATCTGTTTTCACCTGAAAATGTTATGTGCCTAGGAAGTAGGAATATTTGACTGCTGAATGATCTGTTCTCTCAATTTTGTATGTTGAAACTCTCAACATAGATAGTTTCAAACGTGGTTAGTCAGCACTAACTGTCTGAATCTCATCTGCATAATATTTTACTAGTAGGTGGACCAAAAAATCATTAGTTTCATACCCAGCTAAAAGTATGGTTGCTTTGTTTTAATCTCCTTTTTTCACGTTCAGATCAATATAAGCATTCTAACTTTATTGATCAATGTTTCTGCAGGTAGAGTCTGTCTCCTGCTACTGCAGGGTAGATGGTGGTCTTAAAACCGTTGTGAGTGCTAGGAAGTTTGTCCCTGGTGCAAAGCTGTGCATGCAACCTGATATCATACCAAACAAGCGCAAGTCAAGGAGCTCACGCAAGGAGAGGTCCCAAACTCAATCACCACTGCTGCCTGGGCTTCCTGATGAATTGGCTATTTCCTGTCTCATGCGGGCTGCTCGGGTCGAGCACCCAAATATGCGGTTAGTCTGTAAACGATGGAACCGACTTTTGTCTGGAAATTATTATTACTCCTTGCGTAAGAAATTCGGCATGGCAGAAGAATGGATTTACGTCTTCAAAAGGGACCATGATCAGAAGCTATCTTGGTATGCCTTTGATCCTGTAAACCAGCTCTGGAAGTCATTGCCTCCAGTTCCACCAGAGTATTCTGAAGCTGTTGGCTTTGGTAGTGCTGTTCTCAACGGATGCTATCTTTACTTATTTGGTGGCAAAGACCCAGTACATGGGTCTATGAGGCGTGTTGTATTTTACAATGCTCGGATAAACAAATGGCTTCGAGCACCAGATATGCTGCAAAAACGGCACTTCTTTGGTTCTTGTGTCATAAACAACTGTCTTTATGTTGCTGGTGGGGAGTGTGTAGGGATACAGAGAACTCTAAGGTCTGCTGAGGTATATGATCCGAACAGGAATAGATGGTCTAGCATTGCTGAAATGAGCACAGGAATGGTGCCCTCCACTGGAGTAGTACATGATGGCAAGTGGTTCCTAAAAGGTCTCAATTCTCATCGCCAGGTTGTGAGTGAGGTCTATCTTCCAGCATCTAAAATGTGGTCAGCCACCAGTAATGAAATGGTCACGGGCTGGCGGAATCCAAGCATTTCCCTCAATGGCCGTCTTTATTCTGCTGATTGTCGTGATGGCTGTAAGCTTCGAGTTTATAATAGAGAGATGGGATCATGGACAAGGTTCATTGACACCAAACACCATATGGGAAGCTCACGGTCTCTTGAAGCCGCAGCCTTTGTCTCCCTTAATGGAAAACTATGCATCATCCGTAACAATATGAGTATCACTATTATTGATATATCAGACCCAACAACAGTAACTGAGGTTGACAGTGCGCGCATGTGGGAGGCTTTTGCTCGAAAGGGCCAGCACAGGTCTTTCATGGCAAACCTATGGTCAACCATCACAGGTCGTAATCTGAAGACAGACATTATGCATTGCCAGGTGCTCCAAGTTTGAGTTTGTCCATATATGAAGTGGAAACATACTTAGATTTGTACACAACCTCTGAAATGGATACATGAGCTGTACCAAAGAGACCAGCTTTGAACTCAGTAAATATCCACTGATTTTGTCCTTTCGAACTTTCTAATTTTGGCACCTATTTGTCAGTAAGGCTCAAAGAGATTGGTTCTGGGGACTGGAGGAAGAATATGCCCGGCTCATGAGGCATTAAGGGTTGAATGGCAGCTTGGACCCCACAGGTCAGAAGCACAGGAAGCACTGACAAAGGATGGTCTAAGCCTAGAGCAGGAACAAAGCAGAGGCAGAACTATGACTAAAGCTCGATGTAACAATCCTCTTGGTTTATCAGTCATGGGATAACAATCCTCTTAACTGTACATATCCTCCTCTTGGTTTATCAGTCATGGGAAGTAATCTTATGCTTATGCCATGAAATCTTCCCTGCCTGGTTATTGTTCGCTGAGAGGCTTTAGAAACTGATCAGTGCTATTTCTGAAAGAAATTTCTAGACACCATCTACTCTTGTGTTGTGAATAATGCGGTCTTGTAAGAACTCCCTAAAGGTTGTCCTTTGAACCATGAACATATCGACTCTATGGATGACATTGCCATTGAATAACATTTATCAGTGGTTTGATGTACTTTCTTGAATTTTCCTCCCTATAGGCATAGTAATGCACTGGTGCTACATGCCCAGTCGTCAGCTAGTTTGGTGGATTTGCTTGAAAATTTGTCGCTGTGCATAGTAACACTAATGGTCAAGCGGGTCCACGTAACATGCATTGTCTAGTTGTTGTCAGCACTGATCTGGAAATGATTTGTCAAATTTAGGAGACATGATTAACACAGGCTGAAATGTTTATCGGTTGCTTAGCGGTCATTTTCAGAGGCAGGAATCGATAATGATGATGTTGAACTAGTGATTTTTTTTAATACTGATTTGAGTATGTGATCTTTTAGTTGGTATATATGGGAGTCAAAGCCCGGGAAAGAACAGAGAAGTCCATGGGCTGCTGAACCCCTGCCCTCCTTGTCAAAAGGCATACCATGGGCTGCTAATGGAGTTAAGTGAAATATATAATGAGCTAATGAAGAATAGCAGCCCTATCTTGTAAACCCTTTTGGATGCATCTCCATTCTGTGGGGAAGAAAGAATTTGGATGGTTGCCCCAGCCAACTTGGTTCATGTTGCTGACAACTCGATATTGTCCTGTTCGCTTGGCTGATAAGCCATGGCTGAAAATATTGTTGGCTGATTTGTTGTGAGAGAAAAATAATGTTCGTTGATTGAAAAAGTACGGCTTATAAGCCAAACGAATATGGCACTATAGCTGACCTGTGTTGATTTTTTTTCCCTGATAAAAGAACGTGATTTTGTGATTGGATCGACAATGGTCTTTGCATGATTGCTGCAAAGATATGGCTGCATCATGTAGCACAAAACCACATGGCTGATGTCCCATATGGTTAGTCGTGTACTTGTGAGGACAAGATTAGCGAATATGTTGTTACATAACATGGAAGCTACGGTGAGAAGAACGTCGTAGAATAGATCCAAATCACGAATGCATCTCTGCTGCTAGTCTCAGGCTCTGTTCGACGGTTATAAATGGGCTGACTGGGCTGGTCAATCAGCTGATTTGAATCAGCTCACCGCCAGCCAGCTAACCAGCTGCTGCTGCAATCATTTGAATGTACTTATTTCAAATCAAATTCTGGCGTCAATGAACCAAAGTTGACGCCAACCGACAGACCCATTCAAATACACATCCGACAACAAGTATCAACATTAACACATACAAGTTAGTAGCAACCAGTTCTAATACCATTTCATTACATCTCACTCAAATGTGCTTTCAAGGCTATTGGAATAACACTTCACTATAACAGCAGTACAAGACACAACTGCTAGCTGAACCAATTTGTAGGCATTACAATAGCTCATTGAAATTTCTAAGATCCAATTACAACAATTCATTACAGCAGTACATACCTCAGTTGTCCATAACACTACTATGGAGGATTACTGGAGCATTTACAAAACTTGTAGGAGTTACACAAAACATTTGCAACACCTACAGAAACATGCGCCTTCTAATATGCACATGTACTCCATGTACAACATCAACCTACATTGGCATACAACCGTACTATTTTCAATTCCTACCATTCCTCTACAGGTAACAAATGTCCTAAGTGAAATCTATACAAAATTTGTACCCTTTTCAAGGCACATAATAATGAGCATGAAGCCGGTTCCCATGCAAAAGTCACTTACCCAACCATCAATGGGTCTTCATGCCATCCTCCGATCCACTTAGACCTCTCCTCCACCACTCGGCCTCGCCTGCAAGTGGACAACATGTCATAACCTGCATGTACACATACCAAGGAGTTGTAGCTTTAATTGGAACTACTTTCCATCCTAATTTACATCACCTTTGCCCAATCATTCTCCCCAGAGAGCCAAAGAGATGTACTCCCTCATCGCTGTCATACTATTATGTGCATTGAGTTGTACCCACTCGTCAGGTGTGTACGTAGGTGAAAGGTCCTAATGGCTAGAGGGGGGGTGAATAGCCTAATAAAAATTTCTACAACAACACTTAGCAAACCGGTTAGACAATTATGAGGCGAAGCAAGTGTTGCGCTAGCCTACCAAAAATGCAAGCCACCTACCACAATTTTAGTTGATATAGTTTCTATCCACACAATAGCTATATCACTACACTAAGTTAGTGTGCTCTCAAAGGCTAACTAAAGGGCAACACTAACCAAACTAACAAGCTCTCACAACTAGCTACACTAAAGAGCATGACAACTAGTTTGCAGTAATGTAAAGAGAGTGAGCAAGATAGTTATACCGCCGTGTCGAGGAGTGAACCAATCAATCACAAGAATCAATATCAATGAAGACCAATCACCTCGGAATCAAATGATGAACATAATGATTTTTTATCGAGGTTCACTTGCTTGCCAACAAGCTACTTCTTGTTGTGGCGATTCACTCACTTGGAGGTTCACACGCCAAACCCTTAATAGGGTGTCGCACAACCAACAAAAGATACGGATCACACAAGCCACGAGCAATCCACTAGAGTACCTTTTGGCTCTCAGCCGGGGAAAGGTCAAGAACCCCTCACAATCACCACGATCAGAGCCGGAGACAATCACCACCCTCCGCTCAACGATCCTCGCTGCTCTAAGCCATCTAGGTGGTGGCAACCACCAAGAGAAACAAGCGAATCCCGCAGTGAAACACGAACACCAAGTGTCTCAAATGCAAACACTCAAGCAATGCACTTGGATTCTCTCCCAATCTCACAAAGATGATGAATCAATGATGGAGATGAGTGGGAGGGCTTTGGCTAACTCACAAGGTTGCTATGTCAATGCAAATGGCCAAGAGAGTGAGCTAGAGCCGGCCATGGGGCTTAAATAGAATCCCTCACGAAATAGAGCCGTTGTACCCCTTCATTGGGCACAACGCGGGGTGACCGAACGCTCCGGTCATATTGACCGGACGCTGGACCTCAGCGTCCTGTCACACGATGCGTGCCACGTGTCCCCTCTCTTCAAATGTCGATCGCCCGATCTCAACGGTCAAGTGATGACCGGACGCGCTGCTTCGAAGTGACCGGACGCTGGACCACAGCGTCCGGTCGTTTCCAGTAAGCATCCAGAGATGACTTTTCACGACTAGACGCGTCCGGTCATGCTCGATCGGACTCACCCCAGCGTTCGGTCACACGGTGACTCTTCTGTGTGCTGCCACATCAGCATGACCGGACACACCCCTTTAGCGTCCGGTCACTAAGTGACCCAGCGTCCGGTCAGAGACCGACGCCAGCGTCTTCATGCTCCATCTGACTGGACGCATCGGTCCTAATGAGACCAGCGTCCGGTCACTTACAGTGACCTCCGTCTTTTCTGTCTAGGACGCCGGTGGTACCGTCGGACTGTCCGCACTCTACGAGCGGACACTCCGCCGGTGAAGTTTCTAACCCTTGTTCAAATGTGCCAACCACCAAGTGTATCACCTTATGCATATGTGTTAGCATATTTTCATAAATATTTTCAAGGGTGTTAGCACTCTACTAGATCCTAAATGCATATGCAATGAGTTAGAGCATCTAGTGGCACTTTGATAACCGTATTTCGATATGAGTTTCACCCCTCTTAATAGTACGGCTATCAAACCTAAATGTGATTACACTCACTAAGTGTCTCGATCACCAAAACAAAATGACTCCTATCATTTATACCTTTGCCTTGAGCCTTTTGTTTTTCTCTTTTTTCTTTTTAAGTCCAAGCACTTAATCATCACCATGGAATCACCATCATCATGTCATGATCTTCATTTGTTTCACCACTTGGAATGTGCTACCTATCTCATGATCACTTGATAAACTAGGTTAGCACTTAGGGTTTCATCAATTCACCAAAACCAAACTAGAGATTTCAATCTACCCCTTTTTGGTAATTGATGACAACCCTTTACAAAGATATGAATTGAAATTCAATTGAATCCATGTTGCTTGCCCAAGCATATTTACCATTTGTAAAAGGATATGGACAAGTTTCATGAACCCCAAATAGTAGCAATTGCTCCCCCTACATATGTGCTAAGAGTTTGGATTGAAGCTTGCACATATGCTTAGATAGGAAATATAAGAGACAATGTCTACCAAATGATGCTAAGGTATAAAAGATGGACCTTTGAAGCATGATACCAATCGGAGTGCACCAATATACCACCCTCAGCACCATGGTTAGCTTGATACCACTTGGAAACACTTGGAAATAAAATCATTAGATATCCTATGCATGCTAGTTTTTTATTTCATTATTCAAACCTACAACTAGGATATACCACACAAGCATGGATATTGAAATTTAAAACGTGTGCCATGCAAGCAAATATATGAAATGCACCGTTAAATGCACCATACAAGTTTATGAGCTTGCTCCCCCTACTTGTGTGCTCAAAATTTTAATTGATCACTTCCCTTTGTCATATCTCTCCTCATATGTCAAGTTCTCCCCCTTTGTTGTCTTTTCATTATCTTAGTACACTAATGTCTTAGTTTTTCTCCCCCTTTGTCATCAATGACCACAAAGGTTCAAAATGTAGATAGGTTGAGATTATCAATGTCAATCAATGGGGTGAGGATCATTTTTTCAAATTTGGTCCAATCTAGATCATTTGCCAAGGATATTTAACTCGGTTTGATCCAAGGACAAGCTTCTTCACACCTCCAAATAAGGGTTATCTTGTACCATGTTGAGTTAAACACTTAGAGCTCATTTTCTAGATCAAACACTAGGTTTACAAGCCCACAAACATGTCATATGCTACCACTAGATCAAATTAAGCATAAAAGCAATAGTGGTACCATACAATCATCAAATTTATTTGATTTTCATGAATGAGCCTATTGAATGTGAAAGATGTCTAGATGCACTAAACATGTCCTTAGTAAGGATGTATGCCATGTCAATCAACTTTTACCTTGGATTGCTCGAAGAAGAGATATGTCATATAAGTGGGGGTGCATCAACACATATTTAAGAAATCCAATATGTTCAACTCATTCCTTAGCTTGTAAAACCTTTTCTCATCCAATGGCTTGATGAATATATCGGCAAGTTGATCTTCGGTGCCTACACTCTCAATGCAAATGTCCCCTTTTTGTTGGTGATCTCTTATGAAATGGTGGCGGACATCAATGTGCTTTGTTCTTATATGTTGAACCAGATTGTTGGTTAACTTGATTGCACTCTCATTGTCACATAACAATGGCACTTTCTTGAACTTGATTTCAAAGTCACTCAATGTGGTCTTCATCCAAAGTATTTGTGCACAACAACTACCGACGGATATGTATTCGGCTTCGGTGGTTGATAATGCAACACTATTTTGCTTCTTTGATGACCATGAAACAAATGATCTTTCCAACAATTAACATGTGCCCGTGGTGCTCTTCCTTTCAACTTTGCATCCCACATAATCCGAGTCGGAGTAACCAACTAGCTCAAACTTTGCTCATTTGGGTGCTCATTTGGGATACCACAAACCAACATTTGGTGTATGCTTCAAGTACCTTAATATTCTCTTTGTAGCCTTCAAATGACTTTCTCTTGGTGAGGCTTGAAATCTTGCACACATGCATACATTAAACATGACATCCGGCCTTGATGCGGTCACATAGAGTAGGCTTTCAATCATAGACCGATATAATTTTTGATCCATTATATTTCCACTTGCATCACTATCCAAGTTGCTATTTGTTCCTATTGGTGTACTAATGGCTTTGTTATCACTCACGCCAAACTTCTTAATCATGTCCTTGATATACTTGCCTTGACTCACAAATGTACCATTTTTCAATTGCTTAATTTAAAGACCAAGGAAGTAACTTAACTCTCCAATCATGGACATCTCAAACTCATTAGCCATCATCTTTCCAAACTCATCACAAAAGTCTTGATTGGTTGATCCAAATATGATGTCATCAACATAGATTTACAACACAAACAAGTCTTTGCCAATCTTCTTGATGAAAAGAGTGGTGTCAACCTTGCCCATTATAAACCCCTTTAGAGAGTAGGAAGTCTATCAATCTCTCATACCATACTCTAGGTGCTTGCTTCAAGCCATACAATGCCTTCTTCAACTTGTACATATGGTCGGACTTCTTGTCATCTTCAAAATCGGGAGGTTGCTCAACATATACTTCTTCATTGATGTAACCATTGAGAAATGCACTCTTGATATCTATTTGATAGAGTTTGATGTTGTGGGCACAAGCATAGGTTAGCAAGATTCTAATTGCTTCCAATCTAGCAATCGGGGCATATGTTTCTCCAAAGTCAAGACCTTCAACTTGTGTATAGCCTTGTGCTACTAATCTTGCTTTGTTCCTTACTACTATCCCATCTTGATCTTGCTTGTTTCTAAAGACCCATTTGGTTCCAATCACATTATGTCTCTTTGGTCTTTCTACTAATTCTCATATTTAATTTCTTGTGAAATTATTCAATTCTTCATGCATAGCATTCACCCAATCAACATCCTTCAATGCTTCATCTATCTTCTTTGGTTCAATTGATGACACAAATGAGAAGTGCTCACAAAATGAAGCCAATCTTGATTTTGTTTGTACACCTCTAGAAATATCACCAATTATAGTGTCCAATGAATGATCCCTTGTAATATTAGTTGGTTGGAGCATTAGAACTTGATTGCTTGCATTTACTTAATCATTGGGTTGAGATGACGTACTAGTCACTTGATCTTGTTCATTGTCATGAGATCCACTTGTAGTAGCTTGATTTGTATTATCTTGCACATTTGAGTTAGAGAGCACTTGTACTTGATCATCTTCATCATCATTCATTTGTTTAGGCCTCAATTCACCAACATCCATGTTCTTCATGGCATTTGAAAGTTGAATGCCTCTAACATCTTTCAAGTTCTCATTCTCTTCTTATGAACCCTTGGTTTCATTAAATTCAACATCATGAACTTCCTCAAGAGTACCACTATCCAAATTCCAAACTCTATATACTTTGCTTGTAGTGGAGTAACCAAGTAGGAATCCTTCATCACATTTCTTGTCAAACTTGTCCAATCTAGTGCCTTTCTTCAAAATATAGCATTTGCAACCAAAGACCCAAAAATATGCAATGTTGGGCTTTCTACCATTCAAGAGCTTATATGGTGTCTTCTCTTTCAATGGGTGACAATAGAGGTGGTTGCTACAATAGCAAGCCGTGTTGATAGCTTCGGCCCAAAAAGATTGACTCACATTATACTCACTAAGCATAGACCTTGTCATATCAATGAGTGTTGTATTCTTCCTCTCAACAAGGCCATTTGATTGTGGAGTGTACTTGGCCGAGAATTGATGTCTAATTCCAAATTCATCACACAACTCATCAATTCTAGTGTTCTTGAACTCACTAGTCATTTCTAACTCTCTTGATGGTTGTTTCAAACTCATTGTGAATGCCCTTGACAAATGATTTGAATATTGCAAACACATCACTTTTGTCCACTAGAAAGAATACCCATGTGTATCTAGTGTAATCATCTACTATCACAAAGCCATATTTGTTACCACCAATGCTAGTGTATTGTGTTGGCCTAAACAAGTCCATGTGCAATAACTCAAATGCTTTACTAGTGCTCATCATGCTTTTCTTAGGATGGGTGTTTCCAACTTGTTTGTCGGCTTGACATGAGCTACAAAGTCTATCCTTATTAAACACAACATCTTTCAAGCCTCTAACCAAGTCATGCTTAACCAATCTATTCAATTGTTTCATTTCAACATGACCAAGCCTTCTATGCCATAACCAACCCATGCTAGACTTAGTGAACAAGCATGTAGATAATTTAGCTTCACTAGCATTGAAATCAACCAAGTATAGATTCTCATATCTAAAGCCTTTGAAGATCAAGTTAGAGTCATCTACACTTATGATCTCTACATCATCTACCCCAAATATGCATTTGAATCCAAGATCACACAATTGAACCACGGATAGCAAATTGAAGTTTAGGCTCTCTACTAGCAACACATTGGAAATACTCATGTCATTCGATATTGCAATCTTACCAAGTCCTTTGATCTTGCCTTTGCCATTGTCACCAAATGTGATACTATCATAACCATCATTGTCATTGGTGTTGATTGAGTTGAACATTCTTACATCACCGGTCATGTGTTGAGTACACCCACTATCAAGAACCCAATGCCTTCCTCCAGACTTTGTAATTGACCTATAAAAGAAGATCAATTCTTTTTTAGATACCCAAACTTGTTTGGGTCTTTGAAGGTTAGTCACTAAGCTCTTTGGTACCCAAATGGCTTTCTTTTTTGAGCCCATCCATGGTTTACCAATGAACTTAGCCTTTACACCATTTGCACCATTTGTAAGCATATAAAAAGAATCAAGCTTAATGAAGGATACATTAGTATTTTTGCTCTTGTTTTTACATTCATGCTCTTTATGACCAACTTGCTTGCAACTAGTGTAAAACCGACCATTATTCTTCACAAAACTAGTCTTGTGAGGAGCAAATGCCTCCTTGCCTTTCTTAGGGGTATAGCACAATCCCTCTTTGTAGAAAGAAGCTCTTTGGCTACCCAAGCACATAAGCAAGCGGTCCTCACCACCATAGGCCTTAGCCAAAGTGTAAGTGAGCTTGTTGACCTCCTTCTTAAGATTCTCATTCTCAACCATTAGTGAGGCATCACAAGTGAAACCATCACTACTAGATAAGGTGAAAGTAGAAGTACTACAAGAAAGGTTAGTAGGAGCAATAATGATAGGTATAGATAATGATTCATCAATTATATCACAAGTTAAGCCTATATTGCAAGTTTTAACATGCTTCTTTTTATTTTGCTCATCAAGCAAAGAGGAATGAGCCTTTTCAAGATTTTTGTGAGCCTTGCCAAGCTTCTCATGGGCTTCCTCTAGTCTCTCATGGGTTGCTTTGAGCTCATCAAGGGCTTGCTTAAGGGCTTTTACCTTCTTATTCAAGCTCTTGCATTCCCTTTTCTTAATGTCAAAGTGTTCTTTAGCATCTTCTAGCATGTCATATAATTCATCTTTAGTAGTTTCATCATCATCACTATCACTATCATTTCCATTATCATGTTCATCAGCACTTCCATCATCACAAGTTTATACCTTAGTGGCTTTAGCCATGAAGTATGATGGAGTGTCGAAGAGAGAAGGCTTCTCATTGATAGCAATGCTTGCAAGTGCCTTCTTCTTGGTGGTCATGTCATCATCACTATCATCATCATCACTTGAGGAAGCATCACTATCCCAAGTGACCACATATGAACCACCTTTCTTCTTCTTGAAGGTCATCTTGTCCTTCTTCTCTTTCTTTTCCTTCTTGTCCTTCTTGTTGTTCTTGTTGTCATCATCATTGTCGCTATTGTATGGACATTGAGCAACAAGATGATCTTTGCTTCCACATTTGAAGCACCTTCTTGACTCTTCCTTGTTCTTGGATGAAGATTTCTTTCTTCTATCACGGTACCCTTTCTTCATCATGAATTTGCCAAATTTCTTGACAAAGAGAGCCATCTTCTCATCATCATCATCATCCCATGAACCATCATCTTTACTTGATGTTTCTTACTTTGCCTTGCCCTTGAATGATGTGGCCTTGAATGCCACACTCTTCTTCTTCTCATCCTTCTTCTCATATTTCTTCTCCTTCTTTTCTTCCTTCTCATCATCATCTCTATATGTATCATCGGTCATTATATTTCCCAACACTTGATTTGGTGTCATGGTGTCCAAACCACTCCTCACTAGAATAGTGACCAATGTGCCAAATCTTGAAGGTAAGCATCTCAAGAACTTATGGGAGAAGTCCTTGTCCTTCACCTCTTCTTCAAGTGCTTTGAGATCATTGACAAGCACTTGAAGCCTATGTAACATCTCCAGCACACTCTCATCCTTCTTCATCTTGAAGCTTGCAAACTTCTCTTTGAGAATGTATGCCTTTGCACCTTTCACGACTTGAGTGTCCTCAAATGATTCTTCCAACTTCTTCCAAGCCTCATGAGCCATCTCAATATTCTTAATTTGCTCAAATGTTCTCTCATCAATTGCATCATGAATGGCACTTAGAGCTATGTCATTGTTTTAGAGAAGCACTTCTTCGGCCGCGGTGGGATTCTTCGGATCACCAATCTCAATTTTGGTTTCTATCACCTTCCATACTTTTCTATTGATTGACTTGAAATGTGTGGTCATCTTTGATTTCCAATACGGATAGTTTGTGCCATCAAATTAGGGTTGCTTCTTGGTGTTGTTGATTTGAGCCATTTTTACACCGAAGGTTGTTAAGCCTCAAATCACGGTGACCTCGGCTCTTATACCACTTGAAAGGTCCTAATGGCTAGAGGGGGGGTGAATAGCCTAATAAAAATTTCTACAACAACATTTAGCAAACCGGTTAGACAATTATGAGGCAAAGCAAGTGTTGCGCTAGCCTACTAAAAATGCAAGCCACCTACCACAATTCTAGTTGATATGGTTTATATTCACACAATAGCTATGTTACTACACTAAGTTACTGTGCTCTTAAAGGCTAACTAAAGAGACACACTAACCAAACTAACAAGCTTTCACAATTAGCTACACTAAAGAGCTTGACAACTAGTTTGAGATAATATAAAGAGAGTGAGCAAGATAGTTATACCGCCGTGTCGAGGAGTGAACCAATCAATCATAAGAATCAATATCAATGAAGATCAATTACCTCGGAATCAAATGATGAACACAATGATTTTTTACCGAGGTTCACTTGCTTGCCGACAAGCTACTCCTCGTTGTGGCGATTCACTCACTTGGAGGTTCACGTGTTAATTGGCATCACACGCCAAACCCTCAATAGGGTGCCACACAACCAACACAAGATGAGGATCACATAAGCCACGAGCAATCCACTAGAGTACTTTTGTCTCTCTACTGGGGAAAGGTCAAGAACCCCTCACAATCACCATGATCGGAGCCGGAGACAATCACCACCCTTCGCTCAACGATCCTCGCTGCTCCAAGCCGTCTAGGTGGCGGCAACCACCAAGAGTAACAAGCGAATCCTATAGTGAAACATGAACACCAAGTGCCTCTAGATGCAAACACTCAAGCAATGCACTTGAATTCTCTCCCAATCTCACAAAGATGATGAATCACAGATGGAGATGAGTGAGAGGGCTTTGGCTAAGCTCACAAGGTTGCTATGTGAATGCAAATGACCAAGAGAGTGAGCTAGAGCCGGCCATGGGGCTTAAATAGAAGCCCCTACGAAATAGAGTCGTTGTACCCCTTCACTGGGCACAACGTGGGGTGACCGGACGCTCCGGTCATATTGACCGGACGCTACACCTCAGCGTCCGGTCACGCGATGCGTGCCACGTGTCCCCTCTCTTCAAATGTCGGTCGCCCGATCTCAACGGTCAAGTGATGACCAGACGAGCTGCTTCGAAGTGACCGGACGTTGGACCACAACGTCCAGTCGTTTCCAGTAAGCATCCAATGACGACTTTTCACGACTGGACGCATTCGGACATGCTCGACTGGACTCACCTAGCGTCTGGTCACATGGTGACTCTTCTATGCGCTGCCACATCAACATGACCGGACGTACCACTCCAGCGTCCGGTCACTAAGTGACCCAGCGTCCGGTCAGAGACCGACGCTAGCGTCTTCATGCTCCATCTGACCGGACGCGCCGGTCCTAACGAGACCAGCATTCGGTCACTTACAGTGACCTCCATCTTTTCTGTCTAGGGCACCGGTGGCACTTTGATAACCACATTTAGTGGCACTTTGATAACCGCATTTCGATACGAGTTTCACCCCTCTTAATAGTACGACTATCAATCCTAAATATAATCACACTCACTAAGTGTCTCGATCACCAAAACAAAATGGCTCCTATCATTTATACCTTTGCCTTGAGCATTTTGTTTTTCTCTTTCTTCTTTTTAAGTCCAAGCACTTGATCATCACCATGGCATCACCATCATCATGTCATGATGTTCATTTGCTTCACCACTTGGAATGTGCTACCTATCTCATGATCACTTGATAAACTAGGTTAACACTTAGGGTTTCATCAATTCACCAAAACCAAACTAGAGCTTTCAGTAGGCGAACCAAATCCATGCTGACGAATGTACAAATAATTATGCATTGCAAAGCATGACATAATAATCATCTTTTGCTTCTCCATATGGCAGTACGGAACCCCATCCAAAATGTGCCAACGCGCCTTCAGAATCCCAAATGTCCGTTCGATGACATTGCGCGGCCTCGAATGCGTCAAGTTAAATTTCTCCTGTCGAGACAAAGTCTCAACAGGTACATCCCTAAAATCATCTAGATGATACCTTGTATTTTTGAAAGGACCCAAGTACCCATACTTCAGCGCATATCCAACGTCCACCAGATAGTAGCATCCTGCAACACATGAACGATTTGCACAATTAGTTTTTAATTTCTGCCCAAGCTACTAGAAATGTTGTTCCAACAATTGCCTGGCAGTACTCACTAACTGGCAGATGGATGCGGGAAGTTCTCTTCGGCCCAACAATCTCTCAGGACGACCATGTCATGCACCGACCCCACCATCTCAACACCGACATATGTGAAGCGCCCATCCATGTCCACAATGGCACAAACATTAATTATTACATCTCATTTCCTATTTATATAGTCTAGTTTGGCCAGCTTATTCACCGTCACCTTAATGTGAGTGCCATCCATATGGCAGAACCGCCCAAAATAACACACTTTCGGAGGCGCTCTTCTGCCATTAGACACTAAGCACCTTGAAAGTGAGTTACATCGAACAGTTCCATCGAGCACACCCCAAGGGAGAACTCAAACAATCCACGTTTTTCATCCAGAATCCAATAATGTGAACGAGTTTACAACACTTAGTCTATTTCATACAACAAGAGTTCTCAGAAATACATTATTACAATACCAAGTTTAGAGTGCGGAATTTAAACAGCGGAATTGAAATAAACATCTAACGATAAGATACAAGAATCCATCTATGCCCACCAGAAGAATCCTCCACACAATAGCCACTCCTTAAGCTGCACCTGCAACATGGGTAAATAAACCCTGAGTACACAATGTACTCGTAAACTTACCCGACTAGTGGGAATAATTTTTTGACTCTAAAGGATATGATAAGCTTTATGGTTTGTTGGGTTTCCTTTTTGTGAAAAACATTACTAGTAGTGAATCCTTATGTATGTGTTTTATTAGCAGTCATGATTAGTTCATTCGCTACCATTCTATGTAAGCACCTGTTTTATTTTTAAGCAAGAGTTGAGCAATCAGATCCATTCATCCCCGTTCATCTTCCAATTCTTACTACGGTGCTAGACCATAGCCAAGTCGTACCATATCACATGGCGATTCACGAACCAATGTATCCTAGCTGGGTACCTCGAAACTCACGCCCCGCTTGTACCCCAGGCACGAGCAAGACTAACCCACCACTCTCTTGTCAAGGGGTCTAGGTCCCTATCCAAACTTGGACTCCAAGCCCCCACTCCTAAGTCCCGGACTCAGTGTGGTGCTTAAACCTCCACCATCCCCACCTCCAATCAGTTGGTCCAAAAGAGCCGGAACCCATGACAAGAGAGCAACGAGCCTTTCTGCTCCCATAAGCAAGTATGTGCTTAGGATAATAAGTCTGTGACCTGACTACCATCCACTGCAATGGACGGTCCTTAACCGATATGGATAGGGGAAATAGTGTAGCCAAGCTATGCCCCATTAGCCACGGGACACAACCTATTCCACCCACCAATACTCGTACCGTATCCCTGCCCGGTCTCATTTCCTTTCACCATTTTATCATGAGAGTAATAATAATAATCACCTATTGTAAGTAACGACAGGTTACTCACGCTATCGATAGCCTAAGCATAGCAGCTACTTGACCTATGCTAGTAGGACTCATAGGTAGGTTTATCTATGCATGTAGTTTCAATATAAATCCTGTAACGTAAATGCACATCACATATATATATCCAGTGATTATTTAAAATAAGGGTTATGCACCGGGGCTTGCCTTGGGCAGACGGATTGTCAGCTATGTCAGTCGTCGGTGGCTTTGAGGCTTCCTCCTGTACGAGGACCTCCTCCTCGTACTCCTCGATCACCTCCTCGTACTCCTGCTCTCCGGTGGTCACGAACTCCACCAACTCGTTCTCTACATGCATGCAACGATGATGCAACACTTAGTATTAAGGCAACAACAATTCTTAAAATAAGAATACCTCTACTAAGCCACTAAGCTAGCTCTAATGGCTAAGATACTAACTACCTATCATTTCTACCAAAATAGGTATGGATTCATCTAACAGGTATTAACTTAGCAACTAAAATGTAATCTTACTCTTATTAGTGATTTAACTTATATTACAACAAGGAGCACCTAACTATCCTAGTGCTTAGTCTATTCTAGGGCTACAAAAATTATAGGGAGCACATAATAATACAATGAAGCTACCATAAAAATTTTGGGACTAAAGCTATCACCAATTTACCACAAAAATTCCTACAATATTTAACCTAATAATATTAAACATTTCCAAATGATTTAATAGCTCCTAGTATCAACATGTATATATATTAACTAAATACACTAATAGATAGAGCACAATTTTAGAAACCTAACAAAATTTGTTTCAAAATTTTTGGACATCTACATGATTTTATATGATTTACCAAAGATCAGCTCAAAAATTAAATTAGAAAATTATTTCTAATTCCTTATGAAAAAGAAAAACGAATTCTCCCGCATGGCCCACACGCGTGGCCCACTTGACATAGTGCGCGCGTGAGCGCGCGGCAGCCCGCGGCGCGGCCCACGCGAAGACGACCCACGGCGGGGAAAGCCCGCGCGCGTCAACGACTTTGCAAAAGAGACCTCGAACTTCTCCCGAATCACAAATAAGTCCTAACACTATTTTCCCCTCCCTTAGAACTTCTCACTTAACCCCCTCGCCTTTTTCTAATTCATCCGCGCGCACCCCCAGCGACTCAGTGCACGGCGGTGCAGCGAGCGATGGCACTGAACGCCTACGCTGGCCACCTAGGACCTGCGCGGGCCTACCTAACGGGTCGATCACCAACTCTGACCTGAGCGGCTACGCTAAACAGCGGTGTAGGGTGACACGACTGGCTAGGGAAGGCTGCAGCGGCGCGCGACCATCCGTGACGGCGGCGCCACTGTTCTAGTGAGCTAGGGCAGCTATCAGACCTAATCGATTAGCGCGTGAGCATCAAAAGGCTACCATGGACTAGGCCGAGGTGACAGCTAGGGCAGAAGATGATGAGTACAGGCCCGATCTTCCGAGAGGTAGCCGGTAAGTTCGATTTGTGGAGATCTCGACGTTGGCGATCCGGCTTCAAATCAGACGGCGATTCGAACCACCGCAACCGTTACACCATTGCTCCATTGGTTATCAATCAAGCACAACTTGATTGACCTCGCCAAGAAGGCTTTTCCGCAAAGCGAATCAAGAGCACAAGCAAGAAGGTAAAACACGCAACTCGATATTGCAAATATGAATGACGCGAATATCAATAGAGGGTTCTAGAACTCGGTTCCAAAGGACTAATCGAGCGATGGAGGAGATCAAGCGGGGCCCTGGATCACCTGTAAAAGGATTTGTCACCACAGTTACAATGAACGATTCAATTTCTCGATGGAAAACTAAACTCTAAACAAAACCCAATTGTGTAGCAATGGCGGCGGCTGTGTTTATAGTCTAAGACTCGACCTAGGGTTGGGGGGCGGCGGGGTTGGGCGCCCACAACTTGGGCTTAAGGTCCGACACGATACATGGCCAAGTTGGCCCAAATAGGTGACGCAGCACCTTGCCGTGGTCACACAGAATGATCCACGGACCTTCTGGAGTTGGGACCAGATCCAAAGCGACGGCGTCGTCGTCCCCTTTCCAACGCATCCAAGAACGGCCCGTTTTGATGTCGTATGAGAAAGTTATGACCGAAACAGTGACGACGTGTCTGCTGAATCCGAGGGCGATGTGGCAGCTGAGTTGGGAACGAATTGCAACTTGGGGAAGACCATGGCGTCGGTGTGTCTAGCATGGCGATGTCCTCATCAGAAGATGATAGAGGAAGGCTGACCACGTGCGGCAGCGCACCGTGGCGGCACGGTCACGTCAACGACGAAGGGGAGGCGGTAGCGGTTCGACTAAGGCGCGCAAGGTGGAGAGGGAGTCAAGGCAATGCTAGTGGTGCAGGTGAATTGGCTCAGGAGGAACGATGGGAGAGCTGCCCACACCCACGGTCGGATGTGGCCTTATCAGCACGGTAGCGGAAGAAACTCCAAATTGGAGCTTGACCGTGCTCGCTTCAAAGCTAGGTGGGGACGGGCAGCGAGAAGACGTGATGGTGAAGCCGTGGCTGCGACGAATTGAATGGAGGTAATCGTTCGTAGGGCAATTGATGGCGCGGCTCGGCGACGACAACGGATGAAGAAAAAGAGAAAGAGAAAGACGAGGCACGGCAGGTGGGCTCGGCTCATCCTCGCCTTGGCAGGACGCGAGCGGCGTGATCAGGACACCCACACGCAGGCGCTACGGACAAGGTGTGCGCACATCCGACCAGCATGGCCCGTGTGGCTGTAGTGTCTTAATTGACAAGGCGACGGTGGCCTAGCCACGTGCGCTCGGCAGTGGAGGCCTTGACTGGGCTGGCAATAGTGCAGAGATGCAACGGATAGGCACGGACATGACGATGATGCGATGACAGCGGTAGCATCGTGGTGCGAGGCGGATTGGTAGTGCGGCGAGGCAGCAGTGGGCGGACGCGACGGTGAGGTGATAGCGCCGACTGTGGCTTCGTCGTGGCGCGGCGGGTGGCAGCAGCTCTGCGCGGTGGGGCCAGCGGCAGCCGAGCTACAGCCAGGCCAGAGGCAGCCATGGCTAGCCACGCGCGGCAGCGTGCACACGTGCGACCAACACGGCGACGCCGAGCGCCCGAGCGTGGTGATCGCGCCCACGCGGCCAACCAGCCCAAAACCGTGTCGTTTACGAATTTTGAAGCGCCCATAAAAACTAAACGGTTGCTTCTGGACCTAAACCATCTTCACCATGCTCGAGATGGCACATGAGACTACCAAATCGAGTTATAACACTATACCACCCCTTAACCCAATCCCTCAAAATAAATTGCTAAACATAGTAATGTCTAGCTGTTGACAAACTTAGAAATTTTCTAAGTTTTGAGCTGAATTTGATTTCAATTTGCGATTTCTAAGCTAGTGGAAATATTAGCTAGTAATATCATTTTTCGACAATAAGTATTTCACTGTCATCTACAAAGTTTGTACTTTAAACTTTATTTAAGTATCACACACATGTTCTATTGCATTCTTGTTCACTAAAAATTAGTTTTAAACCCTACTTGATGTACATGAACTATTGAATCAACTTTTATTTAACATTTTTATTGATCATTTTAAGTTACAAGAAACTTATCTACACACTCTATCACATACATTAACACATAAACATGATGCTCATGATATGTTTTAGTAAATGATTTAGGGTATAACACCGAGGGTGTTACAATCCAAAGCCCCGACGCATCCATCAAAGAATGGTGCATATGTTCCAAGTTGAGCTTTCACACCAGCATAAGTGTTATCAGTTGAAATAAGAATAGTGTCTACCCACCTACACATAACCTCGGCTACATGAGTAACCTTCCTACTAACTATATCTAAAGACATTTTGAATCTATCCCTGCTCCTTCTAGTTGCACCGTTGTGAGCACAAGTCCACACATATAGACCTAAAGTTTCTAGAGATCCTGTTTGTCGTGTACCCTTGAGTCCAAACATAAGTAAAATATCATGCAACCACAGGAAGTCATCAGGAGACATACGCAAGTTGTCGAGGCACTTTCGTTCGTTGCTCAGATTGAGTTGGATCCACTGTCGTCCGGTCATCTTGGGGAAGGGGAGTTCAGGGTTGGCAACTGGAGCCGCATTGGCCACTGCTGCTTTGTACCTTGCAAGCGTGACAACAGCAGCAACCAAGTTGAAAATGTGTGGTCCGTCGCTGGAAATGTCGCTGCTGTTGGACTCCTCACTGATGCTCATCTGCAAGACCAAATCAGATTATTGTACGCAAACTTATTGGTGCTGGCATGAAGTAGTACTAACTCATACTGCTACTTTCTGAACAAATGAGTTAATGAGGTAGCAAATACGAACCTTCAAATTGGTTTGGGTCCCAAGCAAGGTTCAATCTTAACTCATGCTAATTTAGTCCAAATGAAGGGTCTGCACGTTTCAATAGTACAATAATAGTATCTTGTCTTGTTTAGGAACCAATGAAGGATTACAGGAGAGCTGAACCGAGAACACCAATTAATAGAGATACTCTAGTAGCAATTGCAGGTGAACCTACAACACCAATTAACAGCAATTTAGGACTCAAGTAGCATATACTAACTATGTGCACACAAATGTAGAGAAGGATTCATACATGGGGACTCGGTCATGACTGCAATAGCTACCTCGGCCTGAAAAATGCAGACCCAGTACACCACATAACACATCAAAAAATGAAATGTATGTTGAACAAAGATATGTACATCACAGATCACATTTTATTTGGATTCGGAAAAAAACACCACACAAAGTTTAGGCCACACGCAACATTACAGCGATGCAACTTAAACAAATATTGTCCACGACAGAGTATAACTCAACATGCATGGTTTGGAAAATAAAACTACATAGACTGTCGCAGTGGGAATGCTTCTTCGGATAATATCTACTTGAATCTGGATCTCCGTCCTCCTAGCAGATCTGTAGAAAGTTCAGAAGACCCTCTTTTGTTTCCATGGTCAAGAAGTTCCTACGGTGCAGTGTGTTCGTGCAAATAATTAAATTGTGAGCAAATATAGCATCAGACTCTAGCAAACCATCTTCTTTCAAAATCTTTTCACTTTGTCCATCTCCTCTTCCTGCTTGCTGGTACCGGCCTTCTATAGCTTATGGTCTTTAATGATGTTGGTCAGGTCGTTAAGGTAGTCATCAATCAAAGCACTCTTCTTACTGGGAGGGTTGTTGACAGAGTATTCCCTAGTGGATCTCTTGGAGGACTGACCAACATTTTGGAGATTTACGAGGTCCTAGGACATTTTGTGTGGAGTATGATGGCTATTAGTACTGGGTGTCTCTCGTGATGATGTCCACCAGAAGATAGCAACGTCCCCCAGTCGCGCGGGTGTGTCCCCAAAGAGTGATTAGTAGGTCAAGGCATTTGAGAATTTTGGTCCGCTCCGCCGTAGATTTGCTATTTTTCTACACGTGTGTCATGGGTCCACTGGTTAGAACGAGTAGAATGGGAACATCCCTAGTACTTTGTATTCAGGGGGGGTTAGAAAGGAATAAGGTTAGAAGTTAGTACCCCGTTGCCACCCTCAAAAAACGAGGGGTCAACTATGGGGTCATGGCCTAGGCCGGTGTGGGTTTAAAGGTTGCGCCAATTAAAATATGCCCGCTTCATCTCATTGAACTTGTCCTGCAATTATTTCTTGTCATACGGCAACTTCGTTGCATTTTCGAATGCTGGATACACATTTGCCCAACCGTGGGTTGTGAGACCTTTCTGGTTCCAGTGCAATAGGTTTTTCTGTTCTATCACTAGTTTCAGAAATGTCCTCAAGGTGGCGTCATCCCAGCTAGCATGATTCGTGCTCATCTGTTGCCATGTTGAAAATGTTTGGTTTGATTTATACAGCATACAACAAAAATGCAGCAGTTGTAAGAGGTACAAATAGGAGAGTTAGGGCGTAAGAAATGGTGACGTGCCTTGGCAAAACGCTTGGTGCATTTTGAGCGGAGATTGTAGTGCCTGGCTTCAGGTGAAGAGCATGACGAAGTGGACGACACTAACAGTGTGGACAACGTTGAGCAGCAGTTGTTAGCATGACCACAAAATCGCTGCAGAAAGGGTAATAGTTCAAATGAGAGCACTGCAATGCGAGAAACAAAACAAAACACCTTGTAAACAATGCACCAGGTAATCTCTTCTTAGAATAAGGAGTTCATAATCACCTCCCAAGATCAACTGATCAATCCAAATCAAGCAAAACTAATCAAGAATTGTGTGTACAAGTGATATAGCCTACAATCTGTCTTCTATGTTTGAATAGCACGTATGTATAGCATGTTTGTATTATACCACCAGTGTCAAGTATTGCATGATATCAACCTTTGGCATTAGTTCTAAGGTTCGTAGTTTGTGGATAACCATAGGTAATAAGTACAACAACAATGATAAAAGAAAATGAGAAAGGATAAGTGACAGTATATATTACAGTACAATCCATGGCAAGGTATCCAGTGCATAACCCAAGATACTGCTTCTGAAGCATGTAGTTACCAGAGATAGTAAAATAATGTGTGGATCAAAAGTGGATCATGTTCAGCTTAACTATGTGATAGTAGTTTTGCATATCATGAGTGAAACAGAACTAACAGAGAATAAACAAAAATTATCAAGCAAACTGCAGCCAGATCAAGGAAGTGAGCCATTATACAATGAATTGACCAAGAATCATCAAAAAGTAGCAATTGTTGTATGAATTTAATACCATACCGATCCTAAAATTTAAGGCCAATTCAATTAGCGGCATTGCGCTAAGAGTATACATTGTAAACAACATCTCATTCAGGATTGGTTCTTGGAACAGCTGTAGAGCCCCAAGCAAGAATTCTGTTTAGCGGTCACTAGTTCCTCTAAAAATTAAGATACAGTAGACGCCCAGGAGATATAACTATTGGGAAATGACACCCCTAGAGATAAAAGTAACAGAACTTGACAGCGCGATGCAAAAGCAACATGGCTTAGTAAAGCAGCACGATGCAAAGCAGGACAGCACAATAAAGCTACACCGTTGCATAATCCCAATAAGAATAAGACATCACGAATGTGAGCGTTGCACTGCGAGAAACAAGTGAACATGGACGTAGGTGCACGAGAACGAACCTAGGGTCCCCGGATCCGGCGAAGCACCAGGCGATTCCGGCGAGCTGAGATGCAGATCCATGGGCGGCGCTCGGGATACACTTGCAAAACGATCACGTGGGGGTCGGATCCGGAGGAGGGACGACGGTGGCCTCGGATGCGGGGTTACCTTGTCGCTGGCGGACGGGCGTCGATGGCGGTGGGTTCTGGGAGGGATGCGGAGCTCACGGTCGCCACGGAAGGCTGTCGACGGTGACGGGGCGCCCTCACGGCGTAGAGAGGCGGGGGGGGGTAAGGGTTCCGCTGACGGCGGCCGGGGCGGGCACGACGAAGCGGAGCTCACGGCGTCCCGCACGGAGGAAAGAGGCTAAGGGGCGAGCGACCACAAACCCTAGCTGCGCGGCTGTCGGGGGAACGGAACGAGGAGAGAGTGCGAATGCAGCCAGGGCCGGTGGGCTTGTAGGTCACGCCAAATGGCTGAGCTGTTCAGCCCAGCCAGCCGATTTACACCAGCCGGACAGAACCTCAGTAGCTAGTGTTGCCTTTTGCCGAGAGCTAACAAAATGCGCTTTGTAGTGGTAAGTAACACCTAATACGCTCCGAATTCAGGGCCGACGGCTTTTGTTCCTGCTTTCGTGGAACGACCAAATCTGCCGTGACTAGAGAGATTCTGCCGATTCCATGACTTTCCCTCGATGAATTGTCGTTCCTTAATTCACATTATTTTCTTGACCCAGCAATAGAGAGGAGAGGAGGGCACCAAAAATTGCTAATTTCTCGGCCTTCGTTTTGGACACTAAAGTTTGCTAATTTCCGGGATTTTTTTCGCTGGAACTAGAAAAACCTGCCTGATTGCAAACAGGGAAGAATGAAAAAAAAAAGTGGATCCCGGTAACCCTAACCCTGCCTACGGCCATCGCCGGAGTTGCGCCGCCGCGTCTGCAGCGCTAGCACCGCCTAGCTAGGTCGTGGCGTCGGATGCTTCACCGTACACTTGAACGCTATGAGAGTCTTGCAAGTTGCAACTCGCGCGACGGGGCAGCAGGCAGGGCAGATATCGGTAGCAAAGGGAAGGGAAGCGAAGTCAGCAGACGGTACAGAGTCCGATACCCCGACGCCAAACGAGGAAGGGAAGGTGGCGTCTGAACGTGCGGAAGGCCGGGATCGCTTCCGGCTCCAGCCATCAGCCAAGAACCCAAAAGAGGATCCGGAAAACGACATGGGATGGGATGTCCTGTGGTGAGGGCGGCGTCGACCAGTGCGCACTGCGCTACGCCTACGCTCGTCCATTGGCAGCCGCCTATAAATTCCACCGCCGGCCGGATCCCATTCGTCCTGTCCCGTGCCCTCGCCGTTCAGCGATCACTAGCTGTCCAGCTCACCACTCCTCTCCTCTCCTCTCGTCAGGGACTCAGGGTACGTGCACACACGCGACCGGCGACCGCGGTCTCTTATCCAGGATTGCATTGCATGCACCTCCTGTGCCTGAATCTCGTCGCGGTTTGCGTTTTCCCCGGCCTCCGCCACCGCCACCGCCGCCGCGTGCGTTGCTGCTGTTTCCCAGAGTTCCCAGATTGGCTTGTCCTTTTGCTGGGAGTTACTGACGGCTACTGCCTAGTGCCTACTGCAGAGTTGCTTTGTTGTGTTTCCTTTGTTTCCTCTCCGAGTGGATTCAGTCAGAGTTTCCTCTGATTGCTGCTGTTCGGACCCAGCTCCCCTCCTTCCTGTAGGCAATGCCAAATCCAAAGCCTGGTTTTGAAGCAGTTCGTTCGCTCTTGCAATATGGCCAAACTGTTACATTTGCTTGGCATTTTATCTTATTTATTCATTGCAAGCAGCATAAACATTTTGTCCCTTTCTTTTCTTAATTGCTATTTCTGACGACGCAGCAGACTTCCAGTTGCCACGAAATTCAGAGCTGCAGCTGATTGAAGGCAGTCGTTGCAGTACTACCGAGCCGGACCGAGCCAGCACTCTCCATGGCTGATGCAAAGGATGCTGCGGTGCCGGCGGAGGCGCACCCTCTCGGACGGTGGCCGGTCCTGTCCTACGGCGTCGGCCACATGCTGAACGACATCACGTCGGCCTGCTGGTTCACGTACCTGCTCCTCTTCTTGCAGCAGATCGGCCTTGCTCCCAGGTACCCACTGCACACTCTCTGCCGTTTGCCAATAACACAATCGCGCACTTGCGCTAGTGGCCTCACCAATGGCTTGCAGGGATGCCGCTGTTGTGATGCTCTCGGGTCAGGTCGCAGATGGGCTGATGACGATCCTCGCAGGCGAGATGGTCTGTATAAAGTAAACTGCACCGAAACTCGCAGACAGATTATGATTCACCGGTAACTGACTGTGAACGATGTGTCTGTCACATGATCAGATTGACAGATTTGGCCGTTTCAAGCTATGGCACATTGGAGGATCAGTCCTCGTCGGCTTCTCCTTCTCTTCAGTCTTTGGTGGCTGTTTGCTGTGCACCATTCTGGGGACAGATTCATACCTTGTGAGGACCGTGGGCTACAGCTTTTTCGCAGCGGTGTTCAACATTGGTTGGGCGGCCACACAGGTTTCCCACATGTAAGCACAGCTCCTTGAATCTGCACTGAACCTTTCTCCTGTGTCCTGACACATGCTTACAACATTTGAGCTCTGGCTGATGCATTTTCTTAACGTTCAGGTCGATGGTAAACTGCATGATACTGAATCGGACAAGCCGTGTAGCCTTAGCAAGCTGCAGAAATGCATTCACTATGGTGAGTAGTGAGTACCGGCAATCAGCATTCATCTTATCGACGCTTGTAGCTGCCAGTTTTCTTACAAATAGAATTATAAATTATTATATAGGAAACAGGAATCTTCTTACTGTCGTGCCTTTCTATTAAAAATGGTGTACTCGAACTCTTCAAGTGTGTGGGCCCGTTTATCATGTCCATTTGATCAATCTATTCTGTCTTGTTCCCTTTTAAACAAATTTCCACATGGGGGAATATACTCACAAGAATGGCAAAATACAGGTTGCAAATCTTGTTCTGTATGGGATTGCTTTAGCTGTCTTTGGTGCTATTAAGGCAAAAGAATGCTCAGACATTGTTATTCAGGTGACAAGCAAAAAACTTGCTGTTTATAGACCAAAGGTATATAAGCACGTCTCTAGTTACTAATCTGCCCATCATTTCTTCACCCTACAGTACCGATGGATTGCATATATGTCCATCTTCATAGGATGCTGCTTCCTGGTGGTCTTTCATGTTGGAACCAAGGAACCTACGTACATTGATATTATACTATTATCTAGAATGGAATAGTTTGCATGGTGGATATGTATGCTATATAAATTCTGCTTGTTATTGTGTGCTTTTGCAGCTTGAAGTCTGAAACTAACTGTAAGAAGAAGGCTCGGATTTCCTGGGGCTACTGGTTCAAGAAGACCTTGTACTACCAAGTTGCTCTCCTGTATATGCTTGCAAAGCTGATCACAAACGTATCTCAGGTTGGCATATGGAGCCATGTGCAATCAGATTGTTTCTTAATTGGCTTGAAAATGCACATGGCATGCTCTATCATCAGCTTTTTAGACAAGGTTTTTAGACAAGGTTCCATCTTCCATGCGTTTTAATTTGTCTGAACATTACTCCTAAGATCTCCTTTTTTTTATTTCCATCCAATCCTAATTTCAAACTAGAACTTTTTAAAAAAGGGTAAAATCTTTAACCTTGCACTATTAGGTTATAATAAAAACCGAGTACTCAGTTTACATTGTTGAAATAAACCATGTTTAGCACTGTATCCTGTGTCATGAGAATTTTTTGAAAGGGAGCCCTTTTTTTTTCCTGCTCCATGGGTACAAGCCAGAACCCAGAATTACCTCTTGTCATTTATCATCTCTGGCATTTGATCTCTTATATTTGCTCATGTTCTCCTTTCCAGTCGCTCATCGCTTTCTACGTCACCAGAGATTTGAGAATGAACGAATACTCGAAAGCAATAGTGAGTTCTTTCATTCCTTTGCTGCTTGAATTATTCTCTATTTTTTGAGGAAAAATAAAACTTTTGAGTGAGGCACCGACGACAGTTATGAGAATTACTACTTTTGCTCTCCTTTTTTCCTCACCCCTTTGACTCTGTCTGCAGATACCAGCCATCATATTCTGCTGCAGCTTCTTCGTGTCCATCGTCCTGCAGGTCCAAATCCAACACTTGCACAAGCAAGAACAGTTACAAACCTGTTGTACTGCATTGCAAAATTTAGTCTGTCCGATCCTTGCTCACCCATCTCTGGAACTGCCTGCCTGCAACACAGGAGATCAAGTGGAACAACCGGCGCCTCAATTCCCTCCTTACCGTCGGCGCGACACTCTGGGTCATCTCCGGCGTCGCCGTCTTCGTCCTCCCGAGCGAGATGCACAACCTCATGTACCCTCTCGCCATGGTCATAGGCGCCGCCAACGCGCTCGTCACGGTAAAAACATAGGCGCCTAGCACGCCACGCTGCCCGTCCAAGTCTTCCAGTTTCGCGTGCTCTGGCTTACATTACATGAGCAGGTCACGACGGTTGGGCTGGAGAGCGCGTTGGTAGGGGAGGACCTGAACGGCTGCGCCTTCGTCTACGGCTCCCTCAGCTTCCTGGACAGGATCTCCTGCGGAATCGCCCTGTTTGTGCTGGAATCGTACGAAGGTAAGTGACGTCGAGATCGGTAGAAATGCTCGAAATTTTGTTTTGTTTTTCTGCTGGGAAGGCCGGCAGCTTATCGGGCGGGCGCAACACTATGGCTTCTTTTCATGCAGACACGATGAGCTGCGGCGAGACGAGGGGCCTGAACACGGTGAGCAGATACGGGACGGGCCTGATCCCCTCCTGCTTCGCCGTCCTCTCCCTGGTGGTCGCGTCCACTCTGAGGCTGCAGGACGCCGCTCCGAGAGCCGCTGCACTGGAAGCCCCGCTGCTTGTGTGACTGACTGAAGAAACCGGTGGTGATGATATCGATCGGGTTGAAGGAAGAAGAAAACGTGCATCCTCTTAAATTAGGTTTGACGAGGAACATGTCGCTTGCTTTTCAATTAGGTTTGAAAGCAGGCCACTTTGTAATAATATTTGTCATGCCGTCGTGTTGGCATTATGGCATATACCATCACAGATGCATAGTTTTGGTGTGAAAGTATATGAAAATAAGTAGTTGTACGTAACTCAAATTTGTGCGAAGTTTATGTACACGTCATCAGATTATTATACTACAGAGCAGGAACAGCATCGTGAAACAAAAGACTAAAAAGAGTGTACAGATCCGTGTGAAAAAACTAGAGATTTCAACACGCTGAAAACATCCTCGACACTGAATTCATCAGCTTCACAGCTCATCCTCCGACCGGTACTTGTACGCGTCCGCCCTCCGGTGCTTCCCCTTGCCGTCGGCGTCGGCGTCGGCGCTGGGGCCGGCGACCCTCCCTTCACCTCCTCCAGCCTCTCATTGGCTGTGTCCGCCGACTCCCGCGCCTTCTCCTTCACCCTCTCGTACCCTTCGCTGGCCTTCTCCTTGGTCGCCTCCACCGTCTCCCACGCCAAGTCCTTGGCCGACGCCGCCTTCTCCGTGGCCTTCCCCTTGGCGGCCTCCTTCGACTCCTGCGCCTTCTTGCCGGCCGCCTCCGCCTTCTCCCACGCCGCGTCCTTGGCCGCCTCGGCCTTCTCCTTCGCGGCGGCCGTCGTCTCCCACGCGGCGTCCTTGGCCGCCCAGGCCTTCTCCGCCGCCGCGTCCGTGGTCTGCCGCAGCGTCTCCTGCGCCTTGCCGGCCGCGTCCTTGGCGCTCTCGTACCCCTGCCCGGCTTTCTCTCGGGCCTTCTCCTCGACCTTGGCCTTGCCCTGCTTCGACCGCTCGTGCGCCTCGGCGCCGCGCTCGCTCGCCGCCTCGGCGGCCTCCTTGGTCTTCTGCTTGGCGTACTCCGCCTTACTGGACGCCTCGCCGGCCGCGCCCTTCACCGTCTCCTTGGCCTGGTCCTTGGCTTGTCCGGCCTTGTTCGACGCGCCCGCCGCGGCATCCCGCGCCGCCTCTTCGCGTCGTCCGCCTTCTTCCCCACCTCTGCAGCATGGGCGTGGCCGGCGTCAGCGCGAGAGGAGTATTTGCGCGCGGCGCGGGCAAGCTCAGTTTTGGAAAGAAAAAAATGGTGGGTGGCGTGGATTTCTTACCGGAGGCGGTGTGCTGGGCGGACTCGCGCGCGGACTTGACGGTGTGGCCGGCCTTGCGCGCGGCCTCCTCCTCGTCGACGTCGGCGTGGTGCTTGAGCCCCAGCCCCTCGGAGATCTTGTCCTTGGCCCAGCCCGTCCACGCCCCCTCCTCCTTGTTGCTCTCCTCCGCGACGTCGTGGCCGTTCGTCTTGGCCGCCACGCCCACCGCGGCCGCCGAAGCCACCGCCAGGATCAACAGCAGCAGCAGCGCCGCGGGGACGGCGCGACTCCTGGACCGCGAGACTACCGCCATTGGCAATCCTTCTCAGCTTAAGCTTGGCAGCCGCGAAGACTAGCTGACTAGCTGTGTACGTGTGCTTTTGTCAGTGATGCGCGCTGATCGATCGTGCTGAGTTTTTGGGGAGCGCAGTGTTTTATTGGCGCGAGGAGTTTGGACGCGTGTAGGGGGCGGTTCGAGCGAGGCGGTTGGCGCGGCGACGGGTGTCCGGCTGAGGTGGCGCGTTGCTGCACACGTCGTCTCAGTCGGTCACCGTGATCGCTTTGGCCTTGGTGTCACAGGCTTCTGGTCGCTTCGCTTCTCGGTGCTTTCGAAATGGCGCAGAGGGACGTACCTATGCCCGATGGCGTTCGTTGGGCATCCGACGGCGCAGCGGAAATAGGTAGAATTATCTACGTGGCACTGAAACAAATCATTCTTTCGTATTTGTTATTCGAAATTTTGAACTTTCTTATCTAGCACCAAGTTGAAATTTCCTTCCGTAAATAACACTTCTGTCTAATTTCACTGTCCATCAGTTACCTGACTGGTTTGACCTTGTCAGTTTGGTTTCCGTATGTCCAATATACCCCTATGTTACTCACGCGTGCAATTTGGCGGGCCGGGATCCGGTGAGCTTCTTCCCGTCTGGCGCAGGGTTTTCGCGGTGGGGGCGGGTTCATGGCGAAGTCAAGCTCGGCCACCCGCACTATGGCGGAGGCGGTAGCCAACACGCGATGTGGCGGAGGTGGCGCGACAACCTCGCCACCGATGGCGACGGCTCTTGGGGCGAGGGCGCGCGTGTTGTTGATGGCGGCGCGGCAAAAGGTTGTTTGGTTTCAAGCGAGGCTGCGGTCGCGCGACGCGTGCGCCAAGATCTGATGCGCTGCAGAGAGCGAGCTCACGTAACGGCGGTAGGGCGGCCATGTCCGTGCCCTCGTGCAAGCTTTGGCGGGGAGGACGAGCTCCGAACATTACTGCTGTCGTTCTCGCCTCTCTTCTCGATGCTTCGCCATGGACGACGCCTTTGCCGACCGAGGTTTCGAGGCGGCCGCTGCCGTCGGAGCTGTATGGCGGCACGGCGCGGTGTGGACGCCTTGTTGAGGGACGTGACCTATGCCCGATGGCGTTCGTGCGGAGGCGGAGGCTCGGTGGAGGCCGCACAACGGAGCCGGTAGAGTGGGCAGAGGATCCGGCGGCGCAGCGGAAATAAGCGCGTCACGAGGCTCCGCAAAAGAGAACTTGATGGCCGACTCTCAGCCGCACCTGCGACATATGGTCCCTGGGATGAGATGAAGGACAACCTTCGATCGTGCCCACATCTGTGACTCAATCCGCACTGTTGAATGGTTTCTTTGTTATTTGGCAACATGGACTTCTACTACGAACAAGGGCACTTATGTCATTTTGCAAGCCACTTAACATCGTTACCAGTGAAAATAGACGGTAGTGCTATTTACGGAAGAAAATTTCAACTTAGTGCTAAATAAGAAAGTTTAAAATTTTTAGTGCCAAATATGAAAGACTGATTTGTTTCGGTGCCAAATAGATAATTCTCCCGCGAAAATAAGCATGGAAGCCGTCCAATTCTTTCCTCGGACCATATACTCGACACGGCCCACATCTAGGAAAAGCGAAACAGAAGTGGGAAAGGAAAGATACGAAGTGCGGGAGGCCATCGGCTAGCTGCTGCTGCTCCCGGCCCCCGGCGCTGGAGCAGGAACAAGTTCTCTCCTCCGTCCTCCTCATTGTCTGCAAAGGAACGGAGCGTTGCAGGCACTCGTCGCCGTTGCAGTGCCCGTGAAGATGGCCGCCGGCGGCGGCGGCGGCGGCTGCTGCTTGCGGCCTCCCTCAGCACTGGAGCAGGCAAGCAGGTCTCCAAGAAAGTGCTCTCCTCCACCGCCCTCCGGCGGCATCTGCTGCTTGTGGCCTCCCTCAGCACTGGAGCAGGCAAGCAGGTCTCCAAGAAAGTGCTCTCCTCCACCGCCCTCATCCTCAGCCTACGACAGCACCTTGAGAAGCCGAACTCCAAAGTTCAGACTAGAGTAGATAAGTAGTGTTGAATTGTCACTGTGTATTTGATGTGAGTTGAGATTGTGGCTCAACTTCGTTTGTGATGATTGGATAATTCTTGCCAATTTGAGAGTATAATTATTGTGAATTTGATACTTCAGTGTTGTTATGATAATAACTGTTTCTGAATGGCAGAATATGTACCAATGGTACTAGAATGATCATTTGCAACATAGCAAAAGAAAGCTAAATTATATGTACAAAACTAGAGTTTTTTTGCTTCCAAGATACTTGCAAAATGGCAATAAAAAAAACCGAATTTGTCCACCTGGGAGCATATCACCTAGCACCAGATCACTGATTTGTGGCAAAAGAAACCTGAACATGTATATCCACCTGGGAGCATATCACTTATATGTTGCATACAGTTCATACTTCCAAAATACTAATAGCTCTTCATAACAACATCACCATAATCTAGTCAGAGGTTCATTGGTGCACAAGAGGAATTGTGTTTATTATTTCCTGAACCCTCTAATTCAAGTGGTGCACAAGCACAAGTTAGCTTCACTCAGGTGTTGATGGTAATCTGCTCATATAGCTACTCTACAAATCTTGAGATGATGTCTTTTAAAAAACTTACTTTTTATTTAACATGCAGGGACCAATGACAGATGACCTTATGACTGGATTCTAGTGATGTTGTTATGAAGAACTTTAGTGTTTTGGAAGTATGGAGGATTATATGCCACACATAAGTGATCTGCTCCCAAGTGGATATATAAGTTCAGCTTTCTTTTGCCATAAATCAGTTATCTAGTACTAGAAGGACAAACTCAGCTTTCTGTTCTCATTTTGCAAGCAAATCTTTTGTATATATAAGTGCTTGCAGTAAATCTGAATCTGGATTATATAAGTGCTTGCAGTAAATCTTTTGTAGTACCTGAAAATTCTAAATAATGTATTCTCTTATAGCTAAATCTGGGCACACACTGATCGGACATATTTTCAGTGCCAAGTCTGAATCTCTCTTTTCCCCTTCAAAGTTCTCAAATCAACACATTCATCACAACAGCAGTGAAGTCTCAATTACACATAATAATAATCAAACTCTCCAATTGACAACCATTCAATCACAAAGAAAACTGAGCCACAATCTCAACTCATATCAATTACACAATGATAATTCAACGCTACTGCTTGTCTACTGATAGTCTGAACTTTAGAGTTTGGCTTCTCAAGGGCGACGTCGAGCAGCGTCCTGCAGGGCTGTGAGCTAGCATCCATCATCTTCCCACGGTTCGTCGAAACATCCTCCCATGGCCCGTCGAAGCTGGAACCATGAATCCGCCGTCGTCGACGCAGAGCTGAACGGGGCAGCTGCGTTGCATGCTGGGGACAGCGCGAGGGCGACAGATAGGAAAGCGGAGGATGAGGGTTGGGAGGAGAGTGCTTCTCCATGGATCTGCATGTCTGCTCCAATGACGGGGGTGGGGGCAGAAGAAATCGGCCGGCGGCGGCCATCTCCACGAGCGCCGCGACGGCGAGTCGCTGGAGCGCTTTTTTTTTTCCTTCTTTTCTTTTGTGTTTTGCGGTTCTAAAACATGGGTCAAATCACGTATATGGGCCGGGACTGCGTACTCTTATGTGCTTATTTGCTGCCTACAATCGGATTATAAACGAACGGCATCAGGTGTAGCGACGTCCCTCTGTCGTATAGTCTTCGATGGTAGAGGATCCCGTTCCCAACAGAACACACGTACGAGAACGAGTCACTCGGGTCGCCGATGTGGCAGCACATGGGACGATTGGCGGAGAGCCGGAGCCAAGGAGACGCATATCATACGGGTACGAAAAAGTTTACTCACTAGTACCATTACGAATAAAATGGCAAATTTTGCTTGAGGACACCGTAAAAACATCTAATGGTTGTTTGCTGTAACAACTGTGTCTATTATTTTATTTATTTTTTAGGCTTTAAGAGAGAGTGGTAGAGGAAATGACTTATTTGCCCTCGTCTTCAACCTTTAGCTTCTCACTGAAATTTGTTGTAACACACCGCTGCGCAAAAGTGCCTTGCTAGGATTTTATTGAAAATATAAAGATTCCTAGGGGTTATTGGGATGACTTGATAGACTCAGCAAAAAAAAAGATAGAAAGAGAAGAGGGGCTTTCTGCAAATGCACTTTCTTCCTCGTTGGAACCGTCAACCATGGCCGCCCTCATCGTCCTCTTCGTTGTGCACTACCCGTCGTTGCTCTCCCACTCCTTCAGCCTCTCCGCGGCGCCCGCCTCCAACTCTGGCTCCTCCTCAGGCGCCCGCCTCCTCTCCATGGCGACGGCATGCTCGGCCTCGACAACTTCAATGCCTACTACGATCCGACCCTAAAGCACGTGCGCCGCGCACGTGGGTGGCTGTGATGCCCCTAGCCACGCCGGTCAGGTGAAAGGTCCTAATAGCTAGAGGGGGTGAATAGCCTATAAAAAATTCTACAACAATACTTAAGCAATGTGGTTAGTCAAATAAACAACAAAGCGAGTGTAGCGCTAGCTTACTAAAAATGCAAGCCACCTACCACAATTCTAGTTGCTATAGTCTCTATCCATATAATGCCTATGTCACTACACTAAGTTAGTAAACTCTCAAAAACTAACTAAAGATCCTCACTAACCACTAGTCCCGACGCAAGTTAGCTCTCAAAACTAATTACACTAAATAGTTTAGATTACACACTAGGAATGTAATACAAGAAATGATGGCGATGATTATACCAACGTGTCGAGGTATGAGCCAATCATAAGATGGAGCCAATCAATCAATCACAAGATAACCAATGAAATCCCCGGACAAGGTGACACAAGATTTTTTACCGAGGTTCACTTGTTTGCCGGCAAGCTAGTCCTCGTTGTGGCGATTCACTCACTTGGAGGTTCACGCGCTAATTGGTATCACACGTCAAACCCTCAATAGGGTGCTGTGACAAAACCGCCTAATCTAATGCTTCTCAGGAGTATTTGTCTTTCATTAGACACTAAGTACCCAAGAGAGGACACTAAACTACGTAGTTCCGTTGAGCACACCCCAAGGAAGAACTCGAAAATCCATATTTTTTCATCAGGATCATAATGAGAGAATAAAGCTTATAACATTCTTAAGTCATTTCTTACACCACTTTATTACAGTACCAGAATATTACCTCAATTTAATATAACAGCGGAATATAACAATGTTATCAGAGTTACAGAGGAAGCAGGATTACTTTAATGACATGGTGGAGCATTAACATAGTGGATATTTTATATAAGAGATGCTAATAGATTTTACATCTTTTCTTAAAAAAATCTTTCATGAGAGTTATAAATTAACACTACGACCGTAGCGTGAAAGGAATCCTCTCTGAGCCTATCAGGAGGTTTCCACACACAAGAGTCAACTCTAAGCATCCTCTGATCACCTGCAACAGGGGAATAAAACCCTGAGTACTCGATTGTACTCAGCAAGACTTACCCGACAGGAGAAAAATAAAAGACTACAACGATATGCAAGGCTATCTGGCTTGTGGGTTATTGCATCTATGAAAGCATTACTAAACGTGCGTCCTTATATTCAATTTCATTAGCAGTCATCATTAGTTCATTAACTAACAATTCTATATAAGCACCTATGCTACTTTCAAGCAGGTGGTAAGCAATCAGAACCATTTTACCATCTTTTATATTTTATTTCTTACTACAGTGCTAGATCATAGCCAAGTCGTACAGTATCACACGGTGATTCATAAACCAATGTATCACAGTTGGGTACCCCAAAACACACGCCCCGCTTGTACCCCAGGCATAAGTAAGACCAACCCACAACTCTTCTGTCAAGGGGTCCAGGTCCCGTCCAAACTTGGACTCCAAGCCCCCACTCCTGAGTCCCAGACTCGGTGTGGTGCTTAGACCTCCACCATCCCCGCCTCCAATCAATCGGTCCGAAAAGAGTCGGAACCCATGATAAGAGAGCAACGAGCCTTCCCGCTCCCATAAGTAAGTATGTGCTCAGAATAATAAGTTTGTGACATGACTACCATCCACAGCAACGGACGGTCCTTAATTGACACAGGCGGAACAAGTGCAATCTGAGCATCGCTCGAATGCCTAACCAAGTCCAGATCTAAAGTACCATTCCGTCCGGTCTCCAATTATCATTGATATATATTCCATGTGACAGTAACAATAATATCTTTTCTATCTCTCGCGAGTGACAGGTAATCACTCGACTTCTACCGAATCCTATAATATAGCAATCTACACGATCCTGACATACTAGTAGGACTCATAGGATAAGGATATATATATGCAAGCGGTTTTCATTCAACTCCTTAAAACTTAATGCATGAGTATAAGATAAAGTGTAGAATAATAGGGGTTATGTATCGGGGCTTGCCTAGGTAAGATATAACCAAAAGTTCGCCTTCCATCATAGTGACACGATCATCAAGGCATCATCTTTTCTGCTACTTCAGTCGATTCCATGATCCATCATTGTTCCTATTATGATATACGTGGATACAACGTAGAGTCGCAATTAATCAACGGTAACCGTAACTCTTAAATATACGATGACACTCCACAAGCTATCGAGCTGGATTTAATGAGTAACGTACCGATCTACATATCCTCATCGTCAAGTAAGGCTTTGTCTTCGGGAAAATGTTCTAGTTTTAAAATCCCAAGGTGCTTCGACATTTTATTGATTAAATATATATTTTCCAACTATGGATCATTTAGCTACCTAAGCAAACTAATTATTATGGAGCCACAAAAATTACAGTGAGCACCTAATAATGTTAAGGATTTACTGTAAAAGTTTCAGAGCCAACACTATCACCAATTCATCACAAAAATTCCTACAAGTTTATATCTTATAATATTAAGCATCTTAAATTAATTAGATAACTCCTGAAAATATTACAAAACTATGTGAACAAAATATACTAGCAGATAGATCACAATTTTAGGAACCTAACAAAATTTGTTTCATAATTTTTGGACATCTACATGATTTTAGATCAATTACACAAAACTGGTTCTTAAATAAAAATACAAAATCATTTCTAATTCTTTACTAAAAAGATGAACCAAACTGGCCCAACGCGGCCCACATCGGGGAGCCCCGCGCGCGCTGGCATTTTAGCGAAAACGCCCCCGAGCTTCCTACTATTCTTGCAACCACTATTCGTCCTATTTACTCAGGCAACACTTATGCACGAAAGACCTTGAGAGAAGCTATATTCGCATCGGGGAGGTCCCCGCAACCCCCGCGCTCGCCAGCGCGACGTGGACCGGTACGGCCCCGTTACGCCGGCCAACCAGGACCCTTGCATACCTAGCTATGGGACCGATGCTCACCTATGGGCCAACGCGTGACGATGGGCGGTGGTTGCATGAACGGAGGTGAAGCAGAGCGGCACTCCCCGGTGGCGAGCGACCTGTAGCGGCGGCAACCGCATTTTGGTGAGCCACAGCGTGCAATAGATAATAGGAGTGATGGGTAAGCATCAGTGATGCACCTTGATCCTGCCCATGGCGGTGGCCTGGCTGAAGACGCTCCGAGCAAGTCAGGCCGCGTGCGCGCGGTGAGCTCAATGACGAATCGTAGCGACACGGTCGTGTCAGTGGCGTGGAGGCAGATATAGGGCTGCGACTTGGGTGCGCACAATGAAGAGGGGTTTTAGGCAGGGCCTATGGTGTAGTCAATTTGACACGAGATGGCGAGGTTAGAGCTAGCCACGGTTAGGTGGGCTAGGCATTAATGGCGCAGTGGCAGGAGCAAAGCTCCAAAATTGGAGCTCGGCCTGGCCGTAATCAAGGCGGGGTGGGGGCGGTTGATGAGAGGCTATGAGGATGGAGCTGTGGGTGCATGGAATTGATGGGAGACGACCCCTCGCAGGCAGGCATGTTGGCGCGGCTTGGCGGCAGAGAGAAGGAAAGAAAGAGAGAGAGACGGGGTGCGGCCGGTGACTCGATGAGGCGAGCCTTGGTGGGATGCGGTTAACATGACCAGTGTGGTGCGCTGCCAAACGCTAACCAACAGGCACACATGCTCGCAACCTCCGTGGCCCACGCGCCGTAGTGCCATAAATGGCATGGCGACGGCAGTCTAGCCTCGTGCGTGCGGCATCAAAGCGAACCAGCGACGTAGCATGGTGCAGCGTTGGCGATGCAGTGCGATGCAACGGGTAGGCTCGAGCGTGACATGATGCGATAGCAGCAGTAGCAGTGGCTGTGTCGCGGTGCGAGGTGGGTTGGTGGCGCGGCAACACCGCTCAGCCGGGCAAGCCACAGCAACGGTGGCTCCTCGTGGTTGGGTCAGGGCGACCAGGCCGCCCAAGCGCGGCAGTGCACGTGCGCACACAGAGCGCGCCAACGCCACGATGGTGTGCCACCATGGCCTGGTGTCTGTGCCCATTCTAGAGGGCTAGCCCGAGAACGTGTTGTGCATGGATTTTAAAGCAGCGACTACCACTAAACCATTGCCTCTAAACCGAAACCGACTTCACCGCGATCAAACTGATACATGAGGCTACTCAGCCAAGCTAAAACACCACATCACCCTCTAACCCAATCTCTCTAAATAAATTGCTAAACTTAGCAATGTCCAGCTGTACACAAGCTTGAAATTTTCTAAGTTTTTTGAGTTGAACTCTATTTTAAATTGCATTTCTAAGCTATTGAAAAAATTACTAAGCAATATTATTTTTCAACAGCAAGTATTTCATTGTCATCTACAAAGTTTGCACTTCCTACTTTATTTAAGTATCACACACATGTTCTATAGTATTTTTGCTTAATAAAAATTGATTTTAAACCCTACTTGATATGCATGAACTATCGAATCAACTTTCGTTTAGCATTTTTATTGATCATTTTGAGTTATAGAAATTGATCTACACACTTTATCACATGCATTAACATATAAACATGATGCTCATGACATGTTTTAATAATTGATTTAGGGTGTAACACCGAGGGTGTTATAGGTGCCGCACAACCAACACAAGATGAGGATCACACAAGCCACGAGTAATCCACAAGAGTACCTTTTGGCTCTCCACCGGGGAAAAGTCAAGAACCCCTCACAATCACCATGATCAGAGCCGAAGACAATCACCAACCTTCGCTCAATGATCCTCCTTGCTCCAAGCTGTCTAGGTGGCGGCAACCACCAAGAGTAACAAGCGAATCCCGCAGCGAAACACGAACACCAAGTGCCTCTAGATGCAATCACTCAAGCAATGCACTTGGATTCTCTCCCAATCTCACAAAGATGATGAATCAATGATGGAGATGAGTGGGAGGACTTTGGCTAAGCTCACAAGGTTGATATGTCAATGCAAATGGCCAAGAGAGTGAGCTTGATCCGTCCATGGGGCTTAAATAGAGGCCCCCTCGAAATAGAGCCGTTGGCTCTCTGCCCTCAACTTTCACGGGGCGACCGGACGCACAGGTCATGCTGATAGGACGCAGGCCCCTAGCGTCCAGTCACAGATCTTTGTCCATGTGTCCCCCAGATTCAACGTCAGCCGCCTGATCCCAACGGTCGATTCTCAGAGCCCTCACGGTTAAGTAACGATCGGGCGCGCCAGTCTTCAAGACCGGACGCGCCGATCAGCGTAAAGCCCCATGCGTGCGCACCAAGGCCACAACATGACTAGACGCCTGCTCCACTTGGCTTCTCAGCATCAGGTCACTTCTAGTAAGCATCTAGAGCCTATTTTTCTCGACCGGATGAGTCAGGTCACGCATGACCAGACGCGTCGGTGAGTCCGGTCACCTCTGCCTCGCTCTGATGCTTGTGTCAGCGTATGTCACATCCTGACCAGACATAGGCCCTACGCGTCTAGTCACAAGCACTGTTCAGCGTTCGGTCGTTCACAACGACCAGGCCATCACTGCCCAACACTGACCGGACGCAGGCACAGTGTCCGGTCGCTACGAGAGCAGCGTCCGGTCACTGTTTTCCAATGACAAACACCTCCTTCACTTCACCAACTTCTCCCCCCTTGCTCAAATGTGCCAACCACCAAGTGTATCACCTTATGCACGTGTGTTAGCATATTTTCACAAACATTTTCAAGGGTGTTAGCACTCCACTAGATTCTAAATACTTATGCAATGAGTTAGAGCATCTAGTGACACTTTGATAACCGTATTTCGATATGAGTTTGACCCCTCTTAATAGTATGGCTATCGATCCTAAAAGTATAATCAAGCCTTAATTATGGGTTTTGGTGATAATGACCATGCAATTAGAGAACTAATGAAATTTATCGAGATAACAAGCAGGGAATTTATATTCGAGGATGCTACACGAAATGGAGGAGCCCCCAATTACAAATATAGATGGCTTCAAACTCAAAAGAGGTTTAAGATTCTTTTATATCTTGAATTTGAGTATAGGAAAAGCCGTACTATAAAGTGGGACACAATGCTTAAGCTAATATGTGCTACCAAGTGCTCAAACAACCACAAGCATCCTCAGATTCACAGCCAAGACAGTCTACACTTCACTATTACCCTTGTTGTCTTGCGTGGTGCGGCACTGTCGCACTTGAAGAGAGGCACTGACACACTTGAGTCGCTGCACAAGGAAGTTAGCGCCCACGCTGACTTCCCTGGATGGCTTGAGACGTATTAAACGGTCTCGCCCGACCCCTTGGGTGTGGGATCTGTCTCGCTCGACCCTAAGGTCACGGGATCCATCTCGCCCGACCCCTTGGTGTGGGCTCCATCTCGCTCGACCCCAAGGTCACGGGATCCGTCTCACCTGACCCCAAGGTCGTGGGCTCTGTCTCGCCTGACCTGAAAGTCGTGGGCTCTATCTCACCCGACCTCTAGGCCACGGGCTCCATCTCGCCCGACCTCAAGGCCATAGGCTTCGTCTCGCCTGACCCCTTAGGTGTGGTGAACGTTGAGGGCTGGGGGTATATATACCTTTCCCTTTCCTCTCCAAAGGCTATCTACGATTTAAGTGATCATTAGGGGCTGGGGGTATATATATACCATTCCCCTTCCTTCCCAACGGTCACCTACCTCTTCTTCCTCACTTGAGCACGTCCAAAGCAGAGTAGGAGCTCTCTCTCTCTCTCCCTCCATTGTTGACCTCAAGCCCTCAAGCAAATCCATTGATTTCCCCATCAATCCTTGAGGAAAAAGGGTCCCAAACTCGATTAGAGAGTAGCTCCATTGATTTCACAACTCTAAAGAGCACTTGGTTCACATTTTGGCTGGTGGTTGTGTTTGTTACTCTTGGAGCTTGGCTCCTAGCTGGCTAGAGTGTCGCCCATGGAGCTTGCCAACTTGTGTGGCAGCCCCGAGAGGTTTGTAACCATCTCTTGAAGCTAGTAAACTCACCCCTCATCTCAAGAGTTAAGTCTCTTGACTTGAGAATAAGGAAGGGCTAGAAAGCTCTATGCCTTAGTGGCTAACCTCAATAACGTGGAGATAGGCAAGTCTTGGTGGCGAGCCAAACCACAGGATAAATCATTGTATCACTTGTGCTTGATTTATATTACTTGTATGACATATTATGGTTGAGGTGATTTCTAGGGTTTTTAGTTGATCTACTTGTGTGTGGTGTTTCTACCGTTTCTAGCTCTTGATTTGTGATTGTCATACCTACCGTAAGCTAAGAAATTTCTCTAATCTAAGTTTTCATTCACAGATTTTGAACTATGACTTAAAGTTGTCTGCAGGTGCGGCAGTGCCGCTGTTCTAGTCTGACAGTGCCGCTCTCCAGAGTGGCAGTGCTGCAGGGTGAATTTGATAAAAGTTTGAGTGTTTGTTTTGATAGGCCTATTCACCCCCTCTAGGCCAACCAGAGATCCTACAAGTGGTATCAAAGCAGGTTACCTTGTGTGCGCTTCACCGCGTGAGGCATGGAGCCCAGGAGAGGATTCGGTGTTGTGAAGCCCATCAACGTCGATCCGAATGACGTTGGGTTGCATGACACTGATAATAGTGAGCTTAGTGCCTCTACAGCGAGCAACTCCACGCTCCCGTAGCTAGAGGCAACCGATGCCGAAAAAGCTCAAAATGAAGAAGAAAGGAGAAGAAGAAGGGCAGCTAGAAAAGAGAAAAGAGAAGCGAGAGGAGAAGGAGCAGCAATGGTTAGAAGAGAAGAAAGCAAGAAAAGAAAAAAGAAGACTCAAGAGAGAAGCTAGAAGAAAAAGAAGAGAAGCAAGAAAGAAGAAGGAACAAGAAGCAAAAGCCTCCAATGCATCTTCAAGTGAGCTATTTAGCAGCTCCAAAGATGGTGATGATGATGAGTCCTACCAAGTGCATAGGAAGAAGGATAAGAAAGGAAAGGGCAAGAAGAATGACGACAACAAATATGCCATAGTATCCTTTAACTATTCTTCTATGTCTATGACTAACCATGATCACAAGCCTTTCATCAATGTGCCCGCGGGTAAGTTACCTCATTTCGATGGGACTAACTTTGCCAAGTGGAAGCACTTGATGAGAGCCTATCATATAGGTCTTCATCTCAGCATTTGGGAGGTTGTTTGCAATAGATTTGAGCCACTGGTTGATCCCAAGAATCCAACCATGGAAGAAATGAGAATCATCCACCTCAATAGTCAAGCTACTAGTGTGCTACTTAGTGCCTTAGATGGTGATGAGTACAATAGAGTGATTGGTGTGGATATTGCCAAGCAAATTTGGGAGACTTTGCATCTCACACATGAAGGGGTTGACAAAGTGAGAAATGCAAGAATTGATTTGTTGATGTTCAAGCTCAATCGATTTGTTATCTTGGATGGAGAAGGGCCACAAGCGATGTTTGATAGGTTGATGACAATGGTGGGCAAGATTAGAGGCTATGGTTGTGATGAGCTAGATGATCATAAAATTGTCAAGATTATGTTGGAAGCTTATTCACCTAGAAATGAGACCGTAGTCACTCTAATTAGAGACAAGAATAAGTTTGAGTACTTCACACCAAATGATGTACTTGGGAGGATCTTGACCTTTGACATGCAAAGAGAAGAAGCAAATGAGATGAAGAAACTTGGAGAATTGCAAGCAAAGTTAGAGGGCATCAAGATCAAAGATGTAGCTCTCAAGGCCAACAAATCAAACAAGCAAGGCTCTACAAGCAAGTCCAAGATCAACCAACAAGCTTCAACTGTAACACCCCAGGTGTTTGCCACCAGTTAAGCAATGGGTTGAGCTCAAATATGGCATGTTAAGTAGTGATGGAGATGGTAGGTTAAACATATGAAAATGAGTCACCACTTAAACTTGGACCATGCACCATTGCTTACATGCTGCCCTTTCTAAAATGTATGCTTGGGAAATGTTGGATGTACTTGTTTCATGTGTCTTGCATCAACATCTATCTATATTGATCACTGGAAAAGTTTCATGAAGTTTGGAATCAAGAAGTCACATGAAATGACAAGTTATGTCCTTGCCGGAATTGTCTTATTAAGTGAATGGAATTATAGGTCATCAACCAAACCTTGCAACCTTGCCCAAATGACACTAATTAAACTCTACAACAAAAGTCATAAAGGGTTCGTGTTGAGCGGAGGACAAGAAAATACCTCCATCGGTCTAAAACTTGGATTTAAGCTTTACCGTGATGCTACTTTGACTTGGTTTGAATTGTACTCTAGAAACTTTACATGGAAGTGCACCCTTAAGCAAAGTTGTAGTACTTGACTAGATAAACAACTTTTATATTTGGGTAAAAGTCTAATTCGGTGCATAGCCTGCTCAAAAATAGTCCACAAGTAGCAAAAGTATTACTGTTTTTGAGAGTGAAAAATTTTTCTAAGTCTGAGAGCACGTTACAGTTTCAAGTGCTGCACTTTGGGTTGATATTACTCTCGAACCATTAAGATTTAGACCAAAACCTCTAAATAAAAGTTGGAGCTGGTATGTAGATCTACAACTTTTATTAATAGAGTTTTTGCTAACTCGTCGTGGTTTAGAAGTTACGGAGGCATGAAATATGGGTTTCAGTGGTATGTTTGAGGTAGAATTGGAAATTTAAAATTTATGAACAGCGTCGTCACCGTGCAGACTGCTAGCGCCATGTGGCCTCCTGTGTCTGCGCCCGTCGCCACCTCACCCCGGTGCATGAAAGCCGAACATTAGCCCTGTTTTCCCCTGCCCTCTCCATTCTCCCTCTCCCTTCTTCTGCATTCTTTTTCTTTCTCCCTTGCTGAGCCAGACACGGCGACCGCAAGAAGCCATTGCCGCTGCCGCAAATCCACCGTAACAGTTGATGAAAATACATTAGTTGTAGTAATTTTATTAAGCTTTTCAAAAAGCTAAATATCATGATTTTTGGTTAAGTAGATCTTGAGCTATACTTGCTTAAATCTCTGTGGTTGTTTCTGCCCAAAACCAGAGAGGGTTCCTTGTTCTTATTGTGGGGCCTTCTTAGTAGTAGAATTAGCTTTAGGTGTTTACAACAAAGTTGTTTAGAATTTTCTAAGATTTCTAAAAAGTCTAGAACCACATTTATTGGACATGTATAACTCCATTTATAGCTGTTTAAAGTGGCATGTCAGTTTCTGTCTATGTTTTGGATAGAGATACAATTATTGGATTAATTGACCCTTCTAACTGTAGAATCATCTTAATATGAGAATAATAAAGTTGTAGGTAACTTCCTAAGCTTCTCAAAAAGTTATGGTTCATGTTTGTTGGAGGTCTAGAACTCTAGTTATGCTTCTTTGAAGTTCCTATCAGTTTTCTGTACCACTGCTGTTGGGCTGCATTTGTAGTTTTGCTTGTGCAATTATTTTCGTGGTGTAAATGATGTTTGCTATGGTTGTAGTGAATGCAAAAGTTGTAGAAAATTTCGTAATCTTGCTTGTGTTCAAATTGTAAGACCATAGGCCTGATAGTTTAGGAGTTACATGACTTTTCAGTCTTCTGTCAAGTTTTGATTGTATTCGGAGCAGATCTAAAAGATGCTAGTGTTTGATCTAGTTAGGATTTGAATCACACCTAGATGATAATAAGAAAGTTGTATATAATTCATGTATCTATCTACTGTTAAAATTTGGTGTCATTTGGCCAAGTAGTTTGTGAGTTATGCCTGTTTAAAGTTGGGTTACAGAATTGATTACTCTCTGTCTTGTTTAGACCAGTTTCTGTAAATGGGTATATTAGACTTAGTTAACTAGAGAATCATGCTAATATGATTAAATATTAATTGTAGAAAATTTCATAAGCTTTCCAGAATGTCTTCTTGCAAGTCATTTGGATTTGTGTAACTCCAGTTATAGCTAAATCTTGTAGCTGATGTTTGCATGTCCAGAAATTGACAGATTCCAATTATAGTTGTTTGCTTGTATATTGCTAAGTGTGTCTCATACCTTTGTTGATGGTTGAGTTAGAGTACCTGAGATCCTGGGAAACTTGTGTCATGCTTAGTGTTGTCGTCTTCTTTGCTATCATGGCATGATAAATTGTGCGATATTGAAAGTAAGCAATGCGAAGTGCTTGTGCATGTTAACGTAACCTTGTGCTTGTCTTACTTACTGCATGCGATGCATTGTCTATTGCAGTTCCATGTATTCATACACATGCATCTTGCATCTCATTTAGGTACGCTAGATGAACCACGTGAAGGATGTGATGTGGAGTCAAACCCGAAGACGGTGTTTGGTGGATCTATCCCGAAGATGGAAGGGCTAAGCAAGTGCTAGGACCGGAGATGTCACCAAGTCGGTGCAAGCTAACTGAACTGACTTGTGTCGGATCCCAGGCAAGCCCCAGAGCATTCTAAGTCTCCCAGTAATTTACAAAATATTACTCAAAGTTCTTATGATTGATGCATTAGGTTATAAGAGTTGATTGGAACCACTTGATGCATATAAATTCCTTGTCCAGATATATACACCGTTAACCCTATGTAGGTTCAGGATCGAATATATGCTTAGCCATGCTTAGACCGGTAGAAGTCGGGTGATTTCCTGTCACCTACGAGATATAGGTGGATACCGAAGCACGGTTGACTATATTTGCTATCGTGGAAAAGAACCATGGGGTAAAAGTAAATCGAGGCCGGGCGGAGTCTATGTGTAGGTTGACTTATGTGATTCCGTCTGCGTCGATTAAGGACCGTACTGTTGTTGGCGCTTCTGACAATATTGAACGCATGCCTATCACTTAGATGGTCGGATAACTCATTCCGACCACAAAGCCGAGTAGCTCAACTCAGGCCGGGGCCCATTCTGTTGTGCGCTCCTTGCGGGGGGCGATCAGACTAAGCCCAAGGGCAGGCTAGGCCTGAACGTCCTGGCATTTGGTGTCCCAGATTGTGTGGCGTGGTACGGACCCACGAAATGTGTACCTGAGTTGTACCAAAGGTGACCTAAGGTGACCGTTGATTGGGTCTTCCTGGGTTTGTGTTAGGAATAAATTCCCAGCTGCTTGAAATCGATTCGAATCGCCGTCTCTCCCGGATAGTGAGAAACTTGGCTAGTCCCAACATCGTAGTAATTGTATTATGGAATGTGATGGTTCGAATAAACATGGAATTACTACACCTACTATGGTTACTATTGTATGCTCTAAAAAGATATACCACATGTTTGGCACAGGATAGTTGCTAATCTAGAGATGAATAGTTATAATTAACTTGATAAATGAATCATAATTGTACAATTAAGTCAATCGCTTTTATGCAAAATGTTGTCAAGCTACCTCCACTTATAAAGCCTTGCATACTCCTTGGAGTCAATTTTATTTCTGGTTTATGACGGGTAAGTCTAGCTGAGTATATTCGAGTACTCAGGGTTTATCCCACCATGTTGCAGGTGAGATTTTGGCCTGCTGAAGATGGTGGCTAATCACTGGTGGGCTCGGTGACTCTATATTCACTTCTCATCTACATGCTTTTATCTGAGGATGTCACTTATACTAGCAATGTATTTGGAACTCATATTAATGAAATCCTTCAAAAGCAATGTTGTTTTCACTAATCGGTTTTGAAACCCAAACTTGTACTATTAATTGTGACTCATTGTAATATTATTTCCGCTGCCACTCTGTGTATGTGATGTGTATTTGCTTAATCATGTGATCTTGGTTGTGATGTTGATTTACCGAGGTCCTGCGTGACACTCGGCGGACTACCGGGTTTATATAAGTGAAAGTATGCGTGTGTCAACGTGTTAGCGGGGACAACCGTACTTGATCTTGTATAAATTGGGCGGTTCTGTCACATCAACTAGCAAGCCCAAAGCAAGCAAGCAAGTTCAAGAAAGAGTAAAGACCACATCATCTTCAAGTGAAAGTGAAAATGATGATGATCAATATAAGAAAGTTGATGATGTTGCTCTCTTTTTGAAGAGGTATCACAAGGGGCTAAAGAAGCAAGGCTACAAGGTAGTGAAGAGAAGCTTCCCAAACAAGAAAAAGAGGACATGCTACAATTGTGGAAGCACCGATCACTTCATTGCCAAGTGTCCATATGAGATCAAGGACAACAAATACAAGAAGGACAAGAAAGAGGAGAAGGCTGACCGTAGAAAGAGCAAGAAGTACATGGGAGAGGCTCACATTGGGCATGAATGGGACTCAACTAAAGAAAGCACAAGTAAAGAGGATGAGAAGGTTGCAACTATTGCTATTCACAAGTCATCCCCTACGCCAAGTCTCTTCAATGACATGTCCGATAATGACTACTACTCCCCTCATATTTGTCTCATGGCAAAGGGTGAGAAGGTAAAATCCAAATCGAAGGCCAAATCTCCTCCACCTCCTAGTGTTATCTCTAGTAGTGATATTAGTGATAGCTCTAGTGACGATGAATCTAGTGATGAAGAAATAAACATGATAACTAAAAATTTGGATGGAAGGACCAAATTATTCATCACTAAGCTAATGGATTATCTAGACAGTATCCAAGCCAAGCTAGAATCTAGAGAAGAGACTCTTATCCAACAAGAGGATCTCTACATTGCTAGCAAAGAAGCCCTTGCATTAGAGAGAAGTGAGATGGAATCCTTACGTAAGGCTTTAGCCAAAGAGCAAGAGGACCATGCTATCACAAAGAAAGCAAATAAAGCTCTTAAAAAAAGTATTGTGACTTAGATGAAAAGCACAAAGAACTTGAGGTGCAATATAGCATTCTTTGGGATAGCAACTCACATCTCACTAAGGCAAAGAAAACCTCTACTCCCTCCACTAGTCAAGGTTGTGGAAAATATTTTAATCTTGATGTGAATGCCTATTCCACTAACCTTGCAAACATGGAAGCTATGAGAAAGGAGATTGCTAGGCTCAATGAAGTCATTGGAAAAGGGTGGATAAGTGTGACCCAATCCAATGACAAGAAGGTTGATGAATCAAAAGGGCCACAATTCAAGCAAGGAAGGCATCCCTCAATTAAGCATGAGCTTGGACACACAAAAGGAGCCAAGACAAATGAAAGAAGGATAGTGAATGGCTATGAGTGTGTGCAGTTTGAGAGGAAGGGCAAAATTAGTACAGATCAGCCTACACAGACCGTGGCAGTGCAGCATCCCCAAGCACCAGTGCCGCACAGTGGCAATGCCGCAATAAAGGGTGATAGTGTCGTGCCTTGCAAAAATAGAAAGGCTACCAATTCTATTCCTAATCAAATTAAGCCCAAGAAAGAAGGTGTACTAGGAGAAACATGTTTTCCAGAAGCCTAAGGAATCAGTGTGGGCCACCAAGAATAAGTGTGCCTATCAACCAATGACTTATGCACCTCGACAAAGCTTGACATCATGCTTTGATTTGAGGAACAACAACAGTGGGAAATTGGTTGCAAAATATGCTAGAAAGAAAACCAACATATATAGGAATACTTCTATTTGGGTTCCTAAGATTCTTGTGACTAACATGCAAGGCCCTAGGTTAAATTGGGGACCTAAATCTAGCAACTAAACTTATTTTGTAGGCATACTCCTCCGGTGGATCAAGTTGGGTGCTTGATAGTGGATGCACAAATCATATGACCGGAAAAAGGAGTATGTTCTCATCATATTCCCCAATGATGCACTCAAATGAAAATATTGTCTTTGGAGATAATTCAAAGGGGGATGTGATTGGTCTCGGTAAAGTTGCTATAACCCTTGAGCATTCAATTACAAATGTATTACATGTTGATTCATTGAGTTACAATTTGTTGTTCGTTTCTCAATTGTGCAAAATGGGCTACAATTGTCTCTTTTTGGATAAGGGTGTGGAAGTCTTTAGAAGGGAGGATTCCTCTATTGTCTTTATGGGTTAATTAAAGAATAAGCTTTACTTAATTGATTTCAACAAAAGTAAAGGTAAGCTTGAGACTTGTTTAGTGGCAAAATCTAGCATGGGTTGGCTTTGGCATCGCCGACTAGCCCATGTTGAGATGAGAAACTTGGCCAAACTTCTAAAAGATGAAACACATTCTTAGACTAACAAATGCTCACTTTGAGAAAGATAGGATTTGTAACGCTTGTCAAGTCGGAAAGCAAGTTGGAGCACCTCACCCACCAAAGAGCATCATGACCACCAAGCAATCATTGGAGCTAATATATATGGATCTCTTTGGACCGGTCGCCTACCTAAGTATCAGGAGTAACAAATATGGTCTTGTTATTGTTGATGACAATTCTCGTTTCACTTGGGTATTTTTCTTGCATGACAAGTGCCAAGTTCAAGAGAAGGTGAAGATATTTGTTAGAAGAGCTCAAAAGGAGTTCGGTCTTCCCATCAAGAAAGTGAGAAGCGACAATGGGACCGAATTCAAGAATAATGTAGTTGAGGAGTTTCTTGATGAAGAGGGCATCAAGCATGAATTTTTAACTCCATACACCCCTCAACAAAATGGTATAGTAGAGAGAAAGAATCGTACACTCATTAACATGGCAAGGACAATGCTAGATGAGTACAAGATGCCGAACATCTTTTGGTGTGACACCATCAACACCGCTTTCCATGCCATCAACCGCCTCTACCTACACAAGAAGTTGAAGAAAACTTCATATGAGCTTCTAACCGATAACAAGCCTAAGGCGTCTTACTTTAGAGTGTTTGGGTGCAAGTGTTTCATACTTAACAAGAAACCTAAAATCTCTAAGTTTGCACCTAAAGTTGATAAAGGTTTTCTTCTTGGTTATGGATCAAATGAGCATGCCTACTGTGTCTTCAACAAAACCTCCGAGAGATTTGAGGTTGCGGTAGATGTGACATTTGATGAATCTAACGGCTCTCAAGTGGAGCAAGTTGATTCAAGTGTTGTAGGAAAGGAGGATCCACCATGTGAAGCAATCAAGCAATTGGCTATTGGTGATATTAGACCATAAGAAGATGAAGTCACTGAAGTGGTGGTTTCTCAAGTTGCTACTGCACCAATTTTCACTGACGTACTTGATGCTACACTGCAACCAACACTTGCTGCAACTCTAGAGCGCAGCAGTGCCGCACTTGAGGACGGCAGTGTCGCACCTACACAGTCAGCAGTAGCTGATTCGACTCTAGCTCATGGACAAAACCTACAACCCATATTTGAGCAAGATGATGATGAAGATCCAGAAGATAAACAAGAGGCCATTGAGCATCCAAGGCTAAGACAAACAATATAATGGGATCATCCTGTTGATAACATCCTTAGGAGTCTTCGAAAAGTGGTAACAACTCGTTCATATTTAGCAAACTTTTATCAATATTACTCGTTTGTTTCCTCTTTGGAGTCTCTTAAGGTAGAACAAGCACTTAGAGACCCCGATTGGGTGATGGCCATGCAAGAAGAGCTCAATAACTTTGAAAGAAACCAAGTGTGGACTTTGGTGGAATGACCCAATACCAATGTCATTGGTACCAAGTGGGTCTTCCGCAACAAGCAAGATGAGAATGAAGTGGTGACAAGGAACAAGGCAAGGTTGGTTGCTCAAGGTTTCACTCAAGTAGAGGGTTTGGACTTTGAAGAAACATATGCACCGGTGCCAAGACTTGAGGTAATTCGAATGCTTCTAGCCTATGCCACTCATCATAACTTCAAGCTATATCAAATGGATGTGAAGAGTGCATTTCTCAATGATCCTATTCAAGAACTTGTCTATGTTGAGGAACCACCAGGCTTTGAAGATCATAAGTTCCCCAACCACGTCTATAAACTCCAAAAGGTGCTCTATGGGCTTAAGCAAGCACCAAGAGTATGGTATGAATGCCTTAAGGAATTCTTGCTTAAACAAGGCTTTGAAATAGGCAAAGCTGACCCTACCCTTTTCACTCACAAAGTTGGTAAAGATATATTTGTGTGCCAAATATATATCGATGACATAATATTTGGTAGTACTAATCATACTTTTTGTGAGGAATTTAGTAGGATCATGACGAAGAGATTTGAGATGTCCATGATGGGTGAGTTGAAGTTCTTCCTCGGATTTCAAATCAAGCAAGTGAAGGATGGAACTTTTATTAGTCAAACGAAGTACACCCATGATATGCTCAAGAAGTTTGACATAGTGAATGCCAAGCCTATCAAAACTGCCATGCCAACCAATGGACATTTTGATCTCAACATTGAAGGAAAAGTCATGGATACCAAGGTATATCGTTCCATGATCAGCTCTCTACTTTATTTGTGCGCATCTAGGCCCGATATTATGCTTAGTGTGTGCATGTGTGCTAGATTTCAAGCTAACCCGAACGAGTGTCACTTGGTGGCCATTAAGAGAATCCTAAGATATTTAGTACACACTCCTAACCTTGGTTTGTGGTATCCTAAGGGCTCTAAGTTTGATCTACTTGGGTCTTTGGATTCCGATTACGCCGGTTGCAAAGTAGATCAAAAAACACTTCGGAGACATGTCAATTCCTTGGACTATCCCTAGTGTCTTGGAGTTCTAAAAAGCAAAATTGTGTAGCCCTTTTCACTGCCGAGGCTGAGTACGTTGCGGCCGGTGCATGTTGTGCCAAGCTACTTTGGATGAGGCAAACTCTTCGTGATTTCAGATGTCATTTTACCAAAATCCCATTATTATGTGGCAATGAGAGTGTCATTAAGATTGCAAACAATCCCGTAAGCCACTCTAGAACCAAGCACATAGACATCCATCATCATGTCTTGAGAGACAACGAAACTAAAGGAGATATCGAAGTTCGCCACGTGAGCACCGAAAAGCAACTAGCTGATATCTTCACAAAGCCCATCGATGAGTCAAGGTTTTGTGCTTTGCGTAGTGAGCTAAATATACTTAATTCTTGTAATGTGGTTTGAATTTTAGCATGCCTCTGTTTGATAAACTAGTATCTAGGCAAAAGAGTTGAAAATTTTCATATTGTGCATGAAAATGATTTATAAAAGGCAACTTATGTATCATGATCAAGGTATGTATTGATTGTTTGTTTCTGGTCATGGTATGTAGGTGATATGTGTCCATATCTTATACAGAGAGAGTCTTATAGATTATAGCTAACTCCCACTGTTTTGGGGAGTGCGGCACTGCCGCTCTACGACAGTGCTGGGCTAGGCATGCGGCAGTGCCACACTTTGAATCTTAATTGAGATTCGGCCCAAACGGTTTTACTACGGGGCCCATTTATTCTTCCTCTTATCCTTAGGTCCGCAGTAACTTCTTTCCCTCTCTCTTTTCCCCGACGTCGATGCCCATGCCTCTCACTCCTCTCGCGTCCATGCTGTCGCCGTCGCTTGGCCACGCATTGCCGGTCTCTGCCTATGTCGCGGTAGCTGCTAGCCCTCCCTCAACATCATTGATGGCTGCTACTACCCCTGGCCCGAGCAGTTTCTTCCCTCTCCTGTCCTATCATCGTTTGAGAAGATAGAGCACGGAGATAATGACCGAAGGGGAAAAGAAAGATGAATGAGCAAAGAGACAAGGATCCACCTCGCCGTGGTCGAGGGAGGTCAACAGCAGCAGGCAGTAGTGTAGCTCCAAGGGGACTTGGTGATAGGGGGAGGCATGAGCAATACATTGAAGATGAGGAGAGGCTAGAGATGATAGGTTGTACCACTAATGCCATTCCTGACACCCCATAGCATCTCTCTGAGTTTGATGGCAGATACATGAGAGATTTTGAGGGTGAGATCATCATGAGACCTCCAGATGACTCCCACCAGCATGCAGTTATCAACTATCCCAAGAGTTGGAAGCTGGTGGAAGAGGCAAGGGGGATCAATCCCTATGCAGAGCGCAAGGATTTGGGCATTGATTATAGATTCTAAAATGAGTTTTATTCCAACTTTTATGCCACTGCTATTCTTGCATCCAAGAAAACCAAGATCATCAAAATGCAGTACATTGATTGGGATGAGATGCAGGAGGAGGAGCCTAAGTTTGATAAGGTAATCAAAATTTGTGACAGGTTTCAGCTTTTAGATATCATGGGTGATGAGGACATCACTACTTCATCGCATACAAGCCAAGGAGAGGAGGAGGTCTAGCATGGGCGTCCAATTCATCTTTTTCATGGTGGAGGCCCAGTCCAACTGAAGTTGGAGCCCATCTCGGGTTCTAGGACCAGTCTGTCTTAAACTGGTCACCTAGGACGCATCTAGACTCTGTTTTCGACGATCCACATATGGTTGGAAAGCTAATTTGATAAGGAAGCCAATGCGAGTGGTTCCACATCAAAAGCCCTTCGGAATCAATGAGAATCGTCGAAACAAGTCAGTGTCCAGAATCTGCCAGGGTGCTGCGACACCGTCTTTTGGTTCGTTGGACCGTGTATCATGTTTGGGCCCATTAGGGGGCGCGTCTAGGAGGGGTGACGCCCAAGACTCTATAAATAGCAGCCATCACTCTCCTTAGGGTTTTGGTTTTGTTCAGTTCTTGATTTTCTCATGAAACAGATATCATTTTGCTGCAACCGTGCCGCCAAGGCTGCTTGCTGTGAACCAGGGCCCTAGTTCTTGATCTTGTTCGCCTGTGGCGATTAGTCCTTTTGAATAAAGACTTGAACTCCTTCTTATTATCATAAGCCTCATATTTATTTGCAAATTTAGATTGCGTTCATCTCGTTCTTGCTTGTGTTCTTGATCCGCTTGCAGGAAAGCTTTCTCGGTGAGGTCAATCGCGTTCGTGTGGTTGATAACCAATGGAGCAGTGGTGTAACGGTTGTGGGGGTCTGAATCAGTCTTGGTTCAAATCCTAGATCGTGAACGTCGAGTCTCCACCAATCGACGCTATCATACCTTTCGGAAGATCGGGTCTAGTCTACATCAATGGGTTTCTAGTATAACTGGAATGAGGAGGTCCTTGCACAGTTTTATGCCACATACTTCTATAACTAGACCTCTGATGAGATTCAATGGATGACTGATGGTCGACACTACCGAGTCGACTTTGTCCCTTTCAGTCGGATTCTTGGCTTTGGGGAGGAGCACAGAGGTTACACTTACATTCATGATGAGCCTCGAGCTGAGATCTGTGACATCAGTAACATGTGGAGAGATAGAAGGATTGTAGATAGCAAAAGGAGTGGTCCACATAGATTCTATTACATCCTCAACAACCTTATTAGGAACACCATCAATCCAAAGGATGGAGCAGCCTCAGATATTAATGGCTATGTGAGAAATGTGTTGGCTAGATTTGCTCTAGGTGAGGATAGGTTCAATGTCCCTAGATTCATGTGGACCGAGTTGAGATTTGCAGTGGAGGATGGGAGGAGGGTGCTACCCTATGCCCCATACCTTATGCTCATGATTGAGAGGGTCACTGGATTTTATTTTCCAAAGGATGGGATGCACACCATCTACAAAATTGAGAAGACCTAGCTAGCTGCAGCTACTTAGAGAGTGGGGAGCTCTCATGCTTATGTAGACATCCCTGAATCTTCCCGCTCTAGGTCTCACAGAGGAGGCAAGATGAAGAAGTTTGGCAAGTGGTTGAAGGCAATCTTCGGCAAGTGCACCTATGCAGCTGACAGAGCGTATGAGACACAACTTGAGCAGTGTCAGCAGCGTGGACAGGATCTTCCACCACTTCCTCTTATTCCACCTCCTCCATAGTATGACCTTTCGAGTCTCTCTGACATAGATTCAGATGATGAGGAGGAGGAGCAGGAACGAACAGCAGATTGGAATGAGACCGTAGAGGGATACCATTAAAGACAAGAGCCGACGCGTTCCACTCGTTTCACTTGCTACACCGCCACTACTCACTGTCAGGGCCGTGCACATATTGACTCTGACGACGATGATGGTGATAGTGGTGTCGGGACTGTTGCAGGAGGTGCTAGGGCTATAGGAGGTGATGATATTGATTGGATAGAACTCCAAGGAGATGATGAGTAGGTGTTGATCTTTCTTCTTTTCTTCTTTTTTTGGTGCTTTATGCCAAAGGGGGGAGAAAATTATAGGGGTCAACAACTTTTTTGACATCATGGAGGTTGCTGCATTCGTATCCGTTTAGAATAGTCTTCATTAGGTGAGAGTTTGAGAGTCCATTAGAAACTCTATTTATGTAATAATGCTACTTAAGTACTTTATATATGTGTGGGATATGGACATATATTAATCTATGCTGTCGCTTGTGATACATTTGTGCTAGAATGTATATTTTATATGTATCACATGTTGTGTGGTGTCTGTTCTGATCTGTGCTGTTACAGCAAGTGCGAAAGTGCATAAACTGTCATTTGTATCACGTTTTACATACCTGACACAGTATGCAGCACCCCACAGGAGCATGGATGTAGGGGGAGCCCCATCACTTTTACTAAAATGTGAATCTTGGCTTCTTATGCCAATTTAAGAATTCAATTCTCTATTCACATACTTAGGGAGAGGCTCTACACCCATGGCTCGAAAAGTCTCAGTATTTATTTCATATCTTTTGTAAGCTCTAATTGGGTTGTCATCAATCACCAAAAAGGGGGAGATTGAAAGTGCAATCAAGCCTTAATTTTGGGTTTTGGTGATAATGACCATGCAATTAGAGAACTAATGAAATTTATCGAGATAATAAGTAGGGAATTTATATTCGAGGATGCTACATGAAACGAAGGAGCTCTCAATTACAAATATAGATGGCTCCAAACTCAAAAGAGGTTTAAGATTCTTTTATATCTTGAAATTGAGTATAGGAAAAGCCATACTATAAAGGGAAACACAATGCATAAGCTAATATGTGCTACCAAGTGCTCAAACAACCATAAGCATCCTTAGATTCACAGCCAAGATAGTCTACACTTCACTATTACCCTTGGTGTCTTGCATGGTGCGGCACTGTCACACTTGAAGAGAGGCACTAATGCACTTGAGTCGTGGCACAAGGAAGTTAGCGCCCATGCTGACTTCCCCAGATGGCTCGAGACATATTAAACGGTCTCGCCCGACCCCTTAGGTTCAGGATTCATCTCACCCGACTCCAAGGTCGTAGGATCCGTCTCGCCTGACCCCTTGGTGCGGGCTCCGTCTCGCCTGACCCTAAGGTCGTGGGATCCATCTTGCCCGACCCCAAGGTTGCGGGCTCTGTCTCGCCCAACCCCAAAGTCGCGGGCTCTGTCTCGCCTGACCTCTAGGCCACGAGCTCTGTCTCGCCCGACCTTGAGGCCGTGGGCTTCATCTCGCCTAACCCCTTGGGTGTGGTGACCGTTGAGGGATAGGGGTATATATACCTTTCCCCTTCCTCCCCAATGGCTATCTACGATTTAAGTGACCGTTGGTGGCTAGGGGGCATATATATATCTTTCCCTTTCCTTCCCAACGGTCACCTGCCTCTTTTTTCTCACTTGAGCACGTCAAAAGCAGAGCAGGAGCCCTCTCTCTCTCTCCCTCCATTGTTGACCTCAAAGCCCTCAAGCAAATGCATTGATTTCCCCATCAATCCTTGAGGAAAAAGGGTCCCAAACTCGATTAGAGAGTAGCTCCATTGATTTCACAACTCTAAAGAGCACTTGGTTTATGTTTTGGCCGGCGGTTGTGTTTGTTACTCTTGGAGCTTGGCTCCTAGCTGGCTAGAGCATCGCCCGTGGAGCTTGCCAACTTGTGTGGCAGCCCCAGGAGGTTTGTAACCATCTCTTGAAGCTAGTAAACTCACCCCTTATCTCAAGAATTAAGTCTTTTGACTTGAGAACGTGGAAGGGCTGGAAAGCTCTAAGCCTTAGTGGCTAACCTCAATAACATAGAGGTAGGCAAGCCTTGGTGGTGAGCCGAACCACGGGATAAATCATTATGTCACTTGTGCTTGATGTACATTACTTGCATAACATATTGTGGTTGAGGTGATTTCTAGGGTTTTTAGTCGATCTACTTGTGTGTGGTGTTTCTACCACTTGTAGCTCTTGATCTATGATTGTCATACCTGTAGTAAGCTAAGAAATTTCTCTGATCTAAGTTTTTGTTCATGGATTTTGAACTGTGACTCAAAGTTGTCTGCAGGTGCGGCAGTGCCGCTGTTCTTGGTCTGGCAGTGTCACAGTTCGGCAGTGCTGCCCTCTAGAGCAGCAGTGCTGTAGGGTGAATTTGATAAAAGTTTGAGTGTTTGTTTTGACAGGCCTATTCACCCCCTCAAGGCCAACCAGAGATCCTACAGATCCTAAATGTGATCACACTCGCTAAGTGTCTTGATCACTAAACCAAAAAGCTCCTATCAAGTTTCACCTTTGCCTTGAGCTTTTTGTTTTTCTCTTTCTTCTTTTCCAAGTCTAAGCACTTGATCATCACCATGGTCACACCATCATCATGATCTTCACTATTACTCCACCACTTGAAATAGTGCCACCTATCTCATAATCACTTAGATAAACTAGGTTAGCACTTAGGGTTTCATCAATTCACCAAAACCAAACTAGAGCTTTCACCAGGGTGACCGACGCCCCCAGCCACGTCGGCCTGGGTGGCTGCAACTTCCTAGCCATGCTGGCCTAGGTGGCCACGTCTAGGGAGGTCATACCCCTAGCCGTGCTGGCCAGGGGACGTCGCTAGAGGAGGGCGACTAGCCAGAGGATCTCACCAGAGGAGGGGGTGCTCGCCACAGGAGCTCACCAAAGGTTGAAGATGGTGGTGTGTTACGGCAAATTCTAGTGAACAGCTGAAGGTTGAAAGACGAGGGCAAAGAAGTCATTTCCCCCACCTTCTCTCTCTTAAAATCCTAAATCAAAAAATTCAGGTGACGTGGCCCAGGTCCCCTGCCGCGGTTAAGCTTAGGATTGTATTAGTAAATTTTCTAGCGTATGGTGGCTCTTGATTTACCTGACATAGTGCGTGTTTGGTAGTACTCTCCGAATCATTGCAAGGGCAGCTTTAACCCTATTGCGAGTCAAACAAGACCAAATGTCACCGCTCCATCCCGCTCCACCAGCAATTTTACCTCTCTTGGAGCTAGATGAGATGCAAGGAGTAAAAGAAATAGCTTTGGTCACCTCCTCATCCATGCGAACAGATCTTCTCCAGAACACCTATGGGGCGAGGCACTTGGGTGCCAGAGAAAAGCTAGGCCGATAGGGCATGAAGACACCGATAAACCTATGCGCAGGGACGTCGAATGTTAGTGTGCATATGCGACACAAAGCTATGGGGCTTCAAGCGAAGAAAGATGGAGCGCCTCCTGGGGTGGAGGAAGCTAGCAAGGAGGATCCCATGTGGATAAAGGATACGCATGCTGAGAAGAAAAAATAAAGTTGTTATGGATATTTTATCTTTTTTATCTATTGTAAGGAGCTATTTTACTAAATGCCAAGCGACAACACTTGGATTAGGGCGTCCAGACGGTTCTCTTTCCTCGGACGCCGCATCCACTATTAACGCCATGGACCAAAATGAGTTGGTGCACCGCTCCGGGCTTCTTCACCCAGGCCCACATGACTCACTCATTCTCCACTACAAGGGCTCGCTCACTAGGCCATTGCATCCCTGCGTCACCGTGTGCACCCACCTTCCCGCTTTTCCCTGCTTGCTCCGTGCGCCGCTGCATCCACCCACATGCCTTCGTCGTCGCCATGCGATGCTCCTGGGTGATCCCCACTAACCTCCTTTTCCTCCCATGGAAGGTGTTCGTATGTATGGACGAGCCTACAGCCCATGACTCCCCACTCCACCTGATCCATCGTGGCTTCAGCGCGCTGTCCTCACCCCGCCCTCTACTCCACTGAGCTCCGCACTACCGATGAGCACACCGATGACCATCATGCACCGCCCATCCGTCCTCTGTGTCACTACCACCCAAGCCACCCCCACCTAGTCATACGCCGTCACCTAGCTCCGCATTGTCGACATGCAAACCGGTGACATCCATGCACCGATGAGCCTTCATTCGTCTAAGCAGCAAGGAGATGTTTGCGCTGAAAAACGCATCTTGCAACTATATGTTTCAACTGTTTCAAAGGTATGTTGCAAATGTTTTGTATGGATGTCGCAAGAGTAGATCGGGATGTTGCACATGTTGCAAAGGTTATACACCTATGTTTTTAGTGTTTCATACGTATGTTTCATGTTTCATTTGGATGTTAGAAAAGTAGATCTGGATGTTGCATATACAATCATGTTGCAAGTGTATGTGTCGGGTTCATAAACCCAGGGTCCCTCATGGATCGGCTTCCTAGCCAAAGCTCGGCCCAGTAGGCAACGTTGTGAATGACGTGCAACTCCAGGGCTAGCCCAAATACCTAACGACAGGCCAGAAGGGTGATCCAATCTCCGATCGGAAGACCTGGCCAAGGAGGAACGACGCCACTTCCGACTCTGGCCCACCTCTCTGACCGGAAGGACTCGCTTCCAACTCTGGCCTGCCTCTTTGACCGAAAGGCCTGGCCTACGCCACTTCCGACTCCGACCCATGTCTCCCACCGGGGATGCACCGAACCTCTGCTTAGAGCCCTTCTCTGACTGGCGCAGTCAGAGCCGACTAGGACCAACCGACCGGGGATGTCCGCTCGGTGAGGACTAGGAAACGGGCAGAGCAAGTAAAATAGGATGCTCAAGTCAATCGCAATACCGAGGACCATACCCTGACACCTGCAGGATAGTACCAACAGGGCATGTCAAAAGGGTGCCCTGCAACCTTCCAGGCATGTCAGAACCCAAGCAGTGTTGTGGGCGCCGATGTTTTGCCCTACAGTGTTATGGGCGCCATCAACTCCCATATCAGGCGAACACGGTAACCCTCCCCCACGGGCCTCTGGGCATCAACAGTGTTGTGGGCGCCATCATACATGGTAAACATGGTAAAAAAACCCCCACATGGCTCTGGGCATCAACAGTATGGTAGGCACCGACATCTGCCATACCAAAAGAAGACGACGGAACCTCCCACATGCATCTGACATTAACAGTAATGTGGGCGCCTACAATCATCTTGTACCCGACGGCGTGGGCGATAAGACTTAGCATACATACACACTCTCTCTCTCTCACTTGTAAGGTCATCCCCTTCATCTATAAAGGGGGACGCGCTCTCTCCCAACAGAGGGGGGAACCACCAATGGATCCACTCACGTCAATCTCACAAACACAGAGCACTCGCATCTTTCTCCCTTCCGTTTGTAACCCCACAGCAAACTTTGAGCACCTAGGCTCAGGAATAAAGTCACCGACCGACTCAAATTGGACGTAGGGCACGTTGTCTGAACTAGTATAAACCCTGTGTCATTGAGTGCTAGGCCACATCCGATCACAACGTATGGCAAAACTACAAATATTTATGTGTTGGTCACTTTCTGCACTGACAGTTGGTGCCGTCCGTGGGGAAGACGTTGTACGTTCACACTTTTGGTCAACGGATGGCCCACCTTTCCGCCATCTTCGCCATGGTGGGCTCAAGCGATATGACTCACTTTGGCTCACTGGAGTTTCCCACACTCCCACCTGTTGGGATGTGGGTTCCGCCCATCTTCGAGCCATCCCAGGCCTTCCTCTTCAGAAGCCTAGACTTCGTCGCCGACCGGCTCGGCGTACTACACCTCCGCGAGAAGGCACTTGTTCTTGCACCCGTTGGAGGAGGCACGTCCTCCATCGGCTCCGGGACACCTGATGACTTCAACGACGAGGCGCCTGTGCTTCGTTCCGAGCATACGCTCTACTCAAACCCCACTATGAGTAATGTACACTTTGTTATTTACTCGCTATTTACTGTCTTTCACCGATTCTCTGTAGGGACCCTGTTGTCCCTACCACGACCGCCATGCAATTGGTTCCCCTATGGCCTCGTGTCTCCCATGGACACATATGCCTGGGGGCTCCGAAGGATGCTGGCGCTGCCCCTCTCACATCTGAATTCATGGGGATGGCAAGCTACGCTCCCACCTCTTTTCATGACCTCCTAGATGATGATGTTGAGAGCGACGGCTCCAGCATCAGTGACGTCGTGGCACCTAGCCACCCACTGTCCTAGGAGTGCGCTATGGCGGATGCCTAGGATAGCTGCTTGTGGTGGTGGAGTCTCTTCAGACCCACACCCCTCTGGACCCTCGTGTGGATGCCCTCGCATGTGCCTAGGCGCATGGCGAGGAGCTACGATAAAGCCGGCAGAACCAGTCGCCACCTATGCCAACATGCTCGGTGCACCATGATGTGCCCCATGCGCTTAACCCAGCGAGCGGCGCCCGGGGTCATGCCCGCCAGGTCCAGCGCGACATCATCCATGGGGGGAACAATCCCCCATAGTTCGCTCAAGCAAGCCAGAACATCGCTGCAGCGGCGATGCTCCTGCATGGCCTTCCCAAGCCGGACAACCCCCAGGAATAGACGATCCACCGGACCCTCCAGGCACTAGTGGAGACCACCGCCATTCAATAGGCGGAGAGCTCCGCGTCGCGACACCGACTCGCGGCCTCTCTCCCCACTAGGGGAGCGGGGATACACCAGACAAATTGCTCTATCCACTCGCCACTACAGCCACCAGGCGCATAACAGGATGGTGCAACTGTGCCATAGCCTAACTCGACACCCGCTCCACACCGACCACCTATGCGCGAATGCCTTGGGCCAAACCAAGATGCTCGCAGCGTCATCAGCAACCGACGTCGGGCCCGGCATGATGATGAAGTCCATCCGGCGACAGTGAGAGCAGACGACATGGGCTCTGACCAGACCATCGAGGAAACTACAGAGATGCACCCTAGGTGTGGTCGCCGACTGGACGACCGGAGTCCTAGCCCGGATGGCCTAGGACCACGGGCTTTTGGCCAACGCATCCAGAGAGCGTCGTTCCCACAGCGCTTCCGATTACTGACCAACATCACCAAATATACCGGGGAGACGAATCCCGGTATATGGCTCAAAGACTTCTGGCTCGCGTGTCGAGCTAGGGGAGTGGATGATGATCACTTCATCATTCAGTACCTCCCCATCTGCATGGGGGAACATGTTCGAGTGTGGCTCGAATTCCTCCCGCACGACAGCATCCATGACTGGGCGGACCTCAAAAGGGTCTTCGTTGAAAACTTCTAGGGGACATATGTCTGCCCTAGAAACTCCTGGGACCTCAAAAGCTACCAGCAGGAGCCCAGTGAGTCACTATGGGATTACATCCGTAGGTTCTCAAGGCGGTGCAACTCCCTACCTAATGTCATCGATGCGGACGTCATCAGCGCATTCCTCTCCAGGACAACCTATGAGTTCCTGATCCACAAGCTTGGCTGCCTGAAGCCCTGAACCACCCGCGACCTGCTCGATGTCACCACGAACCATGCCTCCATTGAGGAGGCAGTCGGAGTGGTCTTCAACGAAGGTTGGGACAAGGGCAAGGCCAAGCGTGAGGACCAAGAAGAGGGCCCTCCATGCAGAGGGGCAGGAAGAACAAGAAGGATCAGCGCCGACCGGCCAACTTCGCGTTGGTCGCCGTAGCTGATCGCACGGGCAAGCAGCCCCAACAGGGCCTGCCTGACCACTTTGGCAAGCTCATGGATAGCCCCTACACCACCCACGCTTACCCCGTCAAACACCTCTACAAGGACTACGAGCTCCTCAAGCGCTTCCAGCAACAGGCCGGCGGGCCAAAGGAAGGAAAGGGCAAGGAGGCAGCAGCCAAGAAAGGAGGCGTGATGAGCAATGATGGGGGCGGCTTCCCCGACCCTGAGGAATGCATCATGATCTTAGGGGGGTCTGATGCCGTCTGCTCTAAGCGCCAGCACAAAGTGCGCTACCGAGAGACATACGTCGCCAAAACGGCCTTCCCCTCCTTCCTTCACTGGTCGGAATCTCTGATCACTTTTGATTAGAGGGACCATCCATCCCATGTCGCCAGACCGGGGCACTACCCACTCATCATTGACCCCATCATCCACAAGAAGCGCCTCACCAAGGCATTGATGGACGGAGGCAGCGGCCTCAACATCCTCTACGTCGACACCCTCGACGCCATGCGCATCCCCCGGTCGGAGCTTCGGCCGGCGAACTCTCCCTTCCATGGCGAGATCCCGAGAGCGTAGGTGTACCCACTCAGGCAGATCGACCTACCCATCACGTTTGAAGACCGAGCTAACTTCCACTCAGAGGTCCTAACCTTCAAGGAGGTGGACTTTTCAGGGTCTTACCTCCTTGAACTACACCTACCTAAAGCTAAAGCTAAAGTTCATGGCAGTCCCCAACTACACCTACCTAAAGCTAAAGATGCCAGGGCTGAACGACATCATCACTGTGGGTAGCACCTTCTCGCACGCCTTCATGTGCGACCGTGAGCATTACGAGCTCGCCACTGCCATCATCAACTCTTCTGAGCTCCCGCAGCTCGGGGAGTCATCGACCCTAGTAGTCCTGGACTGCAACAAACCAAACTCCTCGATGACCTTCTGCCCACTCAAGGAAACTAAGGCGGTGGGGATCGACCCCACTGACCCAACCAAGATGGTGTGTATTGGGACCCGGCTCTCTGCCAAATAGGAATGTGGGCTTGTTGACTTCCAGCATGCCAATCATGATGTCTTCGCATGGAAACCCTCTAACATGCCCGGCATACCACGGGAGGTCGCCGAGCACGCACTACGCCCCATCCCAGGCTCAAAGCCCGCCAAGCAACGCCTATGCCGCTTTGACGATGAGAGGCGTAGGGCCGTAGGCGAGGAGATCACCAACCTCTCGGTAGCTGGATTCATCAGAGAGGTATTCCACTTTGACTGGCTTGCCAATCCTATTCTTGTTAAAAAGAAGACTAGGAAATAGAGAATGTTCGTTGATTATACTGGCCTCAACAAAGTGTGTCCAAAGGATCACTTTCCTTTGTCGTGCATACACCAGATAGTCGACTCCACCTCGGAATGCGAGATCCTCTCCTTTCTGGATGCCTACTTAGGCTATCACCAGATCGCAATGAAAGAAACTGATCAACTCACAACCTCGTTCATCACCCCGTATGGTTCGTACTGTTACGTAATCATGCCCTTCGGTCTTAAGAAAGCTGGTGCCACCTACGAAAGGTGCATGCAGCAATGCTTCGCCGATCAAATCGACCCGCTCGATCAGCCTGAACAAGCTGAGCGGCTAAAATCAACAATCGCCGTCTATGTTGATGACATAGTGGTCAAAACAGCTCAAGCTTGCGACCTGATTGCGAACTTGGCCATGACATTCATGAACCTCCGAAGGTTCAACATCAAATTGAATCCTGAAAAATGTGTTTTTAGGGTTCCGAAGGGGAAGCTGCTTGGATACATCGTGTCCGAACACGGCATCGAGGCCAACCCCGAAAAAATTGCGGCCATCTCCAACATGGGCCTATACGTAATGTCAAGGGCATACAAAGGCTCACCGGCTATCTGGTCGCCCTGAGCCGGTTCATCTCCTAGCTCGGCTAGCGAGGGATGCCTCTCTATAAGTTACTCAAAAGGACAGACAAGTTTGTCTGGACTGAGGAAGCCCAGCAGGCTTTGGAGAGCCTCAAAGCGTCACTGACGTCAGCCCCAATCCTCATCACTCCCGAATGGGGAGAACCCCTCCTCTACCTTGCGGCAAGCAAACACGTGGTAAGCGCCGCCCTAGTCGTCGAAAAGGAGGAGCCAATACACCACCTTAAGGTCCAATGACCAATATACTTCATCGAAGAGGTACTCACCGACCCCAAGGTCCGGTACCCCCAGGTGCAAAAACTCCTATACGCCGTGCTGATGTCAACCCGAAAGCTCCTGCACTACTTCATCGACCATGAAGTCATAGTCATCACTTCATACCCGCTTAGAGACATCGTCCGCAACCGTGACACCGCGGGATGGATCTCCAAGTGGGCACTCAAACTCATGGGCCACGACATCAGGTATATCCCCCGTACCGCTATTAAGTCTTAGGCTCTCGTGGATTATGTCGCCGAATGGACGGAGGTCTAGCTACCGACCCTAGATGTCACCCACGAGTACTGGACAATGTACTTCGACAGGGTCATCATGGCGCCCGGCTCGGGGACTGGAGTGGTTCTAATCTCCTCAGATGGGAGTAGGCTCCGCTACGCCATCCGCCTCCACTTTTCAGCCTCAAACAATACCGCGGAGTACGAGGCCCTCATCAATGGACTACGCATAGCCATCGAGCTTGGCGCTACATGACTCTACGTTTGGGGCGACTCAGAGCTGGTCGTCGATCAGCTCATGAAGGAGTCCTCCTGTAAAAGCCCTCTCATGGCAGCATACTGCCAAGAGGTGCATAAGCTTGAGGACAAATTTTAGAGGATCAAGCTGCATCATGTCCCCTGAAAGGACAATGATGCCGCCGATTTTCTTGCAAAATTCACCACCAAGCGAGATCCTTCTCCAAGCGGGGTCTTCATCAATGATGTCCACGAGCCATCCACCCGCATCCTGGAAGGTCCGATCTAGACACACCTCGATGCTAACCAGGCACTTGGGGGCTCCGACCCTAACGCCAAACCGGCGCTCGGGGGCTCCGACCCCAGTGCCTCCATGACGACGTCGCCCGCCGATGTTGCCGTGTTGGTGCTAGATCAAACCAACTGGCGAGCGTCGCTACTCGCCTACCTCCTCGAGGTGGTTCTCCCACCCGAAAGGACTGAAGCTCGATGGATTGCTCAATGCGCCAAGATGTTCATCGCCATTGGTGATGAACTCTACAAGCGAAGTCCATCAGGGCTACTCATGAAGTGCATCCCTACCAACCAAGGGAAACAGTTCCTCCTTGAGGTCCATGCCGGAATCTGCAGACATCACGTGACCTCGAGGTCGCTGGTCAGAAAAGCCTTTCGCCAAGGTTTTTACTGGCTCACCACGCTACGAGATACAGAGGAGGTCATCCGTAGGTGTGAGGGATGCCAGTTCTACACTTGGCAAACTCATCTGCCAGCATAGGAGCTCCAAACCATCCCCATCACCTAGTCGTTCGCAGTCTGGGGCCTCGACATGGTAGGGCCCCTCAAAAAGGGCCCGGACGGCTTCACTCACCTACTCGTATCAGTGGACAAATTCATCAAGTGGATAGAGGCGAAGCCCATCACCAACATCCGCTCGGAAGAGGCGGTCAAATTCTTCCTCGACATCATCTACCAGTTCGGCGTTCCTAACTGTATCATCACTGACCATAGAACTAACTTCACCGAGAAGAAGTTCCTAGACTTCAGTGATGGATACGGCATCAGGATCGACTGGGCCTCGGTCAAACACCCACGTACTAACGGTCAGGTCGAGCGTGCCAATGGCATGGTCCTCCAAGGACTTAAGCCACGCATCTTCGACCGACTCAACAAGTATGCCGGGCGATGGGTTGCAGAGGTCCTAGCGATCCTCTAGAGCCTAAGAATGACCCCAAACCGATCCACAGGGTTCACACCCTTCTTCCTGTCCTACGAAACTGAAGCAGTGCTGCCCTCCGACATCGACCACGGCGCCCCGAGAGTGAAGGCTTTCAACCATGACCGAGCCACTGAGGCTCAACAAGACATAGTCGATCTGCTTGAGGAGGCCCACGAGACGACCGTCATCCGCTCCGCTCACTACCAGCAAATGCTCCACAGGTACCATGAGAGGAAAATCAGAGGAAGGATCCTTGAGGTCGGTGATCTCGTGCTTCGAAGGACCCAATCTACCAAGCAGAAGCACAAACTCTCTCCACCATGGGAAGGACCCTATACGGTGACCGAAGTTATCTGACCGGGCGCCTACCGACTGAAGGATGACAACGACGACGTTCTCACCAATACTTGGAACATCAAACAGCTACGTCGTTTCTTCCCTTAAAAATTCAGTCTTTACTGTTTTCTTTCATTCAACGTTCGCTCCTACAAAGCACCCTGTCCTGAACATTTTTGGCTCAGGTCGCTCGGGGGCTCCACGAGAGTGTTATACCACCTCTTTTTTACTATCATACGGTAAATACATTTTTACCCTAAAAGGGTAGTCCGTTTCTTTAATTATCTTACGTAACTTTGCTTTAACATTTCGATCGATCGCACCCCGCCTCTACCTATGGTTACGAGTAGCTGAGCCTCGCGGGCCATGCCCGGGCTCTTAAGGTTGTAGCCTACGGTAGGAATGCGCAGGTGCGAAGAAAGAAAGAATAAAAACAAAGCTATGCTAAGATAAAAATAAGGAACAGATGGGACAAGCTTCCTTGAATGAAGTAATTCATCACAAAACAAAAATTGATGTATTCATCAAAACAACTGTTCACACAGGGGCTCCCCCATGAACTTCAAACTATTCCATCTACTGGCTACTTCTACTGTGGCCGCCTGATGGCATCGGCTGACGACGCGACCGGCGAAGATAAAGGCTGCTCGCCCTCCGACGGAGCAACACTCGGCTCGGACGAAGCTTCCGACCCGACCTCCACTCCATCCGTAGCCTGAGTGATGTCTTCTTGACGCACGCCTTCAGTCATGCCCGCAAGGACCCCGCCCAGTTTTGCTCCCTCGACTTCGGCGAAGCGCAACGGGTACCTCAAGGGCGTCGCGCCCATAGATGCTCAGCAGAAGAACATGGAGCTCCAGACTTTCCCATACAGATAGGGTAGCCCCTCGATAGGGATGCTGCCTGCCGTAGTATGGCCACCATGGCTGGAGGATGTCCCTGACATCTCATCAAACTTTGTGAACTGACCGACCTGAGCAGCTGTAGGGGCAAAACCCCCCACCGGCGCAGTCCTGGACAGCTTCCCCTCCAACAAGGCTGGCTCGGTGAAGATCCGTCGAAAATAGTTCATGTACGGCTCCATCCCAAAGAAGGTCTCACAGACGGTGACGAAGTCGGCGACACGTAGCACCCCAATCGGATTGAGGTGTCGCAGCTCTAGGCCCCACTCATCAAGGAGCCCGTGCAGGATCCGATGCGCCACTTCCTTAGGTGAAAGCAGCCCCTTCTCTATGAAGGCGGCTAGCACCGCCTCGGGTGGCCTCCAGCTTGACATTGCGCTTTAGATTCATGAACGGATCTGTGAGTTCTCCCTCTCGCTTACCCTCTCTCTCACTTAGGAACCGCCGCGGCGCACGAACGCTCTCGATGAGAAGGAAGGAGGAGAGGCGGTAGATGAGGAATAGGTGAAGGAATGGGATGAAAACCCTATCCCTTCCCCTATTTAAGGAGAAAGGCGCAGCAGTAGGGGAAACACGAGGGATTGGGGCGAAAAAACCCTCTCACTTCCCCCATTCAATGCGAATGGGATACGATGGGACGTGCCTTAAACCGATGGGACGCACCCTACCAGACGGAATGGTGCCTGGTCAGACGAGATGTGGCCTAGGTATGGCCCACCACTACCGCATGCCGAGCGTGAGAAATAAGGCGCAACTATGTGTAGGCGGCCTTCCGCCTTCCCAGGGGGGACTTGGAAAGGCCTAACTATGGGATCTCCACCCAGGAGAGACCAACGGGCTTCCTAAGTCGATCGAACGGCTCAGGCAAACGCCGAGAGACAGGTAAGGAGCAGAGGGACGCCCTATGTGGGCCATGCCGACTCTGTCATGAATGACGAGCGTGGATTCCAGTCGAACATATCTGATAGGAGCTCCTCAAACCCCATCGCTCGAGTCATCAAGGTAACATTACCAAACCCCACTATTTCTTTATATGATCATTCATTCATCTGCTGTCATTCATACATTCATGCACGCATTCATTCATCCCATACATCTAGAGCATTGCATATGCAGTTAAATGCATCACAACGCTCCATGTTGCGTCACCAAGCGGTAGTTGCCTCATTCAACATGAGCAACGATTGACCGGGGTTCGAAGGCTGGCCCACGAAGGGCTCAAGGCCGCCTCACATCAAACAGAGCCAGGGGAGAAAACACAGATGAGCCCCGAGTGGCCCTCGCCCAGTCCGCCCTGAAGCAGACAGGGTCATCTCAACCTTCTCGTTCACTCCTAACCTCGAGCCATGCCCATAGAATCTCCATCGAGGGGAGGCCAGCGGGCCACCCAGGTCGGTCTCCGGAACAACCCAGGCATCTGTCGGGACGTGGGTTAAGGAGCAGTGGAGTGTCACATGAGGGCTATGCCGACTCCATCACGAACGTCGGACCCGGACTTCACTCGAACATGCCCGTTAGCGAGCTCACCGAGCGCGTCACTCAAGCCATCGAGGCAAGCGACGTTAGCTCAGCCCCAGCGGTTGTGAGAAACCATGGACGGGGTAACGCACGAAACTCAACCGACCCCTACCAAGCCCAACGGGGCTCAGGGGCTCAAGACACCCAATGCCTCGGCTGCACCCAGGTCCGCGACTCCGACTCGCCTGATCCCACGGCGCGCCCGACGCCTGGATCCACAACTCTGACTCACTCGATCCCACGGCACGCCCGACGCCTGGATCCGCGACTCCGACTCGCCTGATCCCACGGCGTGCCCGACGCCTAGATCCGTGACTCCGACTCGGCTGATCCCTCAGCGCGCCCGTCCCCTAGATCTGTGAGTCCACCTCATCCGATCCCTTGGCGCGCCCGATGCCTTGGTTAGCGACTCCAACTCGCCCGAACCCTTGGCGCGCCCGATGCCCCGGTTTATAAAACTCTGTCTCGCCCAGTCCCTCGGCCGTGACCAAACTCCTGGCACCATGCTCCCAGAAACGATGGGTCTGAAACCGGAAAATAAGAGACTACGTCCACTACAGTGCACACACTCACGCTCGCTGACAAAACCCCCAGGTGATTCTGCCCGAATCACTAGAGGGCTCAGAGACTACACCTGCAGGTGCGCTCGCGTGCACCCGCTGACGAAGCAAAAAATTCCCCCGCTAACAAAAACCCCCCAGACGATTCTACCCAAATCGCCCGGGGCTCGGGGGCTACACCCGCAGGTGTGCTCGCGCGCACCCGCCATCAAGACAAAAATCCCCCAGATGATTCTATCCGAATCGTCTAGAAGCTCAGGGGCTCCTGTCGGGTTCATAAACCTAAGGTCCCTCATGGACCGGCTTCCCAGCCGAAGCCCACCCCGGCAGGCAACGTTGCGAACGATGTGCAACTCCTGGGCTGGCCTAAATACCTAACGACAGGCCAGAAGGGTGATCCAATCTTAGACCGGAAGGCCTGGCCGAGGAGGACTTTCGACTCCAGCCCGCCTCTCCGATCGGAAGGCCTCGCTTCTGACTCCGACCCGCCTCTCTAACCGGAAGGCCTGGCCTACACCGCTTCCGATTCAACATGCGTCTCCCACCGGGGATGCACCGAACCTCTGCTTAGAGCCCTTCTCCGACTGGCGCAGTCGGAGCCAACTGGGACCAACCGACCGGGGACGCCAGCTCGGTGAGGGCCAGGAAACGGGCAGAGCAAGTAAAATGGGACGCTCAAGTCAACCGCAATACCGAGAACCATACTCTGTACACCTGTAGGACAGTACCAATAGGGCTTGTCAGAAGGGTGCCCTACAACCTTCCAGGTATGTCAGAACCCAAGCGGTGTTGTGGGCGCCGATGTTTTGCCCTACGGTGTTATGGGCGCCATCGACCCCCATATCAGGCTAACACGGTAAACCCCCCCACATGGTAAACACGGTAAAAACCCCCACATGCCTCTGGGCATCAACGGTATGGTAGGCATCGACATCTGCCATACCAAAAGAAGATGACGGAGCCTCCCACATGCATCTGACATTAACAGTAATGTGAGCGCCTACAATCATCTTATACCCGACGGCGTGGACGACAAGACTTAGCATACATACACTCTTCCTCTCTCACTTGTAAGGCCGTCCCCTTCATCTATAAAAGGGAACGCGTTCTCCCCCAACAGAGGGGGGAACCACCAACGGATCCACTCACGATCAATCTCACAAGAACAGAGCACTCGCTCAAACACTTAGCGCACGTAGGAGCTCCCATCGCTCTCGGCCCTTCGGTTCCGAGTCCGACCGGACCTCTTGCAACCCCATCTTTCTCTCTTCCGTTTGTAACCCCACAACAAACTTTGAGCACTTAGGCTCAGGAATAAAGTCACCGACCGACTCAAACTGGACGTAGGGCACGTTGCCTGAACCAGTATAAACCCTGTGTTATTGAGTGCTAGGCCACATCCGATCACAACGTACGGCAAAACTATAAATATTTACGTGTTGGTCACTTTCTGCACCGACAGTATGTTTCAGGTGTTTCATATGTATGTTGCAAGTGCTTCATCTGGATGTTGCATATGTTTTGCAATGGTTACACATGTGTTTTCCTCATGTTTCAGATGTATGTTGCAATTATCTCAATTGTTTTCGGATATATGTTGCAAGTGTTTCATCTAGATGTGGCAAAAGTAGATATGATGTTGCACATGTTGTAGTGGGACCCATCTGCATGTGCGTGGGTGTGGAGGGGCGTGAGTGGTAGGCACGGGAAACGGTGCGAGCGTAGATCGAGACAACCCCCCACGAGGGTGTGCGCAAGCGTGGGAAACAGAGCGGCTTGGGCCCCCACGTGAAGCAGTCGTAGGCGTGCGGGCGGGCACAGCAGCATGCCCACGCGGGGGCGCGGTCAGGCACAATAGGCGTGGGCGTCCGGACGTTAGCCCCCGTCCGAACGTCTGGGCCTTACTCTGTCCGTTTTCCAAATGTTTCATCAAAATAACTTGAGTTCTATCAATAAAGTTGCTCGTGGCGCCGAGAAGAAAAAATAGCTATTCTACAAACGAAGCAGAGATGTAATAATCGGACCATAAATAAAATAAATAAGGTATAGTATAGCATAGGCCGTATTTCTGTTTTTTTTTCTAAAAGAAAAGCTCGCTGCCCGGCCTGTGTATCCTCTTTCGGCCCAACATCATTCAGCCTTTGCACACCCAAGACGGGTCCAAAATGGAACACGGTAGGACAGGCCGGGCCGTGGTCGCCGCCACCCGCCCACACGTCAAGGATTCCGACCGAAGCCGCGTCTGAATTGAGTTCCGAAACGTGCCGAACCCAACAACCGCAGTGGAAGACTGTAGCGTGGCTGCCGTGTCCAACTGTCCACGTTTCACTCCTCGCACTTGTCCGCCTCGTCGCCTCGCTTTTTGTGGAACGTGGAATGGCAGCTTCCTCGCCGTCCCTCCCGCCGCCGCCGCCCGCGGCGGCTGCGGCCTCCACCACGCTGGCCGGAAACCTCACGGCCTCCTCGCTCCTGTCCATCCCGCGCCCGCGCCTGCGCCTCGCCGCGGCGCACCGCCGGGCGGTCGTGGCCGCGGCCGCGTCGCCCCGTCCCCGGCCCCCGCCGCCGTCGGAGGGGGACGGAGACGCGCAGGAGGTGGAGAGGGCGATGGGGATGGACGGCGGCATACCCGGGACCTCGGACGAGTTCCTGCGCCGCGTCTCCTCCCGCGCTTACGGCATGCGGCGCCACCTCATGGAGTCCCTCGACTCCCTCGCCTACGACGGTGACGCCTCTTGGATCTTATTAAGCCTCTCCATGTTCGATCAAGTTCTCGTTGCCTTAACTTAGATTGGGTTAACGCTTGGGGGTTTAGTGATTTAGCATAGCTTAAGGTGTTCGTGTCGGTTTGGCCTAAATGTTCAGGGTTTAGTTGTGCGCGCGGCGTGTTTGATGAAACGCGTGGTACGAATTGCCCAATGATGCGATGTTTGTGTGCACGGGAGGATTGCGTGCTGCAATCAACTGGAGATCAGCATCTACTATGTGAGGTTTGTGGGTTGGTTCACGCGTCTTGTGTTTCTTGAAATGTGCAGTTTCAGGTGGGCAAGATATGGCTTCATCTTTAGGTGTGTCATGTGCTACTTGACCAATTGGACAAGCCTGCTGTGGGCCATTACTAATTGATATGCATAAGCTTCTTGTAGTAGCTAGAGACTGAATCCAATGGTCAAATAGCTGTGGGTATTTGATTAGATGAGTTCTGATGCACATACTTCGAAATGTTATCAGTTTTTATTTTTCTTTAAAAAAATCTCCTTATGGTAAATATATACATGATAATTTGGCACATGGCAATTTTAAATTTAGTAACTTTGTGTACTTTCATGATGATTCAGTACTGGAGACAAACCCATGGAGAGAAGATTCCAAGCCAGTCTATGTGCTGGCCAGAAGCGATAACCACCTATGGACAATGAAAACTCGCAGGAGCCGCAAGTGAGAATTTATTGATGCTGTTACATTTAGCTTGTCACGAGCCTGCAATTTACTGAATCGTATGAACTGCTGGTGTTATCTATTGTTGTCTTCTCAGCGAAGTTGAAAGGGAACTTGGAAAGCTTTTCTCAAAGGGAGGGGGTTCTGGAGTTGGAACTAAATCAAAGTCTCTGGCTCCAAGTTTAACATGGTTGTTGAAGATATCAGAGAGGGAGTACTGGTGAGTACTTTGCTGGCTTGAGATGAACTTTTCAGGGCATGTTCTTCATAGGCAACTGTTCTTCTCTTTCCTCTGGCTGTCTAACACATTTAACTTGTTTAATCCATCGTATTCACACTCTTTTAGATTATGCACAAATTGAGCAAAATATAGAAAGAAAAGCGTGGATATACATCTTGTTATAAGACGAATCAATACTCACTTTTGTACCATAGTAAAAGAAGACACCATTGCACTTCCCTAAAAAAACTAGATGTGATACTTGGTACAGTTACTTGCTTTATAGTCTTCTGAATCGTTTCCATCCTTTGCTGCAGATATTTGAGGATGAGGACGATGCTGTAAAATACTGCGACCTTCTGCAGGGCGGCGGTCAAGGGTGCGAGGGAATTGCTGAGATAGAGGCATCATCAGTAAGTAAATTATTTGGTGGACCTTAACAGTTTCTAGTTACCAACTGATCAGAATGTACAACTTGTCATGACTCTGCTCGTTTGTAGGTTTTCAACATGTGCCATAATATGAAAGCCCTTGCTGTTCTTTTCCGCCGCGGAAGGACTCCTCCATTGCCTCAAAGCCTGGAGCGCGACTTAAGGGCGAGAAAGCGGTCACCACTGGAAGACTAGAGCTGTGTGTTTACACTGTATAGAATCGTTAATTGTATTCATCTAGCTGTTGGAAGCATGGGCCCTAGGCCTTGTATACAACATAGTAGTACATAGAAGTCCCTAGCTGAAATGGAACCAGACGAGTCTGACAGCAAACACAGACGAAATTGCTCGATCGAGACCAGAAATTTCTTTGAAATTGGATTGGATGGATACTCTTGTAATTATGAATGAGCAACATTTTTACAATGAATAAAGGCCCCGTTCGCTTCGCTGAAAAAACAAGCCGAAACACTGTTTCGGCTGATTTGTTGTGAGAGAAAAACACTGTTCCGGTTGAAAAAACAAGCTAAAAAAGACGGATTATAAGATAAGGGAACATGGCCTTTTGTGATACATCAAGTTGTTATCATTATTTGGTGTCATCCAACTGGTGAATGAATAGTTGCAAGAGGTTGACAACAAGGCGACTCCAAAGAATTCCTAGTCATGGCTACTGTTGATGATACAGGGCTGTGATTGTGAAATGTGTCTCAAAATTCAGGGCGATGTGCGCCTCTCGGTTAGCTTCTCCCTCCTGTACTTCTTGAAATCTGCTGCCAGGCCTGTGTCGAAGTCCTGCTTCATCTGCTCCGCCATCTGCCTCAACACCTGCGCATTGTTCATCACACACGAAATGCCTGTCAATCATCCCGATGAAGAAAAACACCGATGATTGTTTCTCTGCAAGAGCAGGTGAGGAGATGAAGCTCTGACCGTCTCGCCGACGCCTCTGATGATGCTCTCCGGGACCAAGGCGAGCACCGGCGGGAGGTCGAAGCCGACCGTCATCTCGACGTGGCCCTTGAGGCTCTTCCTCCCCTCCCGCTGCCGCTGTGGGTACATCAAGCCTCGGACGGTGAGGACCAGGTGCGACGGCATGGCGTTGCTGTCCAGACCATTCAGCTTGTAGTCCGTCTGCTTGCAGCAGCAGCAGCAGAGCACGTCAGGGTACATTACATTCAGACAGACGTGAAAAAAGTTGAGTTCTTGATCGAGGAGGGAGTGATGTCAGTTACCACTTCCATGAGGAGGAGGCTGGTGGCGTGGACGGGCACGTTGGGCGGGTACTCCTTCCCGCCGGACTTGCTGACGAAGCGCATGACGATCACCGGCGATGCCGACAGGAAGAGGAACTGGATGGGCAAGAGCTGCACGCTCCATTCTTCCTGAAAGAAAGACGGCAACCAGTGGCACTCTGTTAGCATTGCGTGTACGTGTTGTTCACTCCTTCTCTTGCATAGGTCGCCGGAAATTCAGGTTTCAGAGCCAATGAGATGAAATGAAAGGCACTTAAAACTTTCAAAATTTTCAGTGCGAACACGTTCTGACTTCTGAGCAACACCAGTACAGAACTTTCATACATGAAATTGGTGAAGAAGCGACGAGGCAACTCACGTCGTTGATCTTTCTTCTTTTGCGCTGGTCCGGAAACACCGCTCCGACGATCCTCGGACTGTTCTGCAGGTACTCATCGATGGATGCCTGCAGAGACAGAAAGAGAGCCCCCATGGGATCAGATCATCTGAGATGTGCAGTGCAGAGCAAAAACCCCAGGCCGGCCAATCCTTAAGCACTTGCAACCTACCCCTTGCGTTTCGCTCATCGGGATGTCGGTGCTGAACTTGTAGGAGAAGGTGAACAGGTCCCTGGGGTTGACCTTCTCCCTCGATCCGCCATAGGAGGGCGTCTTCAGAGCGCATGTGGTGGTGAGCAACGACCGCGGCGACGGAGAACTCAGGACGACGCCCTTTCTTGATCTTGAGCCTGGTCTCTGATCCGGCGCTGATCTGAGCGGTGTGCTCCCTCCTGATCCAGCACCCCTATACACTGTTGCATGCATTACCCTGTCATGTCAGTCATGCATTTTTACACTCACGCTCTACCAAACTATATGTGCAAACTTCTCAAACAAAAATGAAGTGGTACAAAAGTATGAACTAGTGCAAGAAAATGCTCCGTGAATGGAAGAAGGAGAGTTAGGCACCTGGATGGACTGCAGGACGGCATGACGGGAGGTGTAGCATTGACATGTCTAACCTGCAATGGCAATTCCTGGAGTCTGTGGTGTTCGTTCCCCAGCCAATAAGTAAGTCGCTGGCTGCCGTGCAGGGCTGAGCATTCTTGCAAGGAAAGGCTCTCCCTCCCATAGCGTCCGTTTCCCTCTCCGTCGTAGTAGGCGTAGGCCCAACAAGCCGCGTCTCTTCTTCCAACTTCCAAGTCGCGTCAGGGCCCAGGGGTGTAGTACCGGCCATGTCTGTCAGACGCTAATAGCAGCGGGAAACATGGGAAAAATGTGAAGAAAAATTAGGCCTCGTTTAGATCCAGCTCTAAAGATATAGGGTGTCACATCGGATATTATATGGGATGTCGTATGGTGTTTAGATACTAATAAAAAAATAAATTACAGAATTTGTCAGTAAACTACGAAACGAATTTATTAAGTCTAATTAATCCATTATTAGCACATATTTTTACTATAGCACTTTATTATCAAATTATGGACTAATTAGACTTAAAAGATTCATCTCACAAATTAGTTGTAAACTGTATAATTAATTATTTTTTAGTCTATATTTAATAGTGTCAAATATTTAATATGACGTGGCGTTAAGTTTTAAGTGGAAACTAAACAAGGCCTTAGTCACTGCAGAGCGGTGAACGATGGACACACGTCACTGGAGAGATTGGGGATATTTTGTTGCGTGCACTGATTCGCTTGCCACATGCAGCTAGTTGCAGAGGTTCATCGGCACACTTCTCTCGTCGTGTGCACAATTTTGACCCATTTCTTGGAGGGAGATGATCAGATGATACTAATAATAGTAGTATAGTGTACGAAGGTAGTTGAAGCTTCCAAGGTTGGATTGTGCTTGCTTTTTTGTTCATCCGAATAACACAATTTCGAGATATTTTGCTTCACAAGTCGTGCGTGCACGGAAACCCCGGACCTGATTGACAACCTCCCAATGCAAAGGGCACGGTTTGGAATACGCCGGTGCTGATTAATAAGGAATGACATGTTTGGAACACGATAATTCTTAGCCCTGCGTTTTTTTTTCTAACAAATTAAACTGATTCCGTGAAATTCTTACGTGATTCTAATAAAATTCTTATATTCCAAATAGACCCAGCTTTTTTTTATTATATACACAAACAGCACACGACACATTCATAAGATTCCGGTCGCGACCAATTTATGTATAGCTAACCTAATTTGTCAACTCGTACGCTTGAAAAGAAGGCTCCAAAGAAATCTTCTACGGTTTCAAGAGTCAAGGATACGGAGCGCTGGGCAACTTGCGTGGCCCGATTCATAGCTCTAAAATTATCATATATAAATATTTTGTATCTCTATTCAAAAAGTCATATGAAAGATGCGCTTCGCTAAGAGAGATAAATGGCCCACACACTGTGGGATATATATAAATATATATATCACTCTCTGAGTTTGAAATTCATACAAACTGCCGAGTAGGCATTATATTACTAAAGCATGCTCCATGCGTTGCCGTGCGATTTTCTTAAAAATAAATATACTATATACATAGCATACTATAGGGTATTCTGTATTCTGAATATATACAATTTGACTTCCATGTTATTTTATTATATCAGATCTACTAAAAAATCGGTAAGCTAATAGAAGAAAAACCAATAGATTATTTGATTTCATTATAGAGGAATAGGTGATGAAATAAATAGCGTATGTAGATGACTTGTATGCTAATAGATTAAAGATTAAAAGTATTGCACATGATATGACATGGACATTTTTTTTGTAATTAATAAGGGATGACATTGACTTAGTAGGGATGATGTGGATACCTTGCATGAAGAGATAAAACATCTAGTGGGATTAATTAGTAGGGAATGATATGGACATCACATGATAGCAACGACGTGGATATTTTTATGTAATTAATAAAGAATGACATGGATTTAATGAGGAATGCCGTGGATGTCTTACATGAAGAAATAGAACATCTAGTGGGATCACTTAGAGCAGGTATAATAAGTTATTTGGGTCGGCGAGATGAGCTCCACGTCAACAGTAAAAGTGCCACGTTAGGAGAGAGGGTGCTGAGCCGGCGCTTAGCTTCTCGCCGGCTGAATCACAGATTACAAGACGGCTACCTTGCAGTCGGTTGTTGGCTGGGAGCTACCGTTGAACTCGGCTGCACCTGCAAAACATTAATTGCTTGTGGATTTGATACAGCCCATCTTCCATCCGACATATTATATGAGTAGACTGTATCACTTACTTTATGTGATATGGCACATGCATTTAGCAAGCAACACGCTAAATTATTTGCCTTGTTTTTAGTGGGGAATGATGAGAACACTTTATATAAAGAGATAAATCATCTAGTGAGGTTTAATTTTATAAGAGTATATGATATGATATGATTTCTTAATTTTTGGTATCATTTAGTCGCCTAAAATATTAGCATACTAAAGTCTACACTAAACGTACCAAACGTTAGGGGGTTAGGAGGCCTTGCGCTCTACGGCCGCAAGGGAGAGGAGGCAAGCGCGGGGGCGGAACGTTGGGGCCGCCGCTGGCTATGAACGGAGGACGACAATGACTGGACAAGGGAGGGAAGGACGCGACGATCAAGAGGCTGCTGAGGACGAAGGTTGGCCGGCGATAGGCAAGAGCAAGAGGCCAATATGGAGCCGCTGTTGCCATCTGAAGGAACAAAAGGCATATGAGCCAACGAGTCAAAACAGCTTAGGATCGTCGCCTAAGAGGCTGATAGTCATAATATTTTTAAGCGCCTGATGTATAACATGCCTCTTAGAGCATTTCCAATAGTTCTCAAAAATTAATTGGTAAATCAATTAGTCTTTCAAACGGCTAAAAAACGTTGGTAGTATATTTCTTGGGTTCCGTCAATAATTTTCAAAATCTCGCTCTTAAAATATTAAAAAACAAATTGGCAAATCAGCCTGGTCACTTTTATACTTTGTTTCTCTCCTGTACATCTATATTAGGAATTCCGTCTTACTTCTTATCGTTCTCCATATTCTTCCACCTGCGGATTGGCCAATCTAGGCGCGCGTATATTTCCACACGATTAGGTCGAGTTGTTGGAGAGAAATTTTTTAATCTTTTACCAAAAAAATCAAGATTGAAAGTGGATTTTGGAAACTCTTGAGATGCACTTAATTCTTAAGAAAAAATAGATCACATTTCGTGACAATATATAAAGGTAGCATATATATTTATATTTCTATATCTGCAATAAAAGGTAAAGGGGATGTAAACAAGGAATTTTTAGAGTGACGAGTACCGGGGTTCAAAGTGCTCGTAAAAAATAAAGAAAAATAAGAAATAAAACGCTACCAAGCTCTCAAGCACATATGTGTGGCAGAATCGCTCGAAATAGCACGTTTCTGAAGGCGCTCGTCTTCTAACAGACGCTAAGCACCCCGAAAGTAAGCTACATCGGATGGTTCCGTCGAGCACACCCCAAGGGAGAACTCGAATAATCCACGTTTTTCATCTAGGATTTAATAATGAGTACGAGTTTATAATACTTAGTCCATTTCATACAACAATAGTTCTCGAAAATACATTATTACAATACCAAGTTCAGAGTGCAGAATTTAAACAACGAAATTGAAATAAACATCTAACGATAAGATACAAGGATCCGTCTGTGCCCACCAGAAAAATCCTCCACACAACAGCCACTACTCAAGCTGCACCTGCAACAGGGGTAAATAAATCCTGAGTACACAATGTACTCGCAAGACTTACCCAACTAGTGGAAATAATTTTCTGACTCCAAAAAATATGATTAATTTCATGGTTTGCTGGGTTTTCTTTTTTTAAAAAGCATTACTAGTAGTGAATCCTTATGTATGTGTTTTATTAGCAGTCATGATTAGTTTATTAGCTAACCATTCTATGTAAGCACATATTCTACTTTCAAGCAAGAGTTGAGCAATCAGATCCATTCATCCCCGTTCATCTTTCAGTTCTTACTACGGTGCTAGATCATAGTCAAGTCGTACCGTATCACATGGCGATTCGTGAACCAATGTATCCTAGCTGGGTACCCTAAAACATATGTCCCGCTTGTACTCCAGGCACAAGCAAGACCAACCCACCACTCTCTTGTCAAGGGGTCTAGGTCTCCATTCAAACTTGGACTCTAAGCCCCCACTCTTAAGTCCCAGACTCAGTGTGGTGCTTAGACCTCCACCATCCCCGCCTCCAATCAGTCGGTCCGAAAAGAGTCGAAACCCACGATAAGAGAGTAACAAGCCTTCCCGCTCCCATAAGCAAAGTATGTGCTCAGGATAATAAATCTGTGACCTGACTACCATCCACAGCAGCGGACGATCCTTAACCGACACGAACACGAAAAACAGTGTAACCAAACTATGCCCCATTGGTCGCAGGACACAACATATTACATCCACCAATACCCGTACCATATCCCTGCCCATTCTCCATTTCCTGTCACCATTTTATCATGAGAGTAATAATAATAATCACCTATTGTGAGTAACGGCGGGTTACTCATGCTACCGATAGCCTAAGCATAGCAGCTACTCGATCTATGCTAGTAGGACTCATAGGTAGGTTTATCTATGCATGTAGTTTTAATATAGATCCTGTAACGTAAATGCACCACACATATATATATATACACACGGGGCTTGTCTTGGGTAGGCGCGATGTCAGCTGAGTCAGTCAGTGGTGGCTCCGGGACCTCCTCCTGCACAAGGATCTTCTCCTCGTACTCCTCGATCATCTCCTCGTACTCATGATCGCCGATGGTCACGATCTCCACCAACTTCTTCTCTACATGCATGCAATAATAATGCAACACTTAGTATTTATGCAACAGCAACTCTTAAACTAAGAATACACATGCTAAGCTACTAAGCTAGCTCTAATGACTAAGGCACTAAGCTAACTATCATCTTTACCAAGCAAAGTGTTGGGTTTAACTAACACACACCAAGCTTTACAATTGAAGGATATATCTTTATTTTTACTAATGATTTAATGTATATTTGAAACAAGGAGCATTGAACTACCCTTATGTCTAGTCTATTCTAAAGCTACAAAAATTACAGTGAGCACATAATAATACCACTATCCTGCTATAAAATTTTTAGGGCTATGGCTATCACCAATCTATCACAAAAATCCCTACAATATTTAACCTAATAATATTAAGTACTCTCAAATGATTTAATAGCTCCTGGTATCAACATGTATATATATGAACTAAATACACTAACAGATAGAGCACAATTTTAGAAACTTAACAAAATTTGTTTCACAATTTTTGGATACCTACATGATTTTATATGATTTACCAAAGATCAGCTCAAAAATTCTATTAGAAAACTATTTCTAATTCCTCATGAAAAAAGAAAAACGTATTCTCTCGCGCGGCCCACACACGCGACCCACGCAACGCAGCTCGAGCGCACGCGAGCGCGTGGCATCCGGCAGTGCGGCCCACGCGGCGTCGGCCCGCACGGAGACGGCCCGCGACGAGGAAATCCCCCACGTGCGCTGGCACATTAACAAAAATGCCCCTGGATTATGAATAAAATAACCCGCAGTCCATGTTACTCTTCCAAGATACAGCACTTATGCAAAAAGAACATTATACTCTCTCCTCTTTACAACGACATGGTCCCTTTCCTCCCCCGCACGCTCCGGCGCGGCGAGCGGTGGCACTGGCGACATCGCCGGTGAAAGGTCCTAATGGCTAGAGAGGGGTGAATAGCCTATTAAAAAATTTCTACAACAACACTTAGCAAACCGGTGAGACAAATATGAGGGGAAGCGAGTGTTGCGCTAGCATACTAAAAATGCAAGCCACCTACCACAATTCTAATTTCTATAGTCTCTATCCACACAATAGCTATGTCACTACACTAAGTTAGTGTGCTCTCAAAGGCTAACTAAGAGCCACACTAACAAAACTAACAAGCTCTCATGATTTGCTACACTAAAGAGCCTGATAACTAGTTTGCGGTATTGTAAAGAGAGAACAAGATGGTTATACCGTCGAGTTGAGGAATGAACCAATCAATTACAAGAATAAATACCAATGAAGATTAATCACCGCGGAATCAAGTGATGACACAATGATTTTTTACCAAGGTTCACTTGCTTGCCGGCAAGCTAGTCCTCGTTGTGGTAATTCACTCACTTGGAGGTTCCCGCACTAATTGGCATCACACGCCAAACCCTCAATAGGGTGCCGCACAACCAACACAAGATGAGGATCACACAAGCCACGAGTAATCCACTATAGTACATTTTGGCTCTCCGCCGGGGAAAGGTCAAGAACCCCTCACAATCACCATGATCAGAGCTAGAGACAATCACCAACCTCCGCTCGACGATCCTCGCTGCTCCAAGCCTTCTAGGTGCACGACAACTACCAAGAGTAACAAGCGAATCCCACAGCGAAACACGAACACCAAGTTCCTCTAGATGCAAACACTCAAGCAATGCACTTGAATTCACTCCTAATCTCACAAAGATGATGAATCAATGATGGAGATGAGTGAGAAAGATTTGACTAAGCTCACAAGGTTGCTATGTCAATGCAAATGGCTAAGAGAGTGAGCTTGAGCCGGCCATGGGGCTTAAATAGAGAGCCTCTATGAATAGAGCCATTGGCTCCTTTGTCCAGTGAAACATGGGCTAACCAGACGTGCCGGTCAGGTTGACCGGACGCAGGACCCCCGCGTCCGGTCGCCCGATGCTCACCACGTGTCATCAGCCTCAAATGCTGAGCGCCCGATCTTAACGGCTAGTCTGCTTCGCGCCACGTGTTAAGTTGCGATCGGGTGTACTGCACAAAGTAATCGGATGCTCCATCACTGGAGTCCGGTCGTTTTCAGTAAGGCACCAGAGCTGGGTTTTTTGACCAGATGCGTCCGGTCCACCATGACCGGACACGCTAGTGCGTCCGCTACTCCTCTTCTCTGTGCGCCGCCACGTCAGTAGGACCGGACGCTGAACAGTGTTCAGCCAGAGTTCGGTCACCTGCGTCCGGTCTTAGGCCGAGAGCAGCCCGAGCACACCACTGATTTTATAAATGACCGGACACTGCTCTCTCGAGTCCAGTCACCACGTGACTGGCATCCGATCACTGCTTTTCAGTGACTATCACCTCCTTCAATTCATCAACTTCTCTACCCTTGCTCAAATATGCCAACCACCAAGTGTATCACCTTGTGCATAAATGAATCAAGATGCCTAAGAGGGAGGGTGAATTGGGCTAATTCTAAAATTCTTTGCAATAATTAAACCCTACGCTTAGCCCACTTCACCCCTTGTGCCTAGAATGTGTTCCTATTGTTCTATCGCATAATAGTTTTGCACCCTATGTTCTAATCCTACTTTAGCATGGCAATTCTAAGAATATAAAGATAAGAATTGAATTGCTCAAATATAAATGCTTAAAGTAAAGAGAGAAGAAGGAACGCAGCGATATTTTGCCAAGGTATCGGAGAGTCGCCACTCCCCACTAGTCCTCATTAGAGCACCCACATAAGGGGTAGCTCCCCCTTGATCCACACAAGGATCAAGTGCTCTCTATGGGCTGATTCTTCGACACTCCATCGAGGTGAATCACCCACAACCGCTCACAACTTGAGTTGGGTCATCCACAAGCTCCGTCGGATGATCACCAAACTCCCGATCACCACCAAACCGTCTAGGTGATGGCGATCACCAAGAGTAATAAGCACGAACTCTCACTTGACCACAACAAGCCTAATGAGAAGGATGGATGCACACTTGCTACTCTCCTTGCACTAATGATGCCTTAATTATGAATTCTCAAATCTCAATCACCTCACTAGGCTCTTGCTCTCCTAATGACTCTCAAGGGTGTTTCTGAGCTGAACAAATGGGCAAGAGACCTCCCTTGGATGAATAGAGAAAGTATTTATACCTCCTCATTCAAAATGAACCGTTAGGAGGTTGAGTCAGCACTCTGCGGGGTGATCGAACGCTCCGGTCAAGGTGACCGGACGCTCCGGTCAGTTATCCCCGCCACAAAGCCGTTAAGTTGTGACCGGACTCTAACATGCGTCCGGTCAGCACTGACTGGACGCGTCCGGTCATGAAAACTGCTCTCTAGAACCTTATTGATGTTGACCGGATGCTGGCGCCCAGAGTCCGATCACTTCGCTATTCAGCATCTAGTCATTTACTGGATCTTGACCAGCGTTCGGTCAGATGACCGGACGCGTCCGATCAGGAAACTCCTTCTCTGGAACCTCTCTGGAGTTGACCGGACTCTGGCACCCAGCGATCCGATCACTTTTCACTCAGCGTCCGGTCGTAACCAGACAGCTCCAATTGATCAAATGAACTGACCGGACTCACCCTTTAGCATCCGGTCACAACTAGACCAGCGTCCGGTCAATCATTTGACCCTCCATTCACTTCCAACTCGAAATCATATGTGAATGAAGTTTGCTCCAATTGATCTTAGAGCTACTCCTGAGCTGCCTAGTGCTAGATTTGATAAGTGTGCACCACACCTAATCCACTAGACTCACCTAGGTCAAGCTACTAGTCCATACCCCCCTTAATAGTACGGCCAAAGGAAAAACAAAGTCATAAACTACTCTAAGTGTCTTTTCAACACCAAACGACACTTAGAACTAGTTCTATTCTTAACCTTGTCGTCCATCCTTTGAAAGCCAAAATGATTTCCATCGTAGGGGCATGACAACCATGATTGCCCAATCAATTGCCATTACTATAACCTAACTTAATTGCCTCTACAAAACACACGTCAGTCATAGTAATCTCATATTATCATTAATCATCGAAACCCAACTAGGGGCCTAGATGCTTTCAATCTCCCCCTTTTTATGATTGATGACAATACAACCTCGAGTATGTAAAAAAGATGAGGTTTTCAAAATGCTTGGTTCATATAAGCTTTTGATAATAAGAGCAAAGGAGTTAGACATACTTATATGACCCAAGCCAACATGGTGTACTCAATAGATATGAGATAAACATGAGTACAAGAAATAAAGCCCATTTGAATCGGAGTACAAACGCGGAAGCAAGGCAAATGAGCATAATGAAGTGACATGACATATATATAGATCAAAGTAGAAAGCACACATGTCACACATTACATAAGTATCACACTCATACGTCTATAGTTCAATGCATGAAAGTAAACGTGAATGCATAATAATGTATGACACAATGCATAATAATGTATCACAAATAAAAAGCCAAAAGTAATAAATCATAAGCTCCCCCTAGATATAACGCTCCCCCTAGATCTAACATACTCAATCCCTCTCCCCTTTGGCGTCAAGCACCAAACCTAAGGGTCGGTCGATGGGGCAAGAGCAGACGAGTCAGGCGCTGAGATGCGGTGAGCGATCTAAAACTGTGTAGCATCATCCTCTGATCTGGAGCTCTGAGCTGTCTGACCCTCTATCACTGGAAATGAAGCTAAAGTGGTCTAGATCTGCTCTAGGACTGGCACGACCTGTGACTCTACAGGTATCACTGAAGCAGGTGGCTCTGATGATGCAACAGATGATGGGAGAGTCTTTGTAGTCCCAGTGACTGGAGCGACTATGGAAGATACAGGGACATGCAACTCTGGCGATGTAGGTTGCCCTGTAAGATCGCTGAAAGTAGCACCGAGGCTCCTAGAAACTGGGGTGTCAGTCATAAGCACCGAGGAACTCTGAGCCGGTGTGAAGCCCGTAATGATAGGTGTGAAGTGAGGACCATGGGCTGTCACTGGAGAAGCAAACCACTGGGATACCTGCTCTGTCGGTGAAGCAAACTATGTAGCTAGTTGTCCCTGACTCTGAAGCCCACTAGGCTGTATAGTTGTAGTCACTGAAGTGGTGGTAGGCAAGCCAAGCTGAGGTGTAGATGGTGGTGGAGCAACCCCAATAGTAGTGACAACATGCTATATAAATCCAAGTAACTGCTGCATGGCCTGCTGCTGCTGCTATATGGCCTACTGTTGTCTCTAAAACTCGTCCTGTCTAGCCTAAACCTGTGCTAGTGCAGCTACGGCCTCCTAGGCCTGGCATGCCTGATCCTGCCTCATCCGCTCAAGAATAGCAAGAAGAGCAGGGTCTGTCTGTGGTGGCTGGGGTGGAGCTGAGCTGGAGCCACCGGCCTCATTGTTATGTCGTCGAGGAGGTATCTGAGGGATAGCCTGATAATCATCATCAGAACTGTCACTGGGGTCGCTCTCGACCATACCCTCCTACTGAGCATCTAGCTACTCCTCCTCTGTCGCTGCAATGCCCCTGATGATCTCATCCTACTAGGATGTAGTCTTTGGCACCTCTAGACGACGGTGCGGTTGGCTTGGTGTCCTCGCTGTACTATGGCGGAGCATCTGAGTTATATTATATGGTGGAAACTCTGTAGTAGCACCTGTGTACTTAGCCATCGTCTCTGGGGACTTCACTATAACTGCCTTATGAATCAAGAATGTGATCCAGTGATCATAAGGCCAAATATCAAAAACCGTCTGCTGTACTAGAGAGTTCACCAACCATAGCTGAATACGAGTCAATCCCTTGCGATAACCCATCCTTAGGAGCAGGGTCCTCCTCATGATAGCATCAAGTAGCCTAGCTATAGGAGTAAGGTCTCTAGGTGTCCTGCTAGACCCCTTGCCAAAACGCTCTGTGAAGCAAGGTCGGACCAGATCTGTAGAAGGCACAAGACCACCGTGAGGGTGTCTGGAGGCTCTGTCTGACCATAGCAAACCTCGTGAAGGTGAATGGGTGACTCTAGAATCCTAAGGATCTCTCTGACCCTCGAGCTCTACAGCCTGTAGTCATGGCCTCTGAATGCAAAATGTATGAACCTGTGCCCTGGGTCAATCCAAAGTGAAGAGTAGAACTCACAGACCCATGATGGAACATATCGGGCAGTCCATCCAAGTAGGTCTATCAACCCTGGCAGATATGATAGATGGGGACAAATCTGCTCACCTGCTGCTGCTGCAACTGCCTCAATAGAGCAAACTCTCTATGATCTGAAAGCAACTCCACTGTTAAGATATGCCTGATAGAAATCCTCCTACAGTGGTGTGTAGAAGTGCTCTAAAACACGCTCATCCCGCCTTGACGGAAACCAGTCCTCAAACTGCACAAAATGAAGCTGTTGCACCTGCTTGGCTGTGGCAGCCCTCAAGTCAATGTGAGTCACTAGGGGTGGACCCTGTGGTCTAAGAGGCAGACGAGAACCCCTCCTCTATGTCTCAGGCCTTGGTGTCACCTGAGCATGAGTACGACTAGAGCATCGTAACTGTGGCTGAGGTGCCTGCTCTGCCTGCTCGGTCTGCTCTGCCCGCTGAGTATCCTATGACTGCACTGGTGGCTGTGTTTGCTGTTGTGGCTCCCCCTGAGGCTGACTCTCCTCTAAAGTGACACGCCGTCCTCCAAGCATGATAGTCCCAGCTGGACTACCATGAAGACTCTCAACCCTCTCAACGGTGGCCCTCTGAGCTGGTGAAAGCTGATCTACAATACGAACACCACTCCAAGCCCCTCCTCTCTCAGCCTCTATATCAACGAGCTTCTGCTTCTTTGTCATAGTCTTCTTGGCCTTGTCTTTCTCCTGAGCAGTCAAGCGGGGCAGAGGCCTCGGATCCTCATCATCTGGACCACCTCCGGCATTATTGGCACATGCCATTGCTGGAGCTGAAAAGAGCTACTGCCATGGACGAGAATCAACTGCCGACTTTCACTTGTGAGGCTTGGCCTCGATCCATACTCATGGGCTTGGCTCCGAGTTAACTGACAACTGCCAAAGCAACCTCCAAAACACCGACTCACTACGCGATAGAATAGATCGGATATATGAATAATTACAATATACATCTAGAGATATGAAACCCTAAGAAGCAAGCATTAGATACGAAATTAGAGGCGATGGCTTCCTACCTGATGAACCGGCGAATCAACGACCAAACAGTAGAGGAACGAATCATGGGGAACCACCGGGTCGGCAATTGGACATCTAGGGTTAGGGTTCGAAGTAGTGCGGCGGCCGAGCTATGTAGTAGAGAGACGGTCATAGGCGTTGCTAGGGCACAGCAAGGAGCACGACGGTGGTGGTATTGCGGCAAGGGAGGCGCAGGTGGCATGAGCAGGCGACGTGGCGAAGCAAGGCGGTGAAGCAAGGTGGCATGAGTAGTGTGTGGCATTGCTAGGGCACGGCTAGTGTCGGAGCGGCACGGGCGCGCGAAGCAGTGGTGTGGGCGTGGACGACACGGGCGCGATGGGTGCGGTGCGGTGGCGGTGGCTGTGGAGGAGGCAGCGGCGGCATAGGCAAGGATGCGGTGGCTAGGGCAAGCGACGGTGAAGTCGGTGCAATGTCGCGGTGGATGCAGCCTTAGGTCAAACAACGGCGTGGTTATATGGTGGCCCCCACGTGACGGATAAGGAAAGGAGAAAGAGTTTTGAATCCGCACGATTTCTACTGACCAGACGCTCCGGTGGCAACGACCGGACGCTGCCACCTAGAGTCCGGTCGACTACAGAGAGGTCCAAATCCCCTCAAGTCACGACTGGATGCATCCGGTTACCCTGGACTGGGCATAGCCAAAGTCCGATCGGTCCTGTATCCATCTTCATCGCTTGACCAGACGCAGGACCACCGTCTGACCAGACATAGGAAAACACTGTTTTAGCGTCCGATCACTCCTTTGCGCTTTTGTTCACCTCCTATGAACTGACCGGACGCTGGAATCCAGAGTCCGTTGCAGCGTCCGGTCGCCCTTTTTCAGCAAATCTTCAATGTTCATTCGCGTTGTTTGTTCCCAATCAAGTCTTAACTTTAATAAGACCCAAATAAACACCAATTGGGACTGATGTGATTGACCTCTCTCAAACCCTCAAAATTTTCAAAATATTTTGCCTTAGGCTATACTTTTTTTAAGAAAATAGGCAATAAAAGGGTAATCAAAAGGAAACAACAAAACAACATACATGCATATGCAATGCAATACTTGAAAGTAATTTTAGTTGCTTGTCAAGTTTGATCTAAGGCTAAGCTTCTTCACACGCTTTTCGACGATTATCTTAACTATGTTAGATAAGCCCTAAATGTATTACCAAAAATTAAACATGTTGTATATTACAATGCAATGCAAGGGACAACATAAGTTTATTTTCTAGTGAAGTTACTAAAATCAAGCACATTGAGCTCATTCCTCAACCGACAAAATGTAGCCTCATCTAGCTATTTAGTGAAGATATCCACCAATTGATTCTCGATCCTTACACCTTCTAGTGATATATTATTTTTAGCAACATGATCTCTAAGAAAGTGATGGCGGGTATCTATGTGCCTGGTGCGAGAGTGTTGGACCGGATTATTACCAAGCCTTACCGCACTCTCATTGTCACACAAAAGAGGTACATTTTCTAGAACTACACCATAGTCTAGCAAAGTTTGCTTCATATAAAGTATTTGTGCACAACAAGCATCCATGGCAATGTATTCTGCTTCGGCGGTGGACAAAGCCACACTATTTTGCTTCTTGGATGACCAAGACATAAGTGATCTACCAAGCAAATGGCACCCTCCGGATGTGCTTCTTCTATCAACTTTACAACCGGCATAATCCAAATCGAAATAGCCAACTAGTTGAAATCTAGCTCCTTTGAGATATCAAAGACCAATGCTTGGTGTGTGCTTAAGGTACATAAGGATTCTTTTAACAGCAACTAAATGAGCTTCCTTAGGATTAGCTTGAAATCTAGCACACATACACACACTAAACATGATGTCATGCCTAGATGTGGTCAAATATAACAAACTATTAATCATAGAGTGGTAGAGAGTTTGATCAACCGTTTTACCTTTCTCATCTAGGTCGAGATGTCCATTAGATGGCATTGGTGTCTAGATTGGCTTACATTCATCCATATTAAACCTCTTGAGAATATCCTTGGTATACTTTTCTTGAGAGATGAAAATCTCTTCTCTCATTTGCTTGACTTAAAAACCAAAAAAGAATGTAAGCTCTCCAATCATAGACATCTCGAACTCCTTCGATATCAATTCACCAAACTCTTTGCAATAATCTTCATTTGATAATACAAAGATGATTTCATCAACATATACTTGACAAATGAAGATTTCTCCATTAAACTTCTTGGTGAATAGTGTGGTGTCGACCTTTCCAATGGTGAAGCCCTTCTCAATGAGGAAATCCCGAAGGCGCTCATACCAAGCTCTTGGGGCTTGCTTAAGCCCATATAGCGCCTTGGACAACCTATAAACATGATTAGAATATCTAGGGTCTTCAAACCTGGGGGTTGATCAACATAGACTAGTTCATTTATGAAGCCATTTAAAAATGCAGTTTTAACATCTATTTGATATAATTTCATTTTATGATGCAATGCATATGTAAGGAGGATACGAATGGCTTCAAGTCTTGCAACCGATGCAAAGGTCTCTCCAAAATCCAACCCTTCAACTTGAGAGAACCCCTTTGCTACTAGTCTTGCCTTGTTCCTCACTACAACGCCTTGATCATCTTGCTTGTTACGGAACACCCATTTTGTTCTATTGACTCTTGCACCTTATGGTCGCTCTTCAAGAGTCCAAACTTCATTGCGAGTGAAGTTGTTCAACTCTTCATGCATAGCATTTATCCAATCCGAATCTTGAAGAGCTTCTTCTACATTCTTAGGTTCAACACAAGAGATAAAAGAGTGATGTTCAATAAATAAAGCAAGTTTTTGAGATCAAGTCATTACACCCTTTGAAGGACTCTCTATGATGAGATCTTGTGGATGAGCTTGTAGTAGAGGTGAATTTCTTCTATCAACCACTTGAGGGGGAGGTTGTGTAGCATCAACATCTTGAGCTTGTGCCACCATTTGATCATGAGAGACATGAGTATCTTCATTTTCTACTCTCCCATCTTTATCACCATCTTGTGGCACATTTGATGAACAAGGTGGATCAATCACTTGTATATCATCTTTAGGCTTGATGTCTCCAACCGGAATGTTCTTCATAGCCTCTCTCAATGGTTTATCACCTACATCATCAAGATTCTCATGTGCTCCTTGGGAGCCGTTAGATTCATCAAATTTCCCATCATATGTTTCTTCAACCAAACTGGTGGCATGATTAAATATTATATATGCTTTGGACTTTGATGAGTAACCAAGAAGAAAGCCAATATCACAATGTCTTTGAAACTTTTCTAGGTGTTGTCGCTTCTTGTAGATGTAGCATTTGCAACCAAACACCCAAAAGAATGAGACATCCGGCTTCTTCCCATTGAGCAACTCATAAGATGTCTTGCCAAGAAACTTTTGAAGAAATAGGCGGTTGGATGCATAACATGCGGTGTTGATAGCTTCCACCCATAGAGCTTTGGGTGTGTTGTACTCATCAAGCATTGTTCTTTCAAGTGTGATAAGTGTCCAATTCTTTATCTCAACTACACCATTTTGTTGAGGAATGTATGTTGCAGAGACCTCATGCTTGATCCTAACTTCATCACAATAGGCTTCAATGTTTGTGTTGTCAAACTCTTTTTTATTATCACTTCTTATCTTCTTGAGCTTCACTTCAAACTCATTTTGTGCTCTCTTGGCAAACTTCTTGAAACATGAAGCAACCTTGGTCTTGTCATGAAGGAAAAACACCCATGTATATCTAGAGTAGTCATCAATAATCACAAGACAATAAAGATTTCCTCCCAAACTCTTATAAGTTGTTAGTCCAAATAAGTTCATGTGAAGAAGCTCTAGCACTCTTGTTGTTGACATGAAAGCTTTTGTAGGATGAGTGTTTGTAACTTGCTTACCGGCTTGACATGCACTACAGAGCTTGTCCTTCTCAAATTTCACATCTTTCAACCCTCTCACCAATTCATTCTTCATAAGCTTCTTGAGTGAGCTCATCACAACATGACTAAGTCTTCTATGCCATAGCCACCCAAGTGATGTTTTGGTGAATAGGCATGTCTTCAAGTTAGCATATTCGGAGGTGAAATCCACTAGATATAAGTTGTTGTATCTAAATCCCTTGAATATAACTTGATCATCATCTTTCTTAGATACAACCACTTCCTTCTCGGTAAACAAGCATTAAAACCCAAGATCACACAATTAACCAACGGATAACAAGTTAAATCTCAAAGAAGCAACATATAGCATATTTGAGATTGAATGATCATTTGATATTGCCACTTTGCCCAATCCTTTGACTTTGCCCTTTGAATTATCACCAAATGTAATTATTTCTTAGCCATCAACTTCTTCATCTAGTAAGGTGAACATACGAGGATCACCGATCATATGTTGAATGCAACCACTATCAATTATCCAATGACTTCCACCGGTCTTGTAGTTCACCTACACATAAGAGATCAAGTTTCTTTAGGGACCCAAACTTGTTGAGGATCCTTGACTTTCTCAACAGGTGACTTTGCAACCCAAATTTTCTTAGGCTTATTCTTGTTGGGAGGTTCTAAGAACATGACTTTCATTTTACCACTAGAGTCCTTTCTAAGCATGTAATGAGCATTGAAAGTAAAGGGTCTAGCATACTTGGGCAAGGGTTGTGGTTGTGGAGTTTGACATTCATGGGCAAAGTGACCTTCTTGTTCACACTCAAAACACCTCTTTGGCTTTGGCTTTGACTTGTGTTGTTGTTGGTGTTGAGCTTGAGCCTTCTTCTCTTGATGTGCCAAATACCCAATTCCACTTCTATCCATCTTCATGACGGTGTTCATCAGTAGCTCACTTTAAAGATGTTGACCTCTTGTAAACTTGCTCAAACCGGTCTTGAGATGTTTTTTTTTCTAACTTGAGCTTCTTGTTCTCTTCTTTGAGCTCATCATGATTTTCTCCTTCTTGAGTCTCTTGTTCTCTTCCTTAAGCTTCTCATTCTCAAAAGCAAGATCACTATCATGGTCAAGGTTCTCTATCACAATGGTGTTGGTGGTTGATAGCTTTTCAAGATCTTTCTTGAGCTTCTCATTCTCATCCTTGATCTTGACATACTCATCATAGTTATCGGACTCAACCACTTGCTTGCCTTTGCTACTAGAACCTTGCTCAATGCTCTCAATAATCAAATCATCACATGATGTAGCTATATCAATCTTAACAACATGGTTAGTAGCATCATGTGGCTCATTGGATAATAGCTCTTGAGAAACAACAAGATTATCATAGTTGATCTTGAGATTTGTATATTCTTTTTTAGCATATTATAGCTAGTGATGAGCTCTTTATGTATCCCCTCAAGTTTATCATGTTTTTCTTTAAGCTCCTTCTTAGAAGATTTAAGCTCCTTGAGTTTAGATGACATAGCATCATTTGCTTCTCTAAGCTCAACACTAGCTTTTTCGCTATGTCATATTTAGCTAAAAGTGAGTCATTCTTAAGTTCAAGCTTTTCATTTTTAGCTCTTGTCTTTCTAATAATTTTAGTATATTGGTTAAGCAACTTGACAAGATCATCATAGGAAGGTGATTCAAATTCATCATCACTATCACTATCATCATTGCTAGCATGTTTATTACCACTACTCTCATCATCACTTTGTACCTTTCGTTCACCCTTAGCCATAAGGCATAGGTGTGTAGAGGATGATGGCGGTGGTGTCGGTGAAGATAGTGAAGAGTCAATCACAATAGCGGCCACCTTCTCGTTCTCACTATCATCATCGGATGAGCAACTTGATGAATCAATGTCCGTGAGCCAATCACCGACGATGTATGCCTTGCTATTTTTCTTCTTCTTGTGGAAATCCTTCTTCTTGCCGAAATCATTCTTCTTGCCATCCTTCTTCTTGTATGACTTGTTTTTCTTCTCATCATCATCTTCATTACTTGAGTCATCTTTCTTGCCCTTATACTTCTTCTTATATTTGTCTTTCTTTGGCTTGAGGCATTGGTGTGCTAGATGACCAAGTTCTCCATAATTGTAGCAATCCATCTCCGAGATTGGCTTCCTTCTATTGCTAGTGAAGAATTTCTTCTTCTTGCCATCAAATTTGACACCGTTCTTGTTGAACTTCTTAAGCATCTTGGCGGTTCTTCTCACCATGAGAGCAAGACTTGCATCATCAATTTCATCATCACTAGAGCTTTCATATTCAATTCTTGCTTTGCCCTTCTCTTGGCTAGCCTTGAATGCCAAGTCTTTTTTGGTGGAGGAAGAGCCATCTTATGGTGTGATGTGCATATACATCTCATGTGCATTGATCTTTCCTAATATTTGTGTTGGTGTAGTAGTGGAAAGATCACCTTGATGGAGTATGGTCACGATATGCCCATATTTGTCAATGGAGAGGACACTCAAGATCTTTCTCAGAATATCGGATGGTTGTATTTGTGTGAGTCCAATCCTATTGACTTCCTCTACAAGAACATTTAAGCATGGGTACATCTCATTAGCACTTTCTTTAGGGAGCATCTTAAAAAGAATTAAGTTTTTTCATAACCAGATGATAGCGTTCCTCACGCTCACTCTTTGTTCCCTCATGGAACGCACAAATGTCCGACCATAGTGCATGAGCGTCCTTGTGGTTCCGCACGCGATTAAACACATCTTTGCAAAGGCCTCTAAAGATGGTGTTTCTAGCCTTTGCATTCAATTTCTCACAATTGACTTTTATCGCCTTGAAGGTGTGTGGGATCCTTAGTTTTGGGAAACCTTGAGAGGCGGCTCTAAGAATTCCAACATGTGGATTTTTCAATAAGAAAATCATCTCCCTCAAAAATAGGAGGAGGTCCATCCCCGTGGGACATCTTTCTCTAGGCGATTAAGCCTAAATTCGTGAGCACAAGGCTCTGATACCAATTGAAAGGATCAAGATGCCCAAGAGAGGGGGTGAATTGGGTTTATTCTAAAATTCTTTGCAATAATTAAACCATACGCTTAGCCCACTTCACCCCTTATGCCTAGAATGTGTTCCTATTGTTCTACCGCACAATAGTTTTGCATCCTATGTTTCAATCCTACTCTAGCATGGCAATTTTAAGAATGTAAAGATAAGAATTAAATTACTCAAATATAAATGCTTAAAGTAAAGAGAGGAGAAGGAACACGGCGATGTTTCACCAAGGTATTGGAGAGTCGCCACTCCCCACTAGTCCTCGTTGGAGCACCCGCACAAGGGTGTAACTCCCCCTTGATCCGTGCAAGGATCAAGTGCTCTCTATGGGCTGATTCTTCAACACTCTATCATGGTGAATCGTCCACAACCGCTCACAACTTGAGTTGAATCATCCACAAGCTCCACCGAATGATCACCAAACTCCCGATCACCACCAAGCCGTCTAGATGATGGCGATCACCAAGAGTAACAAGCACGAACTCTCACTTGACCACAACAAGCATAATGAGAAGGATGGATGCACACTTGCTACTCTCCTTGCACTAATGATGCCTTAATCTTAGATTCTCAAATCTCAATCTCCTCACTAGGCTCTTACTCTCCAAGCACTCTCAAAGGTGTTTCTCAGCTGAACAAATGGATAAGAGACCTCCCTTAGATGAATAGAGAAAGTATTTATACCTCCTCATTTAAAACGAACCGTTAGGAGGCTGAGTCAGCACTCTGCGGGGTGACCGGACGCTCCGGTCAGTTATCCCCACCATAGAGCCATTAAGTTGTGACCGGACTCTGATCTGCGTTCGGTTAGCACTGATCGGATGCTTCCGGTGACAAAAACGGCTCTCTAGAACCTTACAAATGTTGATTGGACTCTGGCGCCTAGAGTCCGGTCAGTTCACTATTCAACGTCCGGTCAGTTACCGGATCCTGACCAACGTCCGGTCATCACTGACCGGACGCGTCCGATCAGGAAACTCTCTCTCTCTCTGGAACCTTTCTAGAGTTGATCGAACCCTGGTACCCAACGTCCGGTCACTTTTCACTCAGCGTCCGGTCGCAACCAGACGGCTCCAATTGATCAAATGAATTGATCGGACTCACCCTTCAACGTCTGGTCACAACCAGACCAGCGTCCGGTCAGTCATTTGACCCTCCATTCACTTCCAACTTGAAATCATATGTGAATGAAGTTTGCTCCAATTGAACTTAGGGCTACTCCTGAGCTACCTAGTGCTAGATTTAGTAAGTATGCACCACACCTAACCCACTAGACTCACCTAGGTCAAGCTACTAATCCATACCCCCCTTAATAGTACGGCCAAAGGAAAAACAAAGTTCTAAACTACCCTAAGTGTCTCTTCAACACCAAACGACACTTAGAACTAGTCCATCCTTAACCTTATTGTCCATCCTTTAAAAACCGAAACGATTTCCATCGTAGGGGCATGACAACCATGATTGCCCAATCAATTGCCACTACCATTACCTAACTTAATTGGCTCTGCAAAACACACGTTAGTCATAGTAATCTCGTATTATCATTAATCACCGAAACCCAACTAGGGGCCTAGATGCTTTCAGTGCACATGTGTTAGCATATTTTCATAAATATTTTCAAGGGTGTTAGCACTCCACTAGATCCTAAATACATACGCAATGAGTTAGAGCATCTAGTGGCACTTTGATAACCGCATTTCGATATGAGTTTCATCCCTCTTAATAGTACGGCTATCGATCCTAAATGTGATCACACTCTCTAAGTGTCTCGATCACTAAACCGAAAAGCTCCTATCAATTTCACCTTTGCCTTGAGCTTTTTATTTTTCTCTTTCTTCTTTTTCAAGTCCAAGCACTTGATCATCACCATGGCATCACCATCATCATGATCCTCACCGTTGCTTCACGACTTGGAATAATGCTACATATCTGGCTATCTCATGATCACTTAGATGAACTAGGTTAGCACTTAGGGTTTTATCAATTCACCAAAACCAAACTAGAGCTTTCAGTCTCCCCCTTTTTGGTAATTGATGACAACCCTTACACAAAGATATGAATTGAAATTTAATTGAATCCATGTTGCTTGCCCAAGCATATTTACCATGTGTAAAAGGATATGGACAAGTTTCATGACCTCTGAATGGTAGCAATTGCTCCCCCTACATATGTGCTAAGAGTTTGTATTGTAGCTTGCACATATATTTAGATAGGAAATGTATGAGTCAATGTCTATCAAATGATGCTAAGGTATAAGAGATGGACCTTTAAAGCGTGATACCAATCGGAGTGCATCAATATACTATCCTTAGCACCATGAGTAACTAGACATCCACAAAAACTAGAATCCCACATGAGATCAGTCATTAGAAGTAAGGGTCTAGTTTTCATAATATGAGCATGAGTCTAGTTACTTAACCTATGCATGCTAGTTTTTTATTTCACCATTCAAACCTACAACTAGCATACACCACACAAGCATGGATATTAAAATTTAAAACTTGTGCCATGGAAGCAAATATATGAAATGCACCATACAAGTTCATGAGCTTGTTCCCCCTACTTGTGTGCTTAAAATTTTAATTGATCCCCTTCCTTTGTCATATCTCTCCCCCTATGTCAAATTCTTCCCCTATCACTTATATCTTTATTTCTCTCCCCCTTTGTTGTCTTTTCACTATCTTTGTACACTATTTCTCCCCCTTTGTCATCAATGAACATAAAGGTTCAAAAATACAGATAGGTTGAGATTATCAATGTCAATTAACGGGGTGAGGACATTTTCCTAAATTTGGTTCAATCTAGAACATTTGCCAAAGATATTTAACTCGGTTTGATCCAAGGACAAGCTTCTTCACACCTCCAAATAAAGGTTATTTTGTACCATATTGAGTTAAACACTTATAACCCATTTTCTAGATCAAACACTAGGTTTACAAGCCCATAAACGTGCGCGCGGCATCAAAGCAGGCCAGCAACGTAGCGTGGTGCAGCGATTACAGCGTACAGGCACAGACACAACGATGATGCGACGGCAGCGGCAGCGTCATGATGCGAGGCAGCAGTGGCAAACACGATGGCAGCGCAGCGCGAGACGGGGCAGGCGGCAGCGGCAGTGGCTCCACGCGATGGGCCAGTGGCAGCTGAGCCATGGCTAGGCCAGAGGCGACCACGGCCAGCGGCGCGTGACAGCGCGCGCACGTGCGACCATGTGCGCGGCGTGGGGAGGCCACGCGGTGACCGCGCACCCGACGCCAACCAACCCGAGACATTGACACGCACGACTTTTAAAGCGCTCAACATGACCAAACGGTTGCTCCAGGAGCCAAACCAGCTTCACCATGCTTAAGATGGCATATGAGACTAACAAATCAAGCTATAACACTACACCACCCTTTAACCCAATCTCTCACAATAAATTGCTAAACATAGCAATGTCTAGCCGTTAGCGGACTTGAAAATTTTTAAGTTTTTGAGCTGAATTTGTTTTCAATTTTTGATTTCTAAGTTAGTGGAAATATTAGCTAGTAATACCATTTTTCGACCACAAGTATTTCACTGTCATCTACAAAGTTTACACTTCAAACTTTATTTAAGTATCACATACATGTTCTATAGCATTTTTGCTTAATAAAAATTGGTTTTAAACCCTACTTGATGACTGTACAAATCATGGAGCAACTTTCGTTTAGCGTTTTTGTTGATCATTTTGAGTTACAGAAATTGATCTACACACTTTATCATATGCATTAACACATAAACATGATGCTCATGGCATGTTTTAGGAGATAATTTACGGTGTAACACCGAGGGTGTTACAATATGTTTGGTCAGGGGAAGGAGCGTTGAAGCCTTGAAGTGACCATGTCAATTGGATTGTGGTGAAGTCTACGAAAAAGACCTATGAGCCATTGATTTTAATAATGTTAGTTTTCTCAACAAACTAGGGTACATAAAGAAAAACCCTTCTCTATAGGGACACATACCTAGATGGACATAAGAATATATATGAATCTGCATCGTTAAATACCCACACACACATCCCCATATACATCTATATGGGGCCATATGCCCTAAACAAAAAAATGGCTTTAAGAGCACATGTCCTCATGTGTATCTATTGTTGGATACATATATAGCATCACTCTTATTTTATCATGTCATAATTCCTATCTATCAGTCGCTTGATTTCTTTTAGCCCGTTGAGTCTAGGCGATGTCTCTACAAAGTGACGTTGTACATTTTGTGTATGGAAACATATTGATTGCATTTGGTGCACTTCGCCGTCTTTTTGCTCTGTTGTACTAGTGAGGTCCATCTTGACAACTATTTTTTTAATCCATCTTGACAACTATTCGTTGCAAAGACATGTCAACTAAGTCCGCAACACTTACCAACACAGATTTCACTCTGATGACTCGTCTTTTCTACTTTTTTGTGTGATTGTGTGATAAACAACTCGGACTCTTGCGGGTTTTTTTACAAGTCACAGAGGAGGGGGGCGATAGTCCCCACCTGAATATATTTCCATAGATGCCGGCAAAGCCGACAATGGAAGGTTATAAGATGGGGCGAACCCTAGAGGTACAATAGCAGGGGTGAGATAGGAACACCAATACAAACACCCATAGAGCAATACAACACAGGAAAACAATCACAAACAAGATACATGAGGTGAAACAAGCTGCAGGCTTCAACATAAACTCCCATGGTGAAGACATGTCGTTGATCGCTAGATATTGCACCACCAAGTGACAACTCTCCAAAGAACTCTAGTTTCCAAACGACTGTAAGGCACAGAGTCGAGGTTGACAGATGATAGCCATGATGAACATCATCTATGGAGCACATCGGGATCCAATCATCGTCTGCCAATGAACCTTAAAGGGAGGAAGCCTTAACGTAGGGAGGATCGATGAATGGAGAACGAGGAGATCCAAGAGAGCGGACCATGGTCTCGCTAACCTAGCATAAGTTGAGATGAAGCAATCAAGGATCATGGAGGACGTCAGAGCGATGAAACCGGCAGTAGACACCATTCAGCAAGCGACTTATGCGCCCACATAGGTAAAGATGGCAATTGGTAATTACCCGCTGGGTATGTGCTGCCCATACCCTTACCCACAAGAAAATATTTTACCCACTAATTTACCCATACCCATGTACATGCAAGAGTTCTTTCCCATACCCTTACCCATGCGGGTAACGGGTACCCATGGGTTTTCCTTACCCATGATTCCAAGAATGTTTGCAAATCAAAATTACATGTATCAATATATCAGGTTCCCAGTTTCAGACAAAGCATCACAAATCAATAATAAATTCATCAATCAAACAAGCTACATGAACACCTAATCAAATAGTCTAATAGATAAATCCATCATTACTAAATACCAAGTGACTAATTTCACGAGTTTACATACAATAAAGCATACTAGCTAGGAATTACCAAATCTCCACCACATGCATGACAGCCACATAGCTACACCCATACATACTACTAAATTAGTGAGTTCATCACATATTACATGTTGGCCCATGATTTCAGACATATCGAATCAAGTTTAATTTACCCATGGGTTAATGGGTATGGGCAATGCATTCCCATACTCTTACCCGCTTTACCCGCTGGGTAAGGCTTTTTCCCATTAACTTACCCATGGATAAAAAAATTAGCCATACATTTGCCCTAATAAGGTAATTACCCATCGGGTTTCAAGTTTTGGGTAGAAATTGCCATCTTTACACATAGGGAAAGCTAGTAGTGAACCTTAAAGGGAGCGCTTGGCCAAATTTAAGGCGTACCTCCATGATGACGCCTACAAGTAGGATGCGACGTCAATGTAGGAAGAACTAGAGCTAGGTTTTCACCCAGAGGTATCCTAGAGCTGCAAAGGTTAGGGGAGGCTACTACGACGCCTCCAAGGAGGTTAGCGGCACCCGAAGGCATCACCGTCGACAACAACGACATAGATGTGCATGGCTTTCGCCTATACTCCCCAAGACCCTAAGAAACCGCTAGAGCCTTTGACATCTTGTGCAAAATGGCCACAGCGTTGCACCAGCCCTCACCCACCATGCTGTGAACCTCGTGCCTTGCACGGAAGCAAGAGGGGAGACACCCTGCCTTGGATACCAGCAATCAGTGAGAAACGAGCCTTGGGTGCAACACTGCTTGAGCTCTTGATAGCTCGCGCATGGCAGTGAAACACACCAACCACGCATAACACCAGCAGCTGTTGCTTCCAAGACGAGGCGCAGAATGGTCGGCTCCATGCTTGAAGATGGTGGGTGCCCTTGCTACGCCCAGTAAGGCCGCCACGACCGGTAGGCGGTAGCATAGACACCATCACCACTAGATCTAGGGCGGAGGACATTGGATCCATACCCAGAGGACACAGATCCAGCGTGTCAACGCCCTCCCAGCGGTGCCACCCGACGCGCCACCCGAGCGGCTACCGCCGCCTGAATGGCCACAGCTTCACCGCCACTCCGCCTACAGCGAGCAGGAGCGGCACCTAAGGAGCCGGCCTATGGTAGGGGACTGTGGCTGCGACAACATGGTGTCGTGGAAGGAGGCCGCTTTGCAGTAGAGGGCGACCGGTGTCTCAAGCACCGCCACAAAAGCTAAAGCGGACAACCCAGGGAGAGCAGGCGAGAGGGCATGCAAATTCGGATGAAACCCACTAGGAACGAACATATCTATACCCAGCCACCTCGGATCTGGCGAAGTACGTCGGCGCGACATTGCAGAGCTCGACCATTACTAGATGGAGGAGAAGGGAGAGGGAGGGAGGAAGCTACGAGCGAGCGCTATTTTTGGCGCCACAACAGGCCGCCGCCACCGCTTTTTGGACTGCAGCGATGACGGCCTGGGGAGGTGGCTAGTGGGGGCTTGTTTGGGTAGCGGCGGAGTCGCCCCTCCTGTCGCCCTGAGAGACAACGCGGAGGGGCCTCAACGGTCCCAAGGACCGGCCCTTTTGCGGTTTCTTAATTGTCTTTATATGTTATATATAATATATCGAAATTTTGTTCTTATCTAACTACAGAAACAATTATAAATTGTTAATAGTCTTTGTGCCAACATAAATAAGATTTTATCAAGTTTATTGTTTTGTCAAACATATTTTTTATTCTCGAATCTAAAAATTGCAGATTATGCCTAAAAAATTATAAAGAACTCTAAAATTTTAACATAAAATATACGTAATATCCGTCACCTGAATTTGAGCGAGTCCCCAAGTTTTGAAAGACGTGCAGACCGAACAGGCTGTAAAAGGATTGAGACACATAAATTCAATGCTATTAACTTATATTATAATAATAATAAACATTGAAATTTCTCAACCAAACCCGTAAAAGGGCCACGAACCAAAACACGTGCGGGCCGTCATCAGCAAGGCGGCCCAAAGTGCTTGGGAGCACCATCGTGTTCCTCGCGCCGCAATTTCTCGCTCGCCTCAGTTCCGCCTCCCCTGACTCACCAGGACCGGGGATTCGCTGATCAGATGCGGTGTGCTGCGGGGCCTTGCTCAGCGGCGGGGCTGGGAGGTCCGAGCGGAGTAGACGTCGATGGCATGGCGGTTTCTCCGCACAATCCGTTTCCGGTATTTGAGGTAAACGAGCGAGGGCTTTCATCTCACCACGACACCACCTACACTGATGTTTCTTTCGGTCTAATTGATTGATTCAATCAATTCCAGCCCGGGTGTCAGGCGAGAATCCAAGATTGGAGGCCGAGGGTTCACCAATAATTCCCCGGAGCTGAGTACCAACAAAGGGAGTTTGTTGCGAGGTCGCAGCAGCCGCGTCGGGGAGAAGCGGAATTCATTCTTTGCTTGCGCTCCAGAGGATGCTGGCTTCAATTTGGAGCAGAAAACAGGACAAACGTTCGAAGCCGATGCCCATTCTGCACTAAAATCGTGCTCTGGTATTGGGAGTCTAGTTATAGCCAAGTGCTCTCACATATTTGAGAGAAATGGGGACACCTTTGATGGGAAGTGCGGCTTGCAAGCTGTTCTTAAGCCTGGTTTATGGCTCTCACCGGAGACCCTCCGCCGGTTTTGGCGTGTCTCTGAGCTGAAGCCTAAGGATTTTCTTGACATTTTGATTGGTTTTGGACCTGGCGCAGCAGAAGTGAGAAATGTAAGATTTCTATGGAATTTGTACAGGTGGGCATCGCAGCAGAGCAAGGAGTTCCAACATCTGCCAAGGTCGAATGAGACGATGGTATCCATACTTGCAGATGCTCATATGCTCAGTCAAGCTGAATCGCTACTGCTCTCATTGGTTGATCATATGGCTCTGGCTGTTTCAAGTGAACTATTCAGTCAGATTATCAAGGCGTATTCAGAGGCACGCAATCTTGAGAAATCAGTTGCACTTTATGATTATGCAAGGAGCAAGCATTTGATTCCTTCAGCTTCATGCTATCAAGTACTTCTTCATTTTCTAACCAGAAACAGAAAGGATGAATTGATTTTAAGAGTATATTTGGACATGCTTGAAGTTGGATTCGGTTCGTGCACCAAAGGAGATATTCTTGATTCTGTTGTCATGGCTTTAATCAAGAAAGGTAAACTTTTGCAAGTTCTTGGTATTCTTCGGCAATTGAAGAGTTTGGGTCTTAAATTAAGCAAGGGAGCCTTGTCAAATATAGTTGAAGAATTTAACAAGAAAAAGGATATTGGGGATATGATGAATTTCTTGGAAGAGTGGAGGTGTTTACCGGAGTTGCGTCTTTGCAACAGAATCCTTGCGTCTTCGTGCACAAATCTTGGTACTGATCAGGCATGGTTGGTCTTCCAAAGATTGGAGGCCTTAGGGTTTGCTCCAGATGCTACGACTTTTGGAATCTTCATCTTTCATAGCTGTAGAGAAATGAAACTGAAATCTGCACTTGTATATTTATCAGAGTCCTTTGCTAGGCATGTTAAACCTGGAGTGCGTGCTTATAATGCTATTTTAGGTGGTGTTTTCAGGGAGGGACTATATAGACATGCAAAGTATGTCTTCGAAGACATGGTTGAAAGAGAAGTAACACCCAATCTTTCAACATATAAGATAATTCTTGCAGGATTTTGCAGGTATAGGCAGTTTGATGATATTGAACAAGTCTTGAGGGATATGAAAACCAATGGTGTAAATGTTCTTCCCTCTGGAAACTGTGTGCTCTCTAAGGCCTTATCATTCTTGGGTCTAGATCACCTAGGGGTGAAAATCAAGAGAGATAATGCCACTGGTTTCCCAAAAGCTGAGTTTTTTGATTCAGTTGGCAATGGACTGTATTTGGACACTGATTCCAAAATGTTTGAGATTTCATTGACACAGATTCTGGATAGTGCACTTCACCCAGATATTAACTCAGAGCTAGTCAGGGCATCTCAGCAAGGCGACGTTGCAAGTGGTCTTCTTGTGAAAGATGAAGCTTTGCAATGGGGATATGACATTTCACCAGCTAGCTACTCTGAGCTATTCAAGGCCTTATGTGTGAGCCCTGCTTATGTAATAGATGCCATTGACCTTATGGAGGAGATGCCAGATATATTTTACAAACTTGATGCTCAAACTTTAGATTTGGTTGCCCAAACATTGAGTAGGAATGGGATGTCTGCTCATGCAAAACTGGTTTTAGAAAAAATGTTGAGAGAAGACTTGTCAATCAGTCACAACACATATACTTATTTAATGATAGGCTTATGCGAAGAAAGGAACATAGCAGGGTTTTGGGAATGTTGGAATCTTGCAACAAAGTACAGATGGTCACCTGATAGCAAGGATATGATGGACCTCATCAGCTACTTGTGCAAATGGGGAGTGATTGAGGAAGCACTGAAACTTATGAACCCTTTATTTGACTGCTATCATGATCTGTTTTTCAGTGCATATTGTGCACTTCTCAAAGAGTTGTGCAGGACAGGTCATACCAGCATTGGATGTGCAATGTTGGAGGCTCTCAAAGAAAAGGGTGTGGCTGTGGATCAATCATTATTCTTTTATGTGATGGAGGGCTTCCTAAAGGAGCAGAAGACTGCTGAATCAATTGGAATGTATGACATGTGGCTTAGCAAAAGCAAAGAACTAGATGCATTTGCTTACCGATCCGTGTTGCCTTCATTACCATGGCTGGATGCAGATCGAGCCAAGAACTTGGTAGAATCTATGCTGACCGTGAAACTTACTGAATTCTCATATTGCGGTTGCATCGTGAAGGAATTAGTGCAAACAAGGAATATAAAGTGGGTTGTGCCAGTCTTGCAAGAATCAACTCCTGGGAAGTTCAGTGCCACTTTGTTAAATTCTTTACTTCAAGTCTATAGTTGGCTAAAAAATTGGCGAAAGTTAGATGCAGTTCTTTGCAAGATGCTTAAGATGCATGACACCCTTTCTATATCTAGCTACCGCTTTCTTGTGTGCAGAATGTGTGAGCAAAGTCGTTTTTCTAGTGCTTCAAGCCTTAGAGCACTGTTCCAACATGCTGACAAGTCAAGAGAACTAATTGCATGCAACATTCTAATATTTTATCTTTTTCAAAGAAGAAACAGCTCACAGGTTCATGATTTATTGAAGGACATGGAAGGTAATGGTATTTCTCTCGACAAAACCACCTATGACTTCCTTGTCTACGGGTTTCACAAATCCAGGGATACCAATGATTCAGTTAATGCACTTGATGCCTGTATTGCTCAGGGACTAAAACCAAGCAACCGCAGTCTCAGAATAGTGTTAAGTCATTACTGCAGGCTAGGAAACCTTGAGAAAGCACTAGCATTATTTCACTTGATTGAGTGCAATGGATGGAAGCATGGTTTAATCATTAAGACCACCCTCACTTCACGTCTCCTTTCATTAGGGAGACAATTGGAAGCAAAATCATGTCTGAACAACCTGAGCAAAAGTGAGTTTATCGGATGTTCAAGCAATTTTGATGATCTAATCAAGGAATTCTGCATACTAGGAGATTTGAAAATGTCTCTTTATCTGCTAAATACAATGCTAAAGAAAGGAAGACTTCCTAATGAAGCCAGTTACAGTTCTGTTATATATAAACTTTGTATATTGAAAGAGTTTGATCAGGCACTTGATTTTCTTGCTGAAATGCAGTTTGCAAGTCTAAAACCAAGTGAGATCTCCTGTGATGCACTTGTATGTGGCCTTTGTGCCATGGGAAGAACTTCTGATGCTAGGATGGTTTTGGAAATGCTAACCACCTTGGGATCTGAACCATCCTATGGCATGTATAAAGTTGTTTTTGATAACTATTGCAGAAGTAGCAATCTACAGAAAGCTGCGGTACTTCTGCATGACATGCAACAAGCAGGACAAGTGCCCAACTTTGAGATGCATTGGTCTATTATAAGCAATTTCAGCAGTACCAATGAGAAAACTGAAGGACATGGAGAGCCCATTTTGAAAAACCTTTTTCTTTCTGCAAATCCCCCATAAAGGTCATAAGGCGATATATGGTTTCCAGAAAATGGTGAACTGATGATTGTTGTCAAGTTGAACCCTAGTGGAACTGATAAAACTCAGTGAAACCAAGGTTATGCAACACTGGGACTAGAACTTTCTACTCTAGGATCGATGGTTCACTGAAATGTGGGAATACATAGGAAAAACTATGCACCTTTGATTTAAGTAGCAAAAGAGGGAGCTTGAAGTCATTACCTGAGCCATCACAACTTTGTTCCTGCAACTTGGCTACAGGTTGTGCCCCTGCTAAAGGGATCATGCAAAGGTAATATCATCATCTCTCTTAAGAACGAAAAGTTGGCTTTTCATTACTGGCATTGTGGACTACCGTTTTTGTGTTAAGAGACAACAGTGATATTGTCACCCCAGCAAAGGTTTTTGCTCCTGCTTTTTGTTCCTTCAATATACGTATGCATAGTCAGTTGCAGCTGAGGTTTCTTTCCCTGTGGTGTTGTGGGCAGCAGGTTAGCAGCTGTGAGTGAGAGATAACCATGCCACCTCTTCATCACAATTGTGATTTGTGAGGTACTACTTCTCCTTTATAGCAAACTATTGGTGGTATCAAATGCATGGATGACATTTTGTTTAACAATTCTGCTAGTGTTAGTACCAGTGCAACTTTTCTGGATTAACATCACCATTACAAGATTATGATCTGTCTATCTGAATCCTGCATTGTATATAGTATATGGTGTGTGCTTAATTTTTTGGGGTTTATTATGTCGTTTGATGTTTTTTCCCCTCTAATGTCGTGTAAGGCCTTTGTATTTCCTTTTTAGAAATTTTTTTCTCCACTAAGTTACAAAATTAGACATGTAACATATAGGGATGTAATGCCTGTTCTGGTCTGTTTGCCACAATAGGTGAGATTGCCTTGCTGGGTAATCAGGACTCAAAACATATATGGTGTGCTTGGATGAGGCGGATTGCTTTGAAATAGGCTCTAGTTAAAATTTGAACTGAATCATAAGAATTTGAATCCTAGACCCTCCCTGACTCCCTGTTCTAACTTCTAAGTGGATGTTACAGTAGAAATTGGCATGCTAAACTGTTTATGGTACATACACCGTTGGAGACACAGCCTGTCCAGCGAATACTCAGTGAGCTCGGCACACCAGACCTTCCATGGCTAGTCATCTTGAACCATTGCTGGACTGCTGACAGGCTGGCCAAGTGCAGCATGGATGCTGTACCTGGCAAGTTGCCAACTCTGCAACCAGGCTGACGAATATACATAAAGCATCTGCTGACCACCTATGTGTTTGCGTAAGAGGTCTAGCATCGCCTCTTCATCCGGTATGGCCTCCCAGCCCAAGCCTTAAATCGGACAGAAAGAGAGTTCGCAGAATGGTATTACAAGGCTGAACTTATCCTTAGCAAGGAAAAGTGCAAAGGGTTCAATTCGCTGGTCATTTTGGCTGCCTGGAACATTGAGAAGCACCAGAATGACTGTGTTCAACAACGTCTGGCCATCAGTTCAGCGCCTCTTGCAGTAGGTGATTCGGTGAATGACAGAGTATAGCAGTGGTGCCTTGCAAGCTGTTCTGGTAGGAAGTAGTGGGTAGTTCTAATGCTAAAGGTAGTTAATGGTTTTTACAGGCACGAATGTTAACTTATGAAAACTTAAAGTCAGCTTCAACAAACTCTATTTCCTAATCCATTGACATGCAGTTCTTTGTGTTTGAGAAAAAACTGCATATGGTAACTGATAGCGTCATTTAAAATTCTTTGATATTTAGAAATCCATACCCATTTTATGCTTATTAGCCCTCAAATTTTTAAACATAGGGCCATTATAAGCACATATGGGCCATAATCTTTTGAATACTCAGCTTCCATGCACACACATCAAAACTAGAACTGGGCAGTCTGCAGCATACTGATTTAGTCGATTGTTGGGTTCGAAGGGCGGGCCTGGTGCAAGCGGTAGAGTCTTACCGCCTGTGACTGGAAGGTCCCGGGTTCGAGTCGCGGTCTCCTTGCATTGCACAGGCGAGGGTAAGGCTTGCCACTAACACCCTTCCCCACACCCCGCACAGAGCGGGAGCTCTCTGCACTGGGTACGCCCTTTTTTTTGGGGGGGTTCGATGGGGCCATCATCTCTGTCCATTTTCGGTGAAGCATCACTTGCATTTGAGATATCAGTAGGTGGGTCAAGGCTCTTAAGTTCATATTCTTCCAACCCCTTTTCTGCTGCTTGACTCTCAATCTGAACCCCATTCCTTTTCAGAGCATCTTTGAACTTATGAATCTGAAACAGTATGAACTTCTTAGTTTAAAAATAGTTTAACAGTGTGTATACAGATTTGACCATCCAATCTTACAGTTGAAATTGTGCAGCTGAAGCTACAAATACGACCTTCGGTGCCTCTGTAAAAGCGGAACAATGGCAAGACACAGACATGGAGCCTCTTACAGATCTGTTTGTTCATTATAGTTGACCATAAGAAATTCCAGTCCTGGATGCATCTCGGCAAACTGATGTACCTTTTTGGAAATTTGACAAAAAGGTATTATATATTATTTTATGGTAAGACATGTAATTGTTTTTCCTTTTGATAATTGTAAAATTGTTGAATCTACATGCTTGTCTTCTTTTACCTTAGAGTGTAGGGCCTTGCAAGCTCCACAGCTAGGTGAAAAGAAGTGCACCACTGTGAATTTATCTCTGGCCATCAGAAGCTGTTCATCAAAATTGTCCTGTGATTTGATATTTATCATGTTGTCCTTCATGTCTATCTCCCACCACTTTGTTTTCATACGGAGGTGAATGCCCTAATACCATGAGTAAATATCACTGCCATCTTTGTCATGCTTCAGAATGTGTTGTAATGAATGTCTGGGTTCTATCATTTTTTAACGTAACTATTAGATTTCTTTGTTTCAATACAAATTTTACAGTAAGCTTAGATAGTGAAGGCATTTTAAACCAACAATTTTGTAGAATTTACTTCTCATTTTGATTTACAATTTTTTCTCTCCCTGAATGGACAAATGATTATTTTTGTGGATGCTGTGTTAAGGAGCAAAGAACCATGTTGTTGTAATGGTACCCGGCCAATGAGACCGTTTGCTGTGTGAATTGGCCAACAACACATACATTCGATGCCCCATAGCAAAATATGACAAAATAAAGAGACAACATGATTTTCTCAAATTTTAGATCATTTGTCCTCTACATGGAAATGCATTACTTGATACATTGATTTGGACTGCATAATCTATATTGCCATTATCTAGCAGGAGAGCATTTATTGGCCCTTTTCTGTTTTTGTGATTCAATTATCTCCAAGCATTAAAGTCAGCATTTTTTTTTTCTAATTTTTAAAGGTAATATAAGGTCATAGGACCATATATAACAATTAGTTCCTTAGCTATAAGGAAATTACCTTCTTGGGATCTTTTGGTACAGCGCGGGCGATCTGCCAACCAGTCAAAGAAGCCTTTTCTCTGGGCAAGAACTGCTTCCCCTTGATCACATTGTGATTCCAAGTCAATACCTTGAAGCAATCATCAGATCTGCTGCTCGTGTATTCATGACAGGATGAACCGCCAACAACCCAATGGTTTGTCAAAGATGAAGCCATCGACATCATTGAACTAAAACAGAAAGGAACATTTAACAAGTCAGCATCTTCATGAAAAATGCTACAGAAAAGTGCGCATTTAAAAAGCACAACATGCCTCAAACTAACTGGACAGGCTCTACAAGATCTGGAATTGTTGTGATGGTGAAATGGGGATGGCCCATGCTGAGGTATTTATAGCTGAAGAAAATTTTCTTTCAGAAGGAAAGTATGCCTCATCATCCTTTCGTTTTAATGTTTATCATTCTAAAGAGTGGTTCTGTTGCTTGTCGAAATGCACCTAGGTACAGTCAGAAGAAGTGTTGTTTCTGTGTGGTCATCTTTGGCTTTGTTAGGGGCTTTGTTTCTTCTGTTACATATCTCCAAGCTTTAGCTTTGGTGCTTCTTACACCCTCTGCCAACTTTTATCTGAGGCGGCACGGCAATGCTCCAGAATGGAGGAAGCTGATGTGTATTTGGATAAAAAAGATGACCTTTTTATGAACAATACTCATCTCTTTGGTGTCAATCTTCATGCATTGTGGATATATGACTGGTAGTCATATCTATATCTAAATGTACTCTACTGGAATGTTGGATTTCTTGCTTAAGTAGAAATAACTAATTAAAGAGTGTATGTATTGTGGGAGACATAGAATTGTTTTTTTTTTTGGTGTGTGTGTGTGTGGGGGGGGGAGGCTCTGTCTTACCATTATTTACTTGGTTGTCAGCGACGGAGGTTATTTCAATCCATCCTAAAATTCCCTCCCACAGGAGTCGAAACCAAATGTTAGAGGTGCCGCTAGTCATAACCCTAGACTATGAACCTTTTTGCAAAGTTTCGCTATCTGATAGTGGCAATTATTTGAATCCCTTGAAATGATGCTTTGCAAGTTGAGTAAGTGGTATACTCAGCTATTTAGTAATAACCTTAACGAGCAAATAGCTATTGCATAAAGCAAATTTAATTCCTTTTCTTGCTCGAGATAATCATTTATGCAGTTGTATCGCCTGATTTTTGTCACTCCCTTAAGACGACGCAGAACTCCAAAATCCAAATGCATAGATCCTGTGCAAACTTTTCTAATGCTTTGCTGCTACATCAGAAGGCCTATGATCATGCCGCATTACCCATCTCATAGTTCTGTGGTTGAATTCATGCAGGATTGCAGCAACTCAGACCACCTAGAAAACAGTACAGGTTTGCAAATATATCACCATCACATTTGAGCTAGTTTAACTGGTTTTCTTGGTAGTGTGTACAATATTCTATAGATCATTGATTTCAGTTCATGGCTGCATAGGTTAAAGTGTGTTTTCCTTGCACGATTATTGTGGCTACATAGATCATGGATTTAATATTGAAAAACAAGGATAGCTGAATGCACATGTATTGATCAGACCTACATGCCCTTTTAGCTGGATATATCTGAAAAAATTCAGCAATGTCTCAAAAACGATTGGAGCCATTGATAGCACAACCAGTGATACTGGCCATTTTTCTCGTCATTGACAGAAAAACAGGACGAGGTGTTCAATTTCTTGCCCTGTAGCTGGAAGCTTGATAGACAGATGAATTTTTTTTAAATACAGAATGCAGTTAGAACAGTCTAGAAGATTGTATTAGATCCTTCGAACTGCCATCTACAACTGCACGGCCTGCCTCCTTGTTGACACCACTGTCGTCCATCAACTTTCTCATATTCTCTGACCCCAGCCATTCTCCAACTGATGCATAAATGTTCGACAGAAGCACAAAATCCCCACTTGCATCACTCCTTGCCTTTAGAAGTTCCCAATTCGCATGTTCAGCCAGTTCGATCTCACCATGGATCCTACAAGCCCCAAGAAGGGTCTCCTCCATATGATAGGATTAGGCTCGATCTTCATTGTGCCGATGAACTCAAATGCTTCTTTGAGCAGCCCTGCACGACTCAGCATGTCAACCATGCAACCGTAGTGTTTGACATTGGGCTCGATCTTGTATCTTTGTTGCATCAGGTTGAAGTACTCATGCCCCTTGTCAACCATTCAGGTTGCAGGCATGTTCGCTTGAACTTATCAGCCGGCTTATCAGCTAGAATCTACAGTATTTTTCTTTCACAATAAAACAGCTTCAGTCGGCTTATCAGCCGGCTTTAATACCAGCCGAACAGGCCCGAGACATTCCCCTGCAGCATCTTCTGGAACACATCTATGGACTCTGTGACATGACCATGCAATGCTAATCCTCCTATGATCGAGTTCCAAGTCGAGACATTCTTATCTTGCATCAACCAGAACACCTCTAGTGCACTCGTCATGCTTCCACACTTTGCATACATGCCGATCAGTGCGTTTCCAAGAACAGTGCTAGGCCCAATTCTTGAAAACCTCCCTGACAGAAACCTGTACAGTCTGCGGCCAGCATCCAGATCACCAGAATCGGCACAGACTGACAATAAGCTGAGCATCGTGACAGTATCTGGCTTTTCTCCCATGGCCTGCATCTGCTCAAAGAGCTCCATTGCTTGCTTGTGCGAGCCGCACCTCACGTACCCAGAGATCATGGCGTTCCACGACACAACATCACGATCAGGAGCCCCGTCGAAGAGCTCCCTCGCCGGGGCCATATCACCCAGCGTTGCATATGCCGTGATCATCATGTTCCAAGACACGATGTCCTTCACAGGGCTCTCGCCGAACAGCTCCCGGGCGGCACCAATGTCCCCTCTCCTTGCGAAGCCGCAGATCATCGCCGACCACGCCACGGCGTCCTCGCGCGCTTCGCCGTCGAACAGCGCAGCCGCGACACCTAGGTCCCCGCAGGTAGCGTGCATGTCGATGAGTTCCTCACGAAGGCGTCCGACTCGCACCCGGCCTTGATGATGTCCGCGTGGACCTGCGCCCCGGTTTCGCCCGCGCCCATGGCGGCGCAGGCGCGGAGCACGAACGGGAAGGTGCGCTTGTCCGGCCACACCATCACACCGCCGCAGCCGCCGCTGTGCCGCGCCATGCTCGCGTAGATGGAGACGGCGTCCCGGGGCGCGTCACTGTGCGCGGCGCCGCGGATGAGGGTGTTGTACATGAACCGGTCGGGGTGCGGGATTCGGTCGAACACTAGGCGGGCGTGCGCGGTGC